>CM053789.1:715895463-717095463 GCA_028749045.1 Cupressus sempervirens
CTGAAGATGTATGGTTGGCCCTGAAACTTGCTCAAGTGTCCCTGTGTTGACGTTGATGGTCGCCCCTTCCAACTATGCTAAAAAGAACGAATGCAGATCTAACAAGGATGTCTGTTGAACCTGTCCCAATGAAACCATCTATCTCCTCAACTAATAAAGAGACATCTAACAACTGTTGTTCATAAGGATCCACAATCATGTCAACCTGTAAAGATCAATCATGTAGAGAATGGACATGAGGGTCAGAGTGAGCCCTCGCAACAATTTTAGAAGGATCATCTTCATCAAAGAGAAGATTTAAATCATCAAGGTTGTCTCCCAAATTTGCGGTGTGTGACTCCATGAACAAACCTGCAATGTTTGCCATGTAGTCATCCCCTAAAGTTGGAGCTAGAAGACAACATGTACCCTACTATGTTAGACCTATCACTGTGGCAATGTAAGCATGTGGACTAGATTGATATTGTGACCTTTCATTGCAACTATCGATAGAACCCCATGTGTCTAAATCTGTTGAAGCACTATCGCTAGTGTCACTATCAGTTTCTATTGTGTATAAAGTGTGGAGAGGATTAGAGGATAAGTTGGGTGAACTTTCTTCAAAATGAATATCCTTCTCCACAAAGATCTCATGAGTCTTAGGATCCATAAGTTTGTAAGCCTTCACATTGTCCTCATAACTGATGAAAGCACAAGGCCTAGGTGTTGGTGCCTTGCATTTCTTGGAAGATAGGTTTGCCCATGCTGGACAACCAAAGACTTTGAAGTGACTCACAACTAGTTTTTTGCTGTACCATGCCTCAAAAGGAGTCTTACCATCTAAGGTATTATGAGGAGACCGGTTAAGTATGTGATTAACACTACTAATGGCTTCAACTTCAAGTGTAGGATCAAGAGACTTGGCTTTTATCATGCAACTTGCCATGGATTAAGAGTTCTAATCCTCATAGCTGCAACATTTGTCTTGTGTAGATTGAATATTGGTGGATTCTAAAGATGAATTCCCTCAAGTTTGCAAAAGTCCTTAAGTCTTCTATTTACATATCTGCTCTCACTATCCATCTATAGAACCTTGATGGCTTTCCTTGATTTGTGTTCAACATGAGTCTTAAAGGCTTGAAGCTTATGAACCACTTCACCCTTGTGATGAAGGAAGTAGACCCATGTGAATCATGAAAAGTCATCAACAAAAGCATGGATGTAGTGGCCTTGGCTGACTGATGTCACTACAAAAGGTCCCGCTAATACCATGTGAACAAACTAAAAAATAACTGGTGCTCTAGAAGACTTCCCTTTATCATACTTCTCTTTGAGATGCATATCCACTAAACATGATGAACACTCACCCTTAGAAAAGTTGATGTTAGGTAGACCTTTGACAATGTGTTTTGAGAAAAGTTGCTGAAGATAGCAGAAGGCAAGATGACCAAACCACTCATGCCATAGTTTTATTTGTGAATGTGAGTGAGTCAACAAGGCTTGAGAAGGAGACTTAGGCACAAAGTGGGAGAAGGTATAAAGCCTCTTGTCATGATTGACTTTCCCCACTGCTACCAATGAATCATCTTTTAGAATTTGTACCATCACTGAATCTAGAAGGAACTCAACTTTTTTACCATCTCCAAGGTGAGTGATTTGGTAAGCTAAGAGGATATTGGAGCTAAGGTTTGGAACATAGAGAACATCTTTGAATTCCCCATTGTCCATTTTCACATGTCCTTTTCCTTCAACTTCCATTTTGGTATCATCTCCCATGAAGATGTTTAGTACTTGTGACTACTTCAATGAAGAAAAGTCTCCCTTTGAAGAACCCATATGATAGGAGGCACCTGAGTCAAGTATCCATTCTAAAGAAGAACTTATGTTTGCCATAAGTGCTTTCCCTTTTGCCTTTGAAGAGGTTGGAGTTGAATCCTTGGAAGTACTTGGCAGTTGAATTTTGTTCTTCTTGAGTAGCTTTTCCAACTTATTGATTATTTTAATCTTGCAATGATGCTCATCATGATTTAGCTTTTTGCAATATGCACAAAAAAGTTTGTCCTTCTTTTCACTATTTCCCTTCTTGTTAGAAGAAGAACCGCCTTGTTGAGAGGAGGATTGTTATGTCTCAGATTGTGATTTCTACTTCCACTGCTTCTTCTTGTTGTTGCTAGAACCTCTTCCTCCTTGACTTGATTGGTGCTCATCACTAGCCACCAATGCTTTGGCTTTTGATTTTGTGAGAAGTCCCAAATCTATCAAGTGAGATTGTTCAACAATAAACATCTCTACAAATGCATCAAATGTAAGCTTCTGGTAAGCACTTCCCATGGTCAAACTGTAAAGGTAGCCTCTTCAGGATGTGATGAATCAACTTTTCATCCTTCATGGGATTTCCAAAATCTTTAAGTAGTGCCCTATACTCATTGGCTTTGTTAATGTAATCTTAAATTGTGTCAAATTTCTTTGGATCCAAGAGGAGTAGATCGTCCTCAGTCTAAAATCCATTTTTCTCATCCACCTTACCATACAATGATTCAAGTTTGTCCTAAGCAGGTTTAGATTCCTTGAAATTGGTAATGTGAAAGAAGAGATCTCTATGTACACAACTCCTTATAATTCCTAAAGCTTGTTGGTCTTTAGTTTGCCAATCAATGAGTTCTTTAGTATCAATGGGTTTGGGTATTGTACCATCAACATAAAGACTGTAACCTTTTTCCATTAATCTACTCCATGCAACATATTTCCATGTAGAATAATTATGTGAAGTTAGAAGTCAACATTTATATGAGCCCGTACGAAGTGTTTGAAGTTTCAAAATGCAGGATTGAATAGGTATAGTTGCCAAAAAATACAATTTCTGACAAATTCTTGCAGCAAAACTAGAAAAGAACACAACCACTAGAAAGTTTAGGAAATTCTACCCAAGATTTAAAAAAATTGAACTTGATTTGGAGTTTGGATGACCAAGTTATGACCTTGCAAAATGAGGTTGCCAATTCAAAAAGAAATCTAGAGAGGGGTCTGGGCAGAGAATTGCGTGCTTAAATTTGATGGTCAAATGGCCCCTGGAATGACAATCAGATGGCTATCAAATTTAGGGTCCTAAAATTGATGATGTCAACAACTCCAAGCCCTATGATGGTGTCAGCCTGATGTCATGATGATTTCACATCATACAGAATTGTGCAAAAAATCCACGTGTCCACTGACTATATGCTGATGTGTCTGGTACGATTGTTGTTGTAGACATGTGTGCTAACTAGGCATTTGGCTAGCTGGTGACGTGGATGGCCTACATGGCATCTATCATACTACTAACTGGATTTCATGTGTCCAGTAACTCTGCGCAAGGATAGCAACAATGCCAGTGCTTGGAGCTGAAACTGCTATTCATGGCTAGAATTTTAAAATACATGTTGGAGAATGGGGATTTAAAATCCCATATCATCCAGGTGAGAGCACTGCGAGTAGTTTAAATTGACAACCCTGCGTGCTTTAAATAAACATGTGACTGCCAATGTATTGTTTGTTGGCCACTCACCGAGGAATGCCAGAAATATGTTATCATTTGGTGTGATTAGGTGCCAGTTATGGTGCGATTTGCCAAGAATTTGTGAGTCATAATTTGATGTATTCCGGTGCCTTAATTTAGATTGACATGCTACCAGTTAAAATTTTGAACCAAAGAATATTCTTCTACACAGGGTTAGGATCTAACAGCCCGGTTCTGCAAAAAAATTCTTTGCTAGCCCAACTAGGTGGATTTTTTTTCAAAAAAAGCTATCCGAAAAATGTAGAGAAATTAACAAATCTGAATAAAATTGCAGATTTAAAATATCATACCCATGTTGCAAATTGAGGCCTCTAGATGTCGATTTGTAAAAAAAATTGGCCTCACGATCGACTTTGGGCTAGGGTAGCCAAATTTATAGTCAATTTTCACTGAATCAACGTTTTGGACGTAATGGCGAGGTCAAATTTGGCTCTAGACACTCCCAAGGATAGCAATACTCTAGATTTAGGCCGAGGTGACGAAGTAAGAAGATGGTCTTGAACGACTTTGTGAAGAGAAAATCCTCAAGCTTTGGTACCATGTAAGAATTTGGTATAGCTTTGATACCATGTAAGAATTTGCCTTAGGGAAAAGTTCACGCAAGAACTAAGAACTCAAACACAAGTACAACTGTAGACCAGAAGGAGTATGATCAAAATAACAATGTATTCAATTCAATATGCATCCAAAGTACACTAGGAGTGCTTGTACATAAAGGCCTATGAGATGCATCTAAAATGCTTAAGAATCAGCATCATGATAAGTCATACAACCAGGCACATGTCCACCAGATATGGGTTATCCTCCATTAAGCACAGAAGTAAGTGAGATCATGAGAGAATAAGCCTACATGGGTGTAACATGCACATCTATGTTATAGATAACATGTGCTAAAAAGGGAGTGTGAATAACTATGTTGTCTACATGACAACTCAGTGAATGATGCAAACTCAAGTGTTGTAGACACCATGTGTTGAAATAGAGTTGTGTACTTCTATGTTGTCAACATGACAACTCAAAAAGGTGCGCAAACTCCTAAGTGTCTTACAAAATAAATAATAAAATAATGCATTAACCTAAGTAAACTTAAGTGTAAATAGTAAATACTTATTTACACCAACATTACTTTCTTTTGTAAGTTTACTTATTTTAGTAACTTTAGTTTTTTTAGTTTTATTTATTTATTTTTCTTTATTAAGAGGTCATTCTGGTTATTTTGGAAGGAAAGGTTTTTGGAGAACAACTAGATAATTTAGAACAAATATTTTAGGAGACAAAATATAGGTTATGAATTTAGATTTTGAAGTAAAAAAGATTTTTTTTCAAATCTTGCGAGTAAAGTCTCCAATTTGGTTTTCTTTTTCTTTTTCCTAACAAATCAACTTGGTGTTTTCCTTATTATGACTAAATTTGTTTGTAGTTACTTGTGTGTCAATTTGAGGGTTTGAAACATGTGATTTTGCTATTTTATTTAATAAATTTTGTCAAAAATGTAAAGATACTTTTAGACACCCATTTGGATTTTATTTAACATATATGAAAATCATATATGATTTTTTCTATAGACATGATCAAATATTGACTGTCATGCTAAAATTAGGCCTATTTGAGATTGATTCTTCAACTGGAGACATACGGACAATCACTTATAACTTTTGTAAAATATATAGTTATGAAACTATCTTCTTTGTGATTGTAAATAAGTCTATTATGAATACCTTTCTTGATTTTCATCAAGACCCAACAGTTCGAACAAAAGTTATGCTTTTCCTTCTAAACTAATAACCTTCAAATCTAAATAGTGCTACTAGGAAGATTCATATTTTACACCATTCAAAAGAACTTCTCTTTAGGATTGGTAATAATGAAGAATGTGTGAAATTAAATTATCTTTCAACCAATATAGGTTGTAGATCTGTATCATTTTATATCAGATTATATAACATTTAAATTACTAGTTGATTTACATAGAGCAATGCATAAAAAACTCACTGTTATGAACTTTGAAAATATTTTATCTTTATTGTTAAATATTATTGATTTTAAAAAATAATAATAACTAATTCTAAACTTATTAAATAATTAACATATTGAATTTATCTACACTTATATATTATATAATCAATTTTATTTTTTTGAAAACAATCTAATCCAAATCATTCGATGGAACCTTGTATTATTTGATGTGTGTTTATTTGGGTTCTATGGTATTTGTTTTGTAATGGGTTTTGGAAATTTTAATGTGATGAATTTTATGTGAACTATTTAGTTGGCCAAACTAGGATGTGCACCAGAGGCGTGTCTTTTGAGATTTCTTTTATGATGTTTATTTGACTAGATGACATGATGTACTTTATGATTTAAAATAAAGGCTTATTTTTATGAAAATTTTATTTGGTGAGCATTTATGATGACTTGGAATTTGAGAACCAACTTATTTTTGGGTTTCTTGTTAAGGAACCGAGTTCTATCATTATCAATGTTGTGATATAGGACTCAATTGTGGTTTATGTGAGTTCTACGAAGGTAGTTTAGGTGCATGTCTATGGGAGTGGCTTGTAATAGGAGTCAAGACCCAAAGTGGCTGCTAGGATAACTCTGTTGAACCCTTGGTATTTGTTCTTTGATTGTTGTCATTGATGTCAATAATGAGCATATGGTATGGCTAACATCATTTAATTATGTTATTTTATGTCCTTCAATATTTTACAAAACATATTCAAGACAAATACTTAAGTGTTATAAAATTAACACTTAATGTTCACATTGTTTTTGAAAAAGGGTATAAAAAAAAAAGTTTTGGTCTATTAGAAAGTCGATAAGCTTTTTTATCAGATAGACTCCAACTATCATACCTTTTTGGAAAGGTATCAGAGTTAGCTAAAATGGGTCTTCATTTGTTTTTGCATAACACATGTATGGAAAGAGAAAAGGTCTATTTATCAGAAATGGGTACCAAATTTTTATGACAGTTTTGGCATTTTTGAGCAATTTTGGTCTAATGGAAGTTTGGGGTATGTAACTGCCTCCAAAATTTTGACTTTCTTGGTTTATAAGTAGAGGATACATTCCTCTAAAACATCCAATAGGTGGTTTCAATAGAAGTTACAGAATTAATGTGAAATTCCTTGTAGATCAAACAGTTTGCAGACAAATTTTTAACAACAAAGAAGAGGGTAATGCTTTATGTTTCTATTCTCATATTTGTGATTTGATTTTTGTTTAAGAAGTTTATTAGAGGTAGAAGAAGGGTTATATATTGCTTCTTCATTCATTCATATCAATATTTGATCAAATCTTTTAATAGAAAGAGAAAATATATTTGGATATTGGATGTTTTGAGGAGAATAGAAGTATATCCTGCATTGTGTTTTCAACAAGAAGTTGAAACTAGTGATTCATAATTTGTGTTGTAATAGAGATGATCCTCTGATTTTATATTTCATTTTTTTCATTTTGGAAGTTGGTGCTTCTTGTGTTCATGAAGTTGGTGCTTCAGGTGTAAGGGATTGGTGTTCCTTGAAATTGGCGTTTCTAAAATAGGGTGTTAGTGCTTCCTAGAGTTGTAGCTCTAAAAAATTTTCCCAAGAGGCCAATAAAGTTATAGATTCAAAGTGATTTTTTACCCTAATGGGTTTTCCATGTTAAAATGTTGTGTCACTTTGTTATTCATTAACTATCTTGCTCATGTGTTAAATTTTTATAACTTGTAATTGTTTCAAATTTTTAAAAGTATTTTAGACCATTGATTTATCCACCCCCCCTCTCAATGGTGTTTGTATTCCAACAAACTCATTGTAAGTTGTGTAACAAGTGATAACATAGTAATTAAAATAATTTCCTTCCCCATGCCTTGAGATAAATTAAAAAGATAAGTTAGAGATTTTTCCTCATCCATGCCTTGAGTGCTTGTATAGACTAAGGATGAGAATGATATGATACCTTGAGAGGTATGACCATTCTCCTCATCTTCATGAGAGGGTATTCTAGTTCCGCATAGAGTCACTACAGGGCCAAGGTCCTAAGAGACTACCAGAGTAACCTTAGAGTTGGCTCATGTGATGGCACTCCATAGTATGTAGCTTGAGTCTCCTTCATGATTTTTTTAATATTTTCCTCTATTGGTGTACTTGTTGGATTTATTTTACTTTCATTGATGGTGATTGGTGATTCATGATGATTATACTTTTGACTTGTGTCATTTGACTTCAGGTCGATATCTTTAGTGGAGTTTATCTCATGATTTTTGGTACTCGATATATACTTGGTATATGTATGTTGACTTGGTATGTGGTGTTGGTTTTCGATGAGTGTTCTTTTATCTTTGGTTGTATTTTCCTCTTGAGTAGTTTGTGTTACCGTTGAGGTAGATTTGGCTATTAGGATTCCTTGCTTGGAAATATTTTATGGTTTGGTTTTCCATATGTGGTGTTGGAAGCATGAATACTGATGATATTCCTATGGGGGAGTACTATAGAAACTTGATTAGATCATTATCATGATGATATATTACATTCATGATTGAGTTTGTCATTGATGTCAACATAGCAATTTTCTGTGGTATCTGATAGAAGAACAACAATAAAGATCAAGTTGATATCGATAGATCATTGAGTACTTTCAGTTATACTATGTGTCTAGTATATGTAGCTAACCTTAGAAGCATAAGATTTTGAGTCTAGAAGAACTTATCAAGTTTTGGTGAAGATTGTTCTGAGATAGAGTTTACAAAGGCATGTTCTAGTAAACTTGCTATATCTCTTAGCAGAGTTGTTATTTTGAGAAGCTAAAGTTAAAGATGTGAAAAGGACATGTTGGTGATGACATGTCTAAGCTCACTCATCATAATGTTACGTGTATGAAAAGTTATTCAAGTTGCAATGTGAAAGATTAATGTTATCACTGAGTGTAATGTGTTCTCAATTTGGTCCTATAATAATTAATTGAGAAGGTGTAACAATCGACTCAGGGAATTATTTTATGGATTCGGTATAAAGGAAGGACATTTTCTTTTATCATGTATGATGGATGCAGAACAGAGCTGAAGTGAAGGAAACTTCATTATCGAGGTTTTATTATGTGATCTAAAGTTTGATACTTGGATATGAGGTTTGTGACCTAGTTTACAAGGTCTGACAATGATTGGTCAAGTTGATAGGATAGAGAAAAGAAGTTAACGTTTAGTACATACAATTATTTTGCAAGGAATAGTTGAGAGATCAATTGGATAGTGAATTCAGTGATCTTGCTCCAGAAGCTATTTGGATAGTGAGTCCTTATGTCTTCTACAACTCCTAATAGGGTTGGCACAACTCCTAACATGGTTGGAATCTTCTAAAAAAGATTCAAATTTTCCTAACAGGTGTTGTAATAGACTCCTAATAGGGTCCATCCTCTAACCAAGAATATTTATATTAGTACATCATTTTGTGGGCATCATTCCCACCAGCATTTTCTCTCTAATCAAGGGTTTCCCTAGTTAACATATATGGTGTAATTGTCTATGTGAATCTTGTTATGGTTGTCATTTACTTTGGTTGAATTAATAAAATTGTTTAAGGTTGATAAATGTTTTAATAATTGGATAATTGATTCACCTCACCACCCCCCGCAACCCCCCCCATCAGTTATTTTGGTGGACTATTGTTTCTAACAATTGGTATTAGAGCATCAAGTCATTAAAGATAAAGTTTAACAACTTTGGGAGATCCATGGCAAACATGTTTAGGAAAGATAGTTCATAGTTTTATGGAAAAAATTATGACAGCTAGAAGGAAAAGATGAAGACATGGGTCCAAGATATTGGATCTTGACAAAATCATCAAAGACAATAATTGTTAAAAGTGACTTGGAAACTTGTATCGAGGAAGAGAGAGATCTTTTCATGTGTGACATAAGAGCTAAAGAAGCACTATTGTCTACACTTCCTGAAATTAAATACAATTAGGTAAAATCACTTAATACTTCTCATTTGATTTGGAAAGCTTTGGAAAATAGTTTTGAAGGAGATGAACATTCTAAGAAATTGAGACTACAAAGTTGGATTTGTGCATTTCAAGATGCTAAAATGATGGAAGATGAATCTATAAGGACATATGTAGGCAAAATATTAGAAACTACTATAGGCATTAGATCTCAAGGAGGAACCAAAGAAGATGATGAGGTTATATGGAAGATATTGAAGAGCTTAACACCACTGTTTAAGCCAATGGTTGAAATGATATAGTTGTTGATATCTTGTACCAAATATTTCACAAAGGAGACATTGCTTGGAAGACTTAAATTAGTTGATAATTAACTTAGACAGTCTAGAGAATTGACCATAACATAAACAAATTTTAGTGCCTTGAATATTTGACCTAATTTATCAAGGAGAACAAGTACTAAAGGAGACTTTGCTAGCAACAACAAATCTGATGAGGATAGAAATATTGAAGAAGGAGTAGCCCTTGTGGTAAGAAGAGAAAAGGATGGTGAGAAAATCTTTAAATGTTGGACTTGCAATGAATTTGGTCATTATGCATCTAAGTGTTTTAAAAGAGAGAAAAAGTATAAAGGAAATTTCAAACCTAGAAGAAATAGAGAGTGTTTGTATGCAAATAAAGAAGATGATTATGATGAACAAGTAGTAAGTGCTAGTGATGATGAAATAAGATTTATAAAAATTAAAGAAGAAATTCTAGAGAAAATAGCTTTGGTATCACAAGTTGAAAAGAAATCTAATTGTATAATTGATAGTGGTTGTTCACATCATATGACTGGTGATATGAACAAGTTTGTTGACTTCAAAAGTCATGATGAAAGCATTGTTAGAGTTGGAAACAATGCAGCATGCCATATTAAAGGTATTGGATCTATAACTCTCGATCGTAAAACTAACACTAAGGATGTATATTTTGTTGATGGTTTGAAGCACAATCTTCTGAGTGTTGGACAACTAGTGGATAAAGGTTATTAGTTGCAATTCACAGAAAAGACATGCATGATCAAAGACAAAGATGGAAAGGTAATTGGAAAAGGAACAAGATCTAGAGGTAATGTATTTTATTTGAATCCTATTGAAATGACATGTTTGGTTACAAAGGTAGATAACAATTGGTTATGGCATAAGAGATTTTTTCATATAAACTTTGACAGTATTGTGAAGACTAGTAGTACATTTGTAGTTAGAGATTTGCCTAAGATTATAAAGCCTTTAACAAATTTGCAAGGAGTGTGTTTTGGCAATAGAACTTCTTTTCCCAGCAAGAATTTTACTACTACAACAAAATTGGAGATTGTACATACAGATCTTAGCAGTCCTACAAAGACTAAAGGATTCTATGGTGAAAGGTATTTCATGATTTTAGTTGATGAATTTTTTAGAATGATGTGGGTTGCATTTCTTAGAGAAAAATCTGAGGCATTTTATAAGTTCAAGATATTCAAGAATAGAGTTGAGAATGAATCAAGCATGAACATTAAATGTTTAAGATCAAATAGAGGAGGAGAGTTTACTTCAAATGAGTTTAAAATCTTTTGTGAAGCTAATGGAATCAAAAGAAAGTTATTAGCTTTGAGAATCCCTAAACAGAATGGTATAGCAAAGAGAAGAAACAGGTCAGTAATAGAAGTAGAAAGAGCTATGTTAGCTAAGAATGATGTATCTAAGATTTTTTGGAGAGAAGCTATGAATACAATAGTCTACACTATGAACAAAGTGCAAGTCAAGAAAGACACAAACACAACCCCTTATTAACTGTGGTTCGGTCACTCACCTACAATTAAGTATTTAAGAATTTTCAGCAGTAAGTGTTATTCATTGAAAAACAAGGCTTATAGATGTTATAATATGAAAACTAAGACTATTATGGAAAGTGAAAATGTAAGAGTTGATGAGAAATTCATTATACAAGAAAGAGTAGTTGATTTGCAATTAAGATGATGATGTTGTTACTAAACCAAGGAATGATGAAGTATTCTTTGAGACTAACTATCATTTATAGAATGAAGGAGAGCTAAGACGAGAACAAAGCTTGGAGCCTTCAAGAGAGCAAAGAATTGAGATAACAACTCCTACTTTGGGTAAGAATATGAAAAAGAATCATCCACTTGAGCTAGTCATCAGAAGCAAAGATAAAGGTGTGATGACGAGAAGCAAAATCAATGAAGAACTATGTTCAATATCTCAAGTTGAACCTAAGAATGCAGATGAAGCATGTAAAGATGACTTGGAAGCAAGCTATGAAAGAGGAATTGGATCAGATAGTAAAGAAGGAGACATGGGAATTGGTCCTCGGACCAGCAGATAAGAATGTGATAGGAACTAAATGGGTCTTCAGGAACAAGATGAAAAAGGCAAGATTGGTATATAAAGGTTACTCATAGCATGAAGGAATAGACTATGATGAAACCTATGCTCCTATGGAAAGAACAGAAGCAGTAAGCTTATTCTTAGCATATGCAACATATAAGAAATTCTAAGTATATTAGATGGATGTCAAGTCAACATTTTTGAATGGAGAACTTGAAGAAGAAGTATACATAGAACAACCTGAAGGTTTTCCTTTGACAAACAACAAGGATATAGTATGCAAATTAAAGAAATCATCGTATGGCTTGAAGCAAGCACCCAGAACTTGGTATGCAAGGTTGAACAAGAATTTGACAAAGCATGGATATAGCAAAGGTATGATAGATAGTAATCTCTATTGGAAAGAAATTGATGATGGATTTGTGATTTTGGTAATATTTGTTGATGATATCATATTTGGAGGAAATGATGATGAAAGTGACAAGTTTGCAAGATAAATGAAGAAGGAATTTGAAATGAGCATGATAGGAGAAATGAAATATTTTTTAGGATTATAAATCATATAAGAAAAAAGAAGGAATCTTTTTGACTAAGTATTTGAAATATTTATTGAAAAAGTTTGGTTTGGAAACATGTAAAGCCATTGGAACACCTATGGTAGCTAGAAACAAGTTATCTACAAAGGATGAGACACCTACTATTGAGTAGAAGAAGTACAAATCTATGATTGAAGGATTGCAATATCTGACTCACACAAGGTCAGATATAGCAAATGTAGTTGGAATTGTTGTAAGATTCCAATATGATTCTAGAGAATCACATTATGCAGCAATCAAAAGGATATTTAAATAACTAAAAAGAACACTAGATTTTGGATTGTGGTATGATAGATCTAATGATTTCACTATATATGCTTATAGTGATGTTGATTGGGAAAGTAGTATGGATGACAAAAAGAGCACCAGTGGTGGAGCCTCCTTTCTTGGAGGAAGATTTTTTTCTTGGCTAAGCAAAAAGTAGGACTACATCTCACAAAGTAAAATGCAAGTAGAATATGTTGTAGCAACAAACAATTGTAATCAAGTTTTTTGGATGAAGCAAATGTTAAAGGATACAAGGATAGAATTTAGTGAACCTATTGTTATGCATTGTGATAACATAAGTATAGTAAATATGTCTAAGAATCCAGTGTTTCATTCTAAGACCAAGCACTTTTTTTATCAAGTATCACATTTTGAGAGAGAAAGTTGTAGAAAAGGAAATTAGATTGGAGTATGTAAACACCAAAGAGTAGATTGCATATATTTTCACTAAGCCTCTTCCCAAAGAGACTATTGAGTATTTGTAAGGTATGCTAGGGGTTATGCCCCTTCCTACATAAGAGTAGATGATGCAAGAGTGCATCGGTCTAGTGCAAAAGAGCACTATTGTTTGTTTGGACTGAATGCTAATGCTTCTTTTATGGGGGAGTATCTATTATGGACAAAGTTATCCAAGACTCTTGTTGGATGTTTTTTTTGAACAATGTCTTTGGACACCTGAGCTAGTCAGAAACAGTTGTTGCAGAGTTTGATGGTTGCTGAAACCTTTGAAATTGATATCAATGTGGGAGAAGTACAACATGAAAAATAGGTATAACATGGAAAAATAGTTCAAAAAGCATGGAAAATAAGTACAACATGTTCAAAAAAATTAGTTAGAAAGAAGTATAGTAGGAGAAGTACAACATGGAAAAATAGTTTGATGTAAAGCACATTGAGGCATATCAATGGGTGAGAATGATTGATGAAGAGGATTTGAAAATGATTGATGAAGAGAATTTGAAAAGAAAGGTTAACAATCTTTTGCAATTGGTATTCTTGGAACTAGATGTTTTTCATACATGTTGGCATCAATGCCAAAGGGGGAGATTGTTGGAAGCATGAATGTTGATGATATTCCTATAGGGGAGTATTATAGAAACTTGATTAGATTGTTATCATGATAATATGTTACGTTCATGAATGTGTTTGTCATTGATGTCAACATAGCAATTTTCTGTGATATCTGACAGAAGAACAATGGTAAAGATCTAGTTGATATGGACAAATCGTTGAGTACTTTTAGTAGTGAGGTTAAAGGGAGATTATACCTTGTGTCTAGTATATGTAGCTAAACTCAAAAGCATAAGATATTAAGTCTAGAAGAATTTATGTAGGTTTTGGTGAAGACTATTCTGAGATAGAGTTTATAAAGGCATGTTCTAGTAAACTTGTTATATCTCTTAGCAGAGTTATTATTCTAAAAAGTTGATGTTAAAGATGTAAATAAGACATGTTGGTGATGACATGGCTAAGCTCACTCATCATAATATTACATGTATGAAAAGTTATTCAAGTTGCAACATGAAAGATTAATGTTATCACTAAGTGTAACATGTTCTTAATGTGGTCCTAGAATAATTAATTGAGAAGGTGTTACAACTGACTCAAGGAATTGTTTTATGGATTCGGTATAAAGGATTGACATTTTCCTTTATCTTTTATGATGGATGCATGGAGTAATGTGAATGATTGTAAGAAGCAAATAGAGTGGAATGCAAAGATAAATAGAGCAAAGCAGAAGCGAAGGAAATTTCATTGCTGAGTTTTTATTGTGTGATCCAAAGTTTGATACTTGGATCTGAGGTTCATGACCTAGTCTACAAGGTCTGACAGTGATTGGTCTGGTTGATAGGATAGAGGAAAGAAGTTAAATTTTAGTACATATAATTATTTTGCAAGGAATAGTTGAGAGATCAACTGGATAGTGAGTTCGGTGATCTTGCTCTAGAAGTTGTTTGGAAAGTGGGTGTTTCTGTCTTCTACAACTCCTAACAAGGTTGGCACAACTCCTAATAGGGTTGGAATCTTCTAACAAGGATTCAAAGTCTCCTAAATGTTGTAACAGAATCCTAACAAGGTCCACCCTCTAACAAGGAATATTTATATTAGTACATCATCTTGTGGGCATCATTCCCACCAAGGTTTTCCCTCTGACCAAGGGTTTCCCTAGTTAACATACCTGGTGTAATTGTCTATGTGTTTCTTGTTATGGTTGTTTTTTTACTTTGATTGAATGGATAAAATTGTTTAAGGTTGATAAATGTTCTAATTATTGGATAACTGATTCACCCCCCCCATCCCCCCCTTCAGTTATCTTGGTGGAATATTGTTTCTAACATGTGGATTGTTCATTATTTTCCCTACACAGTGGGAGTGGAATCCTGACTAGGTAACTACGCAGTCGGGAGATAGTGACTTCTTACCATTTGGTTCCTGCTCAAATCTACAAACATTGGAAGTTTGATGATTCAGTTGTACCTTTATCATTATTCCTCTATCTTGAAGATTTCTATTCATTTGATGTAACCATGTATCATGTGTTTTGAGATCCTATAGGATATTGTATTGTATATTGATGTACTTGTATTTGTTTTCACATACCTTATGACATGTGCAGTGGATATTATTCATTAGATGTGCTTTGATATTATTTGTTGTACTTATCCATTTACTTATATGATTATGTATGTGTTTCTTCATTTTTTGATCATGGACATTGTAACTAAGACTTAAACTTATTAGAAACTTTCTTAAATGTGACCCAACATGAAGGAACCCTTGAGGAATTGAAACTATATTTGTAATTGCTTATGTGTATTTGATGTGTATGTATATATTAATTCCACATTATTGTTACTTTGATGTTGTTTAAACTTTTTTTTAAAAAAAAATTAGTAAACTTTGTAACATATTAGGTTTATTTCTTTTGGGCTCCCGAGTGGGGTGTTACATTTCGTATCAGAGCATGAGTTTCAACAATGAAAACTATGGGCATATTGTGCGCCTTAAGTTAAAGAATTAGATGAACTTGTAATAAGATTAAACAACAAACATTTATTGACATCAAACTTGGATTCAAACAATCAAAAAACATACTTTGGAATGATAGAAATTTTGAATGTAAAACTTGGCAACTCATAACACTATGTTCTAGAACCTTCCTTTATGTCTATGCATTGTATCCTTACAATTTCTAATGGATTCTAGATGTCATTTTTTATTTTGGGTGCAGTAGGAGAGATGGTTTCTTGGTCTAGATTATTTTATTGTAATCATTAAATAGAAGAATGTTGGATCAATATGGTTTTCAGTTTACTCTTAAACCATAATCATATTGCTCTTAGTGACTGAAAGTGTATACCTAGTTAACTTGTTTTTTATAGTTTCTGGATAGTATGTTTTGACCTTTTGTTACCCTAATCATAGTAGTAGGTTTCCAAGAGTAAGCCTAATTCTGGAGGGGGTGGGGGTGGATGTAATGCCCACCTGTAGTTTGCTTTATATTATGTATGTTGAACTGTTTCAAGTCTATTTTATACATATGTTAGTTTCAGAGATATATGGTATGATGTTATTTGATTACTTAAAAATATCATTTATGATTACACAGTTGATTATATTTTACATGTTTTATAATGATTATGATTAATTACGTGTTAATGTTGCTTTAATGATTCTTAGTTAGTAGATATGATTGCTTTCATAACGATGTCAAATGATATGTCTTTAATGATGATTGTTTTACATTCATAGTAATTGTTACAACCCAATTTTTAACATAACTTGAAATATAGACATTGAGGTTCACATGAAGTTAGTTGATAGTTAATATGGTTATAATCCTATGAAATGGCAAGATGGTTAGTCGTTATAATTTCAAAATGAAGATAACAAGCTAGTTGATCATTTATTCATGGAATTGAGAAGAAGGTTAACCATTATGATTATTTATGATTAAATAATTTATAATTTAATTATAGATAACTTCCTTGCAGGGAACATGTTGAAGGGGTGGAAGCATTGTCAGAAAAGAATTAGGCAGGATTATCACCATCACTGGGTAAATGGATTGAGGACCTAGCGACTTGAAACAGGATACATTTGTGGGACCCGCATGAGCTATTTAATAAATAAATTGAGAAAATATTTGGGTTAAAATATAAAACATATCTCAAAGGATTTTAATTTATCTTTCATCATGTTATTTTAATAAATATTTATATACGTACATATAATATAAAAATAATTTGGCACCGTTATAATTTAATAATTTAATACAGTGATGTTTACATGTACATATAAGATTATAATAATATTCAAATTATAATAAAATTTGAATTATAATATTTGAATTGCAATCTTCCAACTCTATTCTTTCCAATTTAATATTCTTTGCTTTTAAACGATAACACTTGGCAAGATAAATCAATTTAATATTTGGCAATTTGAATGGTCTTATAATCTTTCCAACCTTTTTATTTTATTTTCCCTCTCTTTTCCTAATCGATTTAATACTTAGAATTCGAATGGGCATATAATCTTTTTAACTGATGGCAACCAAGAAGTCTCGGCTCATCCCTTTATATGGAAGTTGATAGAGGAGTCAAATGTATTATTCTTTCTTTATATTTTCCATATTCCTGAATTCTTAATGCAGGTGATACAAATGATTGGAAAAGTTTTCTCTATGAGTGTTATGTAAGTTGGAAAGTGCATGGAAACCATTTACAGTCAGCATAGCATCCCATATTAATGGCATCGAGCAAGGAAATGGAGAAAGGCATTCTAGACAATATTTTTGAGCAAGTGTGGTAGAGTGGAGCTCGAATATGACTTCTAGAATTTATTAGTGTCGTGCATGCTTTTTGTTTTCCGTGGGAGCAATACCCAATTGTTTGCTACTGGATGTCATTGGGAATGACTATCAGGTTTGTTCTCACTTGAGTTTGCTACATCTTCATGGTTCCATCTGAACCTGGCTATGGGTATGGTGAGTGCCATGCATTCATACAACAATGATATATTTGTTAACTATTTCATTCAATTTTGATGCTAGATTGTTTGTAGTTGAAGATAGGAAGGGTCTCCATATTGCACTAGTACTGATGTTCAATAATTTTTTGTACTATCTCTGTTGTCTATGGTATTTAATAATTTGGCTCCACTATTGAGATCTAAATTAAATTAATACCAATTTTTCCTATCCATGATTGGTGTGTTCCTTCTAGGCTTTGTTGCAAAATTTAAAACTCACCAAGAAACAAGTTGAGACAAGAATCTTATTCTTTAACAAGGTCTATTACAGCTCCAATACAATCTTCCTTCTCCATCCAATATGAGTTTGCTACATATTCCATGTCCTTTGTTAATAGCCTCTTCTTTTAACCTTCATAATAAATTAGATACAACCCTTATGGAATCATTTTTTCCAAATGCAATAAAATCTAGAATAAATTATACTAACCAATGATATTTTTCAAGTAGTCTAAAGAATAAAATCTTTCTGGTTACAGTTGTGATAAGCATCAAATCAATGCAACAATATTCAATTTGATATCTTGTTTGAATTTACAGATTGAACAACTTTAATTTAGCCTTGTTTATGGTAGGTAATAACCAAGAACCAAAATATAGATTATTATGCCACTATATATTAGAATCAATTATGGAATCTTTAAGGAACATAATCATGTAACCATAGGTAGAAAAATGCTAGATGCATGTAATCTTCTTGTATAATTGATAGATCTGGTTGTTCTAAGAATTTCAAACACTTGGGACTCACTCGGTTGTGTAGCCAAGGAAAAGGGTGAAGAGGTGAGAGAAAGGAATCTACAATAACATAAAAATAGTATCAGTTATGACATAACAATGTTGAACATTTTTAATATGAATTATTTAATAGCTCATGCATGATCCGTTATTGTAACTCATGTTGTCAAGTTTAGTGGTGTGTTTAAATACCAAGATGCTCGGTAGATGACAAATGTTCCAAGTTTAATTTCAGGTAGAGAGGGCCTTTCTCATTAAAGATCATGTGGGCAATAAGTTAAGGTCCAAGGTTGGGTGGTTAAGCCTTTGACAATGTTTCACCTCTCTCCAAGTTGTCGATTGAACAATAGACAAAGATAAGCTATACATTAAATTGTTTGTCAGAAACAGGTAATTTCACTTTTATGATGTATATGCAAGAAGGTAAGATTAATTGAGTTATTTCATAGTTACAATTATATTACACCTAGATGCGAGAGATAGATTTTTGGATTATTTTTCATTGGTATGAATATCGAATATGAGCATATTTCTAATCTTGAGTTATTGCCACCGTTAAGTAATCAGAAGGAAAGGAATGATACAGTGGTATCTGAAGCCCTAATTGATTCAATGGTAATTGGAACCCTAACTGATACAATGGTATTGGAAGCCCTAATTGAATTAGTGGTATCAGAAGCCCTAACTGAATCAGTGGTATCAGAAGTCCTAATTGATATAGAGGTAATTGAAGCCCTAAATGATCCAATGGTAATCGATGCCCAAATTGCTACAGTGGTATGTGATGCCCTAAATTTTATATAGTGGTAATTAATGGTATTCGTCATTTGATTTTGACATATCAGTATTGAATGGAAGTCGTTATATGATATTGTTATAGTATTCTTTGTGGTCTAATCTAGGTGATTGCAGAAACATCCCTACAATGATTTCTCGATTTCAATTCCCTAGTATGTGGATTTAAATTTCTATAGTAAATTCCTTGATGGTGTTTTGAGTTTTTAGTTAAGAAATTTTTTTTAACTACTTTTTTAACAATAAATCTCTTTCTCATGAACATGACTGATATAATTGTCTTCCTATGAAATTGAACTAATATCTGTACTTCTTTGAGTAAGTTAGTTGTTAATTTAAGACCCGAGAAAATTGGATGTTACAGTAATGCATTGTTATATCTAAGCATTTGATGAGTTGACTCATGAATCATTATGGTACTTACCCCATACTTGTATGTGTATGGTGTGCATGTCTATTTTACTCTTCTGCCTGACATGTCTGATGTGGTTAAGGAAGGGAGTCGTAGTCACCTGCTAGTCAAGATCTACATGATGTACCACTCCCTATCATTTCCTGTCTAGTTTAGTAATATATATGTATACGTACATGCTTGTCTTTTATGCAGGTTGTAGGTATTGGGCATCGACTTCCCTGAATTGCCAAGATGAACTTGCCCTATCACAATAATGCAATGGTAAGAATGGGAAGATAATGATCAAGTCCAATCCCAACCATAGCCTAAATACTTGTCTTGCAAGAAGGACTCGTATTTGACTCTCTACCCCTTTTTAAACCCACAAATTTGTCTTTGCCTGTGTTGTTTGAGTTTGGGTTTTGAATGGTTTTGCTTATGTGGATTTAACTATATTATTTCTTTGGTAAAAGGTTTAATTATGATATTAGATCAAATCACATAATATTGAAATTATTCAATATTATTTAAATAGAAGGAAGAATGATTATATCAAGATATTTAATTATTTAGAAAATTAAATTAATTAAATATTTATTTATTTATTTAAAACACTTGATTTAAAAAGTTTAAATGTGAAAGTTGGAAAAATGACAAATTAAAATATTAAAGACTAAATATTGATTTATCATGAATATTTAATCAATGATAATAAAATTAGAGTTGCACATAATTAGTGTGCTTTAATTATCATTAATGATTAAACTAATTATATGCAATTTAATTGCACATTAATTAATAAAATTATAATAAGATTTTTAGTGAAAAATAAGTTTTTTTTAAATTTAAAAAAAAAGATATTTATTAATTTTATTGTAAAAAGATAAATCTATTTTGTGAAAAGAAAGTAAATAAATAAAGAATATATATTTATTTAATATAAAAAAAAAGGAAAAGAAAAAAAGAAAGAAATTATTTATTTCTTTTCTTTAAAAAATAGTATATATATATATATATATATATATATAAAAGAAAACAAAGAATAACTATTATTTTATTTTAGTTTAGCTACTTTCTTTTGTAAGTTTACTTATTTTAGAAATTTTAGTTTTTTAAATTTCTTTTTCTTTATTAAGAGGTCATTTTGGTTATTTTGGAAGGAAATATTTTTGGAGAACAACCAGATAATTTAGAACAGAGATTTTAGAAGACAAATTATAGGTTGTGCATTCAAATTTTGAAGTAAAAGAATATTTTCAAAGCTTGGGAGTAAAGTCTACAATTGGGTTTTGTTCTTCTTCTTCCTAATAAATCAACTTGGTCTTTGAAGGCAGGGTTTTAAAATCTCTTTGCAATTTTTGTTGGAAAGATTGTCTTCTCTATGTTTTTCTTATTATGAATAAAAAAATTTGTAGTTACTTGGGTGTCAGTTTGAGGGTTTGAAACATGGGATTTTGCTATAACTTTTACTTAATATATTTTGTCAAAAATGTAAAGATACTTTTAGACACCCATTTGGATTTTATTTAACATATGAAAATTATATATGATCTATTTTGATGGGGACACAACCCAACAACCAGAATAGACACAATAGAATGGGGGAATTATATTAACTGAGAAAATAAGCTGGTACAAACAGTGCAGAGAAAATAAACTCAAAACATGCCCTGCGGGCTTACAATAGCATAAATCTGGAGAATATTTCTCCTTTTAGCACCTCCTCTCAAGCTCCAATCCGAACTGCCTTTTACAATGCCAAAAATCTCCTTAAATAGACCCCGGAGGGTTAAGGACTAGGAGTACATTCTAGAAAGTGCTAGTAGGCATCCACCGACAAAATAGAAGGTTCCAGAAGCCGTGTTAGAAGTCGGTGCAAATCTAGAAGAATCCAGAAACGGTAGCCGAACTTCCGGGAGGCATAACTTTTGAACCGTAGCTCCGATTGACGAACCGTTTACATTTTCGGAAAGCTCTCGAAGCGCTCTATAGCCCTATGGACGAGCTTCGCTTGTCCCCCATTTTTTGACCCTTTTCAAGGTCATTTAATGCCCCAAACCTAACTTTGAAGCATTCTTAGGAGGTCTCCAAAACCTGAAAAACTGCAATAACTTTCAAACCGTGGGGCCTTTTGACCTGATTCTTTTTCTGGAATGCTCTAAATCTCAATTACCTTCATCTGGCCAAGGCACACCTTCTAGGTCACCAAAATGATGGTCAAATTGCATGCTCCTATTTTTTCAGGATTTTCAAATGCACTGATAGTTGAACTATGAGAGTTGGAACCTTTATTTGAGCCAAATGGGTATCCAAAAAATGTAAAGACATAAAATAGAAACTAAGTCTAAGTACATTTTTTTGGGTGACACAGGATTGCCCTTATACCTCTGGATGCTCCTGCATCAGACACCCAGGGTAGATTGAAAAGTGACCCTGTCACTTTATGGATGGTAGAGGAAATCCCAAATGGGAAACCTCAGCTGCTGAAATCCAAGTTGAGTCTTCGATCGGTCGTCCTTTCCATTTGACCAAATACTCTTCATACTGCCTGTTTCTGGTACTCCTACCCACACGATGATCTAGAATGTCTTCTATCTCCTCCTTCTTAGAAGCAGGAATTGGGCATGGCTCTAAAACCAGCTCCTCATCTGCACCATCATCATGATACTCTGTTAAATCTGCAATGTTGAAAATGGAAGAAATCTGAATACCATCTGGCAACTCCACCTCATATGCATTTCCTGAGTTATGTTTCTTCAAAACTTTGCAGGGGCCAAATTTCTTCATTTTCAGCTTGTTGTAAGTACCAACTGGAAATCTTTCTTTTCGTAAGTGCACCATGACTAGATCCCCTACTTGGAATTCCTTATGTCTTCTCCTTGCATCAGCCCTAGCTTTATACTCTTGATTCATCTTGATAATGTGTGCTTGAACCTCCTCATGTAGACGCTTGATGTGTTCAGCAAATTCCTCAGCTTCAGCACTTGTTCTCTCCCCTTGTTCTATCTTCCTCAATTCTGGTGCAGTCCTTGAGCTATTTCCATATACAATTTGAAATGGTGATTTTCCAGTACTCCTATTTACAGAGTTATTATAAGCAAACTCTGCCTGTGGTAGAATCAAATCCCATCCCTTGGGCTTATCTCCAACTAAACATCTCAGCAAATTGCCCAAACTTCTATTTACCACTTCTGTTTGGCCATCAGTCTGTGGGTGATGCGTGGAACTGAATTTCAAGTCTGTTCTCAACTTCTTCCACAATCTCCTCCAGAAATACCGCACAAATTTAGTATCTTGGTCAGAAACTATACTCCTTGGAAGACCATGTAGTCTTACCACCTCTTTGAAAAACAAGTCTGCAATATGGACAACATCATGAGTTTTGTGGCATGGAATGAAATGTGCCATTTTGGAGAACCTATCAACCACCACAAATACTGAGTCATTACCCCTTTGTGTCCTTGGCAATCCAAGAACAAAATCCATACTTATGTCCTCCCATGGCCTTGATGGAACAGGCAATGGCTGATATAGGCCAGTATTTTGACTAAACCCCTTGGTCACTTGACAAACCTGGCAACTCTGTACAAAATTCTTCACATCCTGTGTAATTTGAGGCCAAAAATAATGTTCTCTAAGAATGGCAATGGTCTTATCCTGACCAAAATGTCCTGCCATCCCTCCACTGTGTTTCTCCTTAATCAGATTTTCCCTCATGGAACTCCTTGGAATGCACAATTGACTACCTTTGAACAACATGCCATCCTGAATCAAATAGTCTAACCACTTGGTTCTATCTACAGCAACAGGTTCTTTACAAGCTTTCCATGCTTCAGCAAAATCAGGATCCTCAAGGTACAAATTCTTGAGTTCATCAAACCCAACTACTTCAACCTGCATTGTTGTAAGCAACAGCTGTCTCCTACTTAATGCATCTGCAACCTTGTTAGATTTTCCACTTCTATGCTTCAACACAAATGTATAACTCTGCAAGAATTCTACCCACTTCATATGTCTCTGATTCAACTTACCTTGGCTATTTAGGTACTGTAATGCCTGATGATCAGTATACAAAACAAATTGCTTTGGCAATAAACAATGCCTCCATTTCTTTAAGGCCTGAACTATTGCATAGAACTCTTGATCATAAACAGAATACTTCTTCTTTGCATCATTCAATTTTTCACTAAAATATGCAATAGGCTTACCTTCTTGGCTTAATACAGCCCCAATAGCGCTACCACTAGCATCACAATCCACCTGGAATACTTTTCTAAAATCTGGAAGTGCCAACATAGGCTGTTCAGTCACCTTCTTCTTCAGCAATTCAAAACTTCTCGCAGTTGTTATAGTCCATTTGAACTCTTTTCTATCCCCTCTTATTGTATCAGTTAGAGGTGCACATATGCCACTGAAATTCTTAATAAACTTTCTGTAAAAACTAACCAGACCATGAAATGATCTTACCTCAGTAGCAGACCTTGGAGTAGGCCATTCCAAGATGGCTTTTACCTTCTCTGGATCCATTTTGAGACCTTCAGGTGATATAACAAATCCCAAATAGACTAACTCCCTTTTTGCAAAGACACACTTCTTTAGATTAATTAACAGTTTCTCTTCCCTTAGCCTTTCAAGGACACTACGAAAATGCAGTAAATGTTCTTCCAAAGTCTTGCTGAAAATTAAAATATCATCCAAATAGACAATAACAAATTTTCCCAAGAACTTCTTAAGTACCTCATTCATGAGCCGCATGAAGGTGCTTGGGGCGTTCGTCAATCCAAAGGGCATGACTAACCACTCATAAAGACCCTCCTTGGTCTTGAAGGCTGTTTTCCACTCATCTCCTTCTCTAATTCGTATCTGATGATAGCCACTCTTCAGATCTATCTTTGTGAAGGACTAAGCTCCACTCAAGCAGTCCATAAGATCATCCATCCTTGGTAAAGGAAATCGGTACTTGATGGTTATCCTATTTATAGCTCAAGAATCTATACACATCCTCCACTCTCCATCCTTCTTTGGTGCAAGTACTGCAGGTACTGCACATGGACTCAGGCTCTCTCAAATCAAGCCCTTCCTCAACAGCTCCTGAACCTGTCTATTTAGCTCCTCTGTTTCAGTAGGAGTCATCCTGTGAGCAGCCTTGTTAGGAAAACTAGCTCCTGGAATCAGATCTATTTGATGACTGATTTGCCTTACTGGTGGCAATCCATCTGGAACATTATCAAAGATAATATCTCCAAATTCCCCTAGTAAATCTAAAACTTCAAATGGTATTTCACTACTACCTTCTTTATCTTTCCTAGGAATCAAAGCATAGCACATACGCTGATGTTTCATGCCATCTAAAAACTTCCTTCCATCAACAAGACAAATCCTAGCACTGCTACATACCTTTTCACCTTCCTTTTTCATGGGCTTCAATTTGTGGCGAACTCCATCCTTTGTCAGAGAGTATGTGTTTGCATGTCCATCATGTATTGCATGTCTATCAAACTGCCATGGTCTACCTAACAATAGATGGCAAACATCCATCGAAATAACATCACAGAGAACTTCATCATGGTAACTCCCAATTTTGAATTTTACTAAACATTGTTCACTTACCAGGACCTTATGATCATCTTTTACCCAAGAAATCCGATAGGGCTGGGGATGTTTCTCCCTCTTGAGCTTCAGCTTAGAGACCATCTCTTCGGATACCAATTTATCAGTGCTACCACCATCAATGATCACATCACAACATTTATCCTCACACTTGCATCTGGTACGGAACAAACTCCTCCGTTGTCTTGGTTCATTTTCACCACTTAGTAGGACTCTTTTGTTTACCAAGGTCTCTCCTCTTTCTGCATCCTCTGAATGTGATGATTGTGCATCCTCATCCACATGAGCAATCCTAGCTTGGCCCTCAGCTCTCCTATCTGTCCTTCCTTGTCGTTGAGGGCATTCAAAGGCACGATGACCTTCTTCATTGCAATGGAAACAGGTACCATGGAAGCCTCCTCTTCCTTGTCCACGTCCTCTACCTCTTCCTCTTTGATTTCCAAAATTTTGATCACGGGAGCAGTTGAAACCCTCATTTCTCTGGTTCCTGCTAGTACCCTCATCTTCATTTTTCTTTTGAGTTTCATTGCGGCCTCCAGTTGATCTACCGCTTCCCCTTCCTCCTTGACCGCGCCCTCTTTGTCTTCCCTCAAACCTTTTACTTAGCTTCTCTTCAACTCGTAGGGCAAACTGGTATGCTTCTTCAACGCTGGTCATTCTTACCAGACTTAATTCCTCCTGGATGCTAGGTCGTAACCCACTGATATAACGAGCAACCTTCTCCTTATTTGCTTCTGCATGCCCCGCTCTAATCAGGAGTCGGTAAAACTCCTCTGTATATTCTTGGACTGATCTTCCTGCTTGCTTTAACCCATGCATCTTCTTAAACAGATCAAGCTCGTAGTCCACAGGAATGAACTGCTTCTTCAATTTGTCCACCATGCGATCCCATCTTGTGATCTTCTCCTTTCCTCTTCTAAGTCTTTCCAGTTGAACCTCTTGCCACCAGATTTTAGCATGGCCTTTTAGTTTGGCCTTTACAAACTTAACCCTATCTGGGTCCCTTATATCCTCATACTCAAAGTATTCATCTAGTTCATTGGTCCAGTCGATCAACTCATCTGGTTTCAAATTTCCTGAAAATATACCCACTTCAATTGTAGGTCTTTTCCCAAACCTAGAAATGGCCCTAAAAAGCCTTTCCTCTACAGGATTCAGAACTTCCCAGTCAACTTCCATTACTTCCTCTTCATTGTCAGCCTCACTATTGTCATCTGCGGCAATATTTGCTCCTCTACGAAGCTCCTCTTGCAATGCTTGTACCTGTCTCTGGAGGGCTCTAACCTCCTCAGGATCAATAGCTCTGGCCCTTCCACCACGCTCTCTTCGTGGAGGCATCTTCTAACTCGAACCCACAACCACACAGTCCTGGTGTAAACTGCCTCACAGTCGGCGCTCTGTCTACACACTCAGAAAAACCCGCTCTGATACCACTTGATGGGGACACAACCCAACAACCAAAATAGACACAATAGAATGGGGGAATTATATTAACTGAGAAAATAAGCTGGTACAAATAGTGCAGAGAAAATAAACTCAAAACATGCCCTGCGGGCTTACAATAGCATAAATCTGGAGAATATTTCTCCTTTTAGCACCTCCTCTCAAGCTCCAATCCGAACTGCCTTTTACAATGCCAAAAATCTCCTTAAATAGACCCCGGAGGGTTAAGGACTAGGAGTACATTCTAGAAAGTGCTAGTAGGCATCCACCGACAAAATAGAAGGTTCCAGAAGCCATGTTAGAAGTCGGTGCAAATCTAGAAGAATCCAGAAACGGTAGCCGAACTTCCGGGAGGCATAACTTTTGAACCGTAGCTCTGATTGACGAACTGTTTACATTTTCGAAAAGCTCTCGAAGCACTCTATAGCCCTATGGACGAGCTTTGCTCGTCCCCCATTTTTTGACCCTTTTTGAGGTCATTTAATGCCCCAAACCTGACTTTGAAGCATTCTTAGGAGGTCTCCAAAACCCGAAAAACTGCAATAACTTTCAAACCGTGGGGCCTTTTGACCTGATTCTTTTTCTGGAATGCTCTAAATCTCAATTACCTTCATCTGGCCAAGG
The DNA here is from genome assembly GCA_028749045.1 of Cupressus sempervirens. Lineage (NCBI taxonomy): Eukaryota > Viridiplantae > Streptophyta > Pinopsida > Cupressales > Cupressaceae > Cupressus > Cupressus sempervirens. Next base: position 715,922,793 of record CM053789.1, read on the forward strand.
CACACCTTCTAGGTCACCAAAATGATGGTCAAATTGCATGCTCCTATTTTTTCGGGATTTTCAAATGCACTGATAGTTGAACTATGAGAGTTGGAACCTTTATTTGAGCCAAATGGGTATCCAAAAAATGTAAAGACATAAAATAGAAACTAAGTCTAAGTACATTTTTTTGGGTGACACAGGATTGCCCTTATACCTCTGGATGCTCCTGCATCATATTTGTACATACATAATCAAATATTGACTGCCATGCTAAAACTAGGCCTATTTGAGCTTGATTCTTCCATTACAGACATACAAATAATCACTTATAACTTTAGTAAAATATATAGTTATGAAACTATCTTCTTTGTGATTGTAAATAAGTCTATTATGAATACCTTTCTTGATTTTTATTAGGATCCAACAGTTCCAACAAAAGTTATGCTCTTCCTTCTAAACTGGTAACCTTCAAATCTGAATAGTGTTGCTAGGAAGATTCATATTTTACACCATTCAAATGAACTTCTCTGTAGCATTGGTAATAATGAAGAATTTATGAAATTAAATTTTCTTTCAATTGATATAGGTTGTAGATCCATATCATTTCATATGATATTATATAACATTTAAATTACTAGTTGATTTGCATAGAGAAATGCATAGAAACTCACTATTATGAACTTTGAAAATATTTTATCTATATTGTTAAATATTAGTGATTTTAAAAAAAAAAAAAAATTCTAAAAAATTAAATAATTATCATACTAAATTTATCTACACTTATATATTATATAATCAAATAAAACTTTTGAAAACAATCTAATCCAAATCATTTGTTTTGTGATGGGTTTTGGAAATTTTAATGTGATGTTTTATTTTTTGATGAATTTTATGTGAACTATTTAGCTGGCCAAACTAAGATGTGCACCAAAGGTGTGTCTTTTAAGATTTCTTTTATGATGTTTATTTGACTAGATGATAGGATGTGCTTTATGATTCAAAATCGAGGCTTATGTTTATGAAAATTTTATTTGGTGACTATATATGATGAGTTAGGTTTTGAGAACCAACTTATTTTTGGGTTGCATGTTAAGGAACTAAGTTCTATCATTATGAGTGTTGTGATATGGGACACAACTATGGTTTATGCGAGTTTTATGAAGGTAGTCTAGGTGCATGTCTATGAGAGTGGCTTGCAATGGGGGTTGGGACCCTAAGTGGCTGCTAGGGTAATTTTTTGTAATTTGTGTAACAAGTGATAACATAGTAATTAAAATAATTTCCTTCCCCATGCCTTGAGATAGATTAAAAAGATAAGTTAGAGATTTTTTCTCATCCATGCCTTGAGTGCTTGTATAGACTAAGGGTGAGAATGAGATGGTACCTTGAGAGGTATGACTAGTCTCCTCATCTTCACAAGAGGGTATTTTAGTTTTGCATAGAGTCACTAGGGGGTCAGGGTCCTAAGAGACTACCAGGGTAACCTTAGAGTTTGCTTATGTGATGGCACTCTATAGTATGTAGCCCGAGTCTCCTTCATAATTTTATAAATATTTGCCTCTAGTGGTGTACTTGTTGGATTTATTTTACTTTTGTTGATGGTGATTGGTGATTCATGGTGATTTTACTTTTGACTTGTGTCTTTTGACTTGAGGTTGATATCTTTTGTGGAGTTTATCTCAGGATTTTGGTACTCGATATATACTTGGTATATGTATGTTGACTTGGTATGTGGTGTTAGTTTTGGATGAGTGTTCTTTCATCTTTGGTTATGTTTTCTTCTTAAGTAGTTTGTGTTACCCTTGAGGTAGATTTGGCTATTAGGATTCCTCACCTAGAAATGTTTTATGGTTTGATTTTTTGTATGTGGATCGTTCATTATCTTCCCTACATGTTGGGAGTGGAAGCCTAACTAGGTAACCATGCAGACATGAGGTAGTGACTTCTTACCATTTGGGTCCCCCTCAAATCTATAGATATTGGAAGTTTGATGATGTAATTGTACCTTTATCATTATTCCTCTTATCTTGAAGACTTCTACTCATTTGATGTATCTATGTATCATGTGTTTTGAGATCCTACATGATATTGCATTGTATATTGATGTACTTGTATCTATTTTCACATACCCTATGACATGTGCAGTAGATGTTATTCACTAGATGTGCTTTCATATTATTAGTTGTACTGATGCATTTGCTTATATGATTATGTATGTGTTTATTCATTTTATGATTATGGACATTGTAATTGAGACTTAAACTTATTTATAGAACTTTCTTAAATGTGACCCAACATGAAAGAACCTTTGAGGAATTGAAATTGTATTTGTAATTGCTTATGTGTATTTAATGTGTATGTATATATTGCTTCCACATTATTGTTAATTTGATGTTGTTTAAACTTTTTTTTTTAAAAATAGTTCAGTAAACTTTGTAACATATTAGATTTATTTATTCTGGGTTCCTGAGCAAACTGTTACAATAGTACTCTACATCTAAAAAGACAACATCAAGAAGGTATTCCTTTTGCCTATATATGATGAGTATTACGAAATCCTTGAAGAGCACGTTAAGATGGTACAAATTCAACCATGTTGTAGTGGATGAATTTTTTTCAAGAGAAGTACCTAATAAGTAGGACTCGCCACAACAAGATAGGAAGCATAGACATTAGAAGAGGTTACATGATGGCAAATATAGGGTAGTACATCAATTTATTAAGTATATTGATGGATCTACTTGCTTCTAGCCACCTTTAGGCATGGATGGTGCACTTTATTGAAATGATCAGGACAAGAAACAACAAAATAGATTTGGGCACTATCATCAGTGACTCCTTGGATGATAAAATCACATCAATAAAGAAAAACCATTATTCTATATGACCTACAATATGGTCTACCAATTGGCACCAAGAGTTTAGTATCCTCGACTGACAAAGAGAAGCAGTCTCTAGGAAAAACATATATGGCATTACATTGTGTACCCTCAGTCGGTACAAACTAAATAAAAAATTATGAATGATGCCTTTATTGTTATAGTCATTAGATTTGTTGATGACAAACTACACCAAGAGATTACCTATTGAGGTTGTAGCCCGATTTAGACAAACTAGTACCTACTTCAATTAGTTTAAGACAATACATACATTAGGGTAGTTAATACAACTTCACATTTGAAGAAGCTCCCTCAATATCCCTTAGACAAATTGGTTCTATTAGAAATCACTAGGTAGTTGCAAACAACCTATGAGAGATACATGGATAAACATAGAAATACATGGGATTGGCCTATCTGCATTGGGCCTTATAAGGTCGAATGATACAAATAGATAAGTTCTTTTGAAATAGAATGGGAGTGATACCCATTGGATTACTTCGACACAACCTACCCCTATCTTGACTCCATTAGAATTTATACACATTTGATGGGGCATGAGTTCATTCTAGATGCAACAGTAGAGGATCACTGGCTAAACTGTGTGGATGATTATGAAGTTGAGATTCAAGATTATTGCAAAATGAGCCTCTCCCTTGTCGAGAAGGTCCTAGGTCTCTAAATTTCAAAAAAGGTATGGAATAAGGACTCCCCTGACATGATGGACCCTCTCTACAACACATATAAGATTTATGATAGACCTATTTTGAATACAAAGGTTTCTTAGGAAGAGAATAATAACATTCAATACCATGTTCATCATATTATTGAGTTTAAAAATAAATGTGTCACCAAGACTTTCCCATTAGATCCCCTATCAAATGTACCATTTATAAAAGCACTAGGTCAACCCAAGAGGGGATTAAAGTTTGACTCCTACCTAGAAATCAACTTCTCCAGTGAATCTTGGTACCATATTTTGACATGAAAGTGAGGTAACATATTCTCACCAGGTGGAGAAAGGAAAAGGAAAGAAAAGAAAATCTCCTACCATAGAAGAGGAGCAAGCACCTACATAAGAGAAAATTACTCCCAAAAGGACTATGCCAAGGAGGAAGAAGATTTTACCTATCATGTTGCAAACTAGAAACCTATGAAGGAGAGGATATATAAGAGAAAAAGGAGCAGTATTGTTTCACCTTCCATAATGGAAATTATCCTTAAGGCCCTAGAGGAAGATCTAGATGATGGAATTTTATTGGAAGAAGTTGAGTTACAAAGGTTGTAGAGGTAGAGAAGAGAAGAATAATTTAGACTCAAACTCCTCCCACTACACAAGAACAACATGTTCAAATAGAGGACTTAACTGACCAAGTAAAGGGGGATATGATTGAGGAGGTGTCTAATATATTTGAGTGGTTTGATTTTGGTTTTACACCAATAGGGAGAACTTGGATATCCTGTAGTGCCTACCCCTAGTTCGCATGTTTGCTATTATTGTCGAACTCTTTTAGGGCAAGTTTTATGTTGATGGTTAGTAGCATTGTTTCGAGACTTTCAGATATTGTGTTATGGATTCAGTTGATTTATGATGAGGTTACTTGGTACTTTATAGTTCATGTATGTATGTTGATTATTTTCAGTGTTTGCAATTATTGACGATGATTGGTTAGATGGTTTATTATATGTGTTTTCTTATGGATACTTACCCCATACTTGCATGTGTATGGTGTGCGTGTTTGTTCTTATGTATGGCGTGTCTGATGTGGTTAAGGAAGGGAGTTGTAGTCACCTGCTAGTCGAGATCTACATGATGCACCACTTCCTACTATTGCCTGTTTAGCTTAGCATATATATATATATATATATATATATATATATATATATATATATATATATATATATATATATATATTGTATGTACATGCATGATTTTTATGTAGGTTGTAGATACTGGGTATCGACTTCCTTGAATTGTCAGGATGAGCGTACCCTATCGCATTATCTCAATGATAAGAGAGGGAAGATAAATTCTCAAGTCCAAATCCCAACCCTTTAAGCCATTTGTTCTAATTGGAAATTAGGACAAGTATCTGAGTTGAGTACCCTCCGAATACGTTGGATGATGTAATTCGTGATATTAACCCTTTTGGTTTGATTTTCTATGTATTTTGGCTATGACGAGTTTTCGTATTTTATTTTATGAGTCTTTGATGTATTTTCTATTAATTAAAGACTAATTAAAATATTTAATTAATAGTTTAATTTAATGAAAAATTAATATCATATTTTAATATTTATTTAATTTAATTAATTGGAAAATTAATTAAATAAAATAATTAAATTTGAAGATAAAAGTTATAATTTGAAATTTGAAATGTGATAATATTTATTTAATAGTAATATATTTAGAGTTCATTTTTAAATAAATGACTAAATAATATTATTATTAAGCTAATAAATATTTTAGCAATTAAGTTTCGAAAATGAAATTAAAAAGTGGAAAAGATATTAAAAATTATTAAAAGATTCTAGATTTCATGTGATTAAAATATAAATATATTAAGATAAAATAAGTGGAGTTATTAAATTTAGTGCATGAGATTTATAAAAATTAATAAATTAAATTGGAAAGAGTAAAGTAAATATTATATTAAATAATGTGCATTATTTTAATGTTTGCTCACATAGGAGTTTGCAAATTCTCGAGAGTTGTCATGTAGACAACATAGGAGTTTGCACTCTAAGAATGCATAAGTTGTTTACACTTAGGAGTTAGCATTTTATTTTGAGCACATGGTGTCTACGACCTTATGACTCATCTAGAAGGTTGGAGAAGACTCATGCTTAGTTGTCATGCTTATCTTCTAGTTCTTTCTAGACACATTCTAGATGCATCTTAGAAGCCTTTAAATAGAGGCTCTCCTAGTGTGTTTGAACAAGCTTCAAAGCTTACATGCATTTGAGAAGCTCATATGCTTCTACATGCTCATATGTTTCTACATGCTTCTATGTTCTTCAAGCACTTCTAGTCACATGAGAATTTCAGTTGGCTTGGATCTTGGAGGAATTGCGAATGTTGGAGAAGGAAGGGATTTTTTATGAACTTCTGAGGCATGGAAAATTAGCATCAGTGTCCAGGTGCACTCATGATAATCACATATTCTATTTGCACTCTTTCTCTTCTTGTCTCCATCATGTCTATTATATGTGTCTGAAGCTTTTCTATAATTGAATTTTGTAATTTGAAATTGGAATCTAGATATGTATTTATTTGGTTGCAAAAGAAATCAATAGAGAACTCATTAGAAAACCCTAGCTTCGATTTAAGAAAGAAATTAGATTTGAATCGGGTTTGGGTTTGAATTTATATTGTGAAATTAGATAGACAAGATTTGAAATTAAAATAGAAATTCTAAGTTGAAAATTTGAATGGTTAGATGTAATATTTCTATCAAATTATATTTTCAGATGCGTATGGACAAACTTATTAGATGGATGAATGGGTAAATTTAGAGAACAATTACCTTTTAAGAGAAATTCATAATTCATCACAAACTGCCCTCTCGCTGCCCCTTAGATAGATCCGAACTCAGTCATTTATAACTTTTTATCGTGATCAAATTTATTCGATCGCTCTGGTCAAAATTGGCGCAACTTGGCCCTCTCCAACATATTTCAATTTCAGCCCGATCCAACAGTTCATTAGGGAGATATGGCCCTCGTACTGGGACTATTTTATTCAAGGACGGATATTTCTCCATTTTTCATAACCAAGAGTTCTTTATGCTTAAACTTCACAAAAATAATCTATCAAAGCATGGAATGAATTAAAAACTAAATCAACATAGATCTAAGACATTTATAATCAAGATTTGGAAATTGATTTGGGTTTGGGTTCGAATAAAAGTAAAATCTTATTAATATGCATTAGTTTTATATGGTTTATTATTTAATCTAATTAAATCAAATTTAATTAAGATTAGTTAATAGTAGAAGAAGTATAATTAATCTATTTATCAACCAACATAGGAGGTATTTAGTTGAGATATTAATATTGGGGATTTATTATAATTTTTTATTAGTAAAGTAATAATTTGAACATTGATGGAATGATACATAGTTGACTCTTAATGAACGAAACTATTATCAGCTGATAATCATGTAGTTATTGACATAGCTACTAGTTAATTTAATCATAGAATTAATTAGATTTAATTGATAATAGAGTTTTAATTGTTTAATCAAGGGAATATTAGTATTCATTGAAAGAATGACAAATGTGGTCATTATAGATTTATTATTAAGATTCCCAATATAGCTTGCTATTAAATATTAACAAGTTATTATTATTGAACTATGAATATGAATATTTGTGTACTAGATTATAGTTGACTTTTAACTTACAAAATTATAGTTAGTTATTAGTCAACTGATATTAATTGGAACGTTGCCATGGATATGTAATTATTAATTAAATTAATTAGAGTTAATTAGATTTAATTAATAATTAAGTTATGTAATAAAGTTTTAATTGATATACTAATATTGATTCCTCTAGCAAAGTTGTGAAGTATGTATATCGAAGATGACAAGTCATACTCTCATGACTTGAATAATGACCTTAGATATTTTAATAGTGAGACTTAGTAATATTTAATTGAGAACTATTAGAATATTAATAGGTCATGGATGGTGTATCTATGTTAATTAATTGATTAAATTGATCATTTTAATAAAGTTATAATCTTCTTATTCGAAGACTAGTAATTGGCTCTCTTATAATTTAAATGAATAATGATCCTTGATTTATGTTAAAAGTTGAAGTCACATTAAGAAGAGTCATTCAATTTGTAACATTGATCTTAGCAAAATAAAGTGAATGATTTTATTAAGTGTCAAATGATTTAATATTTATCCTTTAGCTATTCTTAAAATATTATTTTAATGATGGAAAGAATAATGCTATCGAGGAACAAACGGGTTGACTTGTAAGTCAAATGATTACTCTTAGTTTACTTGAAACGAAAACTGGAAACCTCTACACTTAACTCATCCAAGTGATTTTAGTAAACCAAAACATGTTTTTGCATTGTGTTTTCTCTATGCTTCTTGTTTTGGATTTTGAGTTGACTAGTGTTGACCAGTTATAGGACGTCTGCCAGAGGCTCGGGGGTTATGATTGTGATGTCATCTTAATTCTAATCTTTATAAACCCAACCATGGTCATGTGATGGTATGCTCTATGAGATGTTGTGTTTACTGATTTGTTAATGTTTTTCAGTCTTCATGTGTGAAGCTGAGATTCTTATGTATCTGAGACATTGGACTTAACCATTTTTGAGTCATTGATTAGTTATCCTTGGATTACTTTCTAGTCGCCATGGTGGGGCTGAAATGTTGATTTATGATGTCATGTTGTGATATGTTTTGACTCAACCATTTTTGAGTCATTGATCAGTTATCCTTGGATTACTTTCCAATCACCATGGTGGGGCTGAAATGTTGATTTATGATGTCATGTTGTGATATGTTTTGACTCAACCATTTTGGAGTCTTTCATCAGTATTGCTTTGAGATATTCTTTGGTTGCTTATTGAGAACCAATAGATATTGTGATTCATATTGGAGATTATATTTATGAGGTTTATCTTGAGGAGTTTTATGTATTCTTGGATGGGAGAACCATCTTATTATTAGGTTGCCTATAAAGGAACCGGGTTTGATCTTTATGAGTGTTGTGGTATGAGACACAACTATGGATTTATGTGCTTAGGAGAGGTTGTCTAGGTACATGACTATGGGAGTGGCTTGCATAGGGGTCCGGGGCCCAAAGTGGTCAGTACCAGGGTAACCTAATGCAAGTTATGTAATAAGTGATAATCTAGTAATTAAAATTTATGAGGAGAAACACACTAAAAAGATAAGTTAGAGATATTTGATTCATCCATGCCTTGAGTGCTTGTATAGACTAAGGATGGGATGAGTGCCTCATCTTCTTGAGAGGGCTCTTGGTTTCCACATGTGCCACGTTGAGGGTCTGGGGTTCAGAGTAACCAGTCTAGGGTAACTCAATGCTTGAGGGTCCAGGGTCTAATGAGAGACCAGTCGAGGGTAACTCAAGCAGTCATGTGATGACACTCCCTAGTATGTAGCCTGAGTCTCCTCTATAGATTTTGTGTACCTCTGGTGGTGTGCTTATTGATGTGCCTCTGGGATTAGATGTCAGTTTGTGATTCAAACCTTTGAGTTAGTATACTTTTAGGATTCCTGGACTTAGAGAGTCATTGTGATTTTATGCTATGTGATTTTGATAGCTTATTTGGGACTTGAGATTATCTCCTTAGCATGGTGGGAGTGGACCACTTAGGTTCCACGCAGTCAGGTGGTAGTGTTTTATCACTCTTATCATTTGAGATCCGTTTGAGACACCATGGCTGGATCATTCTTGATTGGTATTTATCTTCATTGTGTTCTTGAAGCATTATGATAGATGATATACCCTATGATGGATGTATTTACTAGTATGTTTCTTATATTGATGATTTGCATATGTTAGATGATGTTATCTTATGCTTTACTTGCATGTTAGATTACTTTCTGCATATGATGTAGTATGATTTAGGTGTGACATTCCTACCATGTTAATATCGATGATCTCTTCGAGGATTTGGAATATTATGCATGGAAGGATGGCTAGGGCCCACAATGGTCTAATGATGTTATTAACGGTTGGGAGGAACTGTGCACTTAGTTATTCATGTTTGTGATATATGGTTATCTTTTATGATGGATGTTTATATCTTTTGTGATGATGTATCATGTACGATTTGTGGTTTTATTTATGTTATTGCATCATGGATTAGATTTAGAATGATGATGTACTTTATTTCACACATTTATATTCTTTTAAGCTTTTCATACCTTGTGTCATGTACAGTGGATGATTGAGCAATCGAAAATGTAATTTAAGTATGTTGAACTTTGCATTATTATTTTATGTGGATGCAGTACTAGATGGTATCGTTATTAGTTATGTTAGATGTAATTCAAGATTAAGGGATCCTTAAAGAATGTAACTTGTTATGTATGTTATGTTTACTTGAATTGGTGCTAATGCTTCTGTTATTATGTATAAGTTGTGAATGGTTTATCTTTCATGTTTAAAAAAAAAATTGTTTGGCAAACTTAGTGATATTTTAGATTAATTCTTTGGATCCCTTGGCGGGGCATTACATATCCTAAGTGAGGAAAGAGGTATAAGAGATGAATAAATGAAAAATATTTAAGGTATAACTTTGTTAATATTCTACCTCCTCTGAAGCAACAATCATAGATACCACCTCCACCTCTGGGGAAACCATATTCACCTCTGCCTCAAGAAGAAGACAATGCAGTCATGCCTCTAGCTTTCCCAAATGTTTAGAGACAAGAAGTAGATAAATGAAAAGTGAGTACATAGAAAGAAGAGTAGGCTCAAGATCAAGATAAGTCTCCTTTGGTGATGTAATCTCCATCTCCATTGAGATAAAGAGAGACTACACAAGTAGTAAAACAAAGGCTTGTGGAAAGGAATCTAAAATAGATAAAAACTAAAGGGAAAGGTCTCACCTCTATGTCCATTCCATCCCTACAAAAATTAGGATCTTCATAGGGTTGGGTTCCAAAATGGTTGTCCAAAGAGATCTAGTCTAGGGTTCACTTTAGTGGCAAATATTTGCCATTTGACAAATTTTTCCCATCGACCAATGTCAATTTGGAATTATTATTTTTTGCATATGTGGTATGCCATGTTGCCACAAGTTTACCAAAAATAAGTCAAACCACTAAGCCCATCACCACATGATTTATGCCATCAAATCTCCTTTTGAAACAAAATAGCCAATAAATAAAAAAATTACACATGACCAATTAAGCACATTCGCTTATAATTTCCAAAGAAAAACTTTTTGGATAGCCTCAATTCGCCCTCGATTTTAAAAAAATATTTTAAGAGAGGGATGAAATTTTCCCCCCAAATATGCAAATGCATGTCACACATTAATTCAATTTTGTCCACTATATTATGCATGGTTGTATAATAGATGAACCATATTCACCTTGAAATTTTGAGAATATGTGTTTTTATTACTCGGGCTTCACCAAATATTTTGTACGCACTATAATATTTCCACAGAATTCGCCAAAAAAGAGTGGTATAAATACATTCATAGATCAGTAAGTTGTCTCAATTCCAATCAATAGTGACATCTCAATTTCTCATACTACTAAGATCATTGTTGAGTAAGTCGCAAGTGCGATGACTGCACTTTAGCTAAAGGTGAGTAACTCAAACCCCTATTTTTCTATTCTATGTAATTTTAGCTTGTTCTTATTTAGTAGATACAAATTAGACTATTAGTGGTCACTTATCAAGTGGGACTAGTGACCAGTACCATCGAGTCATTCAGTAACTAAAGAGACCTAAGACATCAATATTTTATAGTGTAGGTCATACAACCAATAAATACTATTTAAATAAATATATGTAATAGAAGATAGTCGACATTCACTTTTTGAATAACTTGAATGTAATGGTAGCCTATATTTCTTGGGAGATGTCGAGCATGAACACGGGTAAGAGTCCTACATGTGGTGGAAGTCAAGAAAGGCCAGCCAAGCGCACTCATAGAAGCTTGTCATCATATTTTAGTGGCCAAAATTAGGAAGCTACAATGTCACAAGTACATTTATAAGATTCCCAATCACTGTCACTACCAGTTCCATTGGAATATATTGAAGAAGTTGGTGAACTCTATATCTTTGATCACAATGAACTCGAAGAAGATATTCAGGTAAATACCCATAGTAGCCAAGATCTTCAAGTCAATACCTAGAGTATTTAGAATAATATAATAGTTTTGGATCATAATTCCAAAGATGGTGATGGTGCACAAATAGGAAGGGAAAAAGGAAATACAATGCAAAAACTAATGTGAAATCCAAAAAAAATTGAAATTGGTATCTATCGATCATAAATTTTCAAATAGAATGTGCCTCAAAGTATCCATTTATTGAACATGTACGCAATCCAAAAGAAGGTGAACCTTCGGTAGGATGCAGATGTACAATATGCACAAGGATAAATAGAAAGGGAAAGAGGTTGTAGTTAAAAATTGACACCATAGAAAAGCATATGGGTAAATTTTATCAGAAGAAAATTAGAGATGAAGTGGAAAAACTAGTGAAAATATGGAAAACCAAAGACAAATGTCAACATGTTAAGAATGCATAAATCTTAGAATTTCAGAAGAAAGTAGTGATGAAGCCTAATAAAGTAAAAGGCTCCATTTAATCTTTTCTTGGAAAAGTAATGGAAGTTCAAGAAATGGGTAAAGTTCTTCAGTTAAGTGTTGTCTTCTATATTTTGAGCAAAGGGTGTGCCATGAAAGACTACCCATCATTGAGTGGTTTATTACACTTTGTGAAAGTTCATTATTATCTGAGGAGTCATTGGTTAGTAAACAATAGATGAGAATGGGAAAGTTCTCTTGCTAAGGTTGAAAAGGAAAATATCAACGAAAAAATTAAAGTGTCAAATTTCATTGCATTATCTTTAGATGAGGTGACAACAATAGACAATACTTCCTGGATATGCATGCATGTTTATATTGTACACAATTTTTCCACCATTCCAATCTAATAACTATTGTTAAAATGAAGGATAACTCAACATTGAAAAACATATTTGAAATAGTAAAGTGTTCTCTAATTGATAGTGGAGGTATAGATGAAAAGGTGATTGCCCAAAAGTCGGTGTGTGTTGGAGCAAATGGAGCTTCAGTAATGCAAGGCCACAAGAATGGTCTTGTCAAAAAGTTAAAAGATTTTCTTGCACCTTACAATGTTGGAATTCATTGCATGGCCCACAGAATGAATCTAGCTTTTGGAATTGTCAGCAACTCTCTACAAATATACATAGTTAAAGTTTTGATCAAAGAGATCTCTAGGCACTTTTTTCAAAGTCCTAAATGATTAAGGGGATTTCAACAGTTTGTCGAGGGGCTAACTAATGGGAGAGAAAGATTCTTAAGGATAATGATACCAGATGGATCTCTTTGGATGGACCATCTCATTGAGTTTTTTTTTAATATCTATTGTTGCTTGGTACAATGGAGTCAACTCATGATGATCAAGGTGGTCAATGAAAATATGGTGAGCTACTTGAAAGGTTAACTCATGTAGAGACACTATTAACATTAGCAACCATTCTCCCCATGATAGAGGAAATGATAAATACAATGAAGAAGATCAAACAAAGATTTATGTATATTGCAAAATATAATACATTGCATAAAATGACATGTGTGACCCTCAATAATCTCTGTAGAAATCCATATTAATTTTAATGGATGAAAAACTTTTAGGGTGATGATATTCACAAATTTGGATAATCCTAATAAATTTTTAAAGATTTATGTAGAGGGGGGAATTGTGTGCCAATATAAGAGGTGTTGAGATGTTGTGCCTCTCCCATTTGATTCATGTAAGTCATCTTGATGGGTGCAACCTTGATGCTCTTTCTTTGTGAATAATCGTGTTAGGAATCTTGAGTGGTCAACACCCTTGGAGTGATTGGAATAATGTTATTTTTTTAGTTGGATTGATTGTGCTTATGGCTGGTTTAACAGATTATGATGTACTAGATGGGTTCACTAAGGTTTGTGCTAGTGGTTACCTGGATTGATTTGGTATCACGGTGTTGCTCTATGATTACCTTGAGATGTGAACAGTGGTTGCACTATGCATTATTATCCTGCTACACTTGACTAGGTTCCAATAGTAGTGGTTAGTCATGTATTTGACCATGTTCACTTATATGTTTTAAGTGCTTTTTTATATTGTTTAATAACTGTTATTAATCCCATTATTAAATGCTTAAATAAATAGAAATGAATTGTCCATGTTGGATTCATTGGTTATAGTGATACGGATAAGTACCTTGTGCATTTCAATAAATTATGCAAAATAGGCTTTATAAATGATTATGTAAATGAAATTAATTAGATGCTTTAATATGTGATTTCGCGTAATTGTCACTTCAGCTATTATTGTTATACATCTGCACTTGATTTTGTTCATTTATTGTGCAGGACTTATATCCATAGCAGTGGCACATGGAGTTATTGATCAAACCTTTCACGTTGAGCCAATATCATCCCTGTAAGGGTGATGTATCTTTATTGTTATTTTAATCCTCCAGTAATTGGAAAAATTGGATTCATAATGTATTATGTGATTAGACATGTGAGCATATATATGCATATAGGATTCTACAGTGATCATGGAAAATATTAAAGTAAATATTTTTAATGGGTTGAAGGGTTTAATTATTTGATTTAATCTTTATTTTATTGTCAGCTAATTTGTCGTAGTTGGATTCCAATTCAATTGGAATCAATTGATTTTTTTTGGGTTAAGGGAGACAATTAGATTATTTAATTGAAATAATCTAATTTATATTTCACTTTGCAAAAGTGCATATATTGGTTAAAAGTAAGTTTATTCTCACTTCTCACTTTCTTATTTGATGGTTTTGGAGAAAATTCCTCCAAACCCTCTTGTGAGGAATCAATGTTTTTCTCGTTGCGAGAGTTTGGCTCAACGTATTGTTGAGAGGTTAGTCTTGTTGGATTTGTATTGGGATTGCTCTGCTATGCCGATGGTTTTATCTGATTCAGTGTCCCCATTATTTTATGGTGGTATTTCTTGTTTGACCCTCTTGGCTATGAGGTATGGCTTTTGAGTTTTCTTGGTTTTGCATTGTTTCATGTTGCTAAATGTTACAGAGTGGAGAAATAGTGTTCCCCTCCATTTTTAAGCATTTATATCACCCAACCGGATAGAGGTGAACATTTCTATTTCATGGAAAATTAGAAATGCAAGTTTTAGCATTGTTATGCTACTAGTATTTACATGGTTGATTGGAAGTCAAATTATTTTTGATATTCCATAGTTTGGGACTATTTGATCAGTGGGTTTTTTTTTTAATTCCAAGATGTTTTAGTTTTGGGTGTTTTGGCATTGTCTCATTTTGCGTGCCATTAGGGTTTTCACCCATTTCTTTGTTTGGCTTATTTAGAGATTTGATCTTGTAGCCCTTGTCTTAACAATGAGGATCGTGTAATCAAAATGGTTATATGACATTCTAGGGTATTTTATTTCCCAATCTAAACTCGTGTTTCCATAGTGAAATTTGTGGACTTGTGTCTTCTTGCAGATTTTCTAAATTGGGAATTTGAGCCTATTTGGTGAATATTATTGGACCCTTGGTCTTTTGATGCTATTCTTGCACTAAGGTTTTAGTTTCATTGTTATCTAAGAACTTTGAGTTTTGGGCTTTTTAGTCTTGTCTCGATTTGCATGTTGCCCATATTTTGTTGGGATTTTGGCATTGTCTTCTTGGATGGTAGAAATGGATTGTATTTCATATTTTCTTGCATGTTATGTTGTTATTTTGTGGACACTAGGGTTCGTGTAGAATTTGTACTCCTAGATTTAGGCCGGTTGAATGAGTTCATGATGTAGGTTTTGTTGCATCACTGGGATTTTGTGTAGAATCCATACTCCCAGATATAGGCTTGTTGAGTGATCTTGTTATACTTGGTATTTTTATTGTTCTCATCCAACCATTGTTTTTTATGATATTCATGTAGTTAGTGTGCCCACACATGAGCACATAAGCATGCACTTGTCAGGTTCTTGTGAGACCCAAACTCTCTGTTGATATCAATAGAGTTATATTCATTGGGGTTGGGTTGGGAAATTTGATCAGCATGGGTATATAGGGTAGAAAAGTTGAGGGGCTTCTCTCATAACCCCGAGTCATGTTCTCGACAAGGTTGACATCAAGAAGTTTCTAAATAAGTGATAACTAAATGAATTAATGGGTAATAAAACTAAGATATTAAAATGTGACATATTTGTATGGTTCATCTAAGGGTATGTGCCTATACGGTTTATCCAAGGGCCAAGTGTCTGTATAGTTCATCCAAGGACATAGTGTTATGGCCTCCTGAGGGAACCCCGAGGGAGAGTTTTTGCATGATGTTTAGCTTGGTAGTCCCAAGAAATCTACTCTCCACTATAGCCCCTACATAATAGACCCATAGAGTGTCTGACCAGGACCTATTGTATTGCATTGTCTCATGATCTTGGATTTAGTCCTCTGTACTATTTGGCATGAGTGTTAGCCATGGATGATTGTGTTGTGTGTTTGTGGTTAGATCATTATCTCCATCAGCATGGAAAGAGTGGGCCTACGCATGCCACATGGTTGGGAGGCATAGCTACCTATTCCACTACTGGGGACTGGTGTACAAAGATGGTCTATTTCTAGTTTGAGGTTGATGTTGGATATTTGTTTAGTACTTTGGTGTACCCAAAGTATGTTCTCTAGTGATTTATGTTTTACTTTGGATGCATTTGATATCATGTTTAGATGATGATTAGTATGTTACTTAATGCATTCCTTTATCATGATGTTATATCATATTACTAGATGATGTTTCTTACCACTACCTTGGATTAGTGATGCTATGAGTAGATTAGCATGTTGGATATACTTGTTGTTATGATGATTATTTGTTTGTTATTGGTAAGAATGATCTCATGAAACAAATCCAACTATTATGTTGGCAATTTTAAGATTCATTCTTAGGGGATGGCTATGGCCTTTGAGGTCTCATGATGCTATTATGATTGGGAGGAAACAAACACAGTTTTTTTTAGTTTAGTAGTTGTTTGCTTGTGCTTTCCTTCTTGATATTGTTGATTTTGCACATGTATGTTCATTGTGATGTTGCTTTCCACATGATTACATTAGATGCTATGGATTAGATGTTAGAGTATGTGCGTATCCAAAACATATCCTTTCACTATAGGAGACAACAACTTCGCAAAGGGTATCCAAAACATCTTCTAAAACACACCCACTAAGTTAGAAAGTACCTATTTTCTACCAGAGTAGGTTTTCTCCCACACCCCATGCGATATTTTCACTAAGATCATGTGGTACTTTCCAATATCATACAATAATATTCACTACTATTGTGTGATACTTTACCAGTATCACGCGGTACACTTTACTAGTATCGCACGATACTTTCCACTATTATTGTGCAATACTTTAACAATATCACATGATACTTGCTACTACTGTCATGTGATACTTTCTAGTATGGCATGATACTATTTACTATAGTCATGCGATACTTTATCGGTATCACCCAATGCTAAACCAATGTTGCCCAAATTTGTAAAGAAATGCCAAATAACCAATTAGAAGGAAAAATCGAGTTAGAACCTCCACACCAAGGAGTACCAAAACTACCATAGTCAAGGAGTAAACACTCGAAAGCATAAAGGAGATCAAATAACTCTAACATCTAATCCATAGCATCAAATGTAATCATTCTTACCAATAAGCAACAAATAATCATCATAAGAACAAGTATATCGAACATGCTAATCTACCAATAGCATCACTAATCCAAAGCAGTGGTAAGAAACATCATCTAGTAATATGATACAACATCATGACAAAGGAATGTATCAAGTAAAATACTAATCATCATCTAAACATAATATCAAATGCATCCAAAGGAAAACATTAATCACTAGAGAACATACTCCAGGTACACCAAAGTATGAAGTGATTATCCAGGATACCCCTCACTATATACCCTCAGGGAGTTGTTTTGGATACCCTTTGGGGAGTTGTTGCTAGTCAAGATTCTGTATATGTGCATTTTTATTGGAAATGGACATTGTACATTTAACCCTCTTAGCTAGTTATTAATGTGTTGGTAAGTAATGGCATTTGGAGATCATCAGTTGATTGGACTGTTTGGTTGAGTCTTTCGATGTGATCTTTGTGATCAATTGCATGTTGATGTTTTATGTATCCTTGGTTAATAATTTTTAAAAAAATGTATTGGATTTTATTTTTCCTTGTTCCAAGGATCTTCGGACGAGACATTACATGTGATACCAATGTACTACTATGGAAGACCCATATCCATAAGAAAAGAAAAGAAACCCACACAATCAAAATTAACTATTACAAAGGAAGTGTTTGAATAGATTGTTGAGTCTATAAGGAATTCTATGAAGGATATTTCTTATAATATTTCCTCATAAATTAGAGAAAGATTGCCTCAACACGAATTACTTGAATAAATGTATATCGTGTTTCCCCATTATTGGAGTTTAAGAAGTCTCAAAGATTTTAGAGATAAGTTATTGGTTTTGATAGATCAATTTGGTAAAAGAAAACAAATCAATGGGGTAACTATAAATGGAGTTTTAGATGAATCTTTCTTGAGAGAGCAGTCCCATCATTTTGCCATTATAATGAAGGAAAAATATGATCTTATGCAGAACCCCAGAGAAGAAGGATCAGTAACCAAACTTTGGAGAAATCTATCTCAGAGCAAAGTGTTGCAAGATTCAATATCAAAAAATTTCAAGCATGTTGAATTATGTTTGACCATGATATTGGGGTCTATGGAGGATGAGAGAGTTTTCAATGCTTTGGGGTTTCTAAAGTCAAAGGCAAGAAACAAACCAGACAAGAATTTGGAAAATTGTTTGAGGCTATATACATCTAGATATGAAGTCAATAATTTTCCTTAGGAAAGGGCACTAAAATTGTGGATGAAGAAATTCCAAAGAAGAGGTTTGGGAAATGCTTCAAACAATGATATCAATAACTCAAGTACTAGTACTAGTATTGGTAGCATTGATGTTGAAGCTAAGGAACACTATCAGGAAAGCGAAGGTATGCAGACTTGACAAAACATGGAGCATGATGAAGGACTATTTGAACTTGATGGTGAGGAATCTAAAAATTAGAATGATGAGATGTTATGGTAAGTTTAACGGTTATGGTATGATGTGTCAATTCTAAATTTATTACTTATTAGTAATTAATATAGTCTGCATTCTAGATTCTAGACAATATTATCTAAATCTAATCACAATTGATCTATCATGCATAATAAGTTATATCATTTTGTAAATGTCTAATGTTAAACAAACATGTACATTTTGTTAGATGATGCCATGAATCAATATTCATTCAAATTTTACCATTACTATTTTTTTTTATTTGCATTATTATGCTCATATAATATGTTGTTATGGTACAATCCTTGATGATTTTTATGAAAATATAGCAATTCAAATGATAAAATTCATATTCATTCTCATTACTTTTTTTACACATGATAATTAATAAAATTCAATGAATTCAATTTGCAAAAGTTAAATTTCAATACCCAATTTCATAATCATGAGTTAAAAGTATTAAATTTACAACCATTGCATTTAGCAAATGACCTTGATTCCCTTATATATAAATATAGAAATAAGGGAGCAACAAAAACTTCAAGTAATTTTGCCTCATGGGAAGAGTCTTAGAGTAGCATTGAATTCAGTATCAAAAACATTTTTTGCCTTTGCATTTGATAGGCCTATTAAGCAAAATAGCATTTGGATTTGGCTACATTTATCCTATTCAAGAAACAAAGTTTAAACTTTAAAATCATATCAAATAATTAAAAATAAAAAATAAAGCAAACACTAAAAAGATGATTTAAATCACTTTCCAAGTTTCACATACTCTTTGCCTAATGGATGTCCTATGATATGATTGAAGATTTAGTCAACTTCTTTAGGATGTTAAATTATGCTTCATTTCGAGTTCGAACATTTTTTATGTTATAGTAGATGACTTTTAACTTCATCAAACTTCCATATTTGGAAGATTTACTTGAAAGAATGCTACATCCAATAGTCCATTTAGATTCACTAATGGTATGATACAAATCAAAATGCTTTCAGGAGTTGAATCCTGAGGAAACTTGACTATTTTAGACATCATTTTGGCTTCCAACTCTTTTAGGTAAGCTTCCCTTCTAATAAATGTCATTGATGAATTACTAGAGCAAGTATTAGGCAAACCAAGACTTATTATTAATTTTTCTTTGTCTTCCTTCCATTATAATCTAAGATTTTTGAATGATAGCCAATGACTTTATTGATGCACTAATGTGATCATGAACTCCTTCAATGGCCAAATACCTATCACTCTGTGTGTTGATTATGTGTATAATCTATCTTGCAATCTTCTCTAGCTTAAAAATTTCTTTGTTCTTCTCAATCTACTCTTTGATACTCCCACAAACAGGTCAAAAACTTTGATGCAATTCAAATCAATCACACAACCTATCCGTATTTTCCATAATTTCCCTCCACATTTTTTCTTTAATTATCTTGACTAAATTTTTTATTTTTTCATTTGACTCAAACAAGTTGTTCTTGTAGGTTGTGATGAAACATTTTAAGCTCTAGTTGCACCCACAAAACCCCAACAGATAACATTTATGACTCAAGATGGACATGATAATTAGGCAGGTCAAGTATTTGTACCTTTGACACATGGAGATCCATCAAACTTGGCTCCAGAGGATTATCATGTACAACATATTATTTTAGGAAATGCCACCAAGAATAGTGGGAAGGTAATAACCAAACTTGATTTGCGCTAGATTTTTTACCAATTCGATCAAGGGGAGAAGGAGATTCAAGTTTTGAAGAAGAAAATTGAGGCATTGAAAGATTTTGTCAAAGAGATAGGGGGTCCCATTTACCCAACTAACCCTGAGATAGCATTGAAGGTTTCGCTTGAAAAATGAGCTCTAGTCTCACCACAAAGAGACTCATTTTTGGATGCCTATTATAGGTGGTGACATGGTTTTGAGGCACTCATAAAAAAATCCATAGAAGGAAATATGTGTTTACTACATGCTATCCATGTGAATATGAGGAATCTAGCTAGTATGATAGAAGGACATTACAATGTATTATATCATCTAGAGCTATAGATGACTCTATTGTTAGTATTAAGAAAGATAAGAAGACAAAAATATCATATCTTGTTGGCAATGTATGATGTAGAAGGGTTAGATAAGTTTGAGGATTGAATCAAAAAGATTGGAGCTGGAAATAAGGTTTTGATTTGAATGTTCAAAGAAATTCAGGATGTTCATTAGAAGGAAAAGAATAAAATAGTTGAGGCTAACAAGTACTTTAGCATAGCCAATTTGGAGATTTTTTATGATGACTCTAGATATCATTTGTGTCACACTGTGATGGTAATGCAATAGTTTCTTGATTCTTTTGAGATGGTATCTTTAGAGGATAATGTAAGGAGAGCTTTTAGAGTTAAAGAGGTGTTGAAGAATCCAGATAATAAAATACAAAGTTTTGATGAAATTTGGAAAGAAGTCTATGATTTTCATAAGAAAGCATAGACTAAGTTGAAAGAGTTATATATGTTGGAATCTCATGAGGTGACTATAATTTTTGAAAGGTTCAATTTGACATACCCTAACGTCATTCCAAAGGAAAAAAAAGAAGACCCACATCCCTAATTTTGAAAATTATGACTTAGGGAAAATTCTAGATTTTTTTTTCAGACACCTGCACAACCCCACACATGCGCACCTACATGTGTCCACAGTTTTGAGATTTTAGGCCATCAGTGAAGTTCATAATTCTCATCTTTGTATCTACGTAAGTCTACACCTCCATAGGTCCAATGATTTTTGGAAATTCTAAGATCGAATGCTAATTAACTACCAGTTGCAAAATTTAACATTTTTTTGCGTAGATTTTGCATTTTTTGAGCTCACTAGAAATTAATTAATGAATAATCATGAAGAAGATGAAGATGATATTTTTAGAAGTTCATGGATCTCGAGTTTCATGCCAAGTTTTCTGGAGATGCTTCTTCTTATTATCTTCTTCTTATTTTGGAGATTTCAAGCCATCTAAAGGTCCATGCACTATAATATAATGAGAATTAAAAGTACAGGTCTACTTAGCACCATGTGAGGAGCTAGTTTGTACCTAATTAGCACAGATTTAATTTTTTATATATAATTTTTGCAAGGGATAAACCCTATCTCTAAAAATCATATCAATTGAGAGGGTTCCCTATAAATACAATGATGTAATATGTAAAATTGGCTAGTATTTTTTGCAATAAAGTATATGCAATCAGTGCTTTCATTATGTGTGTAGTGATTCTTGTTGGAATGTGCATTTTTTTGTGAATTTATTTTCATGAATAATTATGGATCCAATTGTGTTATTTTGTTAAATTTTTTTGGGGTCTTAGTTTATTTGAGTTTGTCATTAATAGTCACATAATACCTCTAGAGTGACTAATTAAAGAATTCTACAGTAAGTATTAGAATAAAACAATAACTTAATTATTCATCTCGACTTGATTTTTATCTTACTGTTACTTCCCACTTAGGATAACACTTTATTCATTAGTGACATTTAATAATTATATTAATTATTAAATAATTTTTTTTAGGGTTTCTTATTTTAGATTATTAGATCTCCTTTATAAGGACTGATTATTGTATTCTTTATTGATTTGTTTGATTTGATGATTTAATCTTTCATATTTTCATATCCAAACCCTTGCTTTGTTATTCCATTCTTCTTGGTGATAGGTTATCTTTGCATGCAAGTGATCTTGGCTTCATGAAGTTGGATTAACAACTTGTACATGGTATTAGAGCATTGACCTACTATAGCTTGTTCCATTTTTTAATTTATTTTTGGAGTAATAGGGGTTTTCTTAGAGGGATCACATTTTTTATTGATTTTTTTAAATAAAATTGGAGGATGCTTTTTTTTGGTGCACTTTGAACCCAAATGAACCCCATCATTGGGTTTGTAGCACATAAAAACCCCTATTTGGATATAAAATCTATCAAGTTTGGACATAGATGACTGATTAGACAAATATTGTTTGCCCCAAGGATGTACAACTTGGGTATGCTTTCTAAGATGATGATTTTTTTCTCAAAAAATAAAATGTAAGAGCATTTTTTTGAAATAGGTTTCAAAATATTAAATAAATAAAAGGAGTCTTTCATAAAACTATTAGAATCTTTAGAATAACTAAGAGGGGAGTGAAATCATTTATCCTTAGGTCTAGATGTACTACTTCAATTTTTAACAACTTAAAGCAACTTATTCAAGCTCATAAATCCACTCAGCCTATATAGCAACTCATCAACAACTTAACTTATTCATTCATCAATTAGCTCTTTGTTTGGTATATGTTGAATAACAAAAATATATAATTAGTAAATAGCATGCATCACAAAACAACATTCACAGATGTATGTCACCAAGATTTAATGTGAAAACCCAATTTGGGAAAAACATCCAAGTAACATGCTACCACTTTTTCACTCTTATGAAGTGAGCTCGGTTAAGAGCCAACCTTGTTAAAGGTTATAAAACATATTGTTAGGTGTGACCCTATTAGGGGATTTAATCACCCTATTAGGATAGGATCATTCCATTACAATGTCACCTTGATCAAAGGATTTACAAATGGTTGTTAGGTCAACCTTGATTAAAGGATTTTACTACCACAATGGTTAGAATGTAATAGCTAGGTTAGATTTGTTAAGATACAACTCACTTTGCAAATTTAGATCCCCATTCGACTCCTTTGTTGGTTCACTAATTGGACTTCATCATATTTTACATCTCTAATCTACTTGGAAACCCTTCAAGCATTCACACTTCACCAATCTTCTCACTTTTCCTCTACTACTCTGTTCTTCATAAGTTTGTCAACCAACAACCATAAAACATCTCTTGTTCCTCCTTAAATAGGAAGCTTTAATATTTTTCCACTTAAACATCACTGTAGATATTAGGGTTTGATCAAATTCATTAAATATGTCCATCATTTTTTCCTTCTACTCCTTTCTTGTAACTTCTCCTTAAATCCTTGCCTTTGATTGTTTAAAAGACTCAATTTTTGCATTCAATACGCCACCCCATCAATCCTCATCATTTACACATTTTGACTAATCCATAAATTCAACCATGTCTACCTCAAATTTCAATTATTTCATAAACTATTATTTTTCTAATACTCAATCATCACTGTGTTCTTTAGCTCTATCATCACTATGTTCTTTAGCTCAGTCATCACTAGGTAGCTTGGTTTCTACAGTTTAGTCTTGCTCGACTTAGACTAGATCACTTGATCTTCACTATGCTCGGTCACTACTGCATTTTCTCCTTCATCTTGACCCACCATAACTATCACTTGGCTAATACTATTTGCTCGACTATCTCTTAAGTTCCTTAATCTTCTACTTCAACTTCTTCATTGACCTAATAAAACTAGTACTTAGTCAAGCTTGTGTTTTACTTAACAACTCTTCTACACTTCAACTCATCTTACTTCTTCACTGCACATGATAATCAAACAACACATTATCTTATCAAAGACTAACTGATCAAGTACCCATTGTAATTCCAACATACTTACTCCTCTTTACTCATCAACTTCATTAGTTCATCTAGTTATCTCTTATTTTAAAATGTTCTTCATCAATGAATTGATATGGCACTATACACTATTATAAAATATCTTATATATAAGCTTTGACATCAATGAAAATATAAAAATTATTCCAATTGTAGTTTCCAATGATCTCTCTTTCGCATTGATGGAAATTACCACGCAAAGGCAAAAGACTTGCTCATGATTTTCACTCTATCAGGTCCCTCTGTACTTTGTATCAAATCTTCATTAATATCCTTACTTTCATTCTGATTCTCATCCATGCATTCTCCAATATACTTCCTCTTTGCTTTTGTTACACTTATCCCTCTTATGATACCAATTATAGATTCTTCACTCTGACATCAATTTCATTAACACTTGCAATGACTCCCTCTTTGTTATCTCTTCCTATAACTAGACGGTAACACATCTTACTCTTTATTTATAACTTGTATGGTAATTTTCATACATCCCCCTCTTTGACAACAATACCAGAGATATCATTCACTATATACACATCATCCTCTTGTCACTATTCTAACTAATCTTTGAAATTTCACCCCCTCTATCATCTTGAATTGCAACCTCATCTGCTCATGCTTCTTTCCATCTTTTCACAGCTTTAGGAAACTCCTAAAGTGTGCCCTCCTGCATCAATGTGTAAGACATTTTTATCATAACAATCGATCTAATTATGCATTTCTTCTCAGTTTTCTTCAAATAGGGGAATGACCTGTAACTTACCTCTTAGGTACTCAAATGCATCCTTAGGTAATACCTTAGTGAATATATTGTTAGAAAGTAAAATCCACCAAGATAATTGAGGTGAGGGGGAGTTAATTAGTTATATGATCAAAACAACTTTTAATAACTTTGTTAATTCTCAAACATATGATCAACATTAAAAAAAACCATAATAATATAACCATACAAATAACACCAGATATGTTAACTAGGAAATCCCTTGATTAGAGGGAAAACCCCGCTGGGGATGGTACCCACAAAATGATGTACTAATATATAAGTTCCTTGTAAGAGGGTGTACTCTATTAGGATCCAATGAAATACATTTAGTACATATATGTCCTTGTTAGGAGACTTTGAATCCTTATGAGGAGATTCCAACCCTGTTAGGAGTTGCAAAAGGCAAGAGGACCCACTATGCAAACAAATTCAAGGAAAGACCACCAAACTCATTGTCCAAATAGCCTTGTATTATCCCTTGTAGAATAATACCAAATGCAAATGATCTCAGCGACTCATACTCTTGCTCGGTTCTCTTACCATGCCTTTCTGCACCAAATACTTCTTAGATCTCAATACCAGATCTATAAACTCACATCACAACAGTCCCTTAGAATGCTTACTCACATTGTACTTTACATCCACATACAATTAATCCACTTGATACTTCTAACAACCAAGAAAATAATCCTTCCTTTATACCAAGTCCTCAAAATAACTCATCGAGTTAGCCCTGAGTCTTTCCCAATTACAATTACAGTAGGACTTCATTAAACAATACACACTTCATTACATATTTTCATAATTATATAACATTGTTGGCTCACAGTCCATAAAAATCTTCCACACATATGACCTCAAACTTTGCACACTCACCAACATTATCATTAGTATTTCTTCTATCTATGTCTAACTTCATGCATCTAGATTCTATCCTTGGTAGGAGATATAATCCAATTACCAGAAACCACTTCTCAGGAACTCTATCAACAAACTATCTTTAGTAAATCTCGAATAATTGTCACCAGTCTTCATCTTTTTGCATGCAAACTTAACCACCAAATGAAGACACTTTTTAGAATATGTCCCCAACTACATTTGACCTAATCTTCAATCTTTGAACCATACAGTCTCAAACACAGTCTGCTACTCTATCAATCCTCTCAATATGTTGACATCAATGATAAACATAGTCATGAATGCAACACACTTTCATGCTACCAATCTCTCCAATGCTTCAACAATGCTAGGATACTTCCCCATAGGAATATCAACACCATTTATGCTAATGATCTCCCCCTTTGACATTAATGGCAACATAGATGAAAAACATATAAGTTCCAAGAATACCAAACATAATTTGTTGTTGTTGTTGCTCTTAAGTTTTCAAATCCACTTCATCAATCAAATCAAAATCTCTCAAGAAAAACTCTTTCTTGGTACTATTTCTCCCCCATTGATATACTTCCTTCATTGACATCAAAACTCTCTGTCTCATGATCAACTCTCCCCCATTCATAGTAGATACTTCTCTCCCCATTCTTAGGAGATATGTTTCATGCATTCTCTCCCCCATTGACATCAATGAAAAGGGCCTCATTATGTTAATATACCACTCAAATATCTTCAATTAGCTCAAATTTCTAGATACACTACTGAATACCATCTACCAAGAATCCTTCATGACTTAGCTCAAACATAGATACTCCCTTGTAGAGGAAGTATCAACATTCAGTCCACATAAATAATAGTACTTTGTACCACTAGACTGATGCAATCTCTACATTATCTACTCTGAAGTAGGCAAGGGCATAACCCAAAGCATACCTCTCAATTACTCAAATGTATCCTTAGGAAAGGCTTTGTAAATACATCTACAATCTTCTTTTTCGTACTAGCATATTCTAGTCTAATCTCTTTCTCTCCAACTTTCTATCACAAAACATGATACTTAATAAATATGTGTTTTGTCTTAGAATGTAACACATGATTCTTAGACATACTCACTATACTTGTGTTATCACAATGTATGATTACGGGTTCTAAAAAATATATCCCAAAATCCTTTAGCATATGTTTCATCCACATGATCTAATTGCAATTGTTTGTTGTTTCTATTTACTTCACTTTTGTTGTACTCTATAAAATATAGTCTTGTTTTCTACTTAGCCAAGAGACTAATCTTCCTCCTAGGAAAAATGCTCCACCACTTGTACTCTTTATGTCATCCATATTGCCTACCCAATCCACATCAGTATATGCACATAAAGTGAAGTCCTTTAATTTTTCATACCACCACCCAAAATTAGGTGTAGCCTTCAAATATCTAAATATTCTTTTTATGATTGCATTATGTGATTCCTTAGGATCAGCTTGAAACCTCACAACAATTCTAATTTCATTAGCTATATCTGATCTTGTGCGAGTCAAATATTGCAAACCTCCAATCATAGATCTGTACCTTTTTTTCTGAATAGTAGCTATCTCATCTTTGCTAGATAACTTGTGATCATTTACCATAGGTGTACTAACATTCTTACAAATTTCCACACCAAAACTCTTCAATAAGTCTTTCAAATACTTAGTTTGTGATAGGAAAATACCATCATTGTTCTACACAATTTGTAAACCCAAAACATATTTCATCTCAGCAATCATGCTCATTTCAAACTCTTTCTTCATTTCATTAAAAATTTGTCACTTGCTTCATCATCACCTCCAAATATTATATCATCCACAAATGTTACAATAGCCAATAGACCATTCTCAATTTCTTTTAGCTAAAGGTTACTATCTTTAGTACCTTTAGCAAATCCCAATTTTTCCAAATACTTGTCCAACATCACATACCAAGTTTTAGGTGCTTACTTTAGTCTGTACAATGCTTTTTTCAACTTGCATACCTTATCTCCTTCTTTTTTCAAAGGAAATCCTTTAGGTTTCTCTATGTAGACTTCTTCAAGTTCTCCATTGAAAAAAGCTTACTTTACATCCATGTGATATACTTTGAATTTATTATTAGTTGCATAAGCCAAGAACATTCTTACTACTTCAATTCTGGCAATAGGTGCAAATGTTTCATCATAGTCTATAGCTTCTTGCTGTGAATATCCTTTGCATACCAATCTTTCTTTGTTTCTCACAACTTCACCTTGTCCATTCATCTTGTTTCTGAAAACCCACTTAGTTCCTATAACATTTTTGTATTGGAAGTCTTAATTGGGACACAAGATACTAAGGAGGGGGTGAATTAGGATCTGTAAAAAAATTATCCTTTAAATGAACTTTAGTGCATTCACCACATTTTTCATCTCATATCTTATTCATGCATAACATAAATTGTAAAATAAAATGCTATAACATGTAGATCTAACTATTAATCACATGCATGAAATGTAAACATATAACACAAAGATTTGGTTACCCCAAAACCCTTTAAGGTGAAGGTAAATTTGGGGTGGGGATGACACCCACAAATCTCGACTATTGCAATTGTAAAGTTAACCTATTATGGTTACAATTTTGATGCAGGAGCATCCTAGGTTGCACTGCTATCCTGTATGTTTTTAGTATTTACTTTGTTATTGAAATTGTATTTTTTGGTTTCTAGTGCCTGTTGTAGACCATGTAAGTAATTATTCTTAATGAATGAGAGGATTCACTTTCAAGGATTGAAGAGGGCCTAGATTAATTCCTTGTGTCAAAGTCACAAGTTATAGTTCCTCATAAGTTGGGAGACATGGAAATTCTCCCAAGGTATCAATTTTTGGTAGTTTTGCAAAACAATTTTCTGTGCTTGAATTTTGGGATGGATGTACACTTATCCTTGGTAAATCAGCCTTTATGCATTTAAGGAGTTATAGAGTACCTAAAGTACTACCCATAGTTTGATGCATGAGTTCTAATTCAATCAGAGCTAGGAGATATTGCGACTTTCCTCAGACATTAATTTTTGGACATTTAATTGTTGTTGCAGGCCAACTTGTGGCTCTTCAAGTATTTAATTTTGGTTTTTAGCATTTTGAGCTAACTTTTGGTTTAGATTAGTATAAGAAGAGATCTTGGGTAGAGTCTTAATCATGATCTTGGGGAGATAATTGATGGAAATCCAAACTTGAAGCTGGATCTTGGATTTGAATGTATTTGTATCTAGTCATAACCCAGAAGGCCTTATAGTTGTGCCTATATGATGATATTTTCATGAAGCAATAAAAAATATTGTTCTCTCTCTCTCTCTCTCTCTCTCTCTCTCTCTCTCTCTCTCTCTCTCTCTCTCTCTCTCTCTCTCTCTCTCTCTCTCTCTCTCTCTCTCTCTCTGGTGTTTTTTTCTTTTGTATTTTCTTCCATTGCGTTAACTCTTGTATGGTGGTGTGGGTAGCTGAGTGTGCCTATTGGCCTTAGTTACTTCCAACCTACCTTACATCAAATTTTGATCACTTCTGATGATCTACCCTATGAGGGGTCTTCCTTGTTAAAGGTTGTTAAGATTGTTAGGTCTTACCTTGTGAGAGGATTTTACACTTACAATGAAGTAAGGACTTGGTTAAGAGATTTAAAAACGTTTGTTAAAACCACTCTATTAAGAGATTATCCCTAACTCAGTTATGATTCAATACCTGAACCTTTGGTCTACACTCTACTACTAATTATGGATCTCATCTCTTCAATTTTGATTTGATCTTCAATTTGATATATATTTTCTCTCTCCTTCACTACTTGATAAGGTTGCTATCTCTATTATGCAATATGAAAACTTAACTCTTTTGCCTTCTTTGTAATGTTTGCACTTTCACACTTAGATCTACCTTGTGATGGCACAAATATCTTTCTCTCCCTTCTCCACATACACACTCATGAAAATGGGTTAGATCTTCTCTATTTAAATATTTCTAAAGAGTTTTCTAGATCCCTCTTCTTTTGATTGGTTGATCACCACTCATAGGGATCTATGATCCATGTCATAAAAACATAATTGCCTCTTTAACAACCTCTATAGATATTAAATGTCATGTTTGTGTTGGCCTAAAATGGTTTACCTCAAACTTTATATCATTTCTAACTTGAATTTCAATTATTTTTTGCTTGTAGGATTTGAGCAAATATGCAAATCAAATCCATGAAGCCCAAGAATACCTGCATCCAGAAAACCTGTCATGGAGAAGAAAAAGACAAGAAGAGGCAAGGGTTTGGTCTAAAAATGTGAAAATTGTATATTTGGAAGAAGAATCGATTCAAAGGGATGCATAATTACGAAGAGATCAATCCTTATAAAAGGAGATCAAAACCCAAAAAGGGAAACCTAATAAGTTACAAAGGGTAACCTAAAGGTGAAAGCTATTTAATAATTATTAAATAGAGAAAGCTAAAAAATTCATACAGTGAAATCTTAAGAAGGGAGAAAAGGTAATTTAATAAATGAAATTAAATTAGCCTTTTTCTCTAACAACCCCCCTTAAGATGAGCAACAATGCATATACAAACAATGTTGAAAGCAAACTTGTGTCCCAGCAACAAGGCCTAATGAGGTACCCAATCACAACAAAATTCATCTCACTGAAATGCATAGGTATCCAACCACTACAATCGCCTAGTACATAGAATCAAATATTGAATACATAGCTCATTCCAATGAGCCAAGGAAGCATTAGGAAAAATAGAAGAACCCCCCCAAATGCACACTACGGTGAGGTGATAGGCAACTAAGAAAGTGGGCCAAAAATCTCCTGCAAAACAAAAAGAACCAGACACATCGAGAGTGAGGAAGGGGTACAGACACCTATAAAGGCACGTTTCATCAAAATATCATCAGGTTAATGTCGTGGAAGGGACATCACTTGACAAAGGAAGAGGGCACTAAATGGAAATCAACTATCCCCCCATAGCACTTTATAATATAGTGTGAGTACAATAAATCAAAATGATGAAAAGGATCTCAAAAAGCAAGGAGTGTCACTTTATCTCAATGTGTTTGCATAAAAATGCTTACAAATGATATCAATAAAGATCAAAAAGGGCAAAGAGTTGATACAACAGATAATACAACCCAAAAGAAGAGATCTCATGCCAAGAAAATGATCCCCAAACCTGAAACAACCAAGATATCTACCATAGAGAAAAAAATTCAAAAATATGATAGAAAGAGCATGGAGTAGAATATGGAAGAAATTATAGTATTTCTAAAAAGTAGACAGAACCATCTTTCCAAAACTATAACATTTTCAAAAAATAGAGATCGGATGCTAAAGATATGCCCTCTAGAGTGAAAATTAAACATCTAGCTTTGATTGCCAAAATAGGAAACCAAACTACATCAAAATTAGAAAAAACTTACACCAATGTCTCCATCTTAGAACTAGCTTTCCAATGCATTTTTTGGATCAAAAAAATACATATGTATGCTCAAGTTACAGAGAAAAAACCAATAGGGCCTCTGGAAATGCATTAATTTTTTTTTTTTAAAAACCTCACAAAAAACATACCACCATGGACGGAGGTGGAGCAGAGGTTGGGTGTGATGGTGAGCAGGTGGCACTACTAGTGGCAGCCACTCGCGAGAGGTAGAAGTGGAGCCGCAGCAGCCACTGAGCCGCGGCAGTCTGTGGGACTACTGGTGGTTTACTGTAGTTGCTAGCAATTTTGATGACAACCAGTGATTTTTGCTAATTGTGGTGGCCTAAAATGGCCAAAATTTAAATTTTTTTCAAAATTTTTAAAAATTTCCACCTTGAATTGCATGCAATGTTGTACGGCCCTGTTGGGCAAAAAAAATTTGCCTCCTGGATCAATGTTGTCCAAATCAGACAAACTTTATGTGGAAACAAGGGTTTTGACGCCTTTTAAATCCATCCATGAGGTCTGTTTGGCCTCAAACTACTCCAAAAATTGGTGACCCCCCTATTTTCTTAGAAAATACCCAAAAACATTAGATCTGATCTGCCAAACCCTTGTTCTCCCTTTTTCTCCAAATATCGAACAAGCTACAATATATCTGGCTCTAATACCATGTAGGATTTGAGAAAATATTCAAATCAAATCCACAAAGCCTAAGAATAGCTGCATGCAAGAAACCTGTCATAGAGAAGAAAAAGACAAGAAGAGGCAAGGGTTTGATCTAAAAACATGAAAATTATATATTTAGAAGAAAAATCAATTCAAAGAGATGCATAATTACAAAGAGATCAATCCTTATAGAAGGAGATTGAAACCCAAAAAGGGTAACCTAATAAGTTACAAAGGGTATCCTAAAGGTGAAAGCTATTTAATAATTATTAAATAGAGAAAGCTAAAAAATGCCTAAAGTGAAATCTTAAGAAGGGAGAAAAGGTAATTTAATAAATGAAATCAAATTAGCCTTTTTCTCTAACATTGCTCAGAACTTACTATTTTTGATACTCGACATTCACTACTCTTGTTGCTACAGCCCAATACCTTTTGTGTAACTCGACATCAATATGCTTTGACTACTTGATAATCACTAGGCTTGGCTTATACTAAAAATACTTAGTGACCAAAGACTTGCTCAAATTTTATAGAGCTCAACATATACATGTTTATTTACAAGTCTTTCACATGACTTAGCCATATAGAGTAGCTCGGTCGCAGTGATGACCAACTAACTCAACCTTGTATATGACTAAGTGTTTCACACTAATAGACAACAAAATTTAGAGATACCAACAATCTCCCCCTTTAACATTATTGGCAAAAATACTTTTTCATGGTTACATCATTACAATTAAAGAATAAGAGTACTCCCCATAAGCTTATGACTTGGTTCTTATCTTGGAGAACTTCAAAATATTTTGATTGCATAATCAATGAACAATATAAAAATACATATATTTACATGACTCTAAATAGTTTGATTGTGTCTATAACATAATTATTTAGTTGTGACACACTCAACAAATTATAGTTAAGTATGCAAAAGGAGATGGCTGGTGCTCTAAGTATTTTTGAATTGGCTGGCTCCCTAATAAGCGAGAAATTACAAGGGGAGAATCTTGTGGGAGGTACTGATCCTGGTGGGACAAAAGGTCAAAATGAGGAAAAGCTAGCAAATTCTAAAAGAATTATGGATGCTAGTACCACTAGTTTTGGGGTCTGGACCTTTCTTTGGATTCTTTTATTGCAAATCACGCGCCTGGTCAGGCATTCAAGAATGAGAAGAATCCTTTGGAGAATGTGGAGGTCAATAATGAGAGGAAAGAAGAAGGTTCTTAGAAAGGGTTAGGTGATCAAAGGACATGATCTTCCCTATTTGGTAGGAAACTTGGTGGAAAATCATCTTTCCCTCCAGTTACATCAAAATCTTGCTAGGAAAAAGGTGAGTTTCAAATATTTATTCCGGGCCCAATTGTTGATTTCTCTGTATCTTCCATGGATTTTAATCTTGTGGGAAAATTCATGGTGGATAGACTAGATATAAAAACTTTGGAAAATATGATTAAATGGAAATGGGTTATCCGTGGTCAAGTTGATATAGCTCCTATGTTGAATGGATTCTTTTCATTTGTTTTTAATTGCAAAGAAGATATGAATATGGTTCTTTGCAGAGGTCCATGGTCGTTTGGAAAAAGTAGTCTCAATATTAAAAAATGGGAGCTAAATATGGATTTATTTGATGCCTTCTTCTTAACAACTTCAATCTGGGTTAGACTTCCTGGCCTTCCTTTAGAATTTTGGCATGAAGATATATTTAAGGGAATTGTTGGTTCCTTTGGGGAACTAATCACAATGGATCATGCAACAATCTTAAAATCTAAACTTTAGAGTGCCAGATTATATGTGAAAGTGGAAAAATTGAATCACCTCCCTAAAAAAGTGGAACTAATTTTAAAACTGGGGAAAAGAATGCAGGAAATTATATATGAAGATATCCCAAATACCTGTTCTACCTATAAAAAATAGGGCCATAGGGTGAAAAATTGTCCTAACCAAGGCAAGAACAATCCTAAGACTGATAAGGACGATAAAAAGAAAGAAGTAAAAATCCAAAAGAAAGTTTGGAAACCTAAAGTTATTCATGCAAAAGATGTGAAGGATAACTTGAATCAAGAATTTCAGGAAACTAGTAAAATGCCAAATTCTGCCTTGAAGGAAAACTTGAGCTAGATTTTGCCTCGCCTGAGAAAAATATAGAGAATATGGTGGATATGACAAAGCAATTAGTTATTTATCAGAAGATTGAGACAAACTGGGAAGACCTATCTGAGATGGAGGAATTAGAGGAGGGTGAAATTCTGTTGGATACTATGGTGTTGGAAGAGTGCTAGAATTTCCAGTTGATTAAAAATTATAATAGTAATCCTAAGCCTCTTGAGACACCCTTGTGCAAAGAAATTGTTCCCTTTAGGAATGATTTTGAATCTAAGGAGAAAAATGAGGAAGGTAAGGATTTGAAACATAAATCGAATCAAATGAAAAATATGGAAAAGAAGAGTAATATAGTTCTTAAAGGAGTAGAGACTCGAAGTAGTAAATTGGAGCAACAAGTCAAGGTGAAACCAAATGTTGGAACTCCAGAGAAACCTAGAAGGAAATCTTCTAGGAAAACCAGAGAAATGGAAAGTATGCAGAATATTGTTGATGGAAGACAGACAACTATTCTAGATTTTACCCCTAAAAAATAAACATGAAAATAATTACTTGGACTATTAGGGGATTGAATAGTAGTCATAAATTTGATGTTATTAGGAATTTTGTTAGAGAGCATAAATTGGATTTTATTTTGCGACAAGAAACAAAGATGGAGAAGGAGAGAGTTGAACAAATCAAGTCTTTTAAAGATTATTGTTTAAAAGGTAGTAGTTCAAAAGGAGCTTCAGGGGGAACTCTGATGTTATGGAAGAAATCCTACTACTCAAGAACTATTTTAAATGCTAGTAAACATTTCATGGTGGTTAAAATCACTAGCATTGACCAGAATAATGTATGGTATATTGTTAATATGCATGCTCCAAATATAAAGAATTCTAGGAAAAAGGTATGGGATACTCTTTCTCATATAAAGAGTAAACATTACTTTGGTAGATGGATCTTCATGGGGAATTTCAATGTTCCTCTTTATGACCATGAAAAAAAGGGAGGTAATGTGAGCCAACTGGATGGGAGACTGGATCTTATGGATTTCATTAATAAGGAGGGTTTAATGGACTTGGATCTTCATGGAATTGAGTTTACCTAGAGTAATAAGAGGCTAGGTAATGATTGTATTCAGGCTCGATTGGATAGAGCTCTTATTTCTTCTAATTGGAGTAAAGAGTTTGTATGTAAATTGGAGGCATTACAGAAAATTGGGTCAGATCATTTCCTTTGATTTTTTCTACTAAAAAGATTAATATCAAAAAAAACTTTCCTTTTAGGTTTGAAAAAATGTGGATGCAACACCCATAGTTTGAGAGTAAATTGGCTGAATGGTGGAACATAGATGTTGAAGGAACTACTCTTTTTAAAGTGGCTTCAAAATTAAGAAATGCTAAAAGGGAGGTTTAAATATGGAATAAAAGATGTTTTGGTAATATTTTTGAGAGTAAAGCAAGTATTAAGGAAGAACCCAACAGTATTTAGGGCAAGATACAGAAGGAGGGATATACTCCTGACCTTGTTAGAGAAGAGAATGAAAAATTGGTAGAGTATCATGATATTGTCACTAAAGAGGAAATTTATTGGAGGTAAAGATCCAGATCGATCTGGCTGAATGAAAGAGATAAGAATACTAGGTTTTTTCATCTTTCTACTCTGGAGCATAGAGCTAAAACTCGTATCTCATATCTTAAAAAGGGTAATTTGAAGATTACTGAGGAAAAGGATATTTCGAAAGAGATGGTCTCCTTTTTTTCTTCTTTATTGACATCTAACTCTAACATTATCAAGTTGAACTTTTAAAGGTGATTCCTTCTCTAATTACTAAGGAAAAAAATAAATTGTTAGGTGTCATTCCTAAGGAAGAAGAGATTTTAAAAGTTGTTTGCTCCCTAGGAGGGGATAAGTCTCTAGGACCAAATGGTTTTCCCATGTTCTTTTTCGAGAAGGCATGGAAACTGCTTGGAAGAGATGTATGTGATGCTATTAAAGAATTCTTTGGGGCTAATTTAAGAATGCTTCAGGAGATCAATTCTACCTTCCTATGTCTTATTCCTAAAAATATTGGGGTTGATTCTCTAGACCAGTTTAGGCCTATAAACCTTTGTAATTATTTTAATAAGATTATCTCAAAAGTCCTCACATCTAGGCTGCTTTTGGTGCTTTTGTCTCTTATTGCTATTCAACAAAATGGTTTTATCCCAGGTAGGAAAATTCTTAACTCCGTTAGTGCTTCTCATGAGAATATTCATTCTTTATCTTGCTCTAATAATCAAGGTTTTATCATGAAAGTTGATACTGCCAAAGCCTATGACAGAGTAGAATGGGCTTTTCTTGTTAAGATTTTATAGGCCTTTGGGTTTAATTATAAGATTGTAAGGGCTATATCTCAGTTGAAATCTACAACTTCTATTGTTGTTTTGGTGAATGGGTGCTCTATTGAATTCTTTAGTCCCTCTAGAGGTTTGAGACAGGGAGACCCTTTATCCCCTATTCTATTTATTATTATGGCCAATTGTTTGGGGAGATATATTGGGAAACTGGTTTTGCAAGAGGATATTAAAGTTTTGTAGCCTTCTTCTCAACCTCTTACTTGTTCTCATGGTCAATTTTTTGATGACACTATTTTTATGGGCAAAGCTGAAGCCAAGGAAGCTAGAAATCTCAAGAAAGCCCTTAGTTTGTACTCTTCTGCTTCAGGTCAATTGATAAATTAGAATAAGAGCTCTTTGTTTTTTATTAATACTCTTGCTCTAAGACAGAAAAAAATTGCTAAAATTCTAGGGTGTTCCATAGGATCTTTTCATTGTATTTATTTGGGTCTCCCTTTGTGACCTAAAGCTCCAGATTCTTTTTGGGAAGATCTCATAAAGAAGTTCAAGAAGAAATTGGTGAGTTGGAAGGGTAACCTTTTGAGTCAAGCTAGTAAAATTACCCTCCTTAAAGCTTGTCTCCAAAGCATCCCCACTTATGCTTTGAGTCTTTTTAGAATACCAGCAAAATTTGTAGATACTATTGATAAAATCCAAAGAAATTTTCTCTAGTCTAGAATAGAGGAAAGGAAGAGAATGGCTCGAATAGCTTGGGATCAAATTTGTAAGCCTATTAGGGAAGGTGGATTGAGAATCAAGTCAATGCAAAGTATGAATAGAGCTCTTTTAGCCAAACAAGGATGGAGAGCTTATCATGATGATAACAAATGGAGTACTATATGGAACATAAGTATCCTTTTAATGCTCCTTCGTTATTTGATTTTTTATCATCTCTTGATGTTCTTTCCCCTTTTGCTATTTGGGGGGTTGTGCAGGGAACTAAGAATACCTTAAGTAAAGGATGTCCATGGAAAGTTGGAAATGGGTAGAAGGTTAGATTCTAGGAAGATATTTAGATAATGGATCATCCCCTAATTGAGGATTTTGAGGATAGGACCCAAATTGATAGATTTAAACAATTGTATGGGACTCTTGTGGGACATTACTAGCATAATAACAATTGGGTTAACCTTGCTGATGTTAACCAAGTTTTTCATGACATCCAGATTATGTTGAATTCATTTTCTTTGTATCCCCTTGAGGAGGATAAGATGATATGGAGTGTTGATCCTAGTGGCCAGTTCAAAGTTTCCTCTATTTTCAAATCTAAGGAGAAAGGTAACTGACCTTTATGGAAAAAAGCTTGGATAAAGGATCTTATACCAAAAATAAATATCTTTTATTGGATCTAGCTTCAAAATAAAATTCTTACTCAGGACAATTTGCAAAAGTGATGCATTAATGTGGTTAATAGGTGCAGTCTATGTAAAGAAGGTTTTGAAGATAGAGATCATTTGGTTTTAAACTGTACTTACAATCAACAAGTATGGACCTCTATTCTCAACTACTGGAATATTACTTGGGTTCAAAATAATATAGAACTTTGTTTTAAAAGTTGGATCTACCCATCTAAGGATACGAATGTTGATTTCCTATGGAAAATTACTCTTCCCCATCTCTGGTGGGGTATCTGGAAAGAAAGAAATAAGATAATCTTTAGAAATAAAGAAATGCCAGAGTGGGTACTTGGACCAAATATTGTCAGGGCAATAAAGGAAAATTTTAAATCCTAGAGAAAATGAAATAAAGATTTTCAAATTGACAATCCAATTTTTTCCAAAGGTTCTAATATGAAGAAAGAAGACCCGAGATTGAAGACTAGATGGAA
Source organism: Cupressus sempervirens (assembly GCA_028749045.1). Classification (NCBI taxonomy): domain Eukaryota; kingdom Viridiplantae; phylum Streptophyta; class Pinopsida; order Cupressales; family Cupressaceae; genus Cupressus; species Cupressus sempervirens. The sequence goes on from CM053789.1 coordinate 715,961,121, forward strand.
GGCTCCTCCTATGGGATGGCTTAAATGGAATTTTGATGGTGCAGCTAAGGGAAACCCAAGCAAAGTGGGTTGTGGAGGAGTTCTAAGAGATCACATAGGTAATATAATAGATGTTATTGCTATACCTATTGATATTTCTAATAGCCATAAAGTTGAGGCTACTGCAGCTCTGTATACGATGAGATTAGCAGTGGAAACTAGTTTTTGGTACCTTTGGATGGAAGGAGATTCCTTGAACATTATAAATATGCTTAATGGTAAAAGTTCGATTACTTGTTTGATTGAAGCTATTCTAATGGAAACTAAATCTTTAATGGATAAATTTGAGAAAGTATTTATATCTCATTCTTTATGTGAAGGTAATGTTGTGGCTGACTAGATTGCTAACCAGGCTATCCAACGGGAGTGTAAGATGACATGGCATGATGACTTAAGAAAGAGTGTGGATTTCAGAGCTCTTATTAATTATGACAGAACTCATGCAATAGAGGGAAATATTTTCTAAGATTAGCAATTTAATGATAAATGGAAATGGGGTTACAGAAGTTGATGTTATTTTCTCAAGAAAGTACATTAATGTGATTTTATCCTGGCTTCACACGTATGTGTTTTTATGAGTGTCTTAGTTGTTTTAATGAATACCTCAGCTTTGATTAATACTTTATTTCTACCTGTCCACTCGAATTTAGCATTTTGTGGTGAAACAAAGTCTTTGGAAATGGGCAAGGAACCAAGAAAATAGGAACCTAAAAATTATAAAGCATGAAAGGCCAAAGCCTCCATTTGGCAGATTCTATAGAAGGGTAATGTCACCACTTATCCAGAGTGCCTTCATGGCTATAAACCACATGTCATAGAGGCATTCTTTAGAAATTGGATTGAGGATAGGGTTTCTATGCATGGGGTGATGGTGCATTTGTCTAAAGATTTCATTGTCGAGGTGACACGTTTGCCTAAGGAAGGCATAAAATTTAGTAAGGAAACAAGTATTTCAAATGTTGCATTTAAGAAATTTCCAAAAATGGAGGAGGAGGAAAAGAACCTAGAGAAGAATGGTGAATTTTATGAGCTGGGTCAAATTAAGGTTATCTGGCAGGACGTTCTCTCTTGCATCTGTGAGTATTTTATTTTAGATGGTAGAGCTAAGTGTGTTCATAATTTTCATTTGGTGTTCCTAAATCACTTTAGGCACAAGGATAGGATCTCATTTCCTTTTTATCTAAGATTTTCTTTACTCCAAAGTCTTCAAGCCCATAGGAAAAAAGAGTCTCATTCAATTTTACATGAAGGGTTAATTTTACTTATTGAGAATTACTGTAAGAATAAGGCTATTGTGTCTTCCCCTCCCTTTGAGAAAAAGAAGGGCTCTATTAGCGAAACCTATTCTAGGAAGAGTAAGGGCGAGGAAGGGGTTAGTGGGAGAAGGAAGAGTCTAAAACAAGAAACCCCTCAAAAAAATGCAGAGGAGATTACTGAGTCTGAGAACTCAGGTAATAATGATGAAAAGAATATGGAGGAGGGGGAGAATATAGATGTGAGAGATTTTAGTTCTAACTTGGAAGGTTACCTTGGTAGTAAGGGTGAGACTAATAAGGATGAGGTGAATGAAAGCAATGATAAAAACATAGGGCTAAATAATGTTGGAGAAGAGGAAATTAATTAGAGCAAGCATACCTAGGAAGTGAGGGATGAAAAAGAAGTAATGGTGAAGGAAAAGGAGGACCTCACTAACAAGGATGATGTGAATATAGAGGATGATACTAGGAAAGAGAAGGATGAGTCTACTGGTAAGGAAGAAATGGGGAAGGAGAAGAATGAATCTACTGGTAAGGACACTATGCTTTATTTCTTGCATACTACAAAGATTAAGGCTGATTCATCTCTTCAAGCTGACTGCTGGATGTATAATGAGATAATGAATTTGAAAAAAAAAAATGGGAAAGATGCAGCGGGACCAGGAAGTTGACCGTGCAAAGATCATTCAGATGGAAGTTCAAGTTGGTAATATACTGGATAAATTAAAGGAATATGAACACAAACTTTGTCTATTGATAAAAGAGAGTGGCAATAAGATGGAGCAGGTTACTTCTAGCATTTGTGTAGCTGTGGCAAGCTTAGGGAAGAGAACTAATGAAGAAATCATGTCTCCAGGTGGTCCAAGTAAAAGAACCAGGTAGAGCTCAAGAAAAAAGGTAGCCAAAGTAATTGGGGGATCTGCTACTGATACCATCCAAAGCACTATAGAGGCAGGCAAAGAGGTGGTGAAAATGATCAAAGAGTTGTAGTAGCAGCTAGTAGTGTCCTTGGTATCTAGTCTTTGTTTTGGTAGTGGTCCCAATAACTAGTCATTGGTCTAGGTTTTTTAATTGGTTTTTGTTCTTTTGTTTTAAAAACTAAGTTCTAGGTTCTTGTAAAAATTGGTTTCATTTTATGGTCTTATTTTTTGGATTCAAGTCCCTGTAAAACTTGATTTTGTATCTTTTAAACTATAGGTTTTAGGTCCTTGTAAAACCTAGTAGTCCTTTCTAGTTTATCTTTTGCTTTTCTATTAAGGGTTTTGGGTACCCTTCAAAACCTATTTTTACCTTAATCTAAAACATACCATGTCTGACTTCTAAATTCTAACTCTGAACTCCTATGTACTTCCTCATCTCATAACTATCCCATTCAATATGTAATCATCAGTATTACATTCCCCCTTAATTTTTGCCACTCATGGCTTTGGCTAGGGTTGAGTGGGTCGAATCAAACTGTATTTGTCAATGAATAGGTTGTGTACCTAGTTGATCATGGCAAGAGCATGATCCCAAGTGCTTCTTGTTGATGCTAATACATGAATTTGCAACTCTAATCATGCAACCAAGTTAATTAAACTATTAGCAATCGAAAGATTATGATCTTCCTAAATTAGATCCTTTGTTGATTTCATTTCATGTTGCATAACCTCTTGATGAGGTATCAACATTGACTGGATTGAGACCAATTTGGATTTCATGTTGCTATCAGTTGTTTTTAACTCAACCAATTTACCTTGTCCAAACAATAACTTATTATAGTTCTTTCTATTGGATTCAGCTGACTGTGAACTAGAGATGCATGTTTGCTTCATTTCAACCTAAATCTATTGTATGTTTTCCTAGAAATCATTGGTGAACCTTGGTACATCACATAAAATATTATACAAGTTTTTTATCTTATGTACAAGTTCTTTTGCATTCTGTACATGGGCCTAAAATTCAACCTTACCCTCGATAATAGTGGTAGAGATTTTCTCTATGACCTTATTTTCAAATTTCTTCGCCAACCATGCCATTAATTTTTTATTAGCTTCAATATCACCAGTATTTATTTGTTCAACAATCTATACAAGCTAGGAAATAATTGGGGCTTGGCCATCAAAATTGTGTACATCAAATGCATAAACAACTATTGTCTTTATTTCATGCAACACTTGTCTTTGTAGTTGTTCTCTTCTCATTTCTTCCTGTTTCTTTTTCTTTGTCAAAATCTCCTACAACATGATTGTTTACTCTAGAGTGAGATTTTCCAAGACCCATTTGGGCATCTCAATGACTTCATCTAGACTAACAAAAATATTTGGAGAACTATCCTATATTTCTTTACCTTTGCTTAGGGACAGAGTGTTGTTGCTCGACATTGTCTTTGTAGGAGTAGATGATGGGGTGTCACCACTAGGTCTTGTTTGTGCTTTAGTTCTTGAGACAACAACTATAGCACTAAGTAATGTATTATCTACTCCTTGACCTACTTCTTAGATTCCCTCAATGTAAGATCCTAAGACATTTGGTCCTTCTTGACCTTTGGTAGAAGTTCCTACACTAGTTTCCTTTGTTGCCTGCTTTGCCTCTTGCTCTTCTCCTTTAGTATTTGACAGCTTTTGGTGCTCACCAACTAATGTTTTAGGTGTGGTGGCATGAATAGGAAAAATGTTTCCTTGAGGTCTCAACACACTTGAACACTCTTCATCACTGTGATCATCTTTGATGGTCATAGTCTCAATTGCTTTCTCCCGTTCCACTCCTTTAGTGGATAGACCAAAAATTCTCTTCCACAACAACTCATTTTTTTGTATTACAACTTCAAATTTATTCTCATCAATATTTGTTGGTCTTTTGGGTATGACCTGACTCAATGATCTCCTAGTTCATCTAATTATGTACTCTTTGTATCATCCTATTTACCTTCTTTCTTTTTTACCAACCCTCTTCTCTTTGGCTAACGCATAGGGACTTGCTTGGTCTGGTAACCTTGACTACCCCTTTCTTTATTGAATGCTTGGCAAGGCTACTGTCACCCTAGTTCTTGGCATGGTTGGTGTAAGAGGAGAGAGGGATATCACTATTGGCTTCTTGTAACCTCATTTGCCTTAGGCTTTGTAATTTTCCTAGTTTTTTCCTTTTTCACTAGTGGAGTGACCACTACCAGGGCTTTACCACAATCATATTATTCTTCCTCCTCTTCCTCATCACCACTATCTTTTTCTTCATCTTTATCAAGACTTTGTGTAATCTTCATAGGTTCCTTGCCTTTTTTGTGTGTGCCTAGTCTCTCCTCTAGGTCTTTAATCATTTGATTTCTTTTCTTCTCTTTTCAAGCTATTTTTATGCCAACTATGATTCTTGCTTTAGCTTATTCATATTTCCCAAAGGGTTCTGCTTCTTTATCAATCTCTTCTTTATGTAATGCATCAATATTTACACCTACATTATTACTATCAACTTCATAATCAAATGATTTTAGCCATTCTTTTGTAGGCTTCACTGCCTGTACAAATGTATTATTTGGGTCTACAAGAAAGCATACATCATTGTAGTATTTCATCACTAGCTTCATTGGGATCCTCATCCTTTTTCTCATCCTTTGTTTAAACTCTTCAAAACATATATCCATAACACTCTTAAGATTTTCTCCTAATTGGGTTATGTATAAAATAATTTGTCTTGAGACAGGTTTGCCTTCCTCCCAAATAATGTTTCCAATAGCAGGAAAATAATTTTGAACATAAAAGAAAATGCACATAATCATGATCCAAACTTACACATCAAATTCTTTGCCTTTCTGATTGATGTCAAGTTTTCTACCAATTGCAATCTTTGTAGCTTAGCAAGATCATATTCATGATCCTTCATGACAATCTTCCATGCTTGATAGACTGCCATACATGGCACACTATTTAGTCTACTTGACTGATGGAATTAGTGAGAAATCACTCTCACTACAAACTCAATCATTGGACTAGTGATGATAGAGATGGACAACCCTTATCCATTCTACTAGGCCTTTGTGGTAGCCTCAATTTCTTCTATGCTTAGACAAGGTATAGTCTTCTTATCCAATGTGGGATACCCTATAACCTTTTTGAATCATCTTCTTTGATATCTCAATAGGTCCATTATCTAGCCATAACTTCATATCATGGATTATGCTTAATGCTACCTTGATCCATTCAATCTTTAAAATTCTTCAAAAAATCTAGGGCATGAGTTATAACCCTTTCCTTTCAAAAATTTTGAATTCATCCTTCAAAACTCCTTCATCACATAATTTTTTCATATGCCGCTCGAATCTCATAATCACCAACTTCTCCAATTTTACACATGTTATAACTTCGTACATCATGAGTCATAATTACTTTAGGTGGTATTGATGATAACACACCCATTGAATCACCTTTCATAGCAATCTCAAGAATAGCTCAAAATTTTGGTCATGGAAAAGCATCATTCTTCACTAATTGTATGTTACTTACCTCTATTCCTTGACTCTTTCATGTTGATGATGAAGCTTCCATATTTCCTTGTTAGGGTTTGAAACTTTCCCCTGAACAACTTGGCACAACTTGAATCTTTACTCGATCAATCTTTCACCTTAAAATCACTTTTTCAAATTGCTCAAATCACTCTATCACTCAAATTGCTTTGTGCTCTTGAAATCTAAATGCAAGGTATGAAAAATGTCTTCAACTTTTCAATATGTACTTCCTTTTTCTCAAATTAGAGTCTCCATTAATGTTGTGTTCATTGTTAGGTGGAATCCAATTGTTTCAGTCGATATTTTACCTTTGAACTCAGTCTTCACTATAGAGCCTAGTCTATTCCATCTAACTTGGCCTATACATCAGTTTGACATTTGTAGTACTTGGTCCATATTGCAATGCTCGATCAATATAGATAATTTTACTGATGTTCAGCACCTATTATGTAAATGATTCATTTGCATTATTCTTTTCATTGATCTATTCTCATACATGTTTACTTATGCAAATATTAACTTTAGCACATTTTATGTAAGGAACTAATGTAAGATATATCATCAAATATACAATTCCTTACATACCTTTCTTGATTAATTTGAGATGGTGGGATCACCTTCTCAATTGGATAGGGTGACATTGACTTCATTTGTTCCACTACCTCTAGCTTCCACCTTTTTCTTCTAGGTTTGATTCATCTCCTTCTTTGTTTGTTCAGCATCCACTTTTCCTTTGCCCTTGTTGTGTTCATCATTTTGTACTAATGTTCATTTCTTGCAATTCTTAATCACATGTCCAATCTTGTGACAATTAGAACAAACTTCTTAGATGCATTCTTGTTTTTCTAGTAGGGTTTTGCCTGTGATTAGCATTCATATGCTCTATGTCCAAAATTTTGACAGGTCTAACAATAACCTTCAAATCTAGGTGTTGTACATGTATTCTTCATTCTTGATCTTCACTCATGTATTTGATGTCCTTGCTTCTTACAAAAAAAATAATAACCATTAAACTTAGGTTTAGGGTTTTGCATACCATGTTTTGCTTTTGCAGATGTTTGTAGTATGACCAAGTTTTCCACAATGATAACATGTATGCTTTCTTTTTGACTTTGCATTCCTCAACTCTCTACTCTTAGATGATTCTCCTTCTTCAATAGATGATTGTTGCTTTATATGTTCTAATCCATAAGTATTGCCAGATGACCTAGGTGATTTCATCAATTCTTCAAGGTACTTTATTGCTTCATTAGGCTTGTTCAACTTCTCTATAAGTTCTTTCTCAGTCTTCAACTCATTTCTTAGTAAGTCAATCTGTGATCTCATAGTTTCTATTTATGTGTCCTTCCTATTTAACTCTATATTTATAAGCATCAGTTGATTCATCATGTATAATTGGGTGTTTGTAATATTTTGCATGTTAGATGATCTTTCTTTAAGTCTAATAACCATTTGCCTTTTGTCTTCCTAAGCCATAACCTTATCTTCTTTAGCTTTCTTCTTTTGTTTGGTCACTTCACATAGCATTGCTGAATGAATGTCATGTTCTCTTTAATGCTTTGACTTCTTCATGTAGAATACTATTTTTCTCAAGTAGATCTACAATTGTTGTATAACTCTCTTTTGAATTTCTAGTGTCAAATAGTCCTTTAGTATCAACTTCTTCATAATTTATGGAATTTACCTGAATGACCATCTCCTTTCTCTTTTTTAGAGATTGCATCAGTTCCTATTTTGCTACCTCAAGTTTCTATAGTATGAGTTGGATGTAAATCACTTGATTTTCAATAACCTTTTCCAATTTATAAGCCTCTATTTCCAAAATATGAACTCCCAATCTGTTAGAATTTTTTAAGAGAACCAATGCTCTAATACCAATGGTTGGAAGTCTTAATTGGGAAACAAGATACCAGGGGGGGTGGGGGTGGGGGAGGAGGTGGGGGGTGAATCAAGATCTATAAAAAATTTATCCCTTAAACTAACTTTCATTCATTCACCACATCTTCCATCTCATATCTAATTCATGCATAACATAACTTGTAAAATCAAATGTTGTAACATATAAATCTAACTATCAATCACATGCATGAAATATAAACACATTACACAAAGATTTGGTTACCTAGAAATCCTCTAAGGTGAAGGTAAAACTGGGATGGGGATGATACCCACAAATCTTCACTACTGTAGTAATAAAGTTAACCTGTTAGGGTTACAATTTGAATCACTTTTGATAATCTACCCTAGGAGGGGTCTGTCCTGTTAAAGGTTGTTAAGACTATTAGGTCTTACCTTGTGAGAGGATTTTACACATACAATGAGGTAAATACTTAGTTAACAGATTTACAAAAGTTTGTTAAAACCACTCTGATAAGAGATTATCCCTAACTTAGTTATGATTCAATACCTAATCCTTTGGTCTACACTCTACTACTAATTACGAATCTCCTCTCTTCAATTCTAATCTAATCTTCAATCTAATATATCTTAGCTCTTTCCTTCACTGCTTGATAAGGTTGCTATCTCTATTCTGCAATATCAAAACTTAACTCTTTGGCCTTCTTCGCAATGTTCACACTTTCACACTTAGATCTACCATGCGATCACACAAATATATTTCTATCCCTTCTCCACATAGCTCAAGAAAACAGGATTTAGATCCACTCTATTTGAAGATTTCTAAAGATTTTTCTAGATGCTTCCCTTTTTCACCTCTTCTTATGATGGATTGATCACTGCTCATAGGGATTTTTGATCCATGTCATAAACATGTAATTGCCTATGTAACAAACTCTATAAATATTAAATGTCATGTCTATGTTAGCCTAAAATGGTTTACCTCAAAGTTTGTATCATTTTTGACTTGAATGTTGATTCTATATTGCTTGACACTTACCATTTATGATACTCGACATTCATTGTTATTGTTTTGTTGCTCAGTCACAACTGTACTTGGCACCTTCTATGTAACTCGACATCAATATGCTCTAACTGCTCAATAATTACTAGGCTAGGCTTATATTGAAAATACTCGGTGGCCAAAGACTTGCTCGACTCCTATAGAGCTTGACATATTATATGTTTATTTACAAGTCTTTCACATGACTCAACTGATATAGAGTATCTCGATCGCAGTGATGACCGACTAACTCTGCCTTGTATATGACTTAGTGTTTAACACTAATAAATTAAAAGATTTAGAGATACAAACATTTTTTCCTTGGGTCTAGGAACCAATTCTCATGTCTCATTCTTCACAATATGATCTAGTTCTTCCTCCATTGCTTGAATCAATGATCATGCTTGCAATCTTCATCAACACTTTTAGGTTCAACTTGAAAAATCAAACACAACTCTTCATGTACTCTATTTCTTATCATAACTTTGTTATGTTTATGTCCAATAATCTTATTAGCAAAGTGATTCTTTGTCAAATTCTTATTTGGTGTCACTGTCTCAACTCTCACTTCTACTCTAGGTTTAGATCTTGGTTCTTCTCTCTATTCCACAACTTATAATCTCTTTCTACAAATTATACAACTCTTCATGTACTATATTTCTTGTCATAACTCTTCTATCTTTACTTCCAATAATTTGATCAGTGGAGTGATTCTTTCTCAATTTTTTATTTGGTGTCACTATCTCAACTCTTACTTCTACTCTAGGTTTAGATCTTGATTCTTCTCTCTATTCTACAACTTGAATCTCTTTCTACAAATAATTGTTAGTTTCATAAAAAGAAAAAATATTTTCTTGATTAGTCTTGGGATTAACTTCTTCATTAGAATTGCGATGAAGTATTATCTCTTGAACTCCAAACTTCTCATCCACTTTAACATTTGTGCTCTCAACAATAGTCTTAGTCCTCTGATTAAAACATTTATAAGCTTTCATTTTTAATGAATGACCAAGGAACATGCCTTCATTTGAATCAAACTTACCAATATCATCATCTTTCTTAATATAACATTTACTTCCAAAAATTCTAGAATACTTCATTGATAGTGCATGTCCAAACATAATTCATAAGGAGTCTTGTTTGTACCTTTTTTGATATGCACTACGTTAATTGTATACACCATTGTATTAACTACTCTCCAGAATGTCTATGATAAATTATTTTAAAACATCATGGCTCTTGTTGCTTATGTTATAGACTTATTTCTTCTCAGCTATACCATTCTACTTAGGTGTTTTAGGGGCTGAAATTTGTCTTTTAATACTATTCACTTCACAAAAAATGTTAAACTCATTCGAGGTAAACTCTCCACCTCTATCAAATCTTCAATGCTTAATCTTTAATTCAAACTCATTTTCAACTATGTTCTTAAACACCTTAAACTTCTCAAATGATTCCAAACTTTCTTTGAGAGGTTCTACCCATGTAATCCTAGTAAAATCATTAACAAGAATCACAAGGTACCTTTCGTTGTATAATACTATGGTCTTTGTAGGACCACTCAAATTTGCATAAAAAATCTCCAAATTTGTTATTATAGTGAACTTCTTTCTAGGAAAATAACTATTCTTTTATTTATTCATAACACATTCTTTGCACACAATGTTAGCAGTCTTCACCATTTTGGGAAAATCTCCCATTGAATGTAGCATTTGCTTTCATAATATTTTCGAGGTTTGTATGACAAAACCTTTTATGACATAACCAACTGTTGTCAACCTTAGCAACCAAACATGTTATCTTAGTAGGATTCAACTAAAAAACATTACCTCTAGATCTTATGCTATTACCAATCATCTTACCATTCTTTTCCTTCATAGTGCATGTCTTCTCTATGAACTGCAACTGATATCCCTTCTTAACTAGGTGTCCAACACTCAAAAAGTTATGTTTCAATAACTAAACATCATCTATGTTAGTTTTACCATCAACATTAATAGATTGTATTCCCTTAATATGACAAGTCGAATTGTTCCCTATTGGAATTCACAAGTGGGAAGGTTTGCTTCTGAGAGGGGGGGTGAATCAGAAGTACCAACTTTATCCTCTAAAACTTATTTAACTGAAATCAATCACATCCATCTAACACATCTAATAAACATGAAAGTAAAGGCATGTACAAAAATACATAACACAAGATTTGATCACCTAGAAACCCTCCAAAATGAGAAGGTAAAACTGGGGTGGGGATGACACCCACAACTTATCACTACAGCAATATGTAACCAACTAAGGTTACAAAGTTTGACCTCCATCAATGGTCTACCCTGTGAAAGGCCTGCCTTGTTAAAGGCTTTAAACCCTATTAAAAGTGACCTGTCTAAAGGATTTACAAACATTCACTTGGAATGTCACCCTGTTAAAGGATTTACAACCCTATTAAAGCTTCTACAAAATGGCTATTAAACCAACCTATCTTCATAGGATTTTCATTCTCCTAATACAATGGCTAGAAAGCATAGTAGAATGTGTTGACCTGATGACTTACAATCTTCAATTGCTGATTCCAGATCCTTGTTCTATCCAAACTGATCTAATCCTTTCTAATCTGATATGACTCTGTTCGAAGTGTTGATACTCTGTTATGATCAACTTGATTCTACAATGTGGTTCTTCCTCTAAGTATTTACACCCCTTTTACTTCCTTTAAAACTTCACTAACATTTTCTCATGCATTCTCATTCCTACATGACTCTCTTACTCACTAGAATTATGGGGTTTTGACCTCCTTATAAAGCTTTTGAGAAGCTTAGGGTTAGGTATGAATCTACAATCGAGATTCATCCATCTTTCCCACTCAATTCTTTTCATTTTTCTGATTGGTTGCATGCCCTTTCCATTTTTTTGATTAGTTGCATGTTGATTGCATAGGAATGTGATAGATTCAATCTTATCTTTCAGATCCTGCGAGATTCATCTTTAGTTGGCTCAAAAAATGGTTTACATCTGAGTTTGTGAAGACACAAACTCTTATGTTGATTATGTGTTACTCGACACTTACTGATTGTTGATGCTTGACACATATAGGAGTTATGTTTTGCTCAGCTCCTATAGTAACTATGTCTTTCTTGGCACCTATACTTTACTTGGCACATATACTAGTTTGGCATCAATTTTCACTCAAAACTTGAAACTTGCTCAACATTTGAATAACTCAACACCTATTGAATTTTTGGCTCAGCACATACTGTAGCTTGGCATCTACATTATACTTGGCATCAACTTAGAAATTTCTTAAGTGTGTTGGCACTCAATTGTCAAAACCAATCTGAGACCAACAATCTCCCCCTTTGACATGAGTGTCAAAAATACTTAACTCAAAACTTGTAACTCCCCCTAAGCTTATGTGTCATTTCTCTATCCAAAACTCCCTATGTTGGATTTGTCTCATGCTGATTATTTTGATACTCTTTATCTTTTCCTTGTTTGCCCTATTTCTATCTGATTTGTTTCTGTCTACTCTATTTTTACTCCCCCTTTCACACATCTTCCCTTGTAATTTTTATATCCTTTTGGCTTTATCTCCTTATCTCTCCTCAAAACTCAATTTTATTAGCTCCACAATTTATTATATCTCCCCCTTTTGGGTCTCCTTTATTATCTCCCTCAAAATTTATTATCTCCCCCTTTTTGACACTTATGTCAATGGGTTCTATGAATGAATTGAATACTTAGCCAAAATAGATTTGTTTACCTCCATAATGATCTTTAGAGCAACATCCCAATTGTCTAATGCAATTTCCAGTGCTTTAAGCTGGATGGTTGTCTTTGCTATAAGGTGTACTAGGCCTTCCAATGTAGAAAGATTTCGATCTTTCTTCAAGACATTCTATGCATAGGCCATTTCTTTGTGCAAAACTTTCATGTGAGGGGTTATAGAAAACTAAATTTGTATTAGCTTGGCCTTGGTGTTTGCCTCATCTTCTGTGAGTACAACTAATTCCTTTTGTGTGTGAAGCATTATAACAAAATGCTTCTCACTTTGAGCTAGATTCTTTGGTAGCTACATGCTAGATACTTTAAGGTTCCTCTCCAAGCTCGATATCTTCTGGCTAGTTTCTTGTGTGAAATATGAGGAATCACACAATTTGGAGTATAGTGAGAATATATTCTCAAGTACTACTTTTACCTTCTCTATCTTCTTTGCCAATTCTACTTGAGAAAGTGCTATCTCACCAAATATTTTCTCATTTACCTTCATATGGAATTTCTTTTTAGACCATTCAAGTAATTTGGCATTGGTGTCTAGGTCTTCATTTTGTACTTGGTCTACTATGTTGGATAATTGCTCCATTATGGGCTTTGTCTCATCAGGTACTTACAAGCTGAATGCATCTAAAAAAAAATGTCTTTGATTTCAATCAATGCTTGCCTTTGCTTATACACATTCCTGAGTATCTCTTGCTTTTTTTTTCCTCTCAAGTGCCTCTTACACTCGATTTATCTGATCTATGTTCATATTTTCATAGTCATATTTTGGAATGACTATCTCTTTACAAGTGTAGGGTCTCCATAGTGAAGTACCCTTGCTACCTTGGTAGAGCTCGAGCCTAGTGCTAATATTTGCAGTGGTACTGCATCAGTGCTTAGCTTCTGAGGCATTGTAGGAGTCCTTGTTGTAGGAAAATTAACCAATGTTTGTATTTCCTCTTGTTCTTTCTCCTTAGGGGTCTTCTCCTCTTTTGTTCTACCTTGATCAATGATTATGATCTGAGGAGGTGCATCTTGACTTTGCGATGTAGGAACAGAGATATTATTCTTTCTTGTTTGCTCCTTTGCTTACTCCTTGGTAGTTGAAGTTATTGTGATTGTGGAATCAACCTCAACAGATGTATCTTGTGCTGCTTTCTCTTGTGGTTGTCCACTTGTAGCTATTGGAGTTTGTGAAGGTGGTTCTTGTGGATTCACCTTCTCCTTTGTTATCTCAACTACTACCTTTTGTAGTTCCTACACACTCACCAAGACTAGATTGGTACATAGCTGTGATTGCAAAGTAGTCTGGTGAAGAATCTTTCTAAGATCCTCTGTAGTCAGTGGGTTGATGTGTTGGCATTGATGAAATCCAACTCTGAAGACGCCCAAGATCACCTGCATGCAATAACCTGTCTAAGGGAAGCCAAGGAAGGAAGAGCGTGGAGCAAGGGAAAAGCCCTAAATAGACATGAGAGAGAAAAAGATATTGCAACACAAGAAAATATGTATTTACAATATGTAAGAATGAGATGTGAAATACAGTGAAGGAGCTCGAATATAAAGAGCTCAAAGAATCTCCTAGAACAAGCTAGAAGATGCTAGGAGATAAGTGTGACAACTAATCATACATGCAAATGAGGTGGAAAGTCCTTGAACAAGGTGAGAGGATAAGTATGACTTAGGAGAGAACAAACTCTCGTATTTTCAACAACTTATAGCAAACTCCTAGACTACAACTAATAAATGAAATGCATTTACCTAAGTAAGCTTAAGTAATAGAATAAATAATTAATAATTAATTATTTACTCTAACACCCCCCCCCCACCCCACCCCTTAAGTGCAACTTAGGGAAATGCCTTAAGCTCACAAAACTAAGAAATGCAGAATTGGTCCCAGCAACAAGGCCATGTTAGGTACTCATGTACAAATGCAAAAGATGCAACCTCTAAAAATGGGGAAAGAGAGAAAACCACATGGGAAAAACCCTCCCCCAAAAAGAGGTAAAAACCTAATGAAGAACTAAAGAAGCCTCCAACTAGGGAAATTTCCCCTAAAATAGGAACAAGAAGTGATCATGAAGAGTATCACTGAAGCATGAAGAAGCTATCTAAAGAACCCCCATGGAAGAAGAAGGCACGAACTGAGTGTGTCTATATGGTAGATGATCCATCTCATCGAAATGCATAGGTAGCCAACCACTGCAATTGCCTTGTATATAGGATCAACCACTGAATACATAGCTCACACTATCGAACCATCAAACCACTGATGCATTAGAACAAGAACATAACCCCCCCTTAATGCAGATGGTGTGAGATGATAGGAAACTAAGAAGATGGGCCAAAGATCTCCTGCAAATGAACCAAGAACGATGCGAGAGGAAATGGTACAAACACCTATAAAGATACGGTCACAACAACACTACATGGGGCTAATGTCATGGAAGGGACACTCACTTGACAAAGGGAGAAGGCCTAAAATAGCAAACAACTATCCCCCCCATGGTGCTTTATAAAAATAGTGCATGTACAACTGACTCAAAAACAACGTTCATGAACCCAAAATGCAAAAGTGACACTTTATCTCAGTGCATATACAAAAGTTCTTACAAATGATATCTACAATGATCAAAACAAAGAAAAAGCTGACACAAAAGAAAGTACAGTCTAAAACAAAAGAAACCATGCCAGAAAAATGATCCTCGGACCTAAAACACCCAAGATATTCACCATAGAGCATGGGTAAAATCCTAAGGAAAAAGACTACATTTCTGAAAAGGTGACAAAACCAGCTTTCCAAAAATATAATATTTTCAAAAAATTGACATGGGAGGCAAAAGATATGCAAGCCAGAGTCAAAAATAGAACTTCAAACTTCAACTAAAAAAATGGGTAACAAAACTGTATCAAAACCTTAAAATACCTACACCAATGTCTCTGTCTTGGAACTAGCTTTTTGGTGCTTCTTTTAGATCAAAAAAATACCTTTGTATGCTCAAGTTATGGCCAAAAAATTACAAGTAGGTCAAAATGACCTTGGAGAGGCGCAAGGGCTAATGCAGGGATGATGTCATGCTAATGTCAGCAAATCATTGGCTTAAAATTGATGGCCCAGTAGCTATCATAGCAAAAAAGAGGCCACGTGGTAGAGCAGATGATGTGGCAAGTGTAACATGGCAAGGCCACATGTCACAACTATGACTGCTAACTGAGTGCAGAAAAATGCTAACAAAGCAAAAGTGGTGTTGAACAGTCGAGCAAAGGAAACTAGGGGCACCGCCCAACCACGGTGGCTGGTAGGTGGCTCGCTGGCAGTGATGGCGCAGTCACGACAGGCTGCACGATGGTGGGGCTGCGATGGCACGACGGTGGCTGCCTGGTGGCCACTGGGCAGTGCGGCAAAAATTATTTATTTTTATTTTTTTTCACTCCAAAATTTTGTATAGTCTGTACGGTAGCAACCAAGAGGCCTGAAAAAAATTCTCGAATGCCTTGTCACCAAAAACAAAAAGTTTTATATGAATCTTGATTTCAAACGGCCTTTTGAATCCAATGGCAGCATCTGTTTGGGCCCAATGTGTTCCAAAAATTTGTTGTTCCCCTAATTTGAAGAAAAATGCACAAACAAACTAGGGTTTGTGGCTTCAAATCATGACTTCAAAAATCCTTCAACCAAGCAACAATAGGAAGGCTCTTATACCATGTTGGAGTTGATGAAATTCAACTTTGAAGATGCCCAAGATCACTTGCATGCAATAACTTGTCTAAGGGAAGCCAAGGAAGGAAGAGCGTGGAGCAAGGGAAAAACTCTAAAACATGAGAGAGAAAAAGATATTGCAACACAAAAAAATATTTATTTACAATATGCAAGAATGAGATGTGAAATACAATGAAGGAGCTCGAATATAAAGAGCTCAAGGAATCTCCTAGAACAAGCTAGAAGACTCTATGAGATAAGTGTGACAACTAAGCATACATCCACATGAGGTGGAAAGTCCTTGAACAAGGTGAGAGGATAAGTATGACTTAGGAGAGAACAAACTCTTGTATTGTCAACAACTTATAACAAACTCCTAGACTACAACTAATAAATGAAATGCATTTACCTAAGTAAGCTTAAGTAATAGAATAAATAATAATTATTTATTTATTTACTCTAACATGATGTTCTAACTTGAAGTGTCAGAAACATTTTTTACAATTACTATCTCTACAGATGCGGGTGTTATATGTGGAGGACTAGGTGGTGGCATCTGTGTGTCTTGCACACTCTGTTCCTGTTGTTGTCCCTCAGTTGTTGTCATTTCACCCTTTTGTGTTTCCTTCTCCACTGTAACTTCTTCCTTTTCTTTTTCTCCTTCTTCCTTGTCATTTTCTTCTTCATTATCTTCATCATTCCTTCCCTCAAAGGGATCTTCTTGTCCTTCCTTAATTGTTTGGAGGCCATAAATTACTTTCCACATGAGAGTGGACTTCTTCACAACATCTTCAATCTTATTTTGCAAAATGATGAAGGCTCTGTATTTGGGTACAAATTTGCTCCCATGCTTCTTACTTGCCTTACTTATTTGGCCTTCTGTTAGTTCAGGCATCACATGAGCCAATGTTGACTCTCTTATTTCTTTCTCCATATTTAGGCAATAATGCTATTTATTTTCTAGTATTGAATATAGCTCCTTAGGCATGGTATTATCCAGTTCAAGTGGAGTATTCTTGAACTTGGACATCATAGTGTAGACGGATTCTTCCACTATGTTTTGTTCTTCTCTACTTAACTTATTAAAGTCAATACTTTTCAATCCAGACAAGTCTACATTATCTCTTATATTGTGACATATATTCTCTAGATCAGACTTAGTGGTGTGACTTATCACTCTAAATTGTCCATTGTCATCTGGCTCTATCCTCTCCTCATTTGATTCTGGAGGTGCCACATATTTTCTCCTCTTTTTCTCTGTTGGTCCTCCTTGTTCTATGGCTTTATTCTTTTCTTGTTCTTTGGCCACCTTTGTTGTAGCCCTTGTATCTACCCTAGTGGTAGGTTTTTTTGGGCTAGGTTTAGCTTTCTTCTTGCCTTTAGGTTGTGCAACAAGTTGTTTCTATGCTTTCCTCTTCTTAGGCTCTACCTTAGGTGCTTCCTCTTCTTCCTCGACACCTTCTTCTTCTGTAGCATCTTCACCCATGCCTTGGGTTAGTGCTAGTGGTCCTTGCCTATGTTCCTCTTCTTCTTCTTCTTCTTCTTCTTCTTCTTCTGCCTCTACTGAGCCTTCACCAAATTTTGCCTTAAGCTTCTTCACTAATTTTTCCTTTTTCTTTAGTGTTGAAGCAGTCTTTAATTTCATATCCACTTTGGACCTAACAACATCATCTGTGCCAAAATGTTGGGCACTTTTGTCTACTTCTTCTACAAGTAGAGTTGTTATTGTTGCAGATGCTTCATCAATATTTATCTTATACCCAAGTGGTCTAAGCCATCTTACCCTTAGTATGGTTGCTTGGATGTAGGTATAGTCAATATCAACAAGAAAACAAATATCATTTATATGTTGCTCCACAAGTGAGACTAGAATCCTAATTCTCTATTTCATTGATTTCTTGAAATCTTCAAAGTAGTTGGTCATGGGTGTCTCAAAATTTTCCCCCATTTGGTCAATGTATTCATTCACCTGAGCTACTATGGACCTATTTGTCTTCTAGCTAACCTTTCCAAAAGAAGGGAATTCATCCTGTACATAGAAGAATATACATATCAAAATTGCTCTAAATTTGCATTGAGCTCCCTTTGTTCTCCTTATAGCTCCCAAATTTTCATTGATCTATTGTAATTGCAGTTCTGCTAGATCATAAGTATGATCCTTTTTAACAAGTTTATAACCAACATCCACTACAATACATGGAACACTGTTGAGTCTGCTAGATTGGTAAAATTTATGGGATATGACTCTAACAACAAAATCAACAAGAGGATCCTTAAAGGTATCAACGGTCATGCCTCTCTTGTTCCACTTAGCTCTAGTATTTTTCTCAATAGCTTCTTTGGAGTCACTTCTTAGGGTTTTGGGCTAATCTAGGCTTGGATACCCTATTACCCTATGAATAATCCTTTTTGATATCTTAACTAGCCCATCTTCTAACCACAAGATGCCATCATGTATCCTATTGAGTACAATTCTGATCCATTCAGTCTTAAAAACATCAAGGAAGTCTAGGGCACAGGTTAAGCCCTTCTTCTCAACAATTTGGAATTCTTCCTTCAAGACTCCATTTTTGCACAATTTATCATATGCCTCCCTGATTTCCATGTCTCCAATAGCACCTATCTTATAATTATATCATCTCCTAACATCTTGAACCATTACAACCTTACGATGAATTATGAACAAGGCTCTGACAAGGTCATTTTTATAGGCAACTTCAGGAATAGGTCTGAAATTGAGCTATTTAACTTCATTTGATACTAGCTAGACTTCAAATGGCTCTTTATCCTGAGGTTTTCTAGATCTGGAGGCCATTTCTTCAAACTAGGGTTTAAACACAAAGAAATTATGAAACTTTGTAGCTTGACACAAGTATTAATACCTTGAAATCGATGAAACTATGTTGAATCTTTGTTGAAATCTGCTCAAATGCTTCAAACTCTACTTGGAAATCATTTTGTGCTCTTCGCATCTTTTACTCTTTGCTCACAATGGTGAAAAATGATTCAAAATGTGATCATATACCCTTATTTCATAGCATTTAATGCTTAGTGCGTTTATAGCTATCCACTCAGCTCTTTAAGCAATTCTACTTTACTTGGCTTCCATTGTCTTTCCAACACTCGGCACACACTAGAGTTTTCCTTACTTGGCTTTAATATGAATTTCCCTTCACTCAACATTCACTACTAACTCGGCTTCTACTAATTTTGGTAGTCAACTCAGCATACACTGGGATTTTACTCGGCTTCTAAAAGCAACTTTCCTTACTCGACAGCACTTGTGAAAACTTAAATTTTTAACTTTGCATCTCTATTCATGCTGATCTATCCTTTTCAGTACTGACTTAGTATTGGATCTGATGTATAATAAAGCTTTGTATATTAGTTCCACATTTCTTCTTTTACTTAGTTGGATGAAGTGTGACCACTTGACCTTTTTGGTGAAGTGATCCCTTCATTGGATGTGCTACTTCCATCTTTCTTCTTCCATATTTTATTCATCTCTCCTTTGATGTGTTCAACATCTACCTTTCCTTTTCCTTTGTTGAACTCTGAGTTGGGTGCCTTTGACCTTTTTGGGCAATTCTTACTAATGTGACTAGTATTTAAACAACTAAAGCATATAGTTTGGCTCAACCATCTGCTGTAGTTTCCACTAAAATGTGTTCTTATGCAATTTCTAGGGATGTGTCCATACTCTTGACAATAGTGACAACTTTGCCTAGTGTTGTAGTCCCAATTGTTGTGATTTCCATAATTATTTGCCCTTATTGGTTGATTAGGTGTCCACATAGGCTTTGATCTGCACTCAAAAGCTCTATGTCCATACTTCTTGCAATTGTAGCAGTGACCTTCAAATCTTGGTGTCGTAATGGTTCTAGTCCTGTAGTCATGTGGTTGATGTCCTTTCTTCTTGCACTCATGATAGTGACCCATGTTTTTAGGTTTCTCATGCTGATTGGCATTCTTGCTCCTACACACATTAGAGGTATGTCCCTTTTTACCACAAAAATGACAAGTGGGTTTAGTATTCTTACCTTTGTCACTTCTTTCTTCTACAGTCTTGGATGACTCTCCTTTTTCAATGCTGGTGTATCCCAATCCTGAAGTGTCATTATTGGATCTTGGTGATTTCAGAAGTTGTTCAAAGTAGTTGATGGCTTCATTAGGTTTTTTGAAACTTTCTGCAATTTCCTTCTCTTTTCTTAAGTCATTTGTAGTTGTTCATTTTGCATCTTCAGCGTGGAGATCTCAATGTCCTTGACATTCAACTCATGATGTGCATTCATCATTTGGCTTAGGGTGTCTAGCTGCATGTTGGAAATTCTTGCAAGCTCATTTGACTTTTCCTCCAATCTGTTGGCAAGGTTTCTCTTGTCATCTTCTATCATAGCCTTATCTTCAATGGCTCTTTTCCTCTGTTCAGTCACTTCACAAAGAAACATGGCTTGTGATTCTTGTTCAATCTTAAGAGTTCTAATCTCTTCTCCTTGAGCTCTATTCTTCTCCATAAAGTTTGCTATTGCTGCATCAAACTCCTTGGAATCTCCATTTGTAAACACTTTTGAGGTGTCAATCTCCTTGTACTGTGTATCATTTTCAGCTATGGCAATCTCTCTTCTTCTCTTTAAGGATTTCCTTAATTCTTCCCTGACTTCTTCCAGAGAGAGTAGAATGAGATTTATCTCAATCTCCTAGTTTTCTATGATCTTCCCAAGTTTGTAGACTTCCATTTCTAGATCTTTTTCTCTAAGTAGTAAGGCTTCTCCTTGTGAGAACTAGGCTCTAATACCAATTGTTGGAATTCACAAGTGGGAAGGTTTGCTTCTGGGAGGGGTGAATTAGAAGTACTAACTTTATCTTCTCAAACTTATTTAACTGAAATCAATCACATGCATCTAACACATATAATAAACATGAAAGTAAAGACATGCATGAAAATAGATAACACAAGATTTGATCACCCAGAAACCCTCCAAAATGAGAAGGTAAAACTGGGGTGGGGATGACACCAACAACTTATCACTACAGCAATATGTAACTAATTAAAGTTACAAAGTCTGACCACCATCAATGGTTTGTCCTATCAAAGGCCTACCTTGTTAAAGGCTTTACACACTATTAAAGTGACCTGTCTAAAGGATTTACAAACATTCACATTGAATGTCACCTTGTTAAAGACTTTACAACCCTATTAAAGGTTCTACAAAATGGTTGTTAAAGCAACCTATCTTCGTAGGATTTTCATTCTCCCAATACAATGGCTAGAAAGTATAGTAGAATGTGTTGACCTAATGACTTACAATCTTCAATTGTTGATTCTAGATCCTTGTTCTGTCCAAACTGATTTGATCCTTTCTGATCTGATATGACTCTATTCAAAGTGTTGATACTATGTTCTGATCAACTTGATTCTATAATGTTGTTCTTCCTCTAAGTCTTTACACCCCTTTTACTTCCTTTAAAACTTCGCTAGCATTTTCTCATGCATTCCTACATGACTCTCTTACTCACTAGAATTATGGGGTTTCAACCTCCTTATAAAGGTTTCAAGACTTAGGGTTAGGTATGAATCTACGATTGAGATTCATCCATGTTTCCCACTCAATTCTTTGCATTTTTCTGATTGGTTGCATGCCCTTTCCATTTTTCTAATTGGTTGCATGTTGATTGCATAGGGAATGTGATAGATTTGATCTTATCTTTTAGATCCTTCGAGACTCATCTTGAGTCGGCTCAAAATTGGTTTACATCTAAGTTTGTGAAGGCACAAACTCTCATGTTGATTCTGTGTTACTCGGTACCTACTAATTGTTGATGCTCATCACATATAGGAATTCTATTTTGCTTGACTCCTATAGTAACTCTGTCTTGCTCAACACCTATACCTTACTTGGCACATATACTGGCTCGGCATTAATTGTCACTCGGCACTTGAAACTTTCTTGACACTTGAATAACTCGATACTTGTTGAATTTTTTGGCTCGGCACATACTATAGCTCAACATCTACATTATACTCGGCATCAGCTTAGAAATTTCTTAAGTGTGTTGACACTCAATTATCAAAACTAATCTAAGACCAACATTCCTAACTCTTCCAATTCCTCCATCACAATTGTTGAACTCAACAAATTTATTCATATTTCCAATCATATGATGTGAACAACCACTATCTATGATCCAATCAACTTGCTTCTTAACCTGTAACACCATGGCTCTTTCTTCTCTAACTTTTTTTTCATGACTTTCTTCTTTTATAGCAATAAAACCTAACTCATCATCACTTTCACTTAGAACTCTTTCATCTAATTCATCATCATCATTTGTGTACAAACACTCTCTATGCTTCCTAGACTTGAAATTCCTTTTGTACTTTTTCACTCTTTTAGGACATTTCAAAGCATAATGACCCAAGTCATCACAAATCTAACATTTATAGATTTTCTTACCATCTGGTTTTCTTCTCACAAGCAGGGCAATTCCTTCTTTAATCTTTTTGTCTTCCTCATATCTTGATCTACTATTGGTGGCATATTCTCTACTGGTGCTTGCACTCCTAGATAGGGTAGGTCAAACACTCAGTGCACTAAAGGTTATTTCCACTCTAGGCAAATCTCTAGATTGTTCAAAACTTATTTCTTCTACTTTCGATATTTCAAGAAGAGCTTCTCTAGAGAAATTTTCAGTACAAGGTATCACTTTCTCAATCATCAACATTGTCTGCTTGAATGATGGTGTCAAAGTTTTCAAGATTTTCCATATGATCTCATCTTCTTCTTTAGTTCCTTTACAAGCCTTGATTCTTGCAACAATTTTTTATATTCTACCAATATAACTCCTTATAGATTCATCTTCCATCATTTTAGCTTCTTGAAATAAACGTATCCAATTTTGTCAGGAAGAGCTGACAAAAGTGCTTCTCTGGAAAACTTGTAACACATGGAAAAATATCTTTCAACTTCACTACATTCTTCAAGCTTGCTTTCTTCAACTACTATCTTTCTATTCTATGTGATCAAACAATATCCCAGACCCATGCATAGAAAATGTGTCTTCATATTCTCTTTCTAGTTGTCATAGTTCCCTCCATCAAACTTAGAATTTTCTTTTTTGAAATTACCTCTCATAGATCTCCTTAAGTTGTTAAGCTTTCCCTTTAAGGACTTGATGCTCTGATACCAATTGTTAGAAAGAAAAATCCACAAAGATAATTGAGAGGGGGGTGAACCAATTATCTGATCAAAACAAATTTTAATAACTTTATTAATTCTCAAACATGTGGTCAACATAAACAACAACCGTAAGAAGATAACCATACACAATAATACCAAATATGTTAACTAGGGAAACCCTTAATCAGAGGGACAACCTCGGTGGGATTGTACCCACAAAATGATGTACTAATATGTAAGTTCCTTGTAAGAGGGTGGACTCTATTATGAGCTACTGAAATACATTCAATACATATTAGTCTATGTTAGGAGACTTTGAATCTTTGCAAGGAGATTTCAACCCTATTAGGAGTTCTAGAAGGTAAAAGGACCCACTGCCCAAATAGCTTTAGGGGCAGACCACCAAACTCACTATCCAACTAGCTATTATCCCTTGTAGAATAATGCCGAATACAATTGATCTCAGCAACTCATACTCTTTATCTATCCTCTTACCATGCCTCTTCTCCACCAAACACTTCTCAGATATCAATACCAAATCTTCAAACTCACATAGAAATAATCCTTTAGATCGCTTACTCACATTATATCTTACATCTACATACACTTAATCCACTTAATACTTCTAAAAACCAAGGAAAAAATCCTTCCTTTATACCAAGTCCTCAAAACAATTCATTGGTTCAGCCTTAAGGCTTTCCCAATTACAATTACAATAGGACTTCATTAAGATAAAACAATACACACTTCATTACATCTTTTCATAATTACATAACATTGTTAGCTCATAGTCTTTATAAATCTTCCATACATGTGACCTTGAACTTTGTGCACTCACTACCGTCATCATCAAGATGTCTTCTATATCTATCTAAATTTGATAATCCAGTTTCTATCCCTATTAGGAGATATAATCTAATTACTAGAAACCATTTTACAAGAACTCTATCTGCAAACTGTCTTTTATAAATCAAGAAATAAATGTTGCCAGTCTTCATCTTTCTGCATGTACACTTAACCAGTGAATCAAGACACTTTGTAGAACATGAAATTAATTTTGCTTGACCTCATCTTCAACCCTCAAACCATATGGTCTCAAATACTATATGCTACTCTGCCAATCTTCTCAATATGTTGACATCAATGACAAACATAGTCGTGAATGGAACATGCAGTCATGCTATCAATCTCTCCAATAAATGCTAGGATACTTCCCCATAGGAATATCATTAGAATTAATGCTAACAAAATTATGCTACTAATTGCAACTTTTCTCTTGTGAAATTTCATCTGCTATGAGCTAAGATTGAGCTTCTATGTGGTACACCAATGTAACAACATCCATATGGACATTAAAAATTATTCAATCTAATGTGACTTTCATGTATTTCTATAATTGAAAGATGAAATGCATTCAATATTCTATGATTTAGTTTAAGGTTATTCTAGTTTTAAATATACCTTAATATTTTATCACAAGTTTTAACAAAGTCATAATATTTTTGTACTATACCTCTCTTCTTGCTTACATTCTTCACATGGATATCCAAAGTGTTAAAATTAACTCAAAAATTCCTTCAAATCTTTCCAATTTTTCTTATGCTTTGGGTATAGTCTAGTAATATAACCTTAACCCCTTCATTGTGTTGTCTTTTGAAAGTGATTCTAAAAAAAATATTTATACATTCCTAAGATCGTGACAATAGATTCAAATAATAAACTAGTTAAAATTTCATAGTTTAAGAAGGTGACCTTCAACTTGGATACTTATATTCTTGAAAGAGAGGCCACAAGATGAAATACCACTAGGGGGTAGGGAATGTATACCTCTTTTTTAGTATAGTAAGGTGTCTCCCATAGGGAGTACAGGGTAATCACATATTACTAACACTAGACATTGACCCATAAACACATGGATAGTATCATAAACTATATGCATATATTTTCTTTTCCTTTGTGGAATACTTTGTCTAGAAATATCACTCTATGTCAGATGATAGGAGATGACACAAATCTAGAAAATACAATTCACATGAAGCACATGGTTGAAGACATTCAAGATTTGATGGTGGATGTAAGCTGAGAAGATGAAAAAGGAGATGGTGTTCATCAAGGCCCTTGAAAATAAATATAATTTTAGATGGTACTCTCAATTGTCTCACATGTTTTTTCATGCTAGAGGGGGCTTGCAACAAGAGCTTACAAGTTAGAAAAAGTAGGTGATAATGAAAATCCACTTCCTATCTAATTTTGGACATGCCTTTGGGACCAAAGATACGAAAATGCTAATAAATTATGATTCAAAAATATATATCTTTTTTGTAATAAATATTGTAGGTTATTTTGTCAAAGGAACGGTTTGAATACTAAAGGAAATAATGGGTTTTGATGGCCTAGAAAAATGACAACATCTCTTGGGATCACATATAATTTGGGATATTGAAATTCATATACGAGTACTGTTGATTTTAGGACCTAAGTTTGCCTAGTGACTCTTCACATATTGCTAAGACATGTGACTAAGAAGATTCCTTGATTGAAATATATTTGGTAACTTAATGAGTTAGATAAAATTCACCTAAGAGGATAAAAGATTAAATAATTTTTCTCCACTTCTCTCAATATTTTTGAAGTTTAAGTTATCAATAAGGATGGAGAATTAAATATCTCATTATCACAAGATGATGCATGTGTGCCCAATCATTTTTTAACTAGAAGGATTCAACAAATATCTAGGACGAGTATAAAAGACCACCCTTTGTAAACAAGGTTTTTGTTGATGAAGATGTAACAAATAATTTATTTTCTACCATGGAAGTAACTAGTAAAAGGAATAAATGGTTTGGTTTAGTCGAGAGAGATCGAATGAGGAGAAGGAAAAAACTTGTTTTCCCTCATTTCTTTACTAATAAGAGGAACCCAATTTTGAGAATCAAGAGAGTAATGCTTGCTCATGAAATAAGTCTAAATCAACCTAAGAGATAAGGGAGATCCTATTCCCACTCCTATGGTTGAAAAAAATCAATCTATAAATCTCAAGTTGTTGTTGTTTTCTTAGAGAACCAACCTACCAAAAGACAAAGGTCACTAGTTGAAAAAAGTATAAGGGCAATTCATGAGTTGGGAATGTGAAAATTGAAGACAAACAATAAATGGTGATAGAGAAATAAATGGAGCATACAACATCACCAACAAAGATCACAATCCATATCATGTATATTAATAAAAGGCTTGATTATTTGAAGGTGACAACTAATAATACAATTGACATAAATGACTTTAGTTATAACATTTTTTGGCAAATGGTGAGTTCATCAAGACCCAATAGTTCAAATATTTTCTAATAAGGATGAGAAATTTTTGATATCAAAATGAAGTAGTCTAAGTAGAAATTAATGCTAATCTGCAAGATCATAAGTTGTTGTTACTTCAAAATTAGGATATAACTATTGTCGTTGCCTTTGTCATAATAAGAATGGAAGAATAAAAAGTATATAAAAGAAAAATAGAATAAATTTTCTGGTTCAATTCTAGGTTTGAATATTGGTGATTTAGGCTTTTCCGCCTAATACTAATCACCCAAATGTAGTAAAACTATACAAGATCTTGAAGGGTAAGTAATAATAAAGAGATCATATGATATTACAACTCCCAACACTACAAAATTAGTAGTCAACATTGCTCTATTTAATGAAGCTTTTGTAAAGAAAATGTAAATAAATTACAATGCACTAAAAGTAGAGTATATGATAGTGGATGCTGAGAACAACCAATCTAAGTCTCAACAATTTGCATCCATAAGTGAACCTTTACTAATTATTTCATTCCCTTCAAATTAATTTGATGAATCTCCACTAGACATGGCATTTATCTCTAAAGTAAAAGAATTGAAAGACCAAATAAAGGAGACTAAGGAAAATAAAAATAAGATAATTGACAAGGAGGTGACAAATTTGGTTAACAATAAATCATCAAAAAATAATAAGCAAGGTGGAAAATACATATAAGGCATGTGTTAATTTGAAGTTTTTGTTGGCTAAGCATGAATTGGATGCTTACAAGATAACAAATAAATGTTGGAAATGTAGAGAGTAACTGAGAGGGGAAGGGTGATTCAGTTACCACAAAAATAATTCCTTGTCCCTAGATGTCAATTCAAACTTTAATTGATCATGCAATACTGTCCAACTCAGTTAACATAGAAATCTTATGATTATTAATCTATTTTAGCCTTTAGTAACTTAGTTGCTAAAACATAAAGCATAAGTAAATAACATGAACACAGATGACAACAAGATTTATCATGGAAACCCAATTTGGGTAAAACCACCTTGCAAATAGTTACAATATTTTTCACTCTTCTGAATTGAGCCTTGTTAAGAACCAACCATGTTAAAGGTTGCAAAAAACACTGTTAAGTATGACCTTATTAGAGGATTTAGATCACCCTGTTAGGGGTGGCTTGGTTAGAGGTCTTCTAGCACTTCAATCTTGAAATGTCACCTTGTTAAAGGATTTACAATATGAGTGTTAAGTCAACTTTGTTAAGAGATATCTTTACTACTACAATGGTTAAAAGGTAATGACAATTTGACCTGATTTATGAAGCAACTTCCTTTGCAGATTCATATCTCTTTTCTGGCTTGATCTCTGGGCCCTTACTGATCAGATGTTCTTTGCAACTTATCTTCTACACTTTCTTGTTCTATCTTTTTCTTTTCTCACATATCCATCTTTTTTTATATTCCACTTGTTCATTTTATCATCACAACTTGACCTTTCTTATATATCATAAGATAGGACAGGTTAGTTTGAATATCCTTCCAAATAATCAATAAACATCCAAATAGTCAGCCTCAATCAATTAAATATTAGATAATTACATTTTGTTGTCACTGGGTCAATATTGAGATTGAAAGCTCGGTTAATACTGAAAGTCCTTTAATGCCCAACCACTCAATTAATACTGCAAGCATGATGTCCTTCATTAACCAACTACTTGGTTAATACTGAAAGTTCTTCTTTACCTGACTTCTCGATCAATACTGAGATATGTAAGGTTAATATTGCAAACTCTTCATTGCTCGATTAATACTGATATTTGTGTAACATCAATGACAATATACAATTGAATAATTATTTCCACTAAACTCCCTCTTTGGCATTGATAACAACACAACATTTCAATATGAACTGATAAAAGTATGAGTAATTAGATAATATCCTTAGTTTCATTTAGATTCTCATCCATACAAACTCCCTCTATGATTCTGCCTAGATTTGTCTCAACTACTTCCAAGTTGAATTCTCCCTCTTGCCTCTATCATCAATCTGTTATGGACTATTGTCATTTTCTCCCTCTTTATTATATATTCCATCAACTGAATACAATACTCTCCCTCTTTCTTTTTGACTTCAACTTTCCCTTACAGCTCTCCCTTGTTGACTTTACTAAACTCTCCCTCTTTGACATCAAATGTCAAAGGATATAAACTTTGAAGTTTCTATGTACCTTTTTTGTTTATTCATATGCAATATGTTTTGTATTTCACACCTAAAGTGCGACAATCTAAATCAACTTGATAGATCTTCAATGGAGCTTGGTTGATACTTGACTATCTTTTGCTTTAGTGATCATTATATAGGGGAATAGCCCCTAGTTTACCTCTTAGATACATAAATGCATCCTTAGGTAAAGCCTTAGTAAATATATCTTCTATATGCTCCTTGATGTTCACATATTCCAATCTCACTTTTTCTTGAACCAATTCCCTTAAGAAAAAATACTTGATTGCAATGTGTTTTGTCCTTGTGTGCATCATTAGATTTTTTGATATATTGATTGCACTTGTGTTATTGCAATAGATAACCACTGGTTCCTTGATTTCCTCCTTCATTCCTAACATTAATTTCTTGATCTATATTATGTTGGAATAATTGACTACTGCAACAACATACTCTGCCTCTGCTATTGATTGAGAAATACAATTTTGTTTCTTGCTTGTCCAAGACACTAGTCTATTCCCAAGAAAGAATGCTCCTCCACTAGTACTTTTCCTATGATCAATGCTTCCTTCCCAATCTACATCAGCATATGTTCTTAACTTAAGATTTCCTCCTTTCTTATACCATAAACCATATTCTTCAATCCCTTCTAGGTACCTTAGAATTCCTTTTACTACCATCATATGATTTTCTTTAGGATTTGTAGAAAATATTGCAACTATGCCAACTGTTAATGCAATATCAGGTCTAGTGTGTACCACATACTAAAGGTTCCCAATCATTGATCTATAGGTAGTCCAATTTATCTCCTTTGAATCATCATTCTTTGAGAGTTTATTTCCACTAGACATAGGTGTTCCAAGTGGTTTAGAATCTTCCACTCCAAATGCTTTCAATGTTTCCTTGATGTACTTTGATTGAGTGATGAAAATTCCATCCTTTATTTGATGAACTTGTAGACCCACAAAGAATTTAATCTCTCCAAACGTAGAAATTTCAAATTATTTCCTCATTTCTTCAGCAAATGACTTACATAACATCTCATGTCCTCCAAATATGATATCATCTACAAATATTTTTGCAAGCAATATCTTGTCATGTGGTCCTTCCTTAATATACAAATTGTTATCATTTTTCTTTTCAAAACCAATTCTTACCAGATATCCATGTAGCCTTTCATAGCATGCTCTAGGAGCTTGCTTCAATCCATATAAAGCTTTGTGAAGTTTACATACCATGTCTCTTTTGCTTGGATCAATAAAACCTTTAGTCTATTCATTGTAGACTTCTTCTTCCAAGATTTCATTTAATAAAGCTTATTTAACACCCATCTGATATACTTTGAATCCCTTTTGTGCTACATATGCTAGAAGTAATCTAACTCTTTCAAGTCTTGCAATAGGGGAAAGTGTTTCCCCATAGTCAGTACCTTCTTCTTGAGCATAACCTTTGCATACTAGCTTTGCCTTACTCCTTGTCACTTCTCCTTTCTCATTCAACTTATTTTTGAATATCCATTTTTTACCAATCACATTCTTATCCTTAGGTCCAGGTACAAGAGAATAGGTTTCATTCTTTTCTATTGGCTCAATTTCTTCATTCATTGCCTCCATCCAAATTTCATTTTCTAAAGCATCTTTTACAGAATTAGGATCAAATTCACTAAGCAAACATGCACCTTTCAATTTGTTTCTTATTAGTATGCCTTCTATCTCTCCTCCAATTATTTGTTCAAGTGCATGATGTTTTATGACAAAATTTGCAAGTCTTGGATCTTTCTTTCTTGATTTTGAACTTGGTTCACTTGGTTCTTCATGATCTTCTTTTTTTTACTCGGGTTCTTCTAGCTAATCTAGTTGAAACTCAGGTTCCATTACCTATAACTTAGTTTGTATTGCCTGTAACTTGGGTTTCACTGCCTGTGACTGCAACTCGGGTTTGAACTGCCAGTAATTTACTAGGTTCAATTTTCTGCTGATTAATTTCAACTATTTGTGGTAGAGTCTCATGTTCCTCCTCATAGTAAACAAACTTTCTATAATCTTTAGGCTCCTTGTTGCTCTATTCTTCACTTCTTTCTACAAACTCATCAATATTCACATGTGTACTCTCTACAACTTTGTGAGTAGTAAGATTCAAACATTTGTATGCCTTACTTTTATTGGAGTACTCTAGGAATATACCTTCATCTCTTTTTGCATCAAGCTTTCCTTTTCTTGCATTTTTCAAGATATAACATTTTCTTTAAAATACTCCAAGATAACAAACAATAGGCTTGTACCCATACCATAATTCATAAGGTGTTTTTTTTGTACCTTTCTTCAGTTAAACTCAGTTTAGTGTATGAACTGTTGTGTTGATTGCTTCTCTCCAGTGTTTTGGTGCAACATTCTTCTCTGTCATTAGTGTTCTTGCACACTTCATGATGGATCTATTTCTTCTATCTACTATTCCATTTTTCTTTGGAGTTCTAGATGTTGATGCCTGTCTTTTGATTCCTCTTTCATTGCAAAACTTGTTGAATTCATTTGAGATCAATTGTCATCCTCTATCTGATCTCAGGCATTTCAGATTCTTCCTTGTTTCTTTCTCAAATCTATCCAAATACCATTTGAAATTTTGAAAAACATTAGACTTATCTTTCAAAAACATTATAGTCATCATTCTAGAATAATCATGAACAAATAAAATGAAATATATCTCTCCACAATAACTTTCTATGCTTATTGGCCCACAAAGATCTATATGAACTAGTTCCAAAACTTCTTCAGAATTGTAGGCCTTACTTCTAAAACTTCTTTTACTCATCTTTCCAATTTGACATTGTCTACACATGCCCATCTAAAATTTCTTTAGATAAGGTATGACTCTTACTCTTTTTTTCTTGCTTATGGTAACTATGTTATCAAAGTTAGCATGACAAATCCTTTTATTCCATAGCCAACTTTCCTCTATTTGAGCCAACAAACATGTACTTTCAATAAGATCTAGGTAAAAAAGGTTAACTTTTGTCCGGTTTCCAGTCCCAACCAGGTTTCCTTTTCCACTCAATAGTTTAGCTTTGTCATTCATGAATTCTACCTTGTATCCTATATTGTTCAACTGTGCTACACTGAGTAGATTATGTCTTAATCCTTCAACCCAATAGGCATTTTCACATTTGATTCCTTCAGTTAATACTATGATTCATTTTCCTTTTACATAACATGGTTCATTGTTTCCAAATCTAACACTTCCACCATCATAGTGTTCTAAATGTTCAAACTTAGTTTTGTCACCAATCATGTTGTAAGAATAACCACTATCTATGATCCATGTATCAGTTTTGCTAACATGAGAGGTAAGTGCCATATTTTCATTTTCCTCATTATCAGATTCATCTTTAAAAACAAGATAAACTACTTCTTCTTCATTATCATCACTATCAGAAACTTTAGCAATGTAACAAGATTTCTTACCTTTGTCTTTGTAGTCCTTTTAGCTCTTGAATTCTTTCTTGCTTTTGAACTTGATATGTTTTTCTCATCTTTATTTTCTTTGTTAGTACATCTTGCAACAATATGACCAAGCTCTTCACATGAGAAACAAATCAATGCAAATTTTCCTTTCCCTTTTGAAACTCTTTTTGCTAGTAGAGCTTCAATGACTTCAAGGTCCTCATCTAATTCATATTCTTCTTCACTATCAACATATTTTCTTTTGAGTTCCCTCCTTTTCTACCAAGAGTTAGTTTGGTTTTGAATGCAGATTCGAAGTTGTTAGAAGTTGGAGCATAATTATCAAAGTTATCCAATTCAAAAGTTGTCAATTTTCCCACAAGTGCACCTAAGGTTATATCATTGTTAGGATTGCATCCCATATCTTGAATTGCTGAAACTCTAATTGCATAAATAGGAAAAAGAGTTCTTAGTACATTGCTGACAATTGTCGCATTAGTTATAGCTCCTCTAGTAGCTCTGAATGCACTCACACTTTCTTTGATTATTTCACTGTATTGGGCAATACTCTAACCTTCTTTTAGTTTTATTCAATCAAACTTGCCTCTCAAGCTTTTTTCCTTGGCTCTTTGCACATTTTTATCACCTCCATGGACTCTTTGTAGTTTTTCCCACATTTCAAATGTAGCAGGACAATCTTTAACCTCATCAAATTTAGAATAGTTGAGAGAAGAAGCTATGTCAATCATCATTATATTGTGATCCTTTGCATCTTTTATCTACTCCACAATCATAGGTTTAGGTGGTGGCATATATTTGTTTTCCAAATTGAACATACCAATGCTTGATAGGTGCAACTTCATCAATTCCTGCCAAGGTGAAAAGTTGTCTCTGTTAAGCTTACGAATCTCCCTTCTGTAAGACATCTTGATCTTTTGAAACCTTTCCTACAAGCACCAAATGCTCGAAATGTAGAGAGTAACTGAGAGGGGAGGGGTGAATTAGTTACCATAAAAATAATTCCCTTTCCCTAGATGTCAATTCAAACTTTCACTGATCATGCAATGTTGTCCAACTTGGTTAACACTAGATTATCACTGTCACTTGGTTAACATAGCAATTTTATGATTATTAATATGTTTTAGCCTTTAGTAACTTAATTGTAGAAACACAACAAATAAGTAAATAACATGAACACAGATGACACCAAGATTTAACATGGAAACCCAATTTGGGTACAATCACCTTGCAACTAGTTACAATATTTTTCACTCTTCTAAAGTGAGCCCTATTAAGAGCCAACCCTGTTAAAGGTTACAAAACATACTATTAAGTATGACTTTGTTTGAGGATTTAGATCACCTTGTTAGGAGTTTCCTAGTTAGAGGTCTTCAAAAATTTCAATCTATAAATGTCACCTTGTTAGAGGATTCACAATATGACTGTTAAGTGAACTTTGTTAAGAGATTTCTTTAATTCTACAATGGTTAGAAGGAAACAACAATTTGACCTAATTTATGAAGCAACTTCCTTTGCAGGTTCATATCTCTATCTAGGCTTGATCTCTATATCCTTACTGATCAGATGTTCTTTATAGCTTATCTTCCACACTTTTTCGCTCTACCTTTTTCTTATTCCACTTGTTCATTTTATCCTCACCACTTGACCTTTCTTATATATCATAAGCTAGGACAAGTCAACTTGAATACCCTTCTAAATAATTAATAAATATCCAAATAGTTGACCTTAATCAATTAAATATTAGATAATTACATTATGGTGTCACTCAGTCAATACTATGATTGAACACTCGGTTAATACTAGAAGTCCTTTGATGCTCGACCCGATTAATACTGCAAGTAGGATGTCCTTCATTAACCAATTGCTTGGTTATACTCAAACTTCTTCTTTACCCGATAGCTCAGTCAATATTGAGATATGCAAGGTCAATACTACAAACTCTTCATTGCTCAGTTAATATTGACATTTGTGTAACATCAATGACAATATGCAATTGAAGAGTTTTTTCCAACAATAAATAGATGACACAAACTACAATAATTAAGCAAATTACCGAGTATCTAGGTGCAATCATTAGGATTCTATTGAGATAAATGAAGTGATGACAATACTTGAAGAAGTGGTTGATTTATTGTTAAAGCTTGGCAAATAATTGAAAGATAAATTTGCATTGATTAATTCAATTAGAGAATTTTTTTTTTCCAAATAGTAGGGATGAAAAACATGTAATAAAGACCTTGGACCATTGGAAGGGTGAGGTTAATGCAATATTCCCTAATCTATCATCCTTTTTGTGTGAAGAAGATGAATCAAATAAGGGAAAACTTAATACTATACTAGATGATTGTTTTCCTTTGATGTAATTTTTGATAATTTTAATGAAGAGACCAACACACTTTTTTGGATGCCAAATATGGAGAACACAATGATACAACCAATAAAACACAAAATTGCACAACGTGCTTCTAAGAAGATCTTAATTTCTATGAGAAGAGAAATATATCAAATAAGCATTTTTTCAAAAATTCAAAGTTATTTTTAAGTCCTAGTTCAACATATTTTGTCTATTCTATATAAGAGATTTAAATTTTCTAAAGGGATTTTTTTGTGTGTTTACAATTGCACCAAATCATTTTGGAAATTTTATGATCATTGGAGATATCCAATAAGAGAAGTGATGGTTCGAGTTGTATAAAAAAATTTCCATGTAAGTGGAACACTTTGTACGATATTGTTTTAATTCAGGTTGGAGCTAATACAAGGAATACTATGTGTGTTTTCTCTGCAACTGTTTCCTCAAATGCATACATTTTTTTCCTTTTAGGTGAAGATATCAAGGGTTTCTAAGCTTATCTATATACATTTTCTATAATTTGTATCTTGTTTTTTTGCTTCTATCCAAGTAATGGATTAAACATATATGTAGGGAAATATGTTGTATTGAAGGATTGCAACATAGAGTTGTAGATGATATCATTTCTTGATATGTATCATTGTAATTATGTCCTCTAGATATGAAACTTTACTATTAGAAAAAATGACATTTGCATTTGATAGTTTGATTTTGTAATCCTAGACAAATATTGATCTAAAATTCTTCTTGATCCTAAACATAGATTCTAAAACCCTAAAAATAAAAAATATTTGAAGTTCTTTAATGTTTTAAAAGTTGTTCTATGTTCTCAATATGTTGTAATGAATAGTTAAAAAGGATTTAGGTAATCTGATAAGAATCATATAGATCGTAATAAACAATTGTGAGAACATTTCTACCTTGCTTAGTCTCTAAAAACATAAAGAATAAGTATTTGATATATTGAAAAAAAGACTATCCTTTAAGGTCTAGCAAAGCCTAAAGTGCAGAGGATATCAAATTATAGTCTCTTATTTTTTGGCCATTGAGCTGCGAGTCTTAAGGATTAAAATACTTTATAGACAAAAACAAACAATTAGTTTAAAACACCAACACAACCTTATAGAAAAACACACATAAAAGTTAGAACTTCAACAATATATCAATGCAAATATAATTTTCTTATATAGATATCTTCTCTTTTGCATCATATTGATAGTATTCATAATTAAAAACTAATAATATCTAGTAAGTATCATTAAATTAGTTTTCAAATTCTATTAATTTAAAAAAAAAAAGATTTTGACAAGTACATATAGTGATTAAAAAGTCAGAGTATAAAAACAAAATCATCTTGCCAACATTGAACCCGAACCGTGAGGAACACAACCTTATTTAACTTATAAACTAATTTTTAAGCCGATAGGCTTATTCGTAGGAGAGTTGTGGTCAAAATTTTGTGACATGTCAGAATTCTCGGGTGCCGAAGAGAAGAAAAGCTATCAGAAAATGTGAAAATTCGTTGGTGACATGTCCACTTGTTGTATTGACGTTGACGTTTCTTCTATTAACGATATCAGAAAACAAAATGGTCAATCCTTTTACTTTTAATATTGCAGTTCAGAATTTGTTGCATATATGTCCATGAAATGTCTAACCATAGTATACAAAAGATGGTAGTTTTTTTTCAGGCAATTCTCAAAATAGTTGAATTTCATTCTTGGTATATGCAACGTATACATTTGAGACGAGAGATTTGTTTGTAGGAGGGACCTTTGTTTACTATGTGCACACAAAATTGGCTTGCAAGGAATCATTCTATTAGAGAAGTAGAAGAGAACATATATGTGTCAGTTCATTTTAAATCATTCTAATGTTAGATGGATGTTATTAGTGATCTATTATGAATGAAAGATAAAATATTAAATTGTTTATCTGGATTCTTTATAAAAATATTGCAACCACTAATATATTTATGAATTGGGAAAATAATTTTTATTTTTAAAAAAAAGTCTAGACTGGTAGATATATATTAATATAAAAGAGTTTTAACATAAGTAGAAGATGTCAAGAAGTCGTAGAAGTTACAATAGTAGTAGAAGTATAGAGTCTATAAGCTTAAACCACAAACTTAGCAGAGAATCAAAGAAGTAGAATTAAGCCTAAATGCTTAATATGTCTAGGAGCAATCATGAACACCACAAAAAAATTATAGATCAAACTACGAAAAATCCATGCTAGGGATTTTCTCTGTAATTGCAAATAGGTCTACCAAAAAGCAAAGGGCGGTTGAGATCATCACCATGAGAAGAGTATGCATGATTGATATGGTGAGTTTGAATCTGCAGCCTGTAATTTTGTGCACTACATTCTATTTATCAAGTAAGACAATGCAAACACATCTAAGCACTCTCCTGTTATCAAAACTTGATTCTTGTTAACTCATATTTGAAGTAAATGTTTCACATGCAAGTAGAAACAATGTCACATACACAAGGCTAACAACTTTTGAAAATAAAAATAATATTTAATGTAGAAAATATTTTATGAAAAATAGATTTGTATAAATGTATAAAGACTCTTTTATTGTTTTGACACAATTAAAATCTATTAAACAACTACTGCCCAGTTTGAATCATTCAAAGTTACATCAACATTTTTTTTCAATTAATGATTTAATTTTTGTTTTCTTTATTGATGGTAAAGTGCATATCAACTAAAACACATTTTCTACTAAAGTAAAAACTTTAGAAGTGCTCCTTAAAAAAGTATGTGATACAAGGTAGAAAACAAACATGCACAATGATATTTTTAACATATAAATGAATTCCTATAATATTAGTCTTGAGTAACAAATCTTTTTCTATAGTTATTATATTTATTTATGTGATAATGGTTTTTTTTCCAATAAGAATCTCTAATCTATAATATGGTTTTGATGAAGCATATAAACTAATAATAAAAAAATGTCTTCTTTAAGTTTAACCTTTTCATACAACATAAAATAAGTACCTTAGTCTATATGTATTGATGGGCATGCTCATAGTTTGAAGCACATTAAATGGTATATTCTTCACTACTCACTTCATATACAATTTTATTTTCATCAACCTTCATATTTTGTTTCCACATAGATAGAAATAACACTCGTGCAAATCTTGTGAAAGGATACATAGAAATTGAGCATATAAATTATTAGCTAACTGAAAATTTTAGTCAAATGATAAGTAAAAGTAATAAAATTTTCATCATTTTTGCAACACAACCATCAATGATTAAATAAATAACCAATTTGGTCATTAGGTAAACAAACACAGCTATGAATATTAGTCACATAAAATGGGCCCATTTAGGTACCTTTAGTGGAATAACTTTGGACCTCTAGATTCAAGATCAAAGTTATTCATTTGGATATTAGTTTGAGTCCTAATGTTCCTTATGATATTCTTGGACCTCAACAATAGATGTTTAAGTTGTAAATCATTTCCTTTATTTTCATTTTTTAGTAATGTATATAATTATGTTCAACATCTAGGGTTTTCTTTTTTCATTTTTGATCGGTAAATGGCCAAGGCCTTGAGTATATTTATTAATTTAAATGAGTAAGTTACAAAAACAATTCTCCATTCAAACGGGCATTGGCAGGAAAGAACGGAGAAGAAAACTTTCAGTCTAGCCCGAGACAAATGTCCTGTATTATTACATTATAAAAGGAGCATACCCCAGTCAAAATTACATCATATTTAATTACATCATATTTTATTGTAACAATTGAAAGATTACAAAATTGGTCAATACACTTGTCAGTGATATGTGCCTAAATTAATTGGAGCCAATCTTGCCATAGCGCTATACATTCCTTTCGAACTGACCAAGGCACTTATCCCTTCTTCTTAGCTTAGCAATCAATCAAGGTTAGAAGAAAACTACAAACATCTAAATAAGTTAAAGAGAGCCTTGGATATACATCACATTCTGATCTATCTATATTAGATAAAATAATTCCTCCAGCATAAAGGATAATGGTAAACTTTAATAACTTGTTAAAAAACCAACACCCTAGTAATTTATTGGTAGTCTAAACTTAATAAATAAATTTAGAAACCTTCCTCCAAAGTTGTTACTTATGAAACATAACCCCAAGGGACTACCAAACATAACAAAATTAAGATGAAAATTCACAAACAATCAATATATAGAGAGTTCCAACTCAACATCTCCCAGGAACTAAGCTGAAATGAGATAGCTCATAAACCTTACTCCATTTCCTTAATATAGAAAAGAGGCCCAAGAAACTAACATACTCCTTGAGTTAAGAATGGAAGTACACACACAAGCAAGAGGCAGAGAGCCCTGAACCTAACACTTACAACAAAACAACATGAGTACATAATATTAATTGAAATACATTAGCAGTCTATTCAAAGCTCAACTAAATGCTACCTCATCAGACGAAGGGCAAACAAAACACTAACTCTTAAGTATATAAAAAAATATATTAGATCAAAATATCTAGTAAAGTTGCGATCTCCAGATGGAAGTTTAATATCAACCTTACTAAGCGATTTACATGAACACAGACATCATCTGACAAAAAATGAGAGTGCCATCACGTATAAATCAAGATAATTTTGTAAGTCAGCAAAACTTGAATAAGGCTAAAAATCTTTATCAACTTTAAGCAACATACACCAGAAAAATATATTTAAGGCTACTGCTCTAAATCTGCGTCAAACAAGAACCATTGTCTAATACACTTCAGAGCAACATAGAAATAAGTGCAAAGAAGATATCCTAGCTAAACAATGCTCCAAATAATTGACAATTAAGCCTTAAACATTAATCCTCATCATCCAATAACCCCACTGCACTATGGGCATAAACATAAAAGGAAGCAAGAAGATTATTCATTGGACTCGAGCTAAAAATCATACAAACTCAAATCCAGCCGAAAACAATATGAGCTAACCATGCAAATAAAAGGAATCATTACTGCATAATAGCTAAAACCAAACACAATCTTATAATTTGAAACAAACCATATTAGGTATTATGCTACTTTAACCGATATGCATAAAAGATTTACAGTAATTTGTCCTTATCCAGAGTATTAAAAACCTCCTCATCTTAACATAACTACGCTCAAATGTACATGGCACTAAAACATAAGCCAGTATACAACATAGATAATCCAAACCAAATAGATACAGACTCCAACTTCATTACAAGCTTTGAAATAAAAATAACCCTAGCTTTAAAAAACCTAACTTGGCCTAAAAAACCTAAAAGCAAGGACCACTGCTAAGATGTAATGACATGAAAATAAAATACATCTAACCCTGGAGCTCTAATTCTGAAGCAGGTGTTGCATGTACTAGTTTCCAAAAGCAAACCTAAGCAAGTTCCTCTCCTTAACGCACCAACCCTTACTTTTTCCAGTAAAACATAATGACTTCCACCACATCATTAGGATTTTTAGCCTTGAAGAAAGAAGGAAACTCGAAAGTGGATTTCTCCCTATTGGTTTTTTCAATATTGGGAGTGCAAAAATCCAATTGTTCTAGGTTATCAAAAACCACACCAAGGTGGATGTAAGCCTTGTGCAGATTAAGATAATTTACTATCCACCCATGACCCACCATAGCTGTGATTTTCCTCGAGCCCATAAGAAAATGAAAACAAGATTCCATCTTGGGCCATTGCATGTTGAAGGCAACCCTATCCCTGATAATTAGGGTTGGGTGTCTGGGAATGTTAGCAATAATAAGACTCCCTGGGGGATGATACATGTACATCTCTAGGAGAGGTAAACACATTTCTTCATCCAGACCGATAATTGCTTCCTCAATGCCTCTGCACCAGGTTGAGTCAAAGATATTAAGGCATAACCGTATCATAGCCCATTTTTTTAAGCCAACCTTTGCCATGCATCCTATAAAAATGCCTATAATATCGTTGCTAGTCCTCCTGATAGCGACCTAGAGTAGTAATAAAAGGCCTCTTACCAATATCTGACTAATCATGAAACTTCTAGATAGCCTAGACTGACAGGTGAGTTGTCCATCACCAAGCCATAATTAATGGGCAGGCTTTCAACCACGAGCTTAGTTAATAATCACTCAGTCCAAAACTTAGGCATTTAAATTATCAAGCACAAAATGCTATCCACCTTAACGGTTAATGATGTCATTCCATAATCCCTAAAACCAATCTAGAAATATCCCATGCCAATAATATAGCCCTCAATATCCGACATACTTCTTTTATAATTTAGTGCGCAAGATAAAATATAAGGAATAATATCCCTTGGTCTAACTAACCATATGATTAATTGATATAATACCTAATACAAACCTAATACATAACACCAAGAACAGCTAAAATAAATAAATGATTTATCAAAATAAAAACAAAGAAATGACAATACATTAAATCCCTTTACAAAATTCCAGGAAATTAGCACCATCCGCCCTGCATTGGCTAAGGAATCTGCCTTATTATTACCTTCTCTGTAAATTTGGCATATCCTGGTTTCCTCAAACCTATCGAGCAAATGAATGACTTCTTCTAATTTTGAATTGAGAATCGAATTAGGAGTTGATTTGTTCTTGATAGCATTTAAAACAATTTGAGAATCACCCTCAATTATGAGTTTAGATAGACCTAATTGATGACATATTCTTAGTCCTTCTTCCAAAGCTGCGAACTTAGCCATATTGTTAGTAGTTGGGGTAATGGACAAAGCTCCTTTGGCCAACCACCTTCCTAAATCATTATTGACGATACATCCGATACCTACAACCCCTAGATTGCCTCTAGCCACTCTATCAAAATTAAGCTTCACCCAGCCCTTCATGGGGGGAGACCATTTACAATTTCTCCTTGCCTCCTTATTGCTCTTAGTGTAAAAAAGCGGAGGATTGATCAGATTGGGCCATGTTTTTTTAATTAAACCATCCCAAAATGAAAAGGAGCCTTCTTCCTTACTAGATTTCCTAAGATGGGAATTAATGTTTTTCACTATGCTTGCTTTGATTTTCAAAATAAGCTCATTTGCTTTAATTTTGCTATCACAAAAAATCCTTTTGTTCTATTCTTTCCATATTTCCCACATGAGTATAGAGGGAAAAATATTCCAAAGCTTACTATAGATGCCCTTACAGAGATGAGAGGGCCATCCAATAAGAAAACCAGTAAGATTTTCAGAAAAAGGAAAATGCCAACCTAATTTTTGAATGAGCCATTCCCAACACTCTCGAGAATAAGGGCATTTATAGAGGAGATGGTCAACATCTTCACCATTATGTTTACAAAGAACACATCTTGACAGTCCTGCCAGACCAATTTTACTGAGCCTGTCCACCGTCAAAATCCTATTTTGAAAAGCTAACCATAAGAAAAAGCCAACTTTTGGAAAACATGCTCGATCCCAACATAGATTAAGAGGGATTTCCACTTTTTCCAATCTTTTAGAATTTATCAGAGCTTTATATCCATTTTTAACGCTATATTTGCTATCATTTGATGCTGCCCAAATCAATTTATGCTTCCTCTCCATTTGCTTGACTTTCCTTGTGAAGATAATCTTTTTATAAGCCTTAATCTCCATAGGATCCAGATACATCTTCCATGGATTTCCAGATCCATGACGATTGATCTCTCATGCTAGCCTTCATTTTGTATTCAATAACTTTCCTCCCCCAATGATTGAAAAGTTTTTCTTTGAGACTGATTGGAACAAGATTGTTGTCTATAGGAGGATGTCCATCCCATGGATCTTCCCAAAAGAGAGCATCATCCCCCTTTCTGACATCCCAAGTAAGATATTTGCTGACAAGATGATGACACTTAATCATGAAATTCCAGCTTTCAGATCCCTTCAGAAGAGTCTTCATCCTAAAAATCAAACCAGGATCTTCTGCAATAAGATACTTATCATACAAAACCTTGGCCCGTTTTTTGATCTCTTTTCAAATAGAAATGCCAAATCAATTTGGCCCCTAATGCTTCATTTTGCCAAAGAAGGTTCTTGATGCCTAA
Source organism: Cupressus sempervirens (assembly GCA_028749045.1). Lineage (NCBI taxonomy): Eukaryota > Viridiplantae > Streptophyta > Pinopsida > Cupressales > Cupressaceae > Cupressus > Cupressus sempervirens. Next base: position 716,003,776 of record CM053789.1, read on the forward strand.
CACACCGAACTCCTTGGGTTTACAAATATTATCCCATTTAATGAGTGTCAATTTTTTGGTTTCCTCACTGTCATTCCACAGGAAATTTCTAAGTTTGACCTCAAACTTGTGAAGGAGATGTTTAGGAAGAGAAAGACAAGAGAGCATATAAGTCAGAATGGCAGATAGGATTGATCTTATCTTAGTGCTCTTACCAACTTTCATTAGCCGTTTATCTTTCCAGCTTCTGATCCTAGCATCCATTTTTTCTAATGTGTTATACCAAACCTTACTTGATTTAACACTCTTTTCTAACTCTGTACCAAGATACTTACACGAGAACGAACCTTTTTTGTATCCCATTATCTAACGAATTTGATTTTCCACCTTAGTATCTGTGTTGATGAAAACTATTTTCGATTTGGCATTGTTTACGTTTTGTCTAGAGGCTTTCATATATCGTTGAATGATTACCTTTAAATTAACTGCCTCCTTCTGAGCTCTCTCCTGGCAAGATCATGTCATCTACGTATTGTTGGTGAGTATTGTTAGAAATATTTCTGGTAACAGTGACACCTTTAATTTCTTTATTGCTATATGCTTTCATTATAGCTCTCCCAAAGGCTTCTGCCATAATGATATATAAAAATGGGGATAACGGATCTCCTTATCTTATTCCCCTAGAAATCTTAAAAAAACCTTTAGACAACCCATTAATAAGTACTAAAATCTTGGTGGTCGAGATGCATTTAAAAATAAGATTGACCCATTGGCGGGAGAAACCAAAAGCTTCTAAGGTTTTGCAAAGAAAATGCCAATCTACCATATCATAGGCTTTTTTAATATCCAATTTCATAAACATACAAGCCTCTTTATTTTTAATGACCGAATGAATTGCCTCCTGAATGATTATGATACCATCCAAGATGGATTTGCCTAGGACAAAACCTGTTTGTTCCTCAGAGATAATTTTTGGTAGAATTAATTTAAGTCTATTAGCTAAAATTTTAGAGAAGATTTTATAAATAGTATTACATAATATGATAGACGTAAAATCTCTTGGATTCTCAGGCTCTGGCTTCTTGGGAATCAAGGTCAAGAAGGAATGATTAATTTCTGACAGTAGAGAACCACATCTCCTAGAAGTTTCAATCACCTCCCAGAGATCTTTACCAATAATATCCCAACATTTCTAATAAAAGAAGGCCTGAAATCCATCTGGACCAGGAGATTTCTCAAGATTCATGTTAAATACTACCTTCCTTAATTCTTCTAACCAGATTGGATTGTTTAAAACTTTATTATCTTTTGGGGTGACCAATTTAGGGATATCTTTAAGCAGTTTGTCTTGTTCTATTCTATTCGACCCATCAAGATTATTTAATATTTTTTGAAAATGATCCACAAAAATCTTTGCAATTTTGCTAGGTTTATCAGTCATTGTACCCTCATGGTTTCTGATACTAGTTATAGTGCTTTTAACTCTATTATAAAGAGTCAAATTATGGAAGTATTTAGTGTTCCGATCTCCTTCCTCTAACCACCTTTCTGGAGATTTTTGTCTCCAAAAAATTTCTTCCTTGGTCAGAATTTCTTATTGTTTAGCCAACAATTCTTTTTCTAACTTATAACTATCGTTATTCATGCCGTACTTGATAACTTCTAAATTTAATTCTTTTAATTTATCTTCGATTTCTAATTTTTCTTTGAAAATATTGTTAAAATGATCTTTATTCCATCTTAGAATTTTTCTTTGAGTATCTTCACCTTAGATACAAAAATAAACATTTTTTATCCTTCAAAATCACCTTGTGACCACCATTCTTTAATGTTATTTAGAAAGCTTGAGTTTAAAAACCACATTTTTCACATTTAAAATAATTTCTAGTGGGTTTATGTGGTTCATTAAGTTCCAATCTTACTGGGAAATGATCAGAACCAACAATCGAAAGAATCGAGGACTGAATATTAAGATTATTAACTTCTAAATCTCCTTTGATAAAAAATCAATCTAATTTTTCTGCAATATACACAAAATCCTTCCATTTATTGTTTCATGTATGCATCCCATTGCTGTATGGAATAACAATTAAGTTATGACATTCACACCATTCTTTAAAATCCTTCATGGATTGGGAAATCTGTTGAACACCCCCAGTTTTTTCATTCAAATTTAATATGTTGTTAAAGTCTCCTCCTAGAATTATTGGAATGTTTTGTAAATTTTCCATGTAATGGTTGATTTCTTTCCAAACCAATTTTTTCTCTATGTTACGAACTAGTTCGTATATATTAAACAACATAAACTTAATATTTGATTTAACACTGTTAACTAGACCACTAATCCAATTATTCTTTGATGTTAATATGTTTAATGATATTTTCCTATTATTCCATATGAACCCTAAGCCCCGTGATGCTCCTATAGACTCATGCATAAAACAACTCCAGTTACCTAGCTTTTTACCTAAACTAATTCCTTCTTTCTTATTCAACTTAGTTTCTTGTAAAAGTATGATATCTGATTCAAACTTGTTTAAATTTTGTTTTAAAATTATTTTCTTGTTAGGGGCATTTAGGCCCCTAACATTCCAGGTAGTAATCTTCATAGATCCGTGGGAAGGCTCTTCCCCTTCCCTTTGTTGAAAAGTTGATCGATTTTTTGCTGTTCCCGAGCTTTACCATCTGCTTCTCTGAGTTCCTTGAGCGATTCTCTGCCTCTTTTTGCTGTCGTCTTGCTATAATTAGGGAATTTGACTCTTTCAAGATTCTTTACTATACCCAACTGGTCCAAGTTTTCATGTGCACTCTTAACAGTTTCAACTTTATTACTCTCCTCAATCTCCTTTTCATCTGTTTCCAGCTCTTGAAGTAATTGCTCTATTAAGCATTGATGTACCTCAGTTGTTTTATCTTCATCTTCATAACTTCTATTATCTGTCTGTAAATTCTTGGATATCTTGTCTTCTTCTTCAAATGCAAATAGGTCCCTTTTGAGATCTGAAAAGGTGTAATTGTCCCTCCTAACTGTAAAACTTTTTGCAAAAGTTCTTCTTTTTGAGCCATGTTATCACTATCTTCATTGTCAACATCAAATACCTGGCTTAGTTCTTCAGATAGTTTCTCTATGTAATCTTTCTCCTCCTTTTTAAGAAAATATGTTTCTAATTCTTCTTTCTTATCCACTTTCTAGTTTAAGAAATCTTGAAAGTCTTGGATAGGAATATCTTTTGACTTGCACGCTCCTGACACATTTGTTCTGACCCTGTTTTTTGAATATTCTCTTTTTGGAGGAGTCTGCCAAAATTTGGTCAGCCACTTTGGGGACTCTTTGTTTGGAATTGCTTTTGCCTCGGATGGTTCAACCCATTGTTGCTTAGAATATCTGTCATCTGTTTCACTTCCTTTCTTTGCTGAAACATCAAATAAGAGTGCTTGTTCTAAGTCATCCAAACTCCTTGGCAAATTAACTATTGTCTTATTACCTTCGAAATTGGGTATTGGTTGCTTCTTTGATTCCTTATCTGCCCTAATAACTTCTTTCTTTTTCTTAGCTTTCCTTTCTTTCTTTCTCTATTTTTTGTTATCAATAATTATACTCAGTAACTTCAGTCTGCTATTAGCTTTAGGTGACTCTTCCATGAATCCAAAGTTGCTATCTTGTTTGAGCAATTTCAAAGGGGACAAAATCTTGCTCCTGTCTTTTGAATTGATCATGTCCAGCTGATTACTCCCATTTTTATCCTTAGGAGAAGTGTTTATTTTGTCCTGTTGTCCTCCATTCTTTTAGCATGAGTGGTTGTTACCCTTTCTTGCTTCTATTTTTGAAATGTGTAATGAATCTTTTATGTTTATTAATGTATTTTCCTCAGATTCATGCTCTTCCTGCAACATTCTCAAGTGCCTCATTCTGATCATGGAAATAGAATTATTAAGATTTGAAGTTCTGGACAACATTTTGAAGGAGGACTTCCTCTCATAATCAAGCTTGATTATCTCTGTGATCTTGCCCTCATATTTCTAAAAATTTAAATTGTATGTTGATTTGTTTGTGATTAACTTTATTGGTTTAAGATTTGTATCATTAGCTTTGCATTTGATAAGAAGTTTTACATTATTGCATCTTTCAAAAGACGCATCCAAACCAATAAGCTCACCTAATGATCTACCAATTCTTTTAATAATTCCTATTTGATTTAGCTCTCAAGGGATTGAATTAATAACAAACCATGTTGGAATATTTCAATCTAAATAATGCTCTCTACAATTAGGAATCCAATCAAAGATCTTCATCGCATGACCCTTAAACATACAATCAGAAACCCTAAGAAATTCATTCTTCACATCCTCATCATAGCAATGAAAAAAAATTAATTTATCAGAGTAATGCGAAATACTTACCTGGAAGCCATAGAAGTCCTCCAACCAGTCAATCAAATTGTGTAACTCTGCTTTAGGGCTGTTCCAAAAGGTGAATAAACTGACCTCTTGACATTCTTGCCAGCATTCTTCACTTTCTTGATTGCTGATAATGAGAACCTTGTCTTCATGATCTACTGGGGATGGATGAGTATCCTCAGGAAGCTTAGAAAATGGTTGATGAATGGGGGGCTCCCTACGATGTGGAGGGATGTAAATGGAGGGAGAATGTAGAGGAGGGGAGACCTGCGAAAGATTTGGAGGATCTATAGATGGGACAAAAGCAAGACCCTTTTGCCTCAAATAAATATGATTAAGATTCCAACATACATATTTCATGGAATTGAAAACAAAAATTTGCTTATCTAAACTAGATGTGGAATAAATCAAAGACGATGCTTTGTTCCAAGGTTTAGCAGGATAATAAAAGGAATCTTGCTTAGGGCAATGATTCGAATAATTGCCACCCTTCTCATTCTGCAAATCTACCAGAGGGGCAAAAATGTTAGAAGTTTTAACCTCTGATTTGCTTGCATATCTGGAGTCATTTGCTTGCTTCTGCACATTAGGGCTTCTTAGACACGAAAGCCCTTGTTTATTTGTTTTTGAAAATCTCCATGGATGGTGTCTGACATAATTCGCACAAATTACACTTTTCACATTTTTCGTTTTATTAGCTCTGCTTGCCATTTTTTCAATAACTGTGAAAAATAACATCTAGGGTTTTCTTTTACTAGGTCTAATTTATTATAATACGATACATTCATATCTAATAGATTTAGAGGAGAGTGAGAATATAAAGAGATAGACTAAAAATATTTAATGTGATGCATGGTGTATAGATAGACATGTAGAGAAGATCAAAGAGAAATAGATCAAATAGAATATAGATAGAGAGAGCTAGGGACATATAAATAAATGTTTGTATGTATAGAAAGATATAAAAGAAAGGATAGGGAGGTAAACAAGGAGAACTTTTTAATTAGAGAGAGACATAGAGATATAAAAATGGAGAGATATACAATTATATAATAAGATGGAGAGGAAGGGATAGAGATGATGAGATAAAGATACTTTTAAATTATCGATTTCAAATAGATAAGTTATCTATTTTTTTTATATAAACTGGGAGTTAGAGGGATAAATAATTATAATGAGAGATAAGAAGAGAGTGAGGGGACATGGGGGAGAGTGTGTAAGATCAATAATATAAAGAAACAAGAGGGGTAGAGAACAGATAGATGGATCATAATCAAATATCAAAGTGGAGGATAGTTATGAAGGGAGAGACAAAGAGGAGGGTAGTGGTAGGGATACAAATAGTAAGAGTAGAGGAGGGAGATAATGAGAAAGAATGATAAAGATATATGTGGTGATAGATGGATAATGGATATATAGATCTAGATAGATGCATACATAGTATAAATCAAAGAGATATAGAGGTTCAATATGATATAAATACATATGAATGAATGGTAAAGATGGGTAAGATAAAATAGAGAGAGGGAGGGAGAAATGAGTGTATATGTTTGTAAATAAGAGATATAAAGATGGGGAAAGGAAGTAGACATGGAGGGTTTATGAATAATTATTCAAAAATATCATCAAAAAATTACAAGACTATCAGCTTTAACCCTTGCACACTTAAAAGGTGGTTTATATTTCTAAAATTGAAACAACACAAATTAAAAAGTTTAGTGAAACATTCTACTCTTGAAATATTTGAAAGTTTAGTGAAACATTTTACCCTAGAAACATTTGAATCCTGCTGGATCCAGAGAGGAACCAAAAACTTCATAAAGGGTAAGGGTCCGTTTGGTTCGTGGAATTTAAAAAACTCAGATTTCTACAAACTTTGGTTTAGCCAAATCAAGGTTTTGTATATCTTCATTCCGATTTTTGAGATTTTACTGAAATCGTTTGTTTCACTAGGAAAATGCGTGTGAAGACACATTTTTATGTGTAAGCTTGGAGTTGAAGGTAAATTTCAAAAAGTAGTCCAATCTATTATTTTTACACTCCTTAAAAAACAAAACCAGGTTTGATTTTCAATTCCTAATTTTTTTAAGAAGTCGCAAAACCTGATTTTGAGGCAAAATTGGATGTTGCGTATGCTAATTCCATTTTGCAAATTTTGAAACAAACGCACAAATTTTCAAATCCGGATTTTGAAAAAGTCAATTCCTGTCATCTTCCAGGAACCAAACGGACCCAAAGTGAAAAGCATTTCGTAACGAACAATTTTGCTTCATTCTTTCCAGAAGATCTGTATCCCGCTACAAAAATTGTCGAGTTCAATTAGCAGAGGAGAAACCTGACATTGATAATGAACTTGTTTAGCCTAGGATATTGAGTTTGTGATCTTTCGGAGCAATGGCGAGCTCTTCTTCGGAGCTGAGACAGCGTAGAGGCGACCCAACAATTAAAGCTCTTCCAGACAGGGAAGATGATCGTCCTAAATCTGCAATTAAAGGGACTTCTAAAGTATTAGGATGGGGAATTCCCTTCATAGTTCTCATCGCTGTCAGAACCATCAGCGCAAGATCGAATCTCATCCACGACTGCGACGAAGTTTTCAACTACTGGGAACCCCTTCATTATCTTCTCTACAAGTCGGGATTCCAGACGTGGGAATACAGGTATATTTGCCGCTGTCGTATGCAAACAAGTGGAAATGGTTTCATTTCTTTCCTCCTCATTTCCGAAGTGTTGCCTAGATATTGTAGTGCAATCAACTATTTGGAAAAACGTGTGCGGTCTTGAACAAACTTACTTTGGATAACCATGAAGCCAATGCACCCTTAAAGAACACATCAACTCTGCCCTTTCAATGATACAAATCTTCTTGTTTACGAGTCTCACCAGTCAGCACGTACACTTAACTTTATAATATAATAGGTTTAATGGTAAGGGATGCTTTTTAATGTCGTGATCAAGCCACACCCCAAATTAGGCATCAGATCCTGTTGCTGAAGCTAATAAGGTTAATACTTCATGTTCACATTACTTATGGCTCAAATTTATGTCCTGGGTTCCTACAAGGTGGTCAAGATCAGAAATAGACAGCTTTTCACCGTCCTTCAACTTGTACTTGTTGTGGAAGTAGGCTAACTTCAGTTTTGGACCTCATCGCCAAGCTTGGGATTCGACCCATCCTTCCAGTCAATCGACCCCTTTGGAACCTGTGTATATGCTTATAGTCCTTACGTTTTGCCTGCTTTGTATGTTCCTCTAATTTTGATAAAATAAACTGCCTTATTTAAATTCAACTCTCTAATCCGTTGATTAGGACCATAATCTATACCACTTGCTTTTAAGGTGACACTGGAAAATGCACATTCCTTGTATCAGGTTGTGACACGACCCATCAAAGGTAGACTACCCGAGTTGCTTGTCAAAGCAGAATGTAGGGGCTACTTGAGCATGTTTACAGTATATAATATAAACCTCATTAAACCTCGTGCTATACAAATTATCTGGACAGAGGAAAATTCTTCTTCAGGGCATTCAAATGAAAACAGCAAGCTTAAGTATGCTGAGTTTAGATTATAACATTTATTTCTAATTTATTTTTAGTATCACACAGACCCAGGAACTTTTAGGGTAATTCATCACCAAATGGTGATATCTTAGTGATTCTCCAAAAGCGAGGCTGCTCAACAGAAATTCTAAACCATTTTTTGCCTAGATAGGTGTCATGTATATGCATTTTCATCGACAGACTGAATACTATAATTCAGATGGTTGTATGGTTGTATGACTAAGCTTTATGATGTTTGAAATGAAAATTGTGATGGGACTCGCATAGAGGTTCACAACAGTTGGGTGTAATGTACCATTTTGGGATCACCTCATACTTTACCCTAAATTCACAAATCCAAAACGAAACAAAGAGCATAATATAGCTAGAGATATAATTTGTGCTCAAGAATGAGATGAGCTAAGCCTGTTTTGGAAACCTGCAACCAGATGAGATTAATGTAGATATAACTCATGAAATATATCCAGATGAAATATATATAGACACATATACACACACAAAAATCTCAATGATTAGTTGGGTGCCCCATGTATCATCTACCCTAGGCCCAACAGGAGGACCTTATCGTCTTTGGCCTCAAGTGGTCCTTAACCATCATCATGAGGTGGTGTACCTAGTGAGGGCTGTATGCCATTCCCCTCTATCGTGTTAACCTCTCACCTCTTATGATCGAGGATCCCATTTGGTTCACTTCAACTATTGATCAATGTGGGGATAATAAGGGGAGGTGCAATAGGGTGCATTTAAATTGACCCTCAACCCTAGGGCAGAGGGCGGGACCTTATCCTTTTTGGCCTCATATGGTCCTCAATTGTCATTATGAGGTGGCATAATAGTGCATAACTAATGGTCCTTAACCATCTTTATGAGGCACCATGCCTAGTGAGGAATGTTTCACCGGTCTCCCTCCTTGCACCCCCCTCCTTCCACACGACTGATTATTACATAATTTCATATTTATAAATGCATAAACATCTAGACCCAAGTATTCATCGATGGCACATAATCAAGTATAACTACATAGTTATTGATAAGCAAGAGATATTTTCCACAATAAGTCAATTGTGATATTGTATACAGGCTTCAACTGTGTAGTTTTTTTGAGTCAAACTCATTGACCCATGTTTCATGAGTAGTGGTTCACATGAACCCATCTCTCATGAGAATGGTGGAACACTTAGCACTAGATGCTCATAGAGGTGAAGCATTGAGCACTTGCGCTCATTGCACCTAGGTGTTTCACGCTTCACCTTTGTGAGCATCACCTAGATGCAATGAGTGCTAAGTGTTACATTCATTCTCATGAGAGATGGGTTCATGTGAACCGCTACTCATGAAATATGGGTCAATGAGTTTGACTTAAAAAACTACACAATTGAATCCTAGTAGCAATATCACTACACATATATTCTTATCTATATGTACAATTATAAAGCATATTCATGTCTATTCTTTCGTACCACAATATTTAAGAAATTATAAATAAGTTGTTCTTCTATATTCACAATTCCTTCTGCTGGATGATCAATTGTTGTCGAATGAGTACCTTTGATCTGATGATTCAAGGTATTGGTTATGATTAAGTAACTCTGACTAGATGATTGAAGAGTGATGATATAATGTTAGCTAGTTTGATATATTGGTGGATGGTGATTGAATGAATGTTGATTTGATTGAGCGATGCTTGATTGCTGAATTGTATCTTTTCTTGATCCCAAGATACAATGAGGATTGATGATTGTTTGCTTGATTTCTTGAGGGATGATGGATGGATGATGATAATTGATAAGTCCTTAATGCCTGGAATGAATTTTTCTTTATACATTATTGGTGAAAGGGTCACAACCTTTCATGAATTACCACTTTTCATTGTTGCCTTTGAGAATAATATATCTTTTCTCAAATTGATCTCCTTTGGATGTCCTCAAATGAAACCTTGAACCCTTTATATCTTCTAATATAGGGGAGAGTCACCTCTTCATCATGTCTGCCCTTTGCAATGGTCATGGCCTTTCGCAATTACCACCTTTTGGAAGAGTCAGAACTCTATGTATTGAAGGGTTAAAAGAATCAATCTGTTGTCTCTCTAAGGGAAAGTTTGGCTGCTGGCATTAGCAAATGCTGCATTTGTCTTATATCCAGAATTTGTTAGATGCTGGATTTGCTAATTCGGAATTGGATTTTGGGAAAATGGTTGGATCCGTTTGGTTCGCCTAGAATTTGATGGGGAAGATGTTTTTTTTCATTTGGCTCTACAAAATTGTAATTGGAATTGGAACATTTTGAATTGGAATTTTCTAGCCCTTTTGTCGGCCTCTGTCTTTTTGCTAGCTCTTCAGCCTCTGCTTCATGGCTCCGCCGTCAACCTTGGCCCACGCCGTTGATTGTAGTCTCCTGCTCTGCCGCTATTGACATATATTCTTCCCTTGTCTTTGCGCTCTGTTTGGGCGCATCTAACCCGTTGGCATTTGTGACTCTGTCCATGCTGTGATGTTGTTTATTGCTAGCTCATCCTTGACCTACTTGCTTGCCTTCAGCCCCCGATTCCATCTTCGGCTCCTGTTGCAATAACATTTCTCACCTAGCATTGGTGGAGATGAAATGCATTTGCTTGAGACGTTTTGTTGAGTGGGAAAAATGAAAATAAAAATTTGATTTAATTCCAATTCCAATTCCACCTCTTGAGGTGGAATTAACAAATCCTCATTTTCGACCAAAATGGAAATTCAAAACTCATATTCCAATTCTGATTTGACACATCCAAACTGAGGATTAAATTTTTTAGGATTTGTTCCTACCAATTCTGGTTCAATTCCAGCAAACAAATGGGCCCTTAAAGAATTAATGCCCAATATGATAAATTGTACTGGTTATAACCCCCATGGTTGCCTATACAAGCCAAGGAAAGGCTTCTATATTAATCATATTTCATCGTACAATTACGATACCAGCCAAGTTGCATAGTTGTTTTATTCTTGAAGAACTTACCTTCAGTTTCTCCATCTTCCACATTCTTGAAACTAATGTAAATAATAATCCAAAGGGTCGAAACAGACGTTAGGAAGTATTGTTGTATCCTATTTGTGGGGATATGTTGGTTGAATCTCGATTTGCACATCTTTTTTAATATTCTTCACGTTTAACTAGATCTTCTTAATCTATTGAGCCAATAATACCTTTAATCGACGAACAGATCAAAGATGAGAGACCTAATATATTGAAATTGAAACTGAAATTATTCAATTCGGAACATTGGAAGCCCCTGAAATACTTGAGAGCTTAGCTACAAACTTTTCTGCTACACTGAAAGAATTTGAAGCAAAAACAGCTAAGTTGCCAGATTCATCCCCTGCTGCCCGGATTCGGGTCCGGGTCCACACGGGTCCGGATTCGCCCCCGGGTTCGCTGCAGGTCCGGGCAGGGTCCTTAGTTTTGATTGTGGATTCGTCCAGGTCCTTGCTGGAGCGAACCCAGACGAACCCACAGCGAACCCGGGGCTAAAAACAACTTTAAAGAGTGTGTTTTTAAAATTGTTTTCTTCTGTAACTCTCAAAGGAACTTAATAAAAATTTAAAAGACATTTCACTCATCTAATCCCTTATGTCAAGGAGGAGGACGATGATATAGCAGCATATGGGACTAGTGGAACCAGTTTGGGTTCCAATGATGAAGCTCTAGATATAGTTGCAGTTGGGGATGAAGCCATTGATCTCTCATTTTATGATGATCCAATTGACCCTTGAAGGGCATTTGATACTATGATTATTGATAAACTACTAAACACTTGTCATCTATCATCATGTTTCAAACTTTATTATTTGATGAACTAGTCTTTGTTTTGCAATTTAGTAATTCAATGTATTATTTGATGAACTAGTCTATGTTTTGCAATTTTGTAATTCAATGTATAATTTTCTTTACAATCATGAAGATAGATTAATGAGCGAGTATTTAATGTTTTTAGATTCAGGTAAAATCATGTTTTGAAGGGACCCAAATCCCTTTGGCATTTGGCATTGATCAATGATCAAGCAACAATTGTTCATATTGTGAAATGATTTTGTTATGCAACTATGCATGTTTCTCTTCTGTGTGTGTGTCTATATATATATATACTCACGAACCCACCCACAAACCCAAATGGGGAAAAAAAAATTGCCCGAACCCCGAACCCGAACCTATCCCCGAACCCGAATCGGCAACTTAGAAAAACAGTTTTTTCAATACATTCACAACATTATATTCAATATCACCTGTTTATTCAGTACAAAGCTAATGCTAAAGGTGCATCTTCAAAATCAATATCCTCCCAGTATCAGGAACAAATATCCAATGACTGCTGCCACATCTACAACTATGTTATAAGATACCTTCGAACTGGATTTTTACAAATTAACATGTCCAAACACTGACATTCTATCTAATCAATAAGATCGATCTTGATGCTAGACTTTGAAAAGTGTCAACTTGAAGTTTCACTCCTAATGTTTCCCCTGTCAGATGAATTGGAAACCCTTTTCATAAAACCCTTGAAAGGAAGAAATCTGAATTTAAAATACAAATGCCAAATCAATAACTCAGACTTATCCTGCATGAAAACAAAATATGGTTTGCATAATGACATAACTAGGTGATGAACTTCTGGATTTTTAACTCAATAAAATAATAAGCAAACAAATCACAACTTGACATAGTTACTGCTACAGATAAGACAAGTTGTGAAATAAAAAGACTGTTCTCAAAAAGCTTCTTGACACAGAACATGCATAAATGTGTGTCAGGCTTCTGATCCTCATCTTAATATGTCAAAAGCATGCCTTTGTTTTTGCTCAAGAGATATCCATGACATTGTGCAAACATAGAGCTAACCCAATTAAATTTCTTGCAAATATGATTGATGACATTTTCAAGATGACTTTATTCCTTCTCTTAAGAAGATGAGATAAAACTTTTCTTTGAATTACAAACCTTGAGAATTTTCAATTCTTGGTTGTTGATTAAACTTGCTGAGAAAGTGAGAATTGAAGGTAAAAAGATATCTGGGTTCACAATTGATTTGTTTCGAAAAGGTGTGAGTTGGTGACGGTTGGCAGTCTTTATCAATCGTCGAGCACTATTTGTATTCAGGTTGGAACAAGTCAGGAGGTTGTTGATAGTACAAAAATACCATGCTATGTAAAGATTTTTCTTTCAGCCAAAGTTATTTGCACTGCGTTATTTCTGATTTATATGTTGTTCATGTTCTATTAAATGTTCTTGTTTGCTGTATACAAAACAATACATTGTAGGAAGTAAACATTTTGGCACCGTTGCCTATTCAAACCTAGAGATCAGATAAACAAAAGGTGTGTTTGTGGAGTAATGTACTGATTGTTCGAACAACAAGTGATCAAAACTGATAGTGACGTAGAAGAAGAGGAAGTTACACGAGAAGAGTAGTTTGTGAAGGCACGGTACACGCTAAACTCTTGGTGTGACAAGCTATGTATGATCTTCACGGAAGCATCCAAAGGCTGCTAGCACAGAACTTGGTTGAAATAGAAGAAAGACGTACTAAAAGGCAACAAGAATACTGTCAGTGATAGATACTATGACACTAGGAGGTCCAAAATCAGAGGTAAGAGGAGGAGTGCGACACAAGTAGATGTTGTACCTCTGACAATACAAATAATTAATGCCCCTTTTGCCAAACAAGGACATTAAGTGATGTATCAGGAGAGAGACGGAAGCAAAAACCTTGGCGAGGTCTTTGCAAATCCAATGACAAAGTGAGAGCTAGTGATGAATGTATTGACTAGTTGAATCCCTAAGTCCCCCACGAAGTAAGACTCAAAGTTTGAGTTGAAGTTGGAGAGGCTGATTGGCGGTGAAGGTAGAATACAACCTACAAGGTAGCAATGGGAACAAATTGCAAGGAACTTACCACTCTCCAACTAAGCAGAGGAGGACCTTGCCAACCAGGTGAACATTCCTTTAGTATGACAGGTGACCAATGAGGAGTGCATGGAGGATGGGGACGAACTGCCAATGCACTTTAATGGTGACGAGGACGGGGAAAGAAACCTTGAACAAGAGGTGGCCGAGATCTACAATAGAATACAAGGGAAGTTTGAGACCATACAAACTATTGTCAATTGAAAGAACTTTTGGTTAAATTGGAAAGCTAGCCAGTTGACAGCCTAAGAAAGGATGGTTCAATAAAGGACGACTCCATCCTTATGAAAGAAAATGAAAGTGGTAGCTCCATCTTCCTACACAAATGTCTATAGATGTGCAATGGACATCGAGAATGAAAACAAGACATCCCAAGGGAAGAAAGCCATTAATTATGACAATATAGATGACAAAAGTGATGAAGAATCCAAGACCGTATAGGCTCTCCGAAAAGATATGATGCGAATGATAAAAGAGATGAGAGCCAAGAATTAAGCTACTAGGGATGGAAAATAATTTTGGCGTACAAACTATAAAGTTGACGGGCATACGGAGGTCAATTGCCCAAAGAAGTCATTTTGCGACATTTGCCAAGTATTGGAGCACTCCATTAAGGTGTGCCTGTACAACTTGAAGGTTAGAAGCACTCAAGCGCTCTTTAACCAAGGAGATCAAGCAACTTCACCTACCACACCACCCAAACTTACAAACTTTAACACCTCGTTGGGTGGGTATTGCAATAATCGACTAGGGAACAACAACAATAATAGCAGTAACAGTGAAATATATAACAGTGAAAGGGGTACTCAAGCCTTACCTACCCAAGCTGAGAAACAAAAGAAACAAGAGATAGTTAGTGACTTGTCCACCGATATTAAAAATATCAAATCACCTAGGTTTTCAGGCTCTGAATTTGGAGAGGATGCAGAGGCCAGGTTAAACGAGATGGAACAATATTTTGAAATCAGGAGTTTTCGTGAGATTTCCAAGGCAGTATGGGGAATATATCATCTCGCTGGTGAAGCGGCTACTTGGTGGGGAAACACCAAGATAGAGCTCAACATTAAGACAATTGAAATCACGTGGGACAAGTTCATCTCCATTTTTAAAAACAGATGGCTGCTCCAGACATTCTACGATCATAAACTATTAGACTTCCAAAACCTTAAACAAGGGGATTTGACAGTGAATAAATACTAGGAAAAGTTCACTCGATTGCTGAAGTACATTCCCTTGTATTAGCAAGACAAGAACCTGAAGGTTAGAAAGTTTGTTATGGGCTTGAATAATAGGAGTGGGGGAGTGGTGGATGTCCTCGCTCTGTGAACTATGGAGGAAGCTCCCTCTCGAGCCATCTAACAGGAACACAAAATAAAAAGGGATGATTCTATCCGGGATAATAATAAGAAAATTAGCTAGAACACATATAGCTCAGTTTCAGAGCCACATAAAAATAATTTTAAGAACTTCAAGACCAACAAACCAGATTCCAAAGCAAATAGTGGCAAGGAGTTCAAGGGTAACTCCAGTTTTAGTGGGGGCAATAAAGAAAATGAAAAGAAAGGACCTCCGTTAGGATGTGTTACATGTGGTGGGGGTCATTATACCAACAAGTGCCCTAGCAAGCCAAATACCAACCAGCCACTACGACCTCCACTACCTCCTCAACAGGCCGTCTATCAACAAAGGATACATGCGGTGCTGGATAACTGGTAAGCCAAACAACAATTGGGTTCAATAGAGACTTTGGGTAAGATCTATGAAAACCCTATTTCTATATTAATTGATACAGGAGCAACTGAATGTTTTATCTCTTCGAAATTGTTGAGTAGATTCCTTAAGAGAACTGGATTTATTGCAAAAATGTGGACCATTGAGTATGCGAACCAAATAAGGGCTAAGGTAGAGCAGTGTTTGTTTGAGGCCCAGTTTGACTTTCCGAACTTCCTCTACAGAGGTAAATCTGTATGTAGCACCTCTAGGGTCCTATGACATCATTATGGGGATAAATTGGCTCAGTGACCATAAGGCAAAAGTAGATTGTCTTGCCAAGACAATAGAGTGTCTAGATGATCTGGGCAATACCATGAACATTCAAGGAACTATGCATGAGGTTAAATATTGTCAGATCTCAGCCATGTAGCTTAAGAGATGCAGAAGAAAAGGGTGTGAGATCTTCGCTGTGAAGATAGAAGACTTGAGGGAACTTGTAGAAACTACTTATCAAGATAACTACATCTTCGAAGATAGGCAAATTAGAGAAAAATTGAAAGAATCCTTTGAGGACAAGTATCCACATCTTAAGAAATTTTAGGATGTGTTCCCAAAAGAACTCCCTAGTCTACCTCCATCTAGAGTATTTGATTTCACTATAGATTTGGTACCTGGGCCAAGGCCCATATCAAGAACACCCTATTGAATGACCACTACCGAATTAATAGAACTACAAGTGCAATTGCAAGACTTACTAGATAAGAAACTTATTTGACCCAGTGTTTTACCTTGGGGAGCTTCGATGTTGTTTGTTAGGAGGAAGGATGGAACTACGAGGTTGTGCATAGATTATAGGATGCTTAACAAGGTCACCATTAAGAATAGGTATCCGCTTCCCAGAATTGGATCTGTTCGATTAGATGAGAGGAGCAACCATATTATCCAAGATTGATTTAAGGTCTGGATATTATCAGCTTTGGATCAAAGAAGAGGACATTCACAAAACTACTTTCAGAACATGGTATGACCATTATGAATTACTACCCTTCGGAATAACCAACGCCTTGACAATCTTCATGAACCTTATGAACAGCATCTTCCAATATTGTTTGGATAAATATGTGTTAGTTTTTATTGATGATATTCTCATCTACTCCCAAAATGACGAGGAACATCAAAAGCATTTGGAGATAGTCTTACAGAGGCTACAAGAGCATAAACTATATGGGAAACTATCCAAGTGTTCTTTTTATCAAAAGGAAATTTGGCACTTAGGGCACATTATATCAGCTCAAGGGATAGCCGTAGATCCCACCAAGATTAAGGCGATCAGAGATTGGCCGGTGCCTAAGAATGTGTCAGAGGTCAGAAGTTTCCTGGGCTTAGTTGGATTCTACAAAAAAAATGTCAGAGATTTCTTTAGAATAGCATATCCCATCACATCACTCCAAAGGAAAGGAAAGAAGTTTATTTGGACCAAAAAATGTCAAGTAACCTTCAAATATCTGAAGGAAAAATTAACTACTACCCCAATAATTAGAGTACTTAATCCACAAGGCCAATTCGTAGTTATAGATGCATCTGGGGAGGGGTAGAAGGCGTACTAATGCAAGAAGATCAAGTTATTGCCTATGAATCTAGAAAATTGAAAAATTATGAACAAAATTATGCTTTGCATGACTTGGAATTAGCAACCATCGTTCATGCTCTTCAGATGTAGAGGCACTACGGAAACCATTCGAACTCTATTCAGACCATCATGGACTGAAATATATATTTACTCAGCCTAACCTCAATGCTTGTCAAAGAAGATGGCTAGAGTTTCTAGCAGACTATGACTTTGAGATCAATTATATTAAAGGCAAAGAAAACAAGGTAGTAGACGCTTTAAGCTAGCGAAGGCATATATCAACTATAGTGGCAATAAGTACTGGGCTTAGGGAGCAACTACTACAATATCTACCTAGTGACGACATTTATAACGAGGTTACCCAAGCACTTCAAAGGGACCCCCAAGACCTCGGATATGGAGGTTACCAACTAGAAGGGGATGGACTCTTGAGATACAAGGGTAGGATGTATATTCCTAAGAATCCTGAAATTCGAAGGATGAGTTTAGGAGAAAACGATATTGCTCCATATTCTGGACATCTTGGGGTGACCAAGATGTTGGTAGACGTGGAACCTTTGTACTTTTGGAAAGGGATGAAAAGAAAAATAGCAAAATATGTGGCATGATGCCTCGAGTATCAGAGGGTCAAGGCAGAGCACCATTATCAGTTGGACTACAACATTTAAATGAGATTCCAGAGTGGAAGTGGCAGATAATTACTATGGATTTTATTAAAGGATCACCAATGCCCTAGAATAGACACAATACCATCTTAGTGATTGTGGATAGATTAAGCAAGGTGGCTCATTTCAAACCAAGTAATTTAACAAATTGAGCACCAAAGATTGCTCACAAATTTGTCAGGGAAATTTTTAGACTCCATGGAGTACCAAAGAAGATTATATTTGACAGAGATGCTAGAATAACATCAAGGTTTTGGCAAACCTTGTTTTCAACCTTGGGAACCAAGCTAATATCAGTTCCGCCTATCCCTTGAGATCGATGGCCAGACATATAAAGTAATTAGGTATTAGAAGATCTCCTAAGAGTATATTGCATGGATTGACAATACCGATGGGAAATGTATCTCCCTTTAGTAGAGTTTTCTTATAACAACTTTTATCAATTTGCTATCATGATGACACCTTTTGCAACCCTATACGATCGTAAGTGCAGAACCCCTGTAAGTTGGAACCAAATCAAAGACATAATCTGATAATCATCATTGGACTTGAGATACTATTAGAGATGGAAGAATAGGTAGTTCATATCCGTTAGAGACTGAAAGAGACAAATGACAGACATAAAAGTTATGCAGATGCAAAAAAGATACCTGGAGAATTCTCAGTGGGAGAAAAGGTTCTTTTGAAAGTAAAACCACATAAGAGCACTATCAAGTTTGGGAAGAATGCCAAGCTAGCCTTGAGTTACGTCAGACCATTTGAGGTGTTAGAAGTTGTAAACTTGGTAGCTTACAAGATTGCACTACCTCTAGCCTTTGCCAGAATGCATGATGTATTCCACGTATCATATCTTAAGAAATATATCACCATCATGAGCGTATAATTGAATGGAACCTCTTGCAAGTACGAGACCCAGGGGTGGTGGAAATAGAGCGGCTTAGAATACTCGAGGTGCATAACCTTTGGTTACGTAATCGGGACAAAACCCAGTGCAAGGTCCAATGCGACCTGTATAATGAGGGAAATGCTACCTGGGAAGACTATGATGAGATCTTCCAAAAATTTCCCCACCTTTTCTCAAGGACTTGAAACATAAATAAACTCTGTTGAAATGCCACTTAGAACTTTGTATTGTTTTTTTAATTAGAATGATTGTTCCTTTTATATTATAAAGTTCATGGGTGATAATGAAACACATGGGGGAGCGTATGTTACATCCCAAATGTTTTTCCATTTAAAATAATCATATAGCCGTTATATATTTCATGTGAATGTTAGTTGGATAGTTAAATCGGTTGAATGTTAAGATCATGTGAAATGGAAATTATGGTTGTTTGTTTTGATTCATGTAAAGACGATTTGTTAGTTGTTCGTTACAATTTTAACTAAAAATGAATATTTATTATTTTACGAAAAGTTAGTTGTTTAGTGGAAATGGTGGTTAGCTGTTGTGATTATGAAATAACTTTTTGATTATAGTTATCTTGATTTAAATTGAGGAGTATGTTATTATCGTGGGAAAATTCTTCTTTGATGCAAGAGAAGACGAAGAGGGGAAGTATTGCTAAATAGGAGCTAAGGATTGGGGCACCAAAAGTTCATCAACAAGCCATTATGTATGGATTCTAACCGTCATGGTTAAGGATTTAATGACTAAGCAAGCAAGAGTATACCTTGGATAGCTATGAGCTACCCAGTTAGTTCATAACACAAGAAAACATTAAACAGTTAAATAATATAAAATTGTTACCTTATCTATTTGAGATCGTTGTGTAGCCTCTTGATTATATTTCCATGTATTGACACCATGTTATCTTAACATCTGTACTTGTACCTACATGTGTGTGTATATATATATATATTAATATGTATATATGTGTGTGTGTATAAACCAATATAATGATACAAAAGAATTACGTGATTAAATTAATGCACATATATGTATATACGTACATACAAATAGAGGTGGCACAAATAGCATGATGCCAATATATTTTAAAATCATGAGGAAGAATAACCTTTATGAATGTCTTTAATATTGGCTCCTCATTATTTGAGCGATTGCCATCTTTTATCGGGCTCATAATTCTTTTAAAATTCAAATCGATGGAGCTACTCTTTTATTGGGTTGGAAATTAATTATCCTTTGGACCGATAATTGGCTTGCACCCGCCACCTCGGTCTCTTTCTTGTAACTGAGAGTACATTTGTAGGCTGCTTATTTATGCTCTTGCCAAGACCATGCAAGTACCTTTTTTTTTGTTCTAAGTTTCTTTATAGTTTGCGAAAAATTCCATTTCACGACAAGAAGCTGAGTTTGCATTAACAATCAAAATCATTGGGGAAGCTTTGCAATTATAGTGAGTCTAGCGGATACTTCGGTACTGTCAATTTTATTTCCAATATTTCCAGATAACATTTCACCTGCATCACGACTAGTGGTCTCAAGTCCGCTCTAGGTAGCGGAACATTCAATTACAGGTTATGCAATCATTGTTTTCTTGCTACGTTGCCATTTATATACATTGCTCGTTGCTAATACTAATTTTGCAAAGAATGGTCTACTATGTTGCCATGGATTGTTTGCCGATGGAACTATTATACAATCATTGAACATCATTTTGATGCCATGCATATAAATTGTTTGCTGGTAATACTGTCATGCAAAATCAAAGTTGTCTTTGTGATCATTGTAAATATTTTCGTAATTACTTTCCATTGGCATATTTTGTGCATAAAATGCTTTGTAAGCAAGCATTGAAATACTTTTGTGCAAATTAATCAACTTAACTTATACGAGGTGTTGGCAATATGCCTTTGAGATAAGATCAGCTCGAGATGCCATAAATATAACGTTAAATACATAATACTCAATTTGATATGTGATTGTATATGATCTCGGGATCTACTAGGATGCACCCCTGAGACTGGAAGGGTCAAGCCAAATGGGTGGGAGGAGAAAACATCCTTGTAAGAACAAAGGAAAGTCAGAAATGAAAATGATTAAAGTGTAAATTGGAATAAGTAAAATTGAGTCAGCTCATGGTTGTCCGACAAGTAACTCTTGTTGTCAAGTCGAGTAGTGGGTGATCGGGCAAATTAGTAGCCCATTGAAATCCTTGGCAAGGTAGGTTAGTGGCATGCTTGTCACAACGATCACTAGAGGTTTGAGTGCTAGCTGACAGAGGGGAGGTTGATGGAGGATATCCATAGCCTTGTTTGTTGCTTATCCGACACTAACACCAGAATGCTCGGATGGCAGTACCATGGTGCTCCAAGCCTAATCCCGGGGTAGGGAGGGCCTTTCTCGATTGAGATTGTGTGGGGATAAGTTAAGGTCCATGGTTGAGAGGTTAAGCCCATGTCAATGCTTCTCCTCTTCACCAGATGTCGAGGATTGCTCAACACAGGGACTGTCTTTTGCTTCCTGTATGGTACTTGATTCTTCTATACATTTCATTGTCATAATTGAGTATCATGTTGATTAAATAGATATATCATTACATTATTTTTGATGATTGTAATACACTTGGAAAGAAATTAGATATGGAAGTTATAGTAGTTTCCTTTCATTTGAACTAGATTAGTTCGTTACTGATTTCTGTTTTAGTTTTATAAAATGTAATAAGTTGATAGATTTCCCTTTCATGTGAAGTAACTGATGTAACTACCTTTATTTCATTCTGTTATGAATCTAGATTTACTATAAAATATGGTTCTTAAAATGGCTTTGGAAAATAGCATGTTACAGTGACCTCCATGTTTTCTGCCATGACTGTGTAGCATATTGGTAATGTTGGTACCATTGAGGGTAAGTTGGAGGTTGTTGCCAACCTTCGTACCATACAGTTTGATTGGGGAAAGACTGACTTAGTCCAGGGAGATACTCATTGGGTAGACCTGGCTTTATTACTCTGGGTGGGAAAGGATGTCTTAGGGCCATAAATAGACAGGTTCCTCAACATATTCCAAACTATCTATTCCTTTTGGAAGGGCCTTAAAGTGGAACTTTTACTAGCCTCTTCTAAGGATGAAATATTTGTCCTATTTTATGGGCAGTCTTCATGACCATGCTTTTTGCAGCACATGGTACAATACACTGCTAAGGCCTTCTCTACTTCTTCATGTTCGTGTATACAATGTGTCTATTTGTTTCCCCATGTGATTCAAAAAATCAGTTTTAAGGTCATCGAGTAGATTACTTATTTCGTGTTTTGAAATACCTGTTGCTCTTTCCCAGGCAAGCAACTTACTAGTAGCCTCTCAGGGGATGTTAAGACCTGAAATTAATTCCTGCAAATTTCAACAATATCATCAAAAGTCAGTTTTGAAATATTTTCTTTACCCATTAAATTTAACGTATCCATGGTCTCATCTCTATTTCCTCTAAGAAATAATAGTTTAATGGTATCAGGAGCAAGTCCTGCTTGTCTTGACTGTTGGAGGTTGAATATAAAATGCTCCAAGCAATCTTCCACAGTTCTTCCTCCTATTAGTTATGTGAAAGACTTCATCCCAGATATTGTTGGTTTTGTAGTAATTTTAGTATTTGTCTATAAATACATGTTTCATGATATACCAAGATTTGATATGTCACAGATTCATAAACCAACGCAATGCTGCGTCCTTTAGTGTAGCCAAAAACAACTTGAGCATTTGGGCGTCACTCCTATAGTCATAGCTGTTGCATAATACGTCAAATTCAAATAAGAATATATCAAGATCTTCAATAGACAGACCATGAAAGACAAGCAAAATAATGTGAGGAGTGTTTTTCATAGGAGCATATTCCTTTGGAAGAATAATGGGATACTCAAAAGTGGTGGGTTTGTTATTTACCAATGCCCTCTCTCCATTATTATTAGGATCTTGACCACTTAACTTTCCCCCATTATTGATAGGATCAACCATGATTTCTAATGCTCAAGGAGTATAGACAACTGTAGTTAACCTTTTGTGTACCAGGGATGGACCTACTCTTAAGTCGGAAGACTTGTTGAAATGTTTAGCAACCTTTGATATGCTTCTTTGTGTTAATGTATTTGCTCAGAAATTAGATAAACAACAACAAAGAAAAGAAAAAACAATACACAAAAGACTCAATACATTTATCCTGGGAAAACCCTTCCACTTGAAGGGAAAAACTCAGCTACATGAGCAAAATATCTCTCTTATTGATACAAAAATTGTTTTAGGACAAGACTTTCACTTGATTGATTTACAATATGCCAAGCAATTACATAAATAGATTGCACAAGACTCTTCATCTTTCACCACGAAGGTCTCTTTGAGTCCCAAAAGTAAGACCCTTTATATTTCTACATATTCAACACTTCACATTTCCATACGCATGCCTCATAGCATGACGTATGACACATGTCTTTTTATATAATATTAACTTAAGTATTCTCACAAATGTCTCTTTCAGCTAAAGGCGACCATAATTGTTATAACAAACATATTTCCATTTTATAAGAGCAGAGATAAAGATGTCTATCGCAGCTACAAACTTCAACACTCCCTCTTAGCAAGAGAGAGATCTTTAATGAGGCAGGCACACATAGCTGCAACCAAAGATGTCAATGATACATTCTCATCACATAACATATGTTATGTCATCATAACATAATCCACCATAGTTACTTCATAAGCACATAAAATTAGAGTCACGGAGTCATGACTTTCACCATGCCTACTTGCAGAGGGTGATCCATCATGCCTACTTGCAGAGGGTAGATCAAGAGCTTTTATCTCAAAACTTCTCCCAGAGAAGGATACATTTCCACAATGCCTACTCACAGAGGGTGGAATGAGGGCTTTCACCTCAAACTTCTCCCGTAGAAGAATGCATTTCCACCATGCCTACTTGCAGAGGGTGGTCCACCATACCTACTCATAGAGGGTGGAATGAGGGCTTTCACCTCAAACTTCTCCTAGAGAAGAATGCATTAGTAATTGAGATTTTCTCTTAACAGAGACTCCCTCTCAGCAGGAACAGCTTTAATAATTGAGATATTTTCTTTACAAAGACGACTCCTCAGCAGGGACAACTTTAGTCACAGAGACTGCCTCTCAACAGGGACAGCTTTAGTCACCACAATAAGAAGACTGACTATTGCATAAACTTGCAAAGGGTTGGACATCTCCCTCTGTCATGTGAACACCCTCTGAAGCTGAATAGTCTCTCTCTTTAAATATGATCTTCCCCTTTCAATAAAGTGCCACCAGTTTAGTATCAAGACTGTAAACAACATTGCATAATCTCTTACCATCCCATTGCATCTCGCAACCATGAGAGATATTAATAACTCATAATTATCAATTCTAAAAGCAATCAGTATTCAAGAGATATAATCATAAATTCTTATCTCTTCGTGGTCTAATCTTAACATGCACACAAATATACACACAAAAGAGATTCTGTCTCGTGCCTCTACAGTCGATGTAATGCACAGGGCATCAATATAAATTTTAATATAAAAAATCTGATACTAACATCATAAAATTAGAACAATAATACTTATCTCCTTATACACAGCACCTCTGTATAGCTTCTGAAGGAACACCATAGGCCTCTAATGTTGTAGTTAATCTCTTCAAACCAAGACATGATTAGAAATACATTGATCTACAAAATGGAGTTAGTAACTTTTGTATGTGCTGGCACCTCCAACCATTTCCAAATACTCGCACAAACCTTGACCAAGGTTACGAGATATTAATCAATCATAATAGAATAGATCAAGTGCTAGAGGTAATTGAAGGACGATTGGGGAAGAAGCCAGATATACCCTGTTTCCAATAAATTTAATTTTCATTACAACAGGCACAGTAATTAGAAAACAACAGCAATAGCAATTTATTCTCAGTGTCAAGTCATCAATTGATAATATTGATTCACAGTCCACAAAATGCTTAACAAAGCCTCTTCAAGACTAAGCCGAATATCAGCAGAATGAAAGCAACAGAATCAATATGATTACGATAATTTAATTTCTGCAATAGGAATGATCACTATTCCTAATAACATAGAATATTTATCTCTTTTGCATAGGCTTCCATTTAGGCCCAACACAGATAATGCCAATTCAGGAAGGCAAAAAAATAAATTTAAAATAGAAATACTAAAATTTTAAGGAAAATCCAGAAGACTGTCCTTCTGAAAATAATAACCCTGACACTGAGCATAGTATGCTAATAACATATTGTCTTTCCAAAATTTGTTTACTTTTCAATATAACAAATTTGCTTACCTTTCAGCCCGCCAAAATTTATAAGAACTTTGAATTTTAAAAAAAATTAGCTTACTGTGCAAAAAAAAATGTAAATATTAATTTATTTATAAGAGCATTCAAAACGAGTATGCCTGAGTAGATTGGCAATCCTTCCTTTCATCATATCAATTAGAAAAGCGACAGAAGAAAGAAGTATATGGAAATTAGGATGAAATAACATGCTACAGATCTCCAACCCGTAGAATCCTCTTGAATAGACCTCCACATTCTGACAGCAACATAACCAGCAGCAATTCCTAGAAATAGAATCAGATTTCATCACATGGAGAAGCTTTGGGTGATTTGATGCCTTAAACATATCACCCATGATGAGCTTCCACCCAGAAAGATCCTCTAACAGTTGAGCTTGTGCTTTCTTATCCTCTTACTTGGTCAAATCTCTCCTGTCAGTCCTTGAGAAGATAACAAAAAAACAATCCATCCAAGAAATCATCATCATAAGAGAACTCAAGATAGAAAACTAGTGCACAGATAAAATGATACATACAGATTGATGTAAAATAAAATATAGGATGAGGGTTCAATTTGGTCACCTATGAGAAGATCACACAGATAGGAGAAGTTCACACAGATTCTAGGATGAGTATGCATATAACTTCTAGGTTAATAAAATGTATCAGAAATAGATCCAAATAGCAAATAAAGAAAGTTACAATACTCATCTTAGAAGCAAATCTTGATGCCAGCAGAGCCATGAGGCCCTAGTGTTGATGACTCAGAAACCCACACACCTTTGTGGCTACATAGTGATCTCATAGTCTTATTATAATTAAGAAGGACAACTTAGAACACCCATGATTTTGTCTTCTGAGATCACACAGTTGGTATTGAATAACCAGAATAAGCAGTATGCTCTTCTGCAATTATTTAGATAACTCGTGAACTCTCTGCAAATATGTATATGATGCACAAACTTCTGCAACCTGTGACAAACCCGATGCCCCATGATCATGAGATTCATACACTCGCAAATCAACTTTCGACAGTGTGTTCGATTTCAGGAAGAGTCTCCAACATCTTCATCAAGCGTAATGTGCGAATCCAAGAAGAAGAATTTCTGACTTCTTACTGCCACATATCACTGTTAAAATGAGCGGATCTTTGGAAGATGAAAAATCATGCTGTTACCAACCGCGGGAATGATAAAGCATAAAAAATAAATTGAACGCCAACAAGAGGAACACACAAATGGTTGCAGAGAAGAAGATAATCACAAACTGAATAAAAGATTGATGTGAAAGAGCTCTGACGAGTACAAGAGACTTTTCATGGATGAAAGATATCAAGCCAAAACAATAATAGATAAATTTTGAAGAAGCCCAAACACACTGCTGAAATGATGCGGAGCAAAGCAACCATACAGGAATTAAAAGCAAATCATCCAAGGCAGGACTGAATAAGAAAAAATGCACGATACACATGACATCTTCCTCACTCATAATTGAAACTCGAGGTGAAAGAAGGATGAGCTGCAAATGATATGAATCATTGATGATGAACGTTTGAGACTTCTGGCTTCCAAAACTTCTGCTCTAAAGACCTGATAGACTTCCAACATAGACACAAAACACATAATCCGAGCATTTATGCCATCCACCTTCTCGATACTCTATACAATGGAATGCTACACAATATTTATGACGACAACACTAATGTAAAGAAAGTTGCAATACTGGCGTTTTCTACAAGCACCTCTATTTGCATTTTCATGGGTAAAATGAAATAATAAACTGACTACCATCAGAATAGAACAACTTAGATGAATGATCACATATAAAACAACTAAATTGAAGATCCACAGACCTCAGCCCGATAATTCTGAATGCCTCGATTTCAAATGCCATAAAAGAAAAATTAAACAAACCGAGGAGAGAGTGTATGATGGTTATGAATGACATCTTTAACAAAAACTAAGGACTTTCACAATATGGCTTGAATGATAACTTGATAAGTTTCCCTTACTCTGCCATAGGCCCGCAATGTTGCGTTGCCTGCACTTGGCCAAATCCATCCTATCAAATCCGATGCTGTTGACGGCAACAATCGATGCAATAATCCAGACCTTTTCATAACACATTTTTGATAGATTGAGAATACTCACAGATAAATGCTTCTCGTTCATGAGCTTCAAACAATTTGTTTGTGAATTTTCTGTCCAAGGATTCAATCAAGTGTGAAATTGGATCATGTGAGATTAAAACCCCTTCCTCCTTCAATTGTTGCTCACTCATTCCTCCTGTATCTTTGAACACAATAAGGACTAGTAGACAATAACTGCTATCTTGAACTTAAATTGTTTCAAAGACCCACACAACATTATCATCACAGATAGTCGATCTCTCTCGCAGCTATATAAATTTAACTTCCTTTATTGCTGATACCTAACTAGGCTTTGATACCTTGTTAATGTATTTGCCCAGAAATTAGGTAAACAACAGCAAAGAAGAGCAAAAACAATACACAAAAGACTTGATACATTTATCCTGGGAAAACCCTTCCACTTGAAGGGAAAAACTCAGCCACATGAGCAAAATATCTCTTGTATTGATAAAAAATGTTTTAGTACAAGGCTTTCACTTGATTGATTTACAATGTACCAAGCAATCACATAAATAGATTGCACAAGACTCTTAATCTTTCACACAAAGATCTCTGAGTCCAAAAAATAAGACCCTTTATATGTCCACATATTCAACACTTCACATTTCCATACGCATGCCTCATAGCATGACATATGGCACATGTCTTTTTATATAATATTAACTTAAATACTCTCACAAATGTCTCTTTCAGCTGAAGGTGACCATAACGGTCGTAACAAACATATTTCCATTTTATAAGAGCAGAGACAAACATCTCTATCGCAGCTACAAACTTCAACACCTTGAAGGAATCAGGATGGTTATCAACAAAAATCTCTATAGCAGTAGACTCAATAGTACACTTTTCAAAAGCAGACTCACTTTACTCAGTTTTGAATGGTCATTGATTGCCAAGGGATATACTTTGTTTTTGTCTTTCCCTGATTGTTGTGTCTTCTGTTGTGATTTTTCCTATAGTAATTGCTTCCATTTTAAGGTTGTTTGAGTGTTAAATGGTTTGGACTTACCTTTTGGTTTTTCTGGATTTGGGTTTACCTCTTGCTTCTCAATAAATCTACCTTTACTATCTCTAGTCCTATTCATGCACCTATATGACTTACAACAAAGCAAACAAAGGGTATTTATTCAAACAAGGTTGACTATCCTGCGGACATCCTCAGCGCAATGTTCCTAACTTGACTCGCCACAGCTTTGCACCTTTAATACCTTTCCCGGAAATGGCGCCTAAAATGTTTGGTAAAAAATGTGGTTTGAATGTCTTCTAATATTTGACTTACATTGGCTTGATGCTGATCACCACAGTTTACACCTAAATGCCAATCCGGGGTTGTAAAACTGATGAAAGGTACAATGGCTGTTTGCTCAGGGGATGAAGATAATGAGTTGAGTGGAGATGAGATGCAGCTATTAAGATCAAACTGGAAACAAAATGGCTATTCTACAACACACTCTTCAAACTGGTTCACACTCAATAAAACAAATCAGAGTCCTGATTCCTGTCACGGATCTCTGACAGAACTTATGACAGAATATCTGGTTTCAGCTGATTACAGCTGGTTCACATTGAATAACTCATAAAAACCAAGGTTGCACAGGGACGGGGGTACTTAGTGTACGGGTACAGGTACAGCTATTATTCAAAATAGGGGACGGGGGTACTTGATTATATCAAACTTTATTTTTAATTATACTTTTATATTTATAGAAAATCTGAAATTATGAGTCATGACAATGGTTTTTCAAAACAAGAATACTGATAAAGTTAGCAAATGTAGTGTATTGTTTTCAGTTTCAGATTTACTATATGTTTGTAATAATAATATATGATAAATGTTTATATGCATAACAGAGAAGGCAGACTTTGAGCATGAACATGAACATCATAAATCATATGACAATGACATATTGCAGATGATAAACTTCTGACTTGAACAGTGGTAAAACTCATTGTGAATCAATATTGTATCAAAGTTTCAAACTGATTAGGTATTTAATTAAGCTTGATAAACAACAAGCTGATATGCAAAAAAAACCGAAAAAAATAATCAGAAATCTTAATCAAGGACCTTAGCTATGATGCTCTCCACCGAGTACCCGGTACTTGGGTATGTGGGTACGTGTACCATGGGTGTGGGTACGAGTACCCATGCAACCTTGATAAAAACCCCTTAATTAAATACTGTTACAGAAACAAGATTTAAATGTTTAAAATTTTAAATTATAACAATAAAGGTGTTTCCCAAAGTAAACTATGTCTAATCGAAGCAACTTCGTTTAATCAATGCCACACTGTAACAATTTATATTTAATCAAAACAAACTACATCAATCAGAGTGCACTATATTTAATCCTGAGAACATACACATCAATGATAATGAGATTCTTATTGCAGATGAATAATTTCAGTAGACATTAACCACACCAAAACCTGAAGTATCAATTGAACATAACTTATAAAATTAATCACACTTTATCTAAGAAGGATATCACCTGGCAACATGAGCAGTGGGCCCTGCCTCCTTGATCACCAAGCAGTAGAATGAATATTGACTTCTAACCTTGCTTAATCATGCATAACACAATTTGCACTAGGATAATGGCAGATTAGGGATGGAAGTATCTATTTTAATTTTATATCGATTTTCAGTCTTCAAGATACATGCATATTTATATTAGAGTGTTTTAACAGCTTCATCTTTCACTTGTTATAGCCGATGGCCATCAACCACACACGTGGGTTATGTTACAAAAATGGCCGCAGGCCAATAAACTGTTTGCAAACAAACATAGTCTAAATAAAAACAGCTGCTGCTAGTGCCTTCAATATAATGGCAAATGTTTTAATAGAGGTGATAACAAGATAACTGCTAAAGCTACTTTTAGGACTGTTTATCATTTCTTCCTTGCTTCTGCACCATCCACCTCCTTGACAGCTGAAGCATGCCTACTATCATTTCCTGCCATTTTGACCAGAAAACAGTCAGCACTTTTATGGATTTCGACATTGTTTATGATCCTAATTTTCTTTTAACTTTTTATTAAAAGTTACGAATTCCTTCGCCAATTTGTGATAGGAAGGCTAGCAAGTATAAAGGTAAAAAGGAAAACGATAGGAAGAAAATGATTAAAAACAATGGAACTTATGCGCTCATCATATTGGACGATATATTTGTTGAAATTTCCTACTTGAAAATTTCAGTAATAATTCTTTTTCTTTTCTCCTTGAATGCAAACATGTTTGTTGTAGTTATTTTGATGTTTAGTAAGCTTTTAAGTTCTAAGAGTAATATTGCAATCTCTACAATCAAACAGTCATTTGATTTAATAATAATTTGGAATGCAGTTATATAATTTTTTGCTATCCACTCACATCGCATGACAAGACTAGAGGTCTTCTCACACATCATTCGACCCTTTGCTTAGCAATAACTTTATCAATTTCATCCAAAACTTACCAAAGAATCATTTTATAGCAAAGCTTACATGCTACACTGCAATCTACTATTTTAGCCCAACTCTTTATTTGGACAATTCATGGGCTAAACTCTCTATTTTAGACAATTCATTCTAAACTCTCTATTTAGACAATTCATGGGCTGAATTATTGATTTTAGCTGCTCCCTATATCTCCGTGCCTTTAAATTTCAGAAACAAGTAGTTCTCGTCTCTTTTCAACATTTAGTTTTCCTGTTTAAATCCTGATTATTTCAAAAAATATTATTCCTTTAGTTTGCTGAGTTTTACCCCAAAAGAATTTAGCTGCTATGTTTTAATGTATGTTTGTTGCATTAGACTGTTGTCTTTGTATCAAGTCCTATACATCTGATGCAACTTTCCTGAAGTCCATACAAAGATATTGTATGTCAAATTCAAGAAAAATGAAATATATATCCAAGTGGTTAAACGTGTGAGGAATGAAATCAAATTCTATGGGGTCTCGTTTTACTTAAATCCTGGCAGAACAAAGGCTATAATATAAATTACAATTTAATCCAACAGTAAGCCTTTGGCAATTATTATTAGTAAAATTTTAATGAATATTGTACTTAGCTCCTTGGGAAAGTTTACTTTTGTATGTGGATTTTATTTTTTTAAACTTTTCATGTACAAAATTTAGCTTTGCCATATTTGTAGAAAGTACTAAGGTTTTGATGCATCTATTGTAGCTCTGGATTTGCTCTTCGGTCATATTTCCTTTGGCATTTATTATTAGTAAATTTTTTTTATGAATATTGTACTTAGTTCCTTGGGAAAGTTAACTTTTGTATGTGGCTTTTATTTTATAACTTTTCATGTACAAAATTCAGCCTCTATTGTAGAAGTACTAAGGATTTTGATGCATCTATTGTAGCTCTGAATTTGCTCTTCGGTCATATTTATACATTGTTTTGCACGCACTGATAGCTGCTCCAGCCTCACGGTGGTTTGGTATGGGACAAGGAAAGGTAGTACCCTCCTCCTTTGGAGTAGGTAGAAATCCAGTTTGTCATAGATGTTGCAGGCGTCGTTACATTCTAATGACTTGAACAGTAGATGATTTTGATTCTTGTGGTTGGCGATAGGTTGCAGTATTCTACCTGGTGAGGCTGTTCCTTGGTTTTGCATCAGCGATTTCAGATACAGCTCTTGTTGTAGCTGTATCTTCAAAATATGGCCGAAGGCTGGCAATTACCACCCTTTTCTTGCTTGCTTTTTCAAGTGGATGCTTTATAGCTAGTACAAGTAAGTACTATTTTCTTTCTTGGCTTCTTAAAATTATTTCGCAAAAATGATGGTATCATACATTATACATTTGGTGTCTGAATCCTAATTCATTTCATTTGTATAGGTTTCTTGCCAAGCACATTTTCAATGTATGCAATTACCCTCTCATCAGCTGCACTTCTCCTTAATAGGCCTGCCATAGCTGTTTCAGTGGCAGCTGTTGGCGTTCTTCTTGGTTGGCCATTCTCTATTCTTACAGCAGGTCCTCTGGTTGTTTATGCTTTAGGCATTGGAAGTTTAAAAAGAGTTTTTCTGGCTGGGGCAACAACTTCCATTTGTATGATGGTAAGCATTGGTTTTGATTGCCAAAGATCAAATCTATGATTTTCAATTTTGAATTGTTGGTTGCAGATTTCAGCATATTTGGTCAGACTAAAAGGTTGCTTCACTATTTGTTGAAGTGGATTTCATATCTAGTAAAGCTTATATGTTCATTTTATTGCAACCATGTAAACAGATGCTGTCTATTTTGGCTGATTATTACTATTATGGAAGGTGGACATCATCAGTGCTCAATCTGCTAGTGTATAATGTTGTGGGAGGAGGTGAAAGTCATTTGTATGGGGTAGAAGGACCATTGTTTTATTTAAGAAATGGCTTCAACAATTTCAACTTTGCACTTCTTTTGGCATTGCTCTTCCTGCCAGTTTTAATGATGACCAAGAAAGGGGATGACAAACCATTAGCTGTTGTGGTATCTTCAATGTACTTATGGTTGATATTTATGTCACTGCAGCCTCATAAAGAAGAAAGGTACAATCTCTTTTGTTTTAAAAGAAATCCTTTTGACACTAGCTGAATTTTTTCTAGTAGCATGTCAAAATTGATTTATAGATACTTCTACTGACTTAACTAAGCTTCAGTTCATGGAAAGTACATTATAAAAACAGTACCACTTTGATGTTTTTCTTTTGGCATTATGTGTGTGCTGTTCACTGTTTCGATGCCTGTTTGCTTGTGCACTGAGGTAATTCTTTGTGTTAATTGCTGGATCTAACTTAGTGGCATAGATATTTGTGCTAGCTGGGAAGCAAGAATGCCAGTATGAATGCGAGTAATCCCATTTCAATAAAACCCAAGGTCACTAGGGACATTTAAATAAAATAATTAATTTTGGTAGCAAATCTTTAATCTATATTCCTGCTCGAGTTAATGAATCTTTTAAGTGATTTGTGTATGCTCTTACTTTCACCATCATTCTGTTATGAAGGCCATTTTCAAATTTTAACCATGTGATGCCTGAAGGAGCATTCTTTGAAATATCCCAAATAGATATTTGCTCTGCTGCTACTATTTGTTTAATTATATAAATTATATTTTCTTGTAGATTTTTCTTTGATCTTATAGAGCTAGACAGAAGTTGTAGAAGGTTGTTTTTTTGTGTATTTTTCAGACTATAAGTATTATAATGAATAAATAACAATAATTGATAAAATAGAAGTGATAGAAATCATATGCAGCAATACATACTATTTTGGAAATGATTCTAAAACCGTACCAGCAGAGTCTGATTTATTTCAGAATAGTACCAATACAGATGTACTTCAAACAAGGTTGATGCCAGCTGAAGATGGGAACTAGCTACAGCCAAACAAGTCCAAATGATAGAGCCCAAGCTGTTGCAATAAAACAACTCCAGTCTATTGCAAATAAACACTCCAGAATTCCTTCTGCAAGCTGCTATAAGGAAAAGCCAGGCTAAACTAAAGTGGCCGCCTTTTCAATAAATCCACTGTTTGCAAAGTGTGACTGCAATCCTAGAAATTGATCCTCTGTCGTGATCAAACTGTATGCATAAGAACCTTCAAATTTGATCTTGTTGAGGGCTACGTCCCAATAAATCTGCTCTCAACACTAGGGTTTGCGTCCTAGGTGAGGAATGCTCTTCCAGAGCAATGGCGTCCAAAGTAGTTTGACAAAATGATAAAGATACTC
This sequence comes from Cupressus sempervirens, assembly GCA_028749045.1. Lineage (NCBI taxonomy): Eukaryota > Viridiplantae > Streptophyta > Pinopsida > Cupressales > Cupressaceae > Cupressus > Cupressus sempervirens. The sequence continues at coordinate 716,037,753 of CM053789.1, forward strand.
ATCTTTAGGTTGCCTTCTCCTTATATCCCCTCTCCAAGGCATTTCAAACCCTAAAAGAACTCTAAAGTGGATTGCATTTGAACTTTATAATATAACATTATTATCCCAATAAAGGCGTCCAAATAGAAGGAAATCATTACTTTATTAATGACAAATAGCTCCAAGCATCAAATAAGTCCTCACAAGTGATAATCAAATACTAGAGATTGAGCTCTTTCCAACGAGCTATCACACATAGCCAAATCGATCCAAATGGAGACAAAAAACTCCTTATTACTCCAAAATGGCTAAACACTTAGCCTTATTTAAATTATTGAAATGCTAACTTAAGAGAATATTTAAATATATTAAAATATTTCCCAAGTAGCCAAGGAACAACCCAAACACTTCTAAAACATGAAATTGAGTTTTTCACCTGCCTGTGATTGATGTTGGACAACTTGGGCCAACTGGCAGTCACACCCTTAAATCTAGGGATACTCTTAAAATATAGGGAACACACCCAAATCTCTTGAAATTGAAACTAGGGGGTGATCTCATAGAACCTCAACTCTAGAAATGTCACCACCTCTTAAAAGGTAGGAATTTCCTCCTACAATCAAGGAACTGCCTCCTAAAATCAAGGAACTGCTCTCAACTGATCTACTACTGCCTGTAATACCAAATTCAGATGCTAGAAACCCTCACTGAGTCCCTGATCACCATTGCTAGCCTACGAGACTCCATAATAGGCTAACTCTCATGTCACTTCTAGACAAAGCTAAAAAGGGGACATGACAAATCCTCCCCTCTCGGAGATGCTTGTCCACAAGCAACTGTAAAGTTGGATGTTGTAAAATAATCTTGCCCTCCCAAGTGGCATCCTCTATAGGGAGACCTCTCTAGCGAATTGGATATTCTCGAATCACCCTGCTTCTCAGCTAGCGTTGCCTCTCTTCCAAGATCTAGAGATGGTATAATACGTTGTCCTAGTGCCTTTTTTAGACACAACACATGGAACACATTATGAATCCTACTGCTAGATGGTAACTCAATCTCATACGCAACCTCTCCAACATGCCTGATAATCCTGTATGGTCCATAAAAACAAGGTTTAAGCTTCTCAACTCCACCCCTTTTAAGGGTACTCTGTCGGTAAGGCTACAGTCGTAGGTACACCATATCCCCCACCTCAAATATCCTCTCAATCTCATGTCAATCAGCATAGACCTTTTGCTGATTCTATGCCTGTTAAAGATTCTATCTAAGAAATCTCATGATGTCTTGGTTCTCCTGTACCCAATCCTGTGCCAAAGGAACCCTGTTGTTACTAATCACTAGATCAACAAAAGATAGAGCATCATAACCGTAGAGGGCTCTAAATGGAGTCATAGCAATCGACATATGATACGTAGTATTATAACAATACTTGCCCAAGTGCAACAAACGCACCCATGTCCTTTGTTGCGCTACTCTGATATAAACATCAAGATCTTCAAAGTGTAGCATCTCACATGAATCTACTGGAGGAATGTATTATACATGTTGATTCCTAGATTCCAAACCAATTTAAAAAAAAATGCATCATATTCATATTGCACTTGTCTAAATAGATGTGCAAACCCATATTGCCAATGCCTCCATGAGGTCCCTACTAACAATCCTTAAACCTGATGCAATCCGGGTAAACTGACAAAATAACATGCTCAACCACAGCATGTGACCCTCCATATCTCTCAAACATACAATCAGTTGTTCCATTCTGACAAAAATGCCCAAACACTCCAAACCATGAAACAATATATGGAAGTCTGTGTAAAGTGATGTATCTTGCAAATCAATACCTGGGTCCCATAACAAAACACATTTCGTACTGTGTGTGATATAGAAGACCATATTATCACCATCACTATCAAGTAACCCTCTGTTTATGTAGGACACCATAACTATGGGTGAGTAATATCTTGCATGCTCAAAAACTATCAACAATGGCGACCCTATCTCACTGTCATAACTCTGACTAGCAAGACAAGTGATATCAAACATACTATCAAACCAATTCCAATCAACAACAAACACTCCCCACTCCATCGCTAACCTATAGGGGCACCTCTCAACACTCCCATATTGTTGAAAACCTAATGTTGACAGTGAAAAACTTGGATGAGTCATAAGATCCCCACTAGGATAGTGACTAATCCTCAATGGATTGAAGAGTACAAGGTCACCAATCAGCAAGGTTATTTCTGCCACGTCAAGGAAACCATGAGGCAACCTCCTAACAGAAGTATATGTGTCATCCATGCCTATAAGGGACAACTCTTGAGTGGCCGGCCCACCAAGTGTATGCTCAACTTCACAATCATACTCCAAGATTGAACTCCTCGTATCATTTGTGTCAAAGATCAAGAGCCTCCTCATCATCCAATTGAAAGAGTGGGTTATCCAAAATAAAATCAGCACTCATCTTGGAAAAGGGGTTATCTACAATGACTGAATGTATGTCATCAACTTCTTCAAGACTATAGGCAGCAAACTCATGAGAATGAGAAGTAAAATTGCTGCTATCCAAACTTAGAATTTTGGAATCCTCCTTTATACCTTCTTTGGAATCATCTTGCATATCCTCAGTATTAATGGAACTATTGGTGTCATTGGATAATGTATCATCAAGTGGTTCCTCCTCCTCATTCACCTCATGAATATGTTATTTATCTGAATGGGCTATTGCAAGAGGCAAGTTTTTTGATTGAGCTGAAGTAGAATGTAGTAGACTCAGTTCCACACAATGTTCCTCCGACTAATTTTCTGATTTTGTAGGTAAAGCATGGATTAAACTCAACTCCCTACTCAGTTCTTCAATCTGAATTTTTGCCATGAGGACAGCTACTTGAGAATTTCCCAGAGTTTCTCTAACCTTTAAAAGTTCTGAAATAAGCTGATCAATCTCCTCTTCTTTCCCCCTTAAAGCAAGAGAGTAAATAACACCAAGGTCAAGAAGATGTTCTCTATCTGAAAGGAGGTTTAAGTAATTATTCTTCATTGCCTCCATGGCTGCCTTAAGCACATACAAATTAGAGATTGACGAAGCCTCTTCTTTACATTTATGTCTTCCCTCAAGTTGGACCTTCCAAATGTAGCTCTCTACTAACTTGTGGGAACTGTCAAAATGTTACAAGGCTGCAATGACGTTTTCTTCACCAACCTTCAGTCGGCTCTCCAAAATAAGCTTATGGACGTGTAAATCCATAAGCAAAGGATGTGGACTGCCATTAAAGAGTAGGGCTTTCTTCAATATCCTCTTTTGATACCCCCTCAAGATCTTCATCTGGTAATTCCTCTTGTTGGTTATTATTGGTCCATGTTTCCTTTATTAACTTAGCTTCTCTCCCAATACTTTCTTTTCTATCCTTTGATTCTTCTTTCCTTGCTGCTAATATGAACTTTTGGATACCAAATCATCCTCGACATTTAGTATACCCATAAATTTTGTGAATGCAAGCATGTCTTGTATCTCCTTAGGAAGAGAATGATACTAATGGTAGTTGCTTATGATTGCATTATTGAAAGCCTTAGCAGGAGGCCTCTTACTTGTACTTGTTGATGGAGATGAAACCTTAGAGCACCCATTTCTCATTCTAGCCATGGTATTGACCTGCAACTAACCCAACCGACTGGTAGGAATTAGGCTCTGATACCATTGAAATATCCCAAATGGATATTTGCTCTATTGCTACTATTTGTTTAATTATATAAATTATATTTTCTTGGAGATTTTTCTTTGATGTTATAGAGCTAGACAAAAGTTGTAGAATAAGGTTGTTTCTTTTTGTATTTTTCAGACTATAAGTATTACAATGAATAAATAACTGTAACTGATAAAATAGAAGTGATAGAAATCATATGCAACAATACATACTATTCTGGAAATGATTCTAAAACTGTACCAGCAGAGTCTGATTATTTCAGAATAGTACCAATAAAGATGTACTCCAAACAAGGTTGACGCCAGTTGAAGATGTGAACCAGCTACAACTAAACAAATTCAAATGATAGAGCCCAAGATTCTGCAATAAAAGAACTCCAGTCTGCTGCAAATAAACACTCCAAAATTTTGCCTGCGAGCTGCTATAAGGAAAAGCTAGGCTGGACCAAAGTGACCGCCTTCCCAATAAATCCACTGCCTGCAAAACTAGAAATTGATCCTTTGGTGTGAACAAATTGTATGCATATAACCATCCTCCCCAGATAGATAGAGCAGTTCTTTCATACTGACCCCCTACCCTCGCCCCCCCCACTATTATAAGGGGGGCTCTTGGTGCAGTGGTGCGTGCCAGCATGCTAGCAGAGGGCCCCTCCCCTCCCCTTACCCCCTTATAATAAGTTGTAGGATTAACAGGGATAGCGACTCATGAAGATACTGGCTCATGAAGGTACTGTGAGAGGATGCTGGCTACGTCCTAACAAATTTGCTCTCAACACTAGGGTTTGTGTCCTAGGTGAGGAATGCTCTTCCAGAGCAATGACGTCCAAAATAGGTTGACAAAATAATAAAGATACTCATCTTTAGGTTGCCTTCTCCTTATATCCCCTCTCCAAGTCAATTCGAACCCTAAAGTGGATTGCATTTGAACTTTATAATATAACATTATTATCCCAATAAAGGCGTCCAAATAGAAGGAAATCATTACTTTATTAATGACAAATAGCTCCAAGCATTAAAAAGGTCCCAGCAAGTGATAATCAAACACTAGAGACTGAGCTCTTTCCAACGAGCTATTACACATAGGCAAATCAATCCAAATGGAGCCAAAAAACTCTTTATTACTCCAAAATGGCTAAACACTTAGCCTTATTTAAATTATTAAAATGATAACTTAGGAGAATATTTAAATCAGAGTAACAAGACTCGCCGCAAGTTGGGCGAGTCGTCCGAGTCGGCGAGTCAAGTTGCCTTAGTCGGGTCAAAATGACCCGTGACCCTGGCTTGGCGGGTCAATTGAGCTAACTCGGCTGATTCGACAGGGTGACTCGGCTGACTCGCCTAGGTGACTTGGCTCACTCATCTGACTCGGCTGATTTTTATTTTTTTTGCCTTTGTAGTTACGTAATTGATATATGTTATGTATGTGATCAAATTACCTTCTATTTTATGATGTTATTGTGTCTTTAATCTTTATTCAATAATAGGTGCATGGAATTAATTTAAATCCAAAAAAATCTCTAAATTTCAAGGGTTTTATTACTTTGCCGAGTCACAGGCGAGTCCGAGCCGGGTCATGAGTCGAGTTACCCTTGCCGAGTCTGAGCTGGGTCCGAGTCTGATTACTTTGATTTAAATATATTAAAATATTTCCCAAGTAGCCAAGGAACAACCCAAACACCTCTAAAACATGAAACTGAGTTTGTCACCTGCCTGTGACTGATGCCGGACAACCTGGGCCAACTGGTAGTCACACCCTCAAATCTAGGGATACTCCTAAAATATAGGGAACACACCCAAATCTCCTAAAATTGATACCAGGGGGTGATCTCATAGAACCTCAACTCTGGAAACGTCACCACCTCCTAAAAGGTAGGAATCTCCTCCTAGAATCTAGGAATTGCCTCGTAAAATCAAGGAACTACTCTCAACTGATCTACTACTGCCTGCAATACCAAATCCGGATGCTGAAAACCTTGACTGAGTCCTTGATCACCACTACCAACCTACAAGACTCCATAATAGGCTAACTCTCATGTCACTGCTAGACAGAGCTAAAAAGGGGACATGACATTCTTTTCCATCTGGTTGTACATTTGTACACTCTCTGTACATACTAGAGGCACATAGTCAGAGGGGTACATCGACAAACAAGGTCATATACAAGTTGCTTGTGCAAGACAACTAGGGAGATGCAAATGATTTATTTGGAAGATAATTCAAGCAGCTTCCAAGATGATAATTATCTTCACCGTATTTTAGTTGCCTCAAATGAGATATTTAAAAACTGACTCAGATGCCCAGGCATATAAAAACACATCATGTGAATATAATGATTAAATCCAAGCTTATTTGAAATCTGTTTTCTTTGTGGAGTACGTTAAGAAAATCATGGTCAGGGAAAAATTAGTGGTTGATTTGGCCTGAGTGTTTGTTTCAGCCATCAGAGTGTACAAGTTTTCTTGTTGCTGATTCTTGCTAATTTACCAAATCAGAATTGGGTACAGTAAGCTAGTGTGACACATTTTTTTGGAGGGGCACATCCTTTGTATGTATTAATATTTTTATCTTATCTTATCTTATGGTAAAATAATGAATGTGCTATTATACAAAGATCATGAATGATCTATACATACAAGATGCAAGAGAATCTTTCGATAACGAATAGGAGAGAGGAAATAGAAACATTCTTGTAGAGTAAAAAGAATGAAAAATAAAGTTTCCATAATCAATGAAAGGAGTTTATGGAAACATTACAAATAGAATGACCATTAGAAAAAGACGGAAGAGAGTAAATAGAAACTATCTAATATTGTAATACCCTCCCTTAATGGTCAATCTATCTTCAAAAAACAGAAATTTGCATGTCCGTAAAAAGCGTAAAAGTCAGCCTCGGGTTGATGAAAGAGGTCAACATGTTCTGCAATGTTGGTTTGTGGTAGCATTGATTGTGGTAGGATGAGTCTTGGTACCCAGAACAAGCACCTCAAGGCGACGATACTTGAAGATCGTCATCATTCTTTGCTTCCAGGTGTTGTAGTTCTTTCCATTGGAATGCTGATTGCCTTCCAACATGAGACTGGTGAGATGCCATTGCATGTTTTTAATGAAAAAGTGTGAAAAATTTGAGATGGCACGAACTTCGAGACAAATTGATGGAAGACTCATAAAATTTGAAGAGACACTCGGATAAGAGCTCAAAAAACCCACAAAGAATTTGAAATTAGATTTTAAATCCGTTGGCTCGAAAATCAAGGCATGAAAAACAATGCACTCTGAAAAAAGTGAGACTAACCCAGTTAAGATTTGCCAAAACTCACCAAGAATCTACCAAAAGTTTTTGAAATTGGTACGGAAAAAAAGAGTTTCGAAAGAAACCCTAGCCACTTAAAAAAAATGACAGATTTGAATGTAAAAAATTGGTGGAAAATGAAACTGTTGGATGGAAATCAGAGATAGAGGGTTTAAAGCACCCTAGACGCTGCCCTTTGCAGAAGATGGCAGAAAAAGTCAGCTCGAAAATGCTTAAAAAGAAGGCCACGAAATTGCAGAAAAAAATTGGACACTGAATTTGTACTCGGGTTTGGAGGAAAAAAGGATGCAAATTTTGAACACATTGGCAATTTTTTCGAAAATTTTGAACTAATAAATTTCAAAATGAAATTAATTTTTTTTGAAGAGGCTAGGAATTTGTTCTGATACCATATTATGGTAAAATAATGAATGTGTTATTAAACAAAAATCATGAATGATCGATATATACAAGATACAAGAGAATGTTTCTATAATGAACATGAGAGAGGAAATATAAACATTATTGTAGAGTGAAAAAGAAAGTTCCCATAATGAACAAAAGGAGTTTATGGAAACATTACAAATAGAGTGACCATTAGAAAAAGACAGAAGAGAGAGTAAATAGAAACTATCTAATATTGTAATAGTATGTCCATGCAAAAAGCCATGTAAGAATCATAGATATATATGTATTCGTAGCTTCAAAACTATACTCTCTTAATATACTACGTTGCCAACCACTAAGAACCTTACTCTCGTATGTATAGTTTTTTTGCTGATTTGGTAACTATTAACATAGGATCTATATCTTTATTGCATGTTGATTTGTTGGATTCAAAATCCAAGCTCTAGGCAAGTATGATCTACAGCGGAGGAATCAAGATGTTGGTACGAAGCACAATACGATAGATTAGATAGTAATATACCATGTACAAAATAGAATAGCATGATATGAAAACAAGTATAAAATGTCAAAATGTAATGAAGGGAGGCCTCTAATCATACCTTGGGATGTCAGGCCTCAGGAAGCAATTGACGAGTGATGGGCAATACAACTGGGGACTTGGGAACAACATCCCCAAGTCTTGAGGAAGCTAATATATAGGAGGGGGGACATGTCTCTTTGGAACGTTGGAAGAGAAAAAAGAAAGATGTAAATCAAGAAATAATTAATAGAAGATGAAAAAGAAATGAGAAGAAAATATGAGAAGGCCATGAAATTGCAGAAAAAAATTGGACAACGAATCCGTAGTTGGGTTTGGAGGAAAAAAAGGATGCAAATTTTGAACACACTGGCAATTTTTTCGAAAATTTTGAACTAATAATTTCAAAATGAATTTTTTTTTTTTCAAAGAGGCTAGGAATTTGCTTAGATACCATATTATGGTAAAATAATGTATGTGTTATTAAACAAAGATCATGAATGATCTATATATACAAGATACAAGAGAATGTTTCTATAATGAACATGAGAGAGGAAATATAAACATTCTTGTAGAGTGAAAAAGAATGAAAAAGAAAGTTCCCATAATGAACAAAATGAGTTTATGGAAACATTACAAATAGAGTGACCATTAGAAAAAGACAGAAGAGAGAGTAAATAGAAACTATCTAATATCGTAATAGTATGTCCATGCAAAAAGCCATGTAAGAATCATAGATATATATGTATTCGTAGCTTCAAAACTATACTCTCTTAATAATCTATGTTGCCAACCACTAAGAACCTTACTCTCGTATGTATAGTTTTTCTGCTGATTTGGTAACTATTAACATAGGATCTATATCATTATTGCATGTTGATTTGTTGGATTCAAAATCCAAGCTCTAGGCAAGTATGATCTACAGCGGAGGGATCACGATGTTGGTACGAAGCACAACATGTACAAAATCGAGTAGCATGATATGAAAACAAGTATAAAATGTCAAAATGTAATGAAGGGAGGCCTCTATTCATACCTTGGGATTTCAGGCCTTAGGAAGCAATCGACGAGTGATGGGCAATGCCACTGGGGACTTGGGAACAACATCCCCAAGTCTTGAGGAAGCTAATATATAGGAAGGGCGATGTGTCGCTGTGGAACGTTGGAAGAGAAAAAGGAAAGATGTAAATCAAGAAATAATTAATAGAGGATGAAAAAGAAATGAGAAGAAAATATGAAAGTGACTCCTTTAGAAGGCAAACATTATGAATGGTTGCGACTCAAGAGTGACAATTATGAAAGATTGTAACTCTTTTAAAGGGTGGAAAGGATGAAGGGTTGTGTCTCCTCGAAAGGGTGTCAATTATGAAGGATTGCGACTCTCTCAAAGGGCAGCAATGATGAAGGCTTGTGTCTCTTTCAAAGAGTGCCAATTATGAAAGGTCATGACTCTTCAAAAGGGCAATAATGATGAAGGGTTGTGACTCTTCTAAGGGGTGGTAATTATGAAAGGTTGTGACCATTGCAAAGGGTAGACATGATGAAGATGTGTGAGTCTCCACCACATTGGAAGGTATAGAGGTGAGAAGGCTTCATTTGAGAACGACATCCAATGGGAGATCTATTTGGGGAATAATATATAAATCTCAAAGACAACAATGAAAAGTGGTGACTGAATTCTAATGAAAGGTGGTGACTCCTTCATCAATAAAGGAGATTCCTTTCCAAGCATTGAAGAAGGATTTAGCAATCATCACTCATGAACCCATCCAAATAAATCCTTCATCCATCAATCATCAATCCCTCAAAAAATCAAGATACAATCATCAAATCCACATCAATCATCAGTTTCATCACTTTGATCACTCATGAATCCATCCAAATAATTGCTTCATCCATCAATCATTAATCCCTCAAGAAACCTAGAAAACAATCATCAAATCCGCATCAATCATTACTTTGTTTCGAGATCTAGAAAACATACATTCCAACAATCAAGCATTACTCTATCAAATTGACATTCATTTAATCATCCACCAATATATTAAACTAGTATTTATTGTATCTTCACTTTTTGATTGATAAACAATTACTTAATCATCAGTCTCCAATGCCTTGAATCATCAAATTAAAGGAATAAATTCAATCAATTAGTCGTTCATATGAATATCAATAATTTATTAACAATTGAATGATTGAATCTGTAATGTCCCCAAATTAGGAGAACCCAAATTTTTGCTCTAGACAATAATTTCTATATAAAACAAGGTTTTTATGGGTACCTTTTTGTTTTATTGGGATCCGGCAAACAAGTTAGGAAAACATTATAATCATAATTCATAATTTTGACATTCTCGAGAGAGATTTCTTCCCTAGATAGGAGAAGAACACCACCCTCAACATCACTCTTAATGCTAGCATATCTTATTGTAGTGATATTTGGTAGCCTATTGGGCTGATTGTCATTCATCTTGGAGGTATGTTTGGCATCTATTGGGTGGATCCCTCACTTCGACAATTATTGCAGGAAGATTGTAGCGTGATTCTCATTTATTTCTACATTGAGGATTAGATGGGTAGACTGGTTTGGGATCTAGGTATTGACAAGACATGAGCTCTTCTTTTTAGGGAGTGGGTTCACATCTTGAGGCAAGGAACAATTGTGTTTAGAGTAGTGCAGCAAGTAGGAGCAGCGATATCGCCCCGAATGACTTGGGATCCAAGGATCTTGTTGATTAAGGAGTTGCATTTGGACACGTTGCTTCATAGTGTGGCAAGATGTGATTGCAGTATGAGTTATGGAGCGACTTGTAGATTGGTATGAGATCCTGGTATTGATTGCTTGTGGGCAAGTAATCCCAAGGAGGGAGGACTGTAATGTCCCCTTCTTGGGATGTTAGGAATTTAAGCCGAAATTCATGTAATATTAAAATTGGCTTATGAGAGCTTAATGTAAATTTTAAAAGGGGTCAATTTAATATATTGTAGTGAGCGAAAGGGTGACAAAGGGGGAATAAGACGAAAGGACAAGAGAAGAAAGTTGAAGGTCACATCATTGAGCTTTAAAAGAAGGAAGCTAGTTCACTTTCAGCTGTGCATGGATTTTTGGAGATTGCTTCAGATTTCTCTTTGAGAAAGGAAAAGCTTTGACTTTCAATTTCAAGAACCTAAGGAAGGAAACCTTTAGGATCTTCTCGCCGAGTCACATGCCAACCTTGTTTAGCATTGGTGGTGAATTCATATCAGAATTCACATTGGAGTTACAAGTACTTCTCTATGTTCCAATTTGATTGTTATTGTTGTTTGTAAGATTGGATTTCTATGCATGTTATTTTATTGCTATTTTATATTGCTATAATAAATTATGAGCTATTTTATGAGTATTTTACTAGTTATTCACTGGTTTTAAATTTGCATAAATCATTTTCTATATTCTAAAATTGTTTGGGAGAAAAGTAGAGGAAAATATTGGTTAGGAATATTACAATAGTTGTATGCAAATCATTTATGAAAAAGGAAGAATTGATTAAGAGAACCACCCTTTTTGTAATTTCACTTAAGTTCTTGTTGAAGCCCCCTACGGTAAGAAGGGAGCCTCCCCTATTGCTGAGAGGAGAGAGAAAGATAATGAGATGTTGCCTAAAGTCACAATTTTGTAAGTTGTGGTCATAGTGACTTACAAATGTTTTAGCCAACTATCTCCTACTATTTATTAATTAGTAAGATTGTTTTTAAACTAGTAAGGATCCTTGAAAATACTCATTTTACCATGTTGAGTTTAATCATAAACCAAAATTTATTTAGACTATTTAATCATAAGTTTAATGCTGAAACCCACACAAGCATGGATAAATACCCATTTCACAAAGTACTTGGGTTCGGTATGCATATTGGTATGGTTGGCCCTTGGTTTTTTACTTTTCTTTTCCTCTTGAGTATGCCCAAGGTACCACTTGGGGGCTTGAGTGAACTTCCATACCTTGGGAATACCCTAGGTAAATCTAGGTGTATCAGATATACCTATGTCTTGGGTTGCACCATAAAATCACCTTTTTAAACCAAAAAATTATTTGTTCTTCTTGTTCTCTCAATGCATCATTTCACCCTAAAACAAAGTTTTTTGGTGTTCACAACTCATTGACAAACACAAAACACCAACAAGAGCATTTTTTTCTAAAGCTGAGACCTACACCAAACTTTTAGGAATCATTGCACAAGGAAGATTTAGCCATCAAATCAAAGTAAATTTTTATTTTTTCAAGTTTTCAATCATTTGTTTCAAGTTAATAAAAAATCAAAATTTTTCATTTTAAAAAATTGTTATGTTGTTAATTTGTGCTAGATCCTGTCTGCTCATGGGGAATGAATGGGACTGTTTGAGCTTTGAGCCATGTCGTACAAAGCTTTGTAGGTTCCTCCTCATTCGTCAATGGAATAGAGGGATTGAAGGACCAAACACTTTAGTACTTTTGAATAGAGGGATTGATTACATGATAGGCAATTGTCTCTATTATTTATCTTGTACTAATAATGAGAATCACTGAGCTTCCACTCCATCGAAATATCAATAGTCACTACTTCACTGTGACCCTCTAAAAGACACGATTTGCCTTCATGCCATTATAAGGGTAGGCAAACTAGGTAGAAATGTTGTTAATTTGTAATGTTTTTTGTTTTAGATTCATTAAAATGAGTAGATGTTCTAATTTTGTTGCCCAAAATGATGTAGACGGTTGTTTTAATTTGATGTAGTGATGTCTCTTTAGTGACTTAGAATAATAATTCAATAAAATCCTAGTGGTGTAGATTTTCTTTGACATCATAGCCACCGTGGGAAAGAGTATAATAGCTCATATTTTTGAGTAACAAATCACTTGTGCCATCCCTTCTCAAGGAATAAAAGTTTTAGCTGGTTTAAATAAAAAAGGGTTGCCAAAGGAACATATATTGGCATATAATAAAGAACAAGAGGATGTTGACATGGCAAGGTATAGATCAAACGCTATTTCACATGCACTTTCCAAAATAAGCTTGCTGAGATCTTGTGGCTTCTCACAATCGACTGACCCACAAACTTTCATGCTAGTGCCACCATCTTTTGAAAAAGAAAATGTTTCGGTTTTGCAAAATGAGGTCCATTGTTCAAGGCCTTTAAAAATCAAGTGAACTTGCAGATTAGAGTTAATGGCAATGGCTTTTGTGATATCTCATTATTTAAATCAGTAAAAGAACAAAATGTAAATATGGGCAAGGAAAGAAAAATACCTTGACTTTGTATATTATTTCAATTTCTTGCATTTTTGCATAGTAGTCTGGAATTGATCTAATGATAGCTGGAACTTGACACTCACCAAGGCACCCATCCACCATGGAGACACTTGGCCTTGAGGATATTGTTAAAGTATGTAGCTTTAGTCTGACAATAACTGTGATCAGCATATATATATATATATATGTACAAATGTACAATAGCATGATGCACATATTGTTATGTACATATGCATATGTATTATTGCTGTATGTGAATCAATGCACAGTTGAAGTCGACGATCATATATATATATATATATTTTGAGATCATTCAAGGCCTGATCGAAACTTATTCTGATTCCTTTGATTTTAGATCACTATTGATCTATATTTTATATCGAGCTGCAGTTTATAATGATTGGTAATACATTATTAGACTTGTGTTAAGCCTGTAACAAACCAGGCATGATTAGTTAACACCAAACTGGTGTGATTGTGAATGTTCATGTCTCCATTCAGAGACATGACTATTGACCCTCACACCCCTTCGTGTGATATGTATCCTTGATCTGCCCAAATAAACAAGGTATTGAAATCAATTAATGCAAACACATCAAAGGATCGAAGGACATTTCAAGTTCAAGAATATTATATTATCTCTGTTATTGCTGTACTAACTTCTACAAATTATGGAGCAAATCTATCCTTTGTCAACAGTGTTCATACCTGCAGTAAAATTGTGCATCAGCAAGCCACGAATTTGAAATTTGGTAACTTTACATGGTAGTAGAGCCTTGTGAAGGAGTGAGCTCATTAAGTTTAAGAGATTAGATTTCACATTATGTTGTTGATGGTGGTGTTGGTTATCAAAATCGTTGATTAGAAACCTACGAGCCTTGCTTGCTCGATGCTGGGATATCTAATCGATTTTGGCCAACTTGACAGGATCAATCAAATTGATTTAAATCCTCCACACTTTTGGCTCTGCAAAACCAAGGCCTATACACTTGATCCCAGACAACAAAACTTGGATCCAAGATGTTTTATAGTGAATAGATTATAATGCAAAGACAATTTCCTCAAGTGGCAAGATTTTAAGGAAAGTTTCTGGAGTGCGACTGGTGAATATTATTCTTCAAAATTTGATTACTTTAATAGAGTTGTGAATGCTGGAATATGATTAAAATGAATCACTAAAACAAATAGATATTAAATCCTTAACACGAAAAGATCAAAATATTGCCAGCAAATAGATAGAGAAAAATGAGCGATTAAAGATCAGTACTGAAATTCAGATGGGCAATAGAGTCAAATTTATAAGTTTTCACATACAACTTTATGATATTATGATATTAAATCTATGAATAATTTAATTATTGGGATGCGTCAAATTATTTTGTCTTATGCATATCAAAACCAGTCTATAATGTTTTAACCTTTAAAAGGACAAAATAGATACAAATAAGGAAACAATTTTAATATTTCACAATATTTGTATTTATTAGGCTTAAACAACAACTAATAATTTAATCCACTTATCCCAACAATGAATTATTAATAGAAAGCAAAAAGATCATAAAGGACGAACTATATAGTATTTAATTCTAAAGCCAATAAAAACCCTTACTGATTATATTGCAAAAAAACTTGTGTTGAAGACACTCAATTGTAGATGCTCCACCAAACACGATTTTACATCACGCAATATTGAAAATATGCTCAATAGTTTCAATCTCCTGGAGCTTAGTTCAAATTCAGTCTCTTCCAGCAAAGGGATTACAATAATCAATATGCCTTAGGAAATGCAGATGATATTTGTTTTTTTGAAAATGAATCAATGGTGAGATGTTTGATTTTCTCATATCATATACTTATAAACAACCTAAGGGTGTCGGTTGTCTTATGAAACATTGCACACTTTCAAAATAAAAAACTAATGTATTTAACTTTGATTACACCAAATGTAACCGGCTACTTAAACTATTCCTCCTTTATATTTTCTGGGTGCTGCTTGTTTCATTTTCCCGTAATTATCTTCTACGCAATGCTTTTATCCATTAAATGGATCCCTTCATTCAATCGCAATCTTCAGGCACAAATTCGGGCAATTATCCATTGATCCACAGTTTCAGAATAATACGTTTGATTATGCTGTGAGTATCTGGGGTGCTCCTAATGGCCGGTTTGATATGCCTCTGAAAGGAACATTTGCAGATGATATTGGGGCTCTTCCATTTACATACACATGTGATGGCATCATTTCTTACATGTAGAGCATTATTCGGATGAATATCCTTGCCGTAGGAAAGTCTCCATATCTCCCACGTACTCAGCCCATCGGGTCCTCTTCGCATTTGACCTTTTGTTGATGTTTGATCTTCATCCCTTTATGCTTGTAACCTATCGTCTGCGTCCTTTTCGGGACATCCTAATCGTTGCCTCATCCTTTTACTGCTACCGAATTTCTAAATATGCTGCTATCGTTCCCTTGTAATCCCAAATCACCGCTTCACAAACTTTTCTTATTGTCGCAAATCTTTGGCATTCAAGATTCCGGATGGAACTTCTCAAATAGTAATCGCATAAATTGCAACATTCATGCTTCCACTACATATGGTCTGAGAGTCTTCAAATACGAGTCACTGATTAAAACTCCCGATAACACCTCTGTAACCATAATCTTGTGACGTGTATTTATTTTGCCGCAAGGTGTAGATTGGCTTCTATACAATATTCAGTTGCACCTATATATGATATAAACATTTCAACATATGTTACTTTCATTTGTTTCCTATGTACTTTGATCTTTGTCTGACTGCTTCAGGCTATATTCTTTGTTCATGTCGAGATTAGATATCCCTTCTTTGATGCTACTAATCTCATAACTTTCTTCTTAGTTTTCACTGCACAGGTGATATCGATATGTGACTTCCTCATCATGATTGTTTGTTATATTGTTACCGACTCAATATTCTGCTATCGATGTTTTGTGCATCTTTTGAACATTGAATATGTTGTATTCAGATTCACCATTAGAGAAGTAGTCACTTATGAGAAATAGAGGTGTGTGAGGAGCTTTTCTCTGTAACATGATGCTTGGGACTCTAAAATTTGCCAAAATTTTAGAGTTCCATCAGTGGCTCTTGTTGGGGACATATGTCCCTTGTGGGCATAATGAGATTCTTAGCTATCTCTGGAGGAGCAGATCTGTCAAAACAGGGGGTAATCAGTTCACGAAATAATACAAATAAACATCTAAAAAGAAAGATACAAATACAATAAAGAAAGGAAAAAAGAACTCCCTTTTTATGCTCATTGAAAGAATGGCTTAAGGTACTGCCCATGGATTGGAAAATCTTGCACGCGACCATTTGTATCCTGCAAAAAATAAGAGTGCTCCCCAGCCTTTTCAAGGATAATAAATGGTCCTAGCCATAAACCTCGAACTTACCATGTTTTCCTTTGTCTTGATCATTTGCGTTGTATTTCAAGACCCAATCACCTACCTTAACAAATCGGTTTAAAGTTTTCTTGTCATGAAGGAATTTAACTTGTTGCTGTTTATTAATATTCTGTTCTTGCGCAAGCCTCCTTACTTCATCTAGCTCAATTAGTGCGTTTAATCTATTCTCCATGAAATTGATATCCTCTAATTACTCCTCAGTAACAAATTTGTAAACAAGCAATAAATTATTTAAAGGAAGCTTTGCTTCCTTGCCATAAACCAAGTTAAAAGGAGAGAAATTGGTAGATTTTTTCACCGTGATTCTGTCTGCCCATACTGCTAAATTCAGCTTCGAATCCCAAGCACGCTTGTTATTATCCAGCATCCTTCTGATTATCTTCAAGATGTTTTTGTTACTAGACTCAGCTTGTCCATTGCCTTGGGAATGATACAGAGATGAGTATGTTACAGTTATTCCATATTTTCTACAAAAATCAGCAAACTCATTAGATCTAAAACACATACTGTTATCCGCTATAATCGTTTGAGGAACTCCAAATCTAGTTAAGATGTTCTTAGTAAGAAATTTAATAACTACTTTACTCGTAGACTGTCGAGTGTGTATAGCCTCTACCCACTTGGTAAAGTAATCGGTAGCCACAAGAATCCAACTATGCCCACCGCTCGACTTATCACTAATTTCCCTGATAAAATCAATTCCCCACATTTGGAAAGGCTCCTCCGCTTGTAATGTCCTTAAGGGAAGGGCACCATCATATTTTAACTTGCCTGGGAATTTCTGACAAGCCTTGCAATTTTGCACATAAGAATGAAAATCTTTAAAAAGCTGGGGCCAGTAGTATCTTGCTTGTAATATTTAATGCGCTGTGGTCCTAGCTGAAAAATGACCGCTGCACACTCCTTCATGCATCTCCCTAAGAATAACTGCAGATTGAGCAATATCCAAACAAAAAAGCAAAATTCCATCTTGATTTTTTCAGTATAGATCTCCCTGAATTAGGACATACTTAGCAGCCTGTAATTTAATAGTTCTTTTTTGATTGTCACTGAGATCATTTCTACATTTTGTATGTTGTAAATAGTAAACTATATCAGTATACCAAGGGCATCTTTCAATACTAACCTTAGTATGATCGTCATTAATCTGATTTACCTGTACAACCTCCAAATTTGATTCTGCCATAAGTTTAGCCAATCCCTGCCCTCTAACTAATTTTGTGATATGAATATCTATATTAAATTCCTGGATTTGATTTATCCAACGACATCATCTTCTGGTAGTTTCAGATTGTCTAAAAATATCTGTAATGGCAGCATTAGGCACATAAACAATGACTTCAACTCTGACTAAATATGTTCAAAAAGATTTAACTGCTTTAACAAGAGCACAAGCTTGCTTTTCATTTATATCATAATTAAGCTCAGCAGCTTGCAAACTCTTGCTAAAGAATGCAATCGGCTGCTCATGCCCCTTATCGTTCTTTTGTAACATAACGACTATAGTATGATAAGAAGCAAATGAGAATATTTGAAAAGGTTTTTTTAAGTCGGGGAATTTAAGAACTGGAGCTTCTTTTATAACTTTCTTTATTTTAGCAAATGCTCCTACAACTTCATTATCCCATGCTATCTTTGCTCCCTTTTTAAGCATTTTAGTGATAGGTTTAATAATCTCAGCAAAATTAGAAACAAATCTTCTCACAAAGTTAATTTGCCCAAAGAATGATTGGATATCTTTAGTTGTTTTAGGCATCTGAATACTGTCGATGGCTGCTACCCTTTTTGGATCCATTCCTACCCCCTCCTTAGAGACAATGTGACCTAATAGTTTCCCTTCAATGACTCCAAAATGACATTTTTTAGGGTTTAAAGAAATTCTGAATTCAAGGGCTCTTATGAAAATCTTCTCCAAATGCTTACAATGATCTTCTGCTTTCTTAGAATAGGCGGTGAGGTCATCCTGATAAACTACCATAATTAAATCAATTAATCCATCAAAGGCAACATCCATTGCCCTTTGAAAAGTAGCTCCTGCATTCGTTAACCTGAAAGGCATCCTAGCATAAACATAAGTACCCCAAGGGGTCGTGAAAGTAGTTTTATATTGTTCGGACTCTTTAACTTTAACTTGATTATAGCCCAAAAACCCGTCCATCATTGATAACAGTTCATTACTAGTTACCTTTTGCAATAAGATCTCCATATTAGGTAATGCATAATTATCCTTTAGAGAAGATATGTTCAAATTCTTGAAATCTATATACAATCGAATATCTCCGTTCTTTCTTACTGGCGCTAAATTTGAAACCCATGTAGAATGCCTAATAGGTTTAATGATTCCGGCACCTCTTAACTTAATGAGTTCATCTTTCATCTTTGGGGCTAAAGTTGGATTAATTGGGTGTTGTCTCTGCCTGAAAGGTTTAGCATTAGGTTTTAATGGTATTTCATGTTGAAATAAGTCTTCCCTATAAGCTTTAAGTTCATCGTAACTCCAAGTAAAAACATGTTTGTACTTTCTTAACAAAGGACTTAGGTCAGCCCTAATCTTGGATGATAACTTCTTCCCTATATAAACTTTTTTAGGAGAATTGTCAGTTCCTAAGTTTATTTCCTCAATATCGTTTTGGATTTTAGTGGACTTGCAAGGTTTTGCACTTTCTCTTTCATCAAAGATTCTTTCTAAGGCTACCAGACCCTTGGGTATTTTGTTTGTTTTTAATTGAACTATTTCTTTTCCAAATAGCATTTCCTTGCCATCCTTTTCTTCCACACATCCATTCCAATCAATGAACTGATTTTCATAATCCTCCTGACAAGTTAAAAACTTAATAATATCTCTGTCATCTTCAAAGACTTGCCAATTTTGCACAATATCTGGTATTGAAGGTCTATTTTTCATCTCTACTTGAATAACCTCATCAAATGGAAGATCAATTTGTTTAATAGCAAGGTTGGCCATTATATCAGCCAAATAGTTGGCTGACCTATCAATCCATTTTATAGAAAAAGCATCAAAATTTTTTAATAGATCCCATACATAATTACGATATTGTTTTAATCTTGGCTTCCTAGTTGAAAACTTATGCCTAATTTGGGAAACAATCAAATCTGAGTCCCCTAAAATAGTTAGTAATTTAATCCCATAAGCCTTAGCAATATCAAGACCAATAATCAAAGCCTCATATTCAACAATATTGTTAGTACATTCAAAATTTAATAGGAAAGAAAATTTAAACATTTTACCTGATGGCGAAATAAATATAACACTAGCCCCATTTCCTTCCTTACTACGAGTACCGTCAAAGAACATTTTCCAAATGTTATTACAATCTTCTTTCGCATGTATTGAAATTATATTAATAATTTTAGAAGTAGGTTTAATTATACTTACCTGGAAGTTATCCATGTCAGAATGACAAAAGTTAACTTCGGGATCTGGAATATAATCCTCAATCAGGTAATATGATTGGGGTTCCCTCTCAATTCTGATTTCTTTGCCCCCTACTGGTATAGTAGCATAAGACAAATCCAGCTGTACATGACCACCAACCAAATTCGACAACTGTATAGATAACAACATGCCATAATTGGCTGAAATCTCAACCACAGTGATGTCAGTCCTGTATGATATATGTGGAAATGATGGAAAACGAAATTCAACATTTTTAATAATTCCAACTACTAGCATAGATCTATTATCCATAGCATAGCATTTGCCAAAAGGAGTATCTACTTTGAGACCTATTTCTTTCATTATGTCAACAGACATGATATTAACTGCTGTGCCAGAATCAATCATACAATTCTTTATCAATTTATTATTTATCAACAATGTTAAATAAAATGAGTCTACTTGATTTGAATTTTTATTCAATGCTGTTCCTAGATACACAATAGGCGGTTCTTCATTATTTCTTGCATCATTTTTATTATTAATATCCTCTATGCTAGATAATATCTTCAAAGTTTCATCCCTGTAATCAGAAAATTTCATCATTTCCATTAGAGGAATAGTAATTTTCAACTAAGACAATGCATGATTAATAAAATTATGACAGTCAGATATTTGCTTACCATTATTGTGCATGACCGGCTGTTTGGTTAGCCTAGAAGATTGATTGTTTTTTTTTTGGCTTACCCTGAGCTTAATTACCAAATTTTTTGGATGTTTCAACCTGTTGCTGATTCTTTGCAAATATACTGGCCGGATTACCTTGATCAATAGTGTTGTCTTTATTTCTTCTTTGATATGTGTGGTTAGCATGTTCTACAACTGCAATAGTATAAGCCTTCCTTTCTTTTGCTGTCAATCTACGTAAAATAGGTATATCTTTGTCATCTGAAAACACTTGCTGGATACAACGTTGCTGATTAAAACCCCTGCAGTGATAATCATAATTTTGGTCCTCGTCTGTAGAATCATCTTCAACTCTACCCCATAATGGTTCTGATGATATGGCGTTAACCACAAGTTTTTCTTCACCTTCCTGATTTTCCTCTTCGAAAATAGATTGTGCAACAATGCAATACTTAGGATCATGGGACAGCCTACATACATCACACCATGGCCCGTCATCAACAATGTTGATTTTCTTTAAAGGAACAGGGGTGTCCTTAACATAATTTGGTCTTTCTGGTTTCCTATCCTTCGAATTTGTATTGCAAGGCATGTCCTGAAGTCTCACCCTGTCATTTCTGTAGAATGATGGTCTTTTATTTCTATTTTGTTTAACCTTCATTTCTTTTAGCATATCCATTATCTCTTTTAATTCATCCTTCTTAGGGTTTTTGGGATTATATAATTTTGGGTCATCCCTTTTGTTGATTCTGCATGCCACTTTCCTATCATTTTCAATTGTCATAGCAACTTTAAAAGCTTGTGGTAGCGAGAAAGGTCTTTGAGATCTTATCTCATAATGAGTTTTACTATCAAATGCACTTGAGTAGAAGTCAATCAAGAATGAATCCATCGGTCTAGTCTCTCTAGGGATCCTATTGAGAACTTTGTTAAATCTTTTATTAAATACTGATACTCATTCATTTGTATTCTTCTTAATACTTGTCAATTCATGTGATGCAAAAGATGTGTCATTGTGATCACCAAATTGTTCAATAAATTGATAAGCAAAATCGCACCATCTAGAAATGGATCCATCCGACAAACTTCTATACCAATCTGCAGCATCTTCAGTTAATGATTGCACAAAAAGTTTCATGAATGCATCCTTGTGATCCTCCTCAAAATCTTCAATTACATTTTTCAAATTAATCACATGTCACTCAGCAGATTCTGTCCCATTTCTTGAAAACTTCGGGATAGCATTCCTTAAATCATTAGACACCGGATTTGGATATCCTCTAATCCCACTGAAATCAAGCTGTCTATATCTTCCAATTGTCATGGGCTACCTTATTGCTTGATTCCTAATGCCTTGATTTTGAACCATATAACCTTGGGTATTCTGATTTTTATTATTTTGATTCATACCATAAGGTTGTCTAATGTTTCCATTGTTTTGTGGAACTCCTCTGGTATGTTGTCCAGCATTCCAAGCCCGTTGGTTATTGTTGAAATGCCTATTAAAATTGTTATTTTGATTCTTATCCTTTTTGTTCTCATATGATGGATTAACATGGCTAGTAGCAAATTGTGATTCCAGATTCTTTCTGTGAGGTGGATTGTACCTTGATGATGTATTTACTTCATTTTGCATTTGATCAAAGCTTTCTTCTCTCCACCTACTTGACTTATCTTCATTACAAGCTTTTCTTAGTGGGGAAGCAATAAGATCCTTTGATATCCCTATTTTTTCAAGGATATGATCCGGCTGCATTTTTAATGTTTTCGCTAATGTTGTAGCATTGCCATTTTTTGTTTCAGCCATTTTCTTTATAATCATATCCCATTGTATTATCTGTTTGTGTTCCTCTTCATCGTCAACATGAGTTATCTCGCAATCTGACTCTTCATCTACCCTAGGAATTTGAAAAAATGGATTACAGTTTTCATCATCCTTTTCAAGACTATTATGACTTGAGTTGTCTCTTTCATTTTGTTTGTTGGTTCTCTCCTGAAAATTTTTGTGTCTTGTGTAAAGCATTTTTGATTTTTGATTTTTAACTTTCTTCTTTCTTGGTTTTTTTTTGGAAGTTAGCTGCTCAAGCCTTTTAGGTCTGGGATTCACAGACCTTCCCCACATACACCTTAAAGGCAAACAAATGCTCTTCAATAAAATATATTAATGAAACACAATAGAGTCGCCACTTTCTTTTTAAAAAGAAAAAAATAAATGTCTAGGTGTTTATCCAGCAGAGTCAATGCCAACAATAACTTGAGAATGATTTTCTGAAAATAACAATAGAACTTTAGACTTAATTGCTTTCAAAATTTCATGTAAAATGGAGAAAACTTCAGATTAAGCGAGAATTATAGCTTCAAACACAATCATAAATTTTAACCACAGGAGGAAGTTTATGTATTTATGCTTAAATGTCGATACGAAAACTAATTTACAGAATCTAAAAATTATAAAACAGCAAATGAAAATACTAAAAGTAAACTTAATAATATATTCACGATTTGGTTGAATGCTTACAAAATCCGAAAACTTACCTCAAAGTTGTGTTTAAATGAAACTCTACATTGGTTTGATCGGGTAAGTATGCAAAGCTTACTTGCGACTTTGTCCCCAATAGAGTCACCAATCTGTTGGTTATCAAAATCTTTGATTAGAAACCTACAAGGCTTGCTTGCTCGATGCTGGGATATCTAATCGATTTTGGCCAACTCGATAGGATCAATCAAATTGATTTAAATCCTCCGCGCTTTTGGCTTTGCAAAACCAAGGCCTATACACCTGATCCTGGACAGCAAAACTTGGATCCAAGATGTTTTATAGTGAATAGATTATAATGCAAAGACAATTTCCTCAAGTGGCAAGATTTTAAAGAAAGTTTCTAGAGTGCAACTGGTGAATATTATTCTACAAAATTTGATTACTTTAATAGAGTTGTGAATGCTGAAATATGATTAAAATGAATCAGTAAAACAAATAGATATTAAATCTTTAACACGAAAAGATCAAAATATTGCCAGCAAACAGATAGAGAAAAATGAGGATTAAAGATCAATGCTGAAATTAAGATGGGTGATAGAGTCAAATTTATAAGTTTTCACATACAACTTTATGATATTAAATCTATGCACAATTTAATTATTGAGATGCATCAAATTATTTCATCTTATGCATATCAAAACCAGTCTATAATGTTTTAATCTTTAAAAGGACAAAATAGATACAAATAAGAAAACAATTTTAATATTTCACAATATTTGTATTTAGTAGGCTTAAACAGCAACTAATAATTTAATCCACTTATCTCAACAATGAATTATTAATAGAAAACAAAAAGATCATAAAGGACGAACTATATAGTATTTAATTCTAAAGCCAATAAAAACCCTTACTGATTATTCTGTAGAAAAACTTGTGTTGAAGATACTCAATTGTAGATGCTCCACCCAACACGATTTTACATCACGCAATATTGAAAATATGCTCAATAGTTTCAATCTCCTGGAGCTTAGTTCAAATTCAGTCTCTTCTAGCAAAGGGATTACAATAATCTATATGCCTTAGGAAATGCAGATGATATTTTTTTTTTGAAAATGAATCAATGGTGAGATGTTTGATTTTCTCATATCATATACCTATAAACAACCTAAGGGTGTCGGTTGTCTTATGAAACATCACACCCTTTCAAAATAAAAAACTAACTAATGTATTTAATTTTGATTATACCAAATGTAACCGGTTGCTTAAACTATTCCTCTATATTTTTTGGGCACTGCTTATTTCATTTTCCCGTAATTATCTTCTACGCAATGATTTCATCCATTAAATGGATCCCTTCATTCAATCACAATCTTCAGGCACGAATTTGGGCAATTATCTGTTGATCCACAGTTTCAAAATAATACATTTGATTTATGCCGTGAGTATCTCGGGTGTTGTTGATGGCGGGTTTGATATGCCTCTGAAAGGAACATTTGTAGATGATATTGGGGCGGCTCTTCCGTTTACATGCACACGTGATGGCATCATTTCTACGTGTAGAGCATTATTCGGATGAATATCCTTGCTCAGCCCATCGGGTCCTTTTTGCATTTGAACTTTTGTCGATGTTTGATCTTCATCCCTTTATGCTTGTAACCTACCGTCTGCGTCCTTTCCGAGACATCCTGATCATTGCCTCATCCTTTTACTGCTACCAAATTTCTGAATATGCTGCTATTGTTCCCTGGTAATCTCAAATCACCACTTCACAAACTTTTCTTATTGTCACATATCTTCGGCATTCAAGATTCCAGACGGAACTTCTCTAATAGTTATCGCATAAATTGCAACATTCATGCTTCCACCATGTACGGTCTGAGAGTCTTCAAATATGAGTCACCGATTAAAACTCCCGATAGCACCTCTGTAACCATAATCTTGTGACGTGTATTTATTCTGCTGCAAGGTGTAGATTGGCTTCTATACAATATTCAATCGCACAATATTGCATATAAACATTTCAACATATGTCACTTTCATTTGTTTCCTATGTACTTAGATATTTGTCTGATCACTTCAGGCTATATTCTTTGTTCATGTCGAGATTAGATACTCCCTCTTTTGATTATCCCTTCTTTGACGCTACTAATCTCATAACTCACAGGTGATATCGATATGTGACTTCCTCATCATGATTGTCTGTTATATTGTTACCATCTTAGTATTTTGCTATCGATGTTCTGTGCATCTTCTGAACATTGAATATGTTGTATTCAGATTCACCATTAGAGAAGTAGTCACTTATGAGAAATAGAGGTGTGTGAGGAGCTTTTCTCTGTAACATGATGCTTGGGACTCTAAAATTTGCCAAAATTTTAGAGTTCCGTTAGGCAGAATTGACTTCGTATGTAAATTTTAGAGTTCCCTTAGGCGGAATTGACTTCGTATCACTAAAGTCGCTGGTTATGTGATTGAATGTTGGCAGAACAATTTGCAAGTTTCAGATCTCAGCCCTCCTTAAATCGTTGAAACTTTTGATTGGGAGGAATCAATGATACTGTGCGGACGTAGTGTATAGTTGAATATACTGCATATGGATTCGTCTTTGATGCTACTTGAGTCTCATATGTAATTTGTTGAGCTTTTGGAAAGAATGGTCGTAGGTCCAAAAACAAAGAAAAAAAAAAGAGTGGTTGTAGATCCATGAGCATGAAAGTTTTGAGAATCTCACTTATTGCAATCTGTGCTGGAATAAAATGTTTCAAAAAGACCATTCTAACCCATGCGCAAAATATCAATAGTTACAATTAATAATGTATGAAAGATGTAGCTTGTGTTCTGAAGAAAAAATGAATGACAATAGTAAACATTATACAGGTGGATAGACATACATTGGTACAGTACCTTGAAGTGCTGCAATTCACATTAAAGTGGCAAAGATAAGGTCAAGAACCAAAAGATTGTGGAGCAGAATGTATAGGTAGATGTATTGACATATCACAACCCTGAGGTGGTTGCTTCACTGGTTGCCATGTTGGTTGAAGTGGCATGTGAGGATGAAATTGTTGGCTTACTTACATTAGAGGATGTAAAGGAATGTGTTGAGACTATTGTAATGGTTGATTCAATACACTTTGAGGTTATGACTGTGTTGTCACTAGCACCTGACCTTGCTGCCCCACATGCATCTGTGACTGTTGTCATGCTTGTGGTTTTGGGATCCTTCATTGAATGAAAGGACAATACTAGGACTTAGAAGAAATTTAATATTTAGGAAAGAAAAGCTAATCTATGATATATGTATGTCGTAGTTGTAATACTGGTCTTAGACGTCTATTGTGTGAGCGAGCCATGCTTCCGTGACAGAGGGAGCAACTAGAGGGCCTAGTTCAATTGATTTCTGAGGAACTTGGTAATATTGGCTCAGAGGGAGTGGACCTTGATCCTACCACCTAAGTCATGATAAATGCATACTCTCTGAGCTTGAGATTCCTCTTATTAGCGTGTAACTAGAGGATCTGTTTTAGTTGACTATCAAGGATTATATTGATTCAAAGGGAGAAGATCATGTCTAGATGACTTCTCTATTGACAAGGAAACTATAGCAATCAACAAATAGATATAGAATACATGGTTGTGAATTTCTTCGTGTTTTGCTTGGAACCAACAAGTCAGCAAAGGAAATAATCTTACTACAGTCTTGTGACCCAACTCTAGACTAGCTTTATGATGTGCTAACTAACATAAGAGAGAATTATTTCATACCCTTGAATAATGTTCATTAGTTCATGCTATAACATTGGGATGACAAATCTTGTATGCTTCTATGATTAACATTTCACATTGAGATAGTTTAGGTTTTTCAATTTTGAAATGTCTTCAGGATGGATCAAGAAGCATAAGAACTTGCATTCAAGGGAAAGAAAAACTTAATACTTCAAGTTATGAAGCTGAAGTTAAGATGGAAATCAGATTTAGAGGGAGTTTGATAATCTATTAAAGGAAACCATGGAGGAGAAGGTCAAGAGGTTGATGCATGTACTTGGAGCTTAAAATAGAAGCCAAATTTTGATGAATGTTTGGTGTCACCAAGCTTGGGGATAAATCCAAAGCTTATTACATTCACTCATGTTACTATGGAATCAGACAAGTAAATCTGTGTATGAAAAATAACTGCCATGAATAATGTTATGATAAAAAAAGAGGGAGTTGTTATAGACCTGCCAAGTGGATCTTTGATGACTTTGATCATAGTGATTCATGGAAGTAGACCGTGGAGATGGTTTCTAGACAAGCTTCATTATCACTGAAGTACAAGTCGCTGATATTCTCATCAAGTCTCCTACCAAAATATTTTTTTGTGCATTTTAAGACTGCTTGGAAATTGTGGAGAATGAAACTAAGACCGGATGATAAAGTGATACGTTGATCCTAATTCTTTATGTTGATGATTACAGGAGAAGACCATCTCATTAATCAATGCAAGAAAGAATTGACTTCTGAATTTGACATGAAGGACTTAGGGATTCTTCATTACTTCCTTAGATTGGAAGTTCATCAGAAGTCTAGGAATATCTTCCTACATCAAAAGAACTATACTATTGATATTTTGAAAAGAATTGGAATGTGGAACTGTAGACCTATGTCAACACCTATGGAAATCAACTTACAAGCTAAAGGAAGCAAGTGCTGAATCCAAACTAGTTGATCCCACTTTATACAGACAGATAATTGGCTCTCTGATGTATCTTGTGAGTACTCGACTTGATATCTGCTATGCTGTGAATGCATTAAGTTTGTTCATGTGTGAACCTCATGAAATTCATCTTGTTTCCTTGAAGTATGTATTAAGGTACCTTCAAGGCACTATTGGCTATGAACTTAAATATGAGAATACCAGCTTAGAGTTATTGGATATACTAATTCTGATTGGACTGGTAGTGTAAAAGACCGGAAGAGCACATCAAGATGTTGTTTCAGCTTAGGATCAGCTATGATCTCATGGATTTGTAGGAAGCAAGCTTCAGTTGCTTAGAGTTCTACTGAGCAGAGTATATTGCAGCAACAATGGGAGCAAGAGAAGTAGTGTGGCTTCGAAAATTGCTTTCTAGCTTATTCTGTGAGCCTCTGAAACCTACCACTGTTCACTGTGATAACCAAAGTTGTATCAAGTTATCCGTGAATCTGGTATTTCATGATAGATCCAAGCATATAGAAATTCCTTACCACTACGTAAGAGACATGGTGGAAAGAAGAGCTATTCAGTTGGAATATATTAATACAGGTGATCAAACAACTAACATTCTCACCAAGGCTCTTCCTAAAGTGAAGGTTGATCATTTCAAAAAGAAACTTGGTATGGTTGAAATGTAAGTTTATGAGATTGAGTCTCAACTTTGTAAATTTGTATTATCTTTAATAAAGATGTTTAAAGTGTAAACTCTTTTGTCATATGAGTGACTCTATGACTTATGGGCGTACCCTATGTACATTATTAAAAGGCAACAATCTTTTATAATGAAATGTTGACTCTAATATTATAAGGTGATGACTTTGTAATTATTAAATTACTATCATGATGAATATCATGTGACGTGATATCTATAGAAGATTAGTATGTTCATTTTTATCATGGTGGATACTATGTGACATAATATCTATGGATATACCATGATCTCATTTATAATTATTAGATTACTATCATGTGACTTGATATTGATGGACAAGTCATGATAGTTAAAAGAACATGTTGATAGATATCATGTGACGTGATATCTATAGAAGATCAGTATGTTCATTTTTATCATGGTGGATATTGTGTGACATAAAATCTATGGATATACCATGATCTTATTTATAATTATTAAATTACTATCATGATGAATATTATGTGACTTGATATTCATGGAAAAATCATGATAGTTAAAAGAGCATATTAATAGATATCATGTGACTTGATATCTGTTGAAGATCAAAATGTTCAAACTCATGGTGGATATTATGTGACATAATATCTATGGATATACCATGATCTCTTATTGTAGATATCATGAGACTTGATATCTATGTACACACCATAACTGGAAAGAATATCACAAGACGTGATTTTTTAAATATATCTAGATGATATCATTTTTCAAATAAGAACTTATATATATGCACTTTGTCTTCCCTAGCTAAGAGGGAGTGTTAAAGCATATTGCTTTGGTCTAACAATAACTGTGATCAACACACACACACACACGCATATGTATTATTGCTATATGTGAATCAATGCACAGTTGAAACCGACAATCATATATATATATTTTCTGAGATCATTTAAGGCATGATCGAAACTTACTCTGATTCCTTTGATTTTAGATCACTATCAATCTATATTTTATATCGGACTGCAGTTGATAATGATTGGTAATACATTATTAGACTTGTGTTAAGTCTGTAACAAATCGGCCATGACTAGTTAACATCAAACTGGTGCGATTGTGAATGTTTATGTCTCCATTCGGAGACATGACTATTGACCTCACATCCCTTCGTGTGATATGTATACTTGATCCGCCCGAATAAACAAGGTATCGAAATCAATTAATGCAAGCACATCAAAGGATCAAAGGACATTTCAAGTTCAAGAATATTATATTATCTATGTTATTTCTGTACTAACTTCTACAGATTCTGGAGCAAATCTATCCTTTGTCAATAGTGTTCATACCTGCAATAAAATTGTGCATCAGCAAGCCATGAATTTGAAATCTGGTAAGTAACTTTATAGATATGTACAACTGAACTTCGTATGACCACTTTTATATACCATTAATGCTAGTGAGCTGCATGATGGACTGCTGGCTTGATGGTTGGTTTTTGCAACCATCATCACGTGACCACCATGATATGCATCACATTCCATATGGATTGCCATCCATATAAATGCATCCATCCATAATGTGCCATCCCATACATATGCATAACAGAAATACATGCATGCTTGACATCCACATCATACATGGGTACATCCATTTAGATGTAATTGCATAGGCATCATATTACATAATGAATTAACCACAGAACACTATTACTGCCATGTCATTTGCATTGAGGTCCACATATATCACAACATTTACATTAAGCATCCGTAATCATTATCACAGCATTGCGTCAAGCATCATGCTTTGCATCATGCATATATACACATATCTCTTCAATGATACCAACTTCCATTCAGATGCAATTGCATAGGCATCATATTACATAATGAATTAACCACATAAAACTATTAGCGCCACATCATTTGCATTGAAGTCCACATATGTCACAACATTTACAAGCATTGCATCAAGCATCATACTTTGCATCATGCATATACACACATATCTCTTCAATGATACCAACCTATATATATATATATATATATATATATATATATATATATATATATATATATATATATATATATATATATATATATATATATATATATATATATATATCAAAGGATTTGATACAGTAATCACCATTCACCATAAGACTTGAGTGATATATGATCAGGCATCACTTCTGTGACATGTATCGGGCATCACATATTCCATTACGCTATAAAATAAGCTGATTAGTATAATCGGGCTGGCATTGTTAACAATAATCATTCATGATTGAGTTCACCAAATAATCATGAATGATTATTTGGTGAACAACATAATTATCAATTGTTATAAATGGTGACATCTTTCCACCCACACCCTCTCATGGTTTGTAATATCCCAGTTATATATTTTTCTCCAATTTCTCACACAAATATTCTCAGAAAATACCAACAGCAAAATCATGCAATAACTTTCAGTTTTAACCACCAAAAGTAGCAATAATTCCAGATTCAAATGGACTCAAATATGTTATTGTACTTCAATTTTCAGCAGCACAAATAAATAACCAGCAGCAATGTGATTATCATCATCAAATTCTTCAATACAATAACAATCAATTCCAATTGTAGATACAAAAAATAACAGTCAGATTGGAGAATAAGAAATAGAGTTTAAGCACAAGTGAGATATCTAATATGACGTCTTCACGGACAATGGGTTTTTGTCCACTGTCTTCTGGCTAGAGGGTTTACGATCTCGAGCTGGCTGAAGCTGAAGCTGAAGTTGAGCTTTTAATTCTTCAAGAGTAGAAATCTGAAACCAAAATCAATATCCAAGCATACTGAAATGAGCTTCTCCTTCCTCTTTTAAGCACAACCTAGTGACTCTTCATATTCGCCTACTCATCTCTTCATTTTTATTCTTTTTTCCTTTAAATTATCATTTTTCCACTTAAGAGAATAATATAGCCTTATAATAAATGACTCATGCATTTTAATTTGAAAGTCACTTTATTTAAACTTTGTAATCTTGAGACATTAAAATAAATAGCCAATCGGACTTTGAAACCCATGTATGATGGCTCGTCAGAAAGATCTCGGTGAGACACTCCAAGTGAAACATTGAAAAGCTTGAAATACAGAACCTTGCTGACTTACTATAAATAGTAAGTATTTGGAAACCGTCGTTGTATCAACTCAATTTGGCCTTGAATCTGAAAGTGTCTAGGTCGAATCTCGCATTGATCCTTGTAAAGTCTTGGTTAGCCCATAGGACCATGGTGAATAAGGGCTAATGATGCATCAAGAAATAATGGCAAGAAAAGGGGGACATTATAGTCTTCCCCTCCCAAAGATTGCTTGCCCTCAAGCAATTTGTATTTGCATGTTGTGACCAAAATGCCCAGATCATATATCAACCTCAAGGGAGCTGCTCCACCAAACTGTTGTGCTAGTCTAATACAAACAACACGTCTAGAATTGTGAAGCCACTCATCAATCCCCCAGAATAAAAATGCAGCAATCATACTAATACCAAGATCCCAAATCACTCCATGTGCATGATCTGTTGAATCAACTTGCCATGTGTTGCTATTATATACATGAAGATCCTCAATCCAACTGAGAACCTCACTCTAACTAAAATTACAAGCACAACCAAGGTCAAATGAAGGTGGGAGCTCAACATTATGCAAACCAACTCCTAAAACATCACTAACCATGTGATTGTTTCTCCTGGGTCCCACAAACAAAAAGGCCATACACCTTCCCAGCTGTTTGTAATATCTTATCAGTCCATGCCCATAATAAGTGGAATGTCCAAGAGGTCCAACTGCCACAACATTGCCCCTCTAATATATATTCCAAATTGGTGTCAATATTGGAGAAGCAAACTGGCAACACTATTGGACATGGCTTCCTCCTTCATGAAGGGTAGCGTTCCAAACCTATTGCCCATCCGATACCTATGTAATAATTGGAATAACAAGTCCTCTGCTGGTGGGCTGAATGGAAAACATAATGCATCCTGTACAATGTGGCCATAATGTGATGCACTAATTGATTCCTCTGGAAATCCTGAATAATTGTCTTTGTATACCAAGAGTAATATAATTCACATCCTTGTGTGAAAAATTCACACCATTAAGCTCAATCAGCATACCAAGCTCATCAATCCCATACTGAATAGACTCCACCCAAGTGTCATCATTGTGCTCAACTTGTGCAATGGTAGAGTTACCAGAGGTAGTGGATGAATTGTTACAACAATGTCGTTGAGTTCCAACCTTGTGAAAAGAAGAACAAATCAAGCAATGCACATCAACACTGTTCTCTCTTGTTATATACTCCTTAGCCACACTGATAACCATATCTCTATCCAAGGCTAATTTGTAATCAACATTATGCCCCCTATCAAATGTGTCAAGGCAGCCACCTCCTGGCTGCAATCAAAATCAATATGGAAAATACTCTTCTTTGATATCAAGATTTGGGACTCGATCAATTTCGAGAGACGTTGCATCATCTAACTCAAATAGTGGATTCTCAAATATCCAATTGACATTCATATCAAAAAGTAAGTTATCAATCAACTTAAGTTCTTCATTTTCATTATTCTTCATCCAATCAATTCTATGCTGGATCAAAGGATTATTATAATAAGAATGAATATCGTCATGCCTTTCCTCAACTGCTACTCCACAAATAACTGATCTAAAAGATGCCTATCAACTCTGTAGTCATCAACCAAAGGACATGATGCCATAATGCATGATGACTCCTTTGAACTCCCAGGTAGCAGATCCATGATTGTGTCCTTTTCCACCATGCAGTCCCTAAGAATGCCAATAGCTTCATCCCTCCTAAGCTGCCCATATGACTGCATTATCTATTCCTTTTCATGATCCCTTATAGGTTGACACAAATCTTCTTTCCCTTCCTCTCAATCTTGCCTCTTATTAAGAATGGTTTAAATATTTGCTCGCATTGTTAACCAAGCTACAAGCATAACAAGAAGTACCATGGGTTTGTTATAAATCAGCCAGTATAGTAGATAGCAGATCTATGATTGTGTCCTTTTCCACCTTGCAGTTCCTAAGAATGCCAATAGCTTCATCCCTTCTAAGCTGCCCATATGACTGTATTTTCTCTTCCTTTTCATGATCCCTGATAGGTTGAAACAAATCTTCTTTCCCTTCCTCTCAATCTTGCCCCTTGTTAAGAATGGTTTCAATTTTTGCTCACATTGTTAACCAAGCTACAAACATAAGAAGAAGTACCATGGGTTTGTTATAAATCAGCCAGTATAGTAGATAAGAGGTGTTGTGAATCATCATCACTCTCCTCAATGATCAAAGACATGATGGACTGCATAAAATATAAAACATTTCGCTTGTGGTCCTTTTTAATACCAATAAAAAAATGATGGAACATATCAAGAATTAAGTCTTCACAACCAAGATCTAACATAATCACACCAGCTCTAAGTTTTCCAGTTGTTTCTAATATTCCGACTGCCTTACCAAATGATGGATTATGGATATTACTCAATCCTTGGAAACTTTGTACGATTAATTGGAGTACCTCCTCCGTAACTTCCCTACTGTAAGTATCATGTGGTGCTGTTATCCTAATAACATGGACACTACATTGAGTCATTGCAAGTCTCACCTCTCTGTAAGAATGTCTCAACAACATTGGCTTAGCCAAAAGAATTACAATAAGAAGGATGTTCACTTGTTTACTCTTAGAACCTATTTGTTCTACTATGAATAAACTTTTCTCATTTTCTTCAAAATTGCAAAGCAACCTATGCTTTGATTGAGGCAAACATGCAAGATTCCTTTCTACATTGAAGAGCTTTTGTTCAAAGATTTGTTCCTTGTCTTTGGCAATAAGTTTTGGTAATTGCTTAAACATTTTTGTGAAATTTTGATGCACACTTAAGCAACTAATACTGCTGAAATGACCATCCTATTTTGATGGTTTTGATGTTTATATTCTCCCACACACTGGATTGTTCGTTGATTCCCAAGCTTATTAATGTTGTCTGATTTAGTACCCAATACAATAGTAGTACCCAATCAGAAACAATTGTCTTACAATTTGAATGCATGTAATGTGCCCTTTTAGGATCAGTCATGATTGATACTTATTTAGTTGGTGGTAATGTTTAAAAGTCAAAAGAACGTCCATCATAATAATCCAATTACCCAATCACATTATTATTTGGTTTATGGATGGATGGTATAGATGCTATCCATGTTGCCTAGACACCAACTATGGACGCCCTCAAAGTTTACAAATTCAAGTCCGCATCTTGAAGGTTTATGGATTGCTCACCCCTACCCTCTATTGAGATATGATCCATTATTTTGGATTTATGCAAGCCCCTCCTTGGTAACACCATACTCCTAAAGTTATCTTTAACGCTTATGTCCAACGTTATTAGTTGTTCTAGCTCATGACGGAAGTAGTGGGTGTTAACCAAGTTGCCTACAAACCACTATCAATAGTTCTCTCAAAGTTTACAGGTTCAAGTTTGTATAAGGAAGGCCTACAGAATGCTGACCCCTACCCTATCTTGGAACAAAGATCCATGGCTTGGAATTTACACAAGCCCCTCCTTGGCAATATTTCAATCTTCCTTGTTTAGCTAAATATTAGTAGGATTGAAATGTGGATATATATTTTTGATTTTTCTATTATAAATGATATTACAATCTCATTATCATAAATGATATTGATAATTTGTCGATATATGATCAATAAATATTTATATCATATAGATATAATATATTTTAGAATCATGTAAAATTTTTTATTTCCTCCTTTTTTTGAAGAAAGCCCATTGTATTTATATTCTCCTTCATAATCGTAATCCATTTGAAAAGTCACAACTCTTCATAATTATAACCCTATTAAAAAATCACATCCTTTCATCATTGTTGTCTTTTGAAAAATTCACTTCCTTATTTTCTTCACATTCCTTTCCTCTTCTATTAATCCTTCTTTAACCCCTCTATTTTCCTCTTCGTTTTTTCTCTTTCACATGAACTCTCCTCTCTTTTATATCTTAATTTGAAGGAGTCACATCTCTTTATTACTCGTGTCTTGACTTTTCATTAGGTTTAGTTAATATATATTATTCTATATTATATTGTTTATTTACATATTTATTTTATGTTTATTATCATTTATTATTCAATCCTATTTATAAAGGTAACACATTTTCTACAATACTCTCTCTTGTATTTAATTTAATTTATTTATTCATTCATTTTAATTTTATTTTTATAAAATTTAAATCTCATTCTAAATATTATTTATAATTTTATTGATAATTGATCATATATGTTATTATTTATATTATAATAATAATAATTTATTATTGTTTCTTATTTTTATATTTTAATAATAATCTTAATATATGATTTTATTATCATTATTTATTTAGTAATATTGTATTATCTAACTATTATAAATTTTTTATCTTACATTGCAGGCCTCGATGTTTAAGCTCTTAACTTCTTTTTTTGGTTCCATACAAGTTTTTTTTGTTGTTGCAAAACTATATCATAGCATTCATTTAATTGCATCATTTAAATTCATGATCAATTGAAAGTTAAGCAGACTAGAAACTATCTTCATAAGCTCAATGGCACTAACTTAGCATTGTGTACCCATTTCGTAGAATGCATACAACAATAGAATTTCCTCTTACAAACCAGATTTAACAATACAAACCGACACTAGTTGGGAATCAATGTCACAATTAACCATAATTTGCATTTGCTTCTTTTCTATGTGTAACTAGACTTGAGGTGCCTTCTTAAACAAATAATCTGATGCTGCGTCACAACTTCAAGTACTCCCTCCTCATACAACAATTCATCGAATGCTTCCAAAGTAGGCTTCATACGCTTGTTGATTCCGCATAGTAATTTTGTTGAACATTTGGCACACTTTCATATGTTTATAAATAGGCTCTGCTCTTAATCAGAACCATAGAGATAAAATTTGCAAACGCGCACTTTCAGTAATACTATGTCATTGGCAAAACATTGTTTACTTGTTTGTATTCATTACAATTGTTACAATAGGCACTCCTTAACCAATATTCCTTCTTGCAACGTCTTCGTCACCTACACGACTTGGTTCCTCTTTGCTTGGAATCGTCCACGGAGATTAAAATAGGCTTCGAAGGGGATTTAGACTCTTCCAAACTAGCATTGTGAGCATTATGAGCACTCCAATACAAGACCTGTGTTAGAAGGATTGTCGCCTATAATGATCGGGCTACACAATTCTTATTCCCTTTCAACGGTTCCCTAAAATTCAACTGGATGACATGTTTTGTCTACAGGTGTCAGTAATGATTTCCTTCGCTTCTTACCCAACTTGATGACATTGGATTGAATTGCGACAATCTCCTCAAACAATGTTTTGTACCCACTATATAAATTTTAGAAGCCTCTTGGCTATTGAACTTCCAATATTATCAATTAGAAGACCAGTTTCCTATCAAAGAAACTTATTGTTCATCTTTGAATTCTTACACTGCATTCCCCGTTATACATGGCACTCATTTTTCCATTCGACAAACCAA
Source organism: Cupressus sempervirens (assembly GCA_028749045.1). Lineage (NCBI taxonomy): Eukaryota > Viridiplantae > Streptophyta > Pinopsida > Cupressales > Cupressaceae > Cupressus > Cupressus sempervirens. Next base: position 716,074,898 of record CM053789.1, read on the forward strand.
AAATATTCTGCTTGCAACTAGTAAGCAACAAAGAATCTATTCTTCAGATTCCCTATTCGCACTTGCTTTCCTTTTTGCGGTGATGCCTGTTATGGTCAAACCCCTGTTGTGAGGTTCTCACGCCATCGCCCCAAAACTTTGGGGACCCCCCTTTTTTTAATTGCCTTGGCAAATTTTTGGATTGTCCAACAATTTTTTATTTGATTTTTTGAGATTTTTTAAGCCATGGACACCTTCAGGCCAGTGGGGAGAGGCTTAGCTTATTTTCACCCGGTTCCAACTTGATTTTCCAGAATGACCAATCTCATCCTTAGGTCTGACAAAATTTTCAAAGCAACGCTTGGCAGGATAAAATTGTAAATTTGTACTTAGAGAAGTTCTTTTGAAAATTTGGATATAATTGTGTAAATTTGGATAATTTTCAAAAAATGAAATTTTGTTAGATTTGAACTTTTTTTGGAAAATCTTGAAATTTTTTTGGTGAGAAAATTAATTTTTATTATGATGAAAGTGTTGGTAAACAGATTGTTCTTCTTCTTTTCTTCTTTTTATGTGCCCAAACTTATAACAAAGAACAACTTTACACAACAGTTGGGAAACCGTTTCTAAGAATATCTAGTTTCCCTCTGAATTGAGGTACAACTCCCTATGTGAATGATGTTCAAGGAATTATGTTTTATTCCTAAGACTAATGTGGGGTATGCTCTTAACCCGAGAGCAGAATAGGCAAACCGAATTAAGCCTAACTAGAACTTAATTCAAGCAAGAAATACTTCTAAATACTGAAATAGATTCACGTATCCATACCTCTTATGAATCCATAAGTCTATTCACATAAGACTAGAAAAAATTAAAATTAAATCTAGACTACGACTGATAGAGCAGGAAAAATTTACAGAGTCCTTTCGTCAAATGAATTATAACAATACTTATTACATTCATTCGCATTTCGGAAAACAGGGGAAATGAAACTCTGTTCTTCCTTAGTTTTCTGTAACAAAGAAAGGAAATACTAACTAATCACAATACCTACTGGAACGAAAAATGATTGAAACGAAGTGCCATTCAATTGTCTCTGCAACAAATAGTACTTCACACCAAAATTTTGCCGACCTTTGATTAATCATTGAATTTCATACATATAGGATTTGAGAGATGACCGTTGCAATGGGAATGTTAATCGGTTCATCTTCTCCTGATGACAAATGGCAAGATGCCAATTTATCATATCAAAATATTAACAAAGATTTCAAAAATTACAATAGAAAATGAAAAGGGGGTAATCTGAATCACTTGGACTTCTTCCCCTTTTCAGTTTTCGTCCTATATGTTTTAGCAGCCACCATGATGGGAATCAATTCTTCATGATTGGGTACTTGCACGTTGGTGAATCTCAAAAGCCACCTTGAATGTTCTAGAGCTAGTTCTTTTACTTCATTCAGCCGACTTGCCACTTCTTCAGCAGCCATATGCACGCATCCTCCAAGTGTTTGCATTTCTGTTACCCTGTTTTGACCTCTTGAAGCTATCTCGGACAGGTTACTTAAATATGTAGAGAAATTATTCTTCATCACTTCTATATTGATAAAGGATTTCCCTTGTCCACTGGTTTGTGACTCAGTGTGCAATCCTCGCATAAGCTCAAATGCTCTGTCCTGAGTCTTCTTCACTTTGTCCCCTGTTTCTTTGAGTCCTTTCTTAGCCTCTTGAATCATTTCCAGCTTGAACTGCATACTCTGGAGCCATTCATTCAGAGGTTCATTTCCCTTCTTAAGAATCTTTGCTTCAATTGCATACTTTGCTTTCATTTGAATAACCATCATCAAGAGAGATACATTCTATGCATCTCGCTCTTTCTCTAGCCAAGGTATTATTGTTAGATGTAATATTATCCTTTTCAGTTTCTAGCCGGAGGATAATATTCCCAATTTGATCGATTAGGGAAACTCCATTTACATTGAGTTTCTTGATCCATTCCTTTCCAATCTGACCAAAATGCCTATCTTTCTGGAGCTGTGATACGAAGGCTTGTACCTCTTCTGTTGAAGGATTTTCAGTGGCAGGCACACCAGTAATAGTTGCCAATGGAACAACTAATTGCCTGATGAACCTTCTTAACTCTTCTATTTCAGCTTTCATTCTGATCTTTGATGACTTGAGGTTCTCCAGTTGCTCTTCTATTACCTCATTACTCGACTTCCATAGGCCTACTTTTGTATCATGTCTAGCCTCTCCAAGATCAATTGAATGCAGAGTGAAGTCCTCTGGCGTCATATCTTCGATTCTCCCAGCCTTGTTTGGTTTTGCTACCTCCATAGTTAAGTGCCCTGTTTCTGGGTCTTGTCCCAATATTGACAAGGTCTTCTGCTTTTTACCTTTTACTATGGCAGATCCTGAGCGAACCACTTGAGATACAACATCCTTTGAAAGAAAACTTTCGTCTTTTCTTTTCCTCTTCTTCTCCAAAGTATCCTCGAGCCAAGACTCTGTACTAATCACTTTGGAGGCTGTTCCAAGTGATTCAATGCTGAACATTTTCTTCTTCACTGGAGTCGTTGTCGCTGTAGTTGCAGAAAAGGGGGTCTTTGGATCTCGAGAAAGAAGCCTAGATGAACTTGGAGCTTTCTTCTCTTCTTGAGTTTTCTTTGCAACTTCATCAGACTCAGTGGATTCGCTACTACTACCTTTATCATCTCCGATCTCTACTATTTGAATAGGAGAACCAGTGGGCTTTAGAAAAGGAGCACTTACAGCTGGTGTAGGGCTATGATGAGGGGATAAGACAGGGGCGACATGAGGAGAAGCTTGAGGAGATGGGGGTAGAGTGGCATGTGGAGGTGAGACTGGAGCAGGAGATCCATCTTTCTGTTCTTCCGTTTCTTTTTCAGCTTCAGCTTGAGCTCCAATGACTGGTAGTGATCCATCTTGACAAGTTGGGGCTATTGGAACATTCTTCTCCAGGGGTTGATCACCTCCGCCTGCAAATTGAGCTGGGCCTTGAACAGTTGCAGTAGTAGCACTGGGTATGGCACTTTGAGATGAAGCAGGAGTAGCTGCAGTTGGAGAAGCTTGAGTAGTTTTGCTCTTGCTCCAGCTTTTCTTAGCTGTCCACTCAACCCACTTCTCAGTCCTTTTGATAATTCTTGCCATCATGACATCGATGTCTTCTTCTATGTCAACATATGGTTCGGAACTAATGGGAGTATTCCTCAACTTAGTCAAATATGTATTACTGTACATATTTTGACCATCATCTTCCAATCCCTCCACATCTAAATTTATGCCATATGTCTTTACTTGATCAATTATAAATCTGGCAAAGGCACGATCTCGACTCTCCAGTTCATTTTTACAATCTGCCCAATAATCCTCCATGATTGTCACATGTTTGATTACGCTTCCAATTTGGAGCACATCTCTGGCATATCCATTAGGATCAAACAGGGGCCTTACTGCTTCATACTCTTCCAATTTGTATTTACTCTCATATGCTTTGAGTATATTTTTTGCATCTGATCTGGTTTCACAACTATATGCTCCAACTTTTAGAGGGAATTCATACCCTTTCTTCCTCAAGCTGGCGCTCAACACGTTCACTTGGATTGCTTGCCTCACTATCTCCACGAGCACAATCATATCATCTGGATCCCTGGGCAACTTCAGTGGAAATCCATCAAACGTTGCAAGACGCAAATAAGAAAATGATGAGAACTGAATGAAATAACTGCCAAATTGACCGATGGTCGCCATCGCTTCCAGACTGAATCTCTGTTCTGGACACCCTTGGAGCTCCTTGCAAATCCTCATGGTGAATGCATCATTTACTTGGATGTATTCTGCATAACTATTCTGTAATTGCAAGCATGGATAAAACTTATAACTTTTTGCATTATTAGGAAAATTCTCAATTCTAGGGAGTCCCGACCGCAATTGAAGAGAAGCCAACCTGTATATCAAGAAAGAGGACATATAAAATGAATTATAAAACTTGGTTGCACTGAGAGCCCTAGAAAGATGCTCACTGACCTCATACGCCCAGTCAATATACTGTGTGTCTGAGCAAATAACTTGCACCAAAAAGAAGTACTCTTCTACAAAATTAAAAGCTTCTACCTCACCTTTGAGTCAATGCAACAGAACCAAAATGTCAACAATTTCTGGTTTGAGGTCTGTGCCGAAAAGAGTTTTAGGGACTTTACTCTTAGCTCCCCTTGGCTTTTGAAACCAAGACTGCATGATCTCCCTCCTCCAAACCATCTTCTTCAAAGAGAACTCAGACATGGCTCCATTCATCATTAAATCAGAGAACTCCTCCCGTTCTGGAATTCGCAAGCAATTCACTATTGCTTGACGATCAATTGAAATCAACACTGTTTGGTCAGGCAATAGAATTTGCTTTGTATCCGGGTTGTAATGATTGATGCATTCCAAAATTAACTCCGGAGCTTGTACTGCTACCGGAAACCCAACTGCTTCTACTAATCCGCTTCCTCAAAGTTTTTCCGTTATGGGATGAATTGGCTCTGCTCTTAATCTCCTTTGAAAATCTTGCATATCATAAAAACGGAGTGAAGTATCTGTGATAGTCGACCATGCTGACTTAATTCCACCCAATCCATCAAAACCCGCGAATCTTGTTGCCATTTTATTTGATGTATGATAGCAAAAATTCAAACAATTGCAAATGGTACAAGAAGCAAACTCTGTAACTTTGAAAATTACTTGAAAGCACTATCCAGTACAACAGTATAACAGTAAAATGGTAGTTTGAAAATCTATTACTTCTTTCTTTATAAAATAACCCTAGATTTGCCCGTTGAATTTCATAAATTGCGCCACACGAGCGAAATTAAGGGTAAATCCGTTGGATTGGTGGATGTAAAGGTTTTAACGGATTTATCTTTGTCTTTTCACTGTTTCCGTTGGCTCAACGATAACTTTCATTAATTACTGGTTTACTTTCCGTTTCATCCCTCTTTCGGAAAAATAAGAACGGAGAACTTCCTAGGGAAAAATCCACTTAACTCAATTCTGCTTGCAAAAACCTTATCAATTCACTGATTTGCTTCTATTTACTTGCCCAAAATAATCTGCAATCAATTCACGTACTTACCATGCTTGCAGGAATGATTTTTCTTCAAATGCGGAAAATGACCTTCGAGGGTAGAAAACCCGCGGCGGAGAAGCTAATTTCTGATTTTCCTCTTAAGCTTCCGCTCTTACCTTTCTACCCTAAGCACTTTACTAAAAACCCTCAGGAAACATAAAAGAGGCTTCCCGAGCGAAAAATGGGGCCCGCTAGTAACTTTACCTTTCTTTTTAGGCCTTTGCGGAAAATTTACCTCTTGGTTCGAAGTCTGCCAGAGGAGCAGCTACTTCTGAGTTTTCCGACAATGCTTATCCTAATCATCTTAATGAGTTCTGAGTAATTTCCGCTATGAAAACATGATAATTTTGAATGTTTTGACCATAATATGGCTTACCTTTCCTTGTTTCAGCCTACAGATAGCATTTATGGATCACTGCAGAGTTTCACCTTCTGGGTGCGAAAACCCACTATGGAGAAGAAGAAACTTTGTTTTTTGCCAATGCCCATTGTTTTACTTCTTCTGTCCTATTCACTTTATTTTAAGCCTCCGAAAAACAAAAAATTGACTTCGCAAGTGAGAGATGGGACCCATTGGCTCTCTTAATTCCTTTACATACACCTCTTCGAAAAATTGATTTCTGGCTTCGGAATCCGCTATGGAGAAGCTCTTTCCTAATTTTTCGCTGATCACTATTTTGGTTACTTTTCGGACTTTAAAATGATTCTTGTTGTAAAATCATGATATCATTTGAATGATCTTTCCATAACACGATTCCTTTTACTTCAATAAAGCTTACAAATCTCATTTGCCAGCCTTTGTGGAAAATCACCTTTGGGGTGCGAAAACCTTGCTACAGAGAAGCCGAAACTTGCTTTTCCGCCAATTCAATTTCTCTATTTCCAGATCAAACGAGCTGCACAAAATTCAATTGATGTAGCACAATTTGAGAATCCCCATCGAGTATGGTTCTAAACTACCCTTTAAGGCTCACGACAATCAAGAAATACCCACCTGGGCTATATGTGACACGGGAGAAGGGGAAAGATGAAAACCCGATGGAGAAACTAAGCATCTAAAGAGGAAAGACCTATTGACCCGACTTGAAAAAACATGACATTAGTTCGTTTTCCACTTTGCAAAATTTGTATATGGTGAAAAGTGGGGCAACAGAAAGCAAATTGCAAAATCGATTTAAAACTTTAGAGAAATAATTTTATTCATATTAAAAAACTAAAATTGCTTAGCAAAATCGATTTAAATGAAATTGCAAAAATTGGCTTTAATGGGTTAAAATTGCCTTGAAAACTTTTTAGCCTTTAATGAAATTGGTAATTTAATATTGAAAAATGGCTTTTGGCTAGCCTAAATCCGATTTTAATGACGTATTAATTACTAAATCCTCATTAAATGGAAATATTTAGCATCTCCAAGGCATTATTTAATTTCTTTTTGCAATTTTGGTCTAATTGGCAATTTAAAAAAGTGAATTTCATCATGGCAAAGTTAATTTCGTGCTAAGCATTTAATTGGGGGGCAGTTTTGTGTGCTAATTAATATTTATTTTTGCTCCCAGGGTCCCAGTCGGCCAACTAGGGAGGATGAGCAAGTAGGGTATAAGACGAAACTCTTTCCTCTCATTTCCTCATTCTTCACTCCTCTTTGGTGCTTAGGCGATTTTTAGCTAAGGGCAGATTTCTTCTTCCTTGGACGATTTTTGCAAGGGCAGATTTCTTCTGCCTTGGGCAATTTTTGCAAGGGCAAATTGGTATTTTCCTTGGATGATTTTTTTTTCAAGAGCAGATCTGCACTCTTCTTGCTTGGGGAAATTTGAGGGAGCCAAATTTTGTGGGAGCCGAAATTTGTGGGAGCTGAATTTTGAGGGAGTCGAATTTTGTGAGAGCCGAAATTTGTGGAAGATAAAATTCTGATTTTCAAGAGGGGCTGTGATTTTCTCCTAGAGCTAGGGCCTCAAGGTTTGCAAGGGGCTTGAAATTCTCAAAGTCTAATCCTAAATTCCAAAGAGAAGATCTGGCTATTGGTAAAAGTAATTTCAAATCATTTAGAGTTGAAAGGGGTCCTTAAGTTGATTTCCTTCTTTTGTTCTAGTCTAAAGATTGTTTCCCTTAGTTCTTCTTGCACTCATTGTCTACCACTTTACCATCCCGTAATAGGGTGACGAGATGGAGGATGGTAGTGCAAGCAAGAATCCTCAGGGAACAAACACTAAGAAAGACAAAGAGGATATGATGCCCAAAACAACTTACTTCTCGAAAATGGGGTGAATAACAGATCCGGCTATTGGTAGAGGTGACTTTTAATCATTTAGAGTTGAAAGGGGTCCTTAAGCTGACTTCCTTCTTTCGTTCTAGTCTAAGGATTGCCTCCCTTGGTTCTGCTAGTCTAATTGTCCACCACTTTGCCATCTTGTAATAGGGCGACGAGATGGAGGATGTTAGTACAAGCAAAAATCCTAAGGGGACAAACACTAAGAAAGAAAAAGAGGATATGATGCCCAAAACACCTTTCTTCTCAAAAATGAAACGAATAATCGATACCAATATTAGTACAGTAGACATGATACGGGTAAAGGACAGACTAAAAGAAGGACAATCCCCTTTGGCAAAGAAAATATATAGAAGTCGGTTGCACATCACAATCCAGGCATCGATGCTTCCATTACAACCATGATGAGCGACATCGGAGCAACACTTGATTTTGAAGATATCAGAGAAGAGGACATCAATGAAGCAATGCTTGGATCGACATTGGATGAGCTAGGAAAGGTTACTATCAAGAAGAGACTTTGAATGCCCTTTCCTCCCTCAATGCTTTTGTTGGATTCGCAAAAGAGTATGAGAAGGATCACGAGAAGACACTACAAGTAGCAAACAGCGTGATGAGCTCAAGATAAAGCACACACCTTGTCCTTCCATGGAAGAAATCAACGAAATGCTAGCTAGGTTCATTACCTTAGCTAAAAGAATGAAAGAAAAAGGGAGAGTCATATTAGATCATTTAATGTAAGCCCAAGTGGCAATTTCTCTTTCTCCTAGAATAGGACAAGTGTTTATTTTTGATTGGCCGCCATTTTGGTGCCTTGTCATTGGTTACCACTTTTACACTTTTTTCATTGGTCCATTGACGAGGTGGCATCTTCTCATTGGTCGATGGGGTGGCAACCCTAATTAGGGTTTCTGGAATTCAATCTGGATTGTTGGTTTTGCTTTTGATCTCTACCGTCGGTTGTAATTTTGGCATCTATAAAAGGCCATTTGCTCTCATTTGTAAAACGGGGGAGAGAAAATTGTTGCATAAGATAATGCCAAAGTCGCTTTCTTTCTCATTGTTGTGACTTTCATGGTGATTAAGAGCCTTTGGTATTATTGTATGGTTTCTACTTCCAAATAGTTAGAGTAACATTTGTGAGAGAGTCATGTTGGAGGATTGTTGCCAAGATACTATCAAAATTGTTCTCTATTCATTGTTATGACTTGCATGGTGGATATACATGATCATTTTGGTGTATTGCATGGTTCTTCTCATCTCTTAAATTAAAGTAGGATTTCATTTCATGTTGTTAGAGTAGAAATAGATGGCTAATTGTATGGTGATGTTAGTGAATGTTTGATAGGTATCAATACTAGACCACTAGCATCCTAGTAGTTGGTTGGGAAGCCTTGTGTGGTAAACTAGTTTATTTTTCTTTTGAATCATTGCATCTGTGAGGGTGTGGCCGCTGGTTAGCTTTCATTAGATTCGATCCCTGTCCATTTGCTAACCTTTCCATTCATAGGAGTAGGAGTAGAATAGTGAGTAGTTGAAGGAGTAGGAGTAGAATAGCGAGTAGTTGGGTAGTCAAACTTCACTCTAGGAAAGTTAGGAAGGTAGGACTCATTAGAACCATTTTTGCTTCCTCCTCGCGCAATCAACATTATTTGGCGCTACATCCTTCACCATCACCGTCAACATCAACATCACCTGGCACTCATACAAAATCATCACCATCTCACCAAAAACCCGTCATCCTTGAATGAATAGCGTAAGCCCGCCTACGTGATTACCAACAAATCACATCGATAAAACTGAGCAAGTATCCACAAGTGTAAGGAACATTGGAGTTATTCTCATATCCCATGAGCAATAACTTTTCAAGAGAGGAATTGTATGTTTGATACTCTGTATCGGATATCCAATTACTAATATGCTATGTAAGTGATACAAAACTCGCATCAACAACCCCTACATAGGACTCTACTACTTTTTGAAAACACTAACATTGTCGACAAAATGACAACTATTACGAATTCCATCTTCCAAAAATTCAATGTCGATTCCTATCCTTAGGAAAGCATAAGGAGTGTCATTTGTTATTGGAATATTGAGACTTGGAAACGATAGAGTCTGTAGCAAAATGAAAACTGCCTGCACCATTATACTTGAAACAATAGAGTCTCCAACAATTTATTGAACTGCCCGCATCATTATTTCTCAGTCTGATGATTTACAAGGCTTACTATTGTCTCTCGCAAAACATTTATCTTGGTCGTGCATTTTCTAATGTTAGGTACTCGAACATATGATGTAACAAGACTCATAAATGACATTCCAATCTTTAGAATGGTCTCTGCCCAATATTTTGCAATCAAAATAACATGTCATCTTCCAAGGGTTCCAGACATACATGTATAGTATTCAATTATAACATACCAAGCTTTGCACAAATATAACCACAGGGAAATATTAAGACTGAATAACCACTGCAATGAACCAATAAAAATGTTGCTTCTATAATGATTGCCATGAATAATTTAGCCCACTATATAGCTCCACAAATATTTCCTTTAATATATCATTTCAAACTTTCATAAGGGTAGCCCCATGAAATATTTAAAAAGAAAACACTTAACCACACATATAAGAATCGTAGAGTTGGTAATACTTGATTGAAATATTAATCTATCCCTTCATAAATGCTTGGCCCCACCCTCAGTGAAATATTAAACTTCACTTATAATAGCAAAGTAGAGCCCAATCAAATAATTAGTTGGATAAAATCAGTTACCACAATATTGATGGATATAAAGGATTTTCCCGTAACTCAAGTGAGCCGCTGAGATGAATTCAATTTTTTTTCATGCTGCTAACATTAAATATTCGAACTGCGGACAATTTAGTATTCAAGAAATGTTAACGTATGAGCACTGAATATCTCAGTTATGTAATATCTTGATTTTTGTAAAATTAGCACCAGTGTGGATTCCCTCTCAAATCCACTCCTAGATAGAAGAACCAAGTTTCCAAACTGCACTTCTCGGTTATTCATAAATTTTCATAGGCTAATAGAAAAAACAACCCTCGTGCCTCTGTAATATCTCCGCTGTAATATTTCCCCAATTTCTCACAAATATTCTAAGAAAATACCAACAACTAAATCTTGCAATAACTTTCAGTTTTGGCCAGCAAAAGTACCCAAAATTCTAGAATCAAATGGACCCAAATATGTTATTGCACTTCAATTTTCAGCAGTACAAATAAATAACCAGTAGCAATATGATTATCATCATCAAATTCTTTAGTAGACTAGCAATCAGCTCCAATCGTACATACCGAAAATAGTAGTGAGACACCTAATATGCTGTGTCCACGGACAATGGGTTTTCATCCACCATCTTCCGGCTAGAGGGTTTCTGTCTTCAAGATGGCTGAGCTGAGCTTCCAATTCTTCAAGAGAAGAAATCTGAAACCAAAACCAATATCCAAGCATTTTAAAATGAGCTCCTCCTTCCTCTTTTAAGCACAACCTGGTGATTCTTCATATTCCCCTACCCGTTTCTTCATTTTTATTCTGTTTTCCTTTAAATTGTCCTTTTTTCCACTTAAGAGAATAATAGAGCCTTATAATAATCAAGTGACTCATGCATTTTAATTTAAAAGTCACTTTATTTAAACTATGTAATCTTTAGGTATTAAAATAGATAACAATCAGACTTGAAACCTAGCTTGTCAAAAAGATCTTGGTGAGATGCTGTCCAACACTAAAAAGCCTGAATATGGAACCCTGCTGACTTACTATAAATAGTAAGTATCTGGAAGCCTCTGTTGTATCAACTCAATTTGGCTTGAATCTGAAAGTGCCTAGACCAAAACTTGCACTGATCCTTGTAAATTCTAGGTTAGCCCATGGGACCATGGTGAAAAGGGCTAGTGATGCATCAGGAAATAACGACTAGAAAATGGGGACCATGGTTTGATGCACATATATAGAAAAGCCAATCGACTCACAAGGAAGCAGATTAGATTTGGTATCTAGTAAACAGATATATTTCCCTTGTGGAGTACTTGGTTAAGAGCATAGAAGTTCAAAAAGCAACCGCTGGTGCAAGCTATTCAATTATATATTAGAGATGATATCCTTTGAAGAAGCATAATCAACTACTGCTATATTAGAGACAACTTCATTGATCAGAGAATCATAGAATAGATGAGTCAAGAATAGCAAAGACGACCTATATCTCTGCGAGTAAATCATCATATCGACCTGTATATGCAGCATGGACTATATAAGAAGGACCAGAGACAACCATTCAGATTAGAGCATATTTCATATTGTTGTATCAGATACAACTTTTGTCATGTCCCCAAATTCGAATGTAATAATTTAATTCAATTAGTTAATTAACTGGTCTCAGAATTTAAATAATATAACAGAAGGACCTTTAATTAGTTACTTTAATTAATTAATATGGGGCCCAAGTTAATAATATCCGTATTTGTGGTTTTGATTGATTTAGTATATCTCAGACCCATTTTTATTTAATTGTTTTTGTAGGTGTGGCCGTCGGCTATCTTTGTATACCCTCGGAAAGGTTTCCCGGACGGGTATTTAAGCACGGCTTGTAGGTAGTTGTTGTCATGCGATTTGGATTATTTTTTTGTACTATGAATTCCTGTTGTAGTTCGGTGTTCACCATTTTGGAAGTGAAAGATCTTCCCTACTTGGCTTTTTTGGTTTTGGTGGGATTCAACCCTCACCCTATTCCGTTGTTGTATTACTTTGCTTCCAATCTGACAAATTCAAAACTATTCTTGTTTGGACTACATTTATCTGTTACTATCTCAATATACTTTGGTGTCTTCTATATATTTCCTTCAAGTGTCAGTCCCATTCTGGAAGTCTTAGCATTAGCGAATCGGAGAAGCAACCTATACTGCGTCACTTTCGTCACCATACATATCCAACACAACACATCATCTTCCCTACGCTTCTGTCAGTGTTTCCAAGCACTATTGTACGACCGGCATTATTGATTGTACAACCCCCTACCGTACGCCCTGCATCCTTGCAATATCACTACCATATGACCTCTTGAGCCTAACGTACGACGATCACACTATCCCCATACCTACACCGTATGGCTCCCAACATTGACCGTACACCATCCTTCTTGCTCACCGTACGATCCTTGTATGTGCCGTAAGCTACTAGTCACACCGTACGGTAGCCTATCTTACCGTGGGGCTTCCCATCAGGTCGTATGGCCACTTCCACTTGCTCACTCAATCACCATTTTTAGCGATAAATAGAAATACTTGAATAGGAACATTACAACCTTTCTATTGCTTGTATACTGCCTTGTTGAAGAGTATATGATTGAACTACACTTGATTTCCATTACTATCAATATTTGCGTTTGGAATTATCAGTAAAATACATTTTATACTTGTCAGCATTTGCATTTGGAATTACTAGTAATTGGCAATTGATATTATCTTGTGCGTGCATTTATACAAAAATACAATTCAATCAATTACATTATTTACTTCAGTAGATCAATTGACAAGTAGAATTGCATAAAATCAATAGTGTCTTATAATTGGCAAAAAGGAGACATTACAATTGGTATAAGAGTCGAGTTGTTCTACCCAGAGGTGAATAGAAAACCATTATAACCTATGCCCAGAGGAAGACAGGCCAAAAAGAAGCACGCATGGGCAAAAAAGGAAATATGGGGATTTAGGTAGATTAGGTACTATGTGAACAGAGAGAGATACAAAACAAATTAACTCAATTAAATGATGTTTTGACTCGATCCACACTTAACCACACCCTTGAAAATCATAAAAGCTTAATTAGACAGATGAGAAGAGAAATCACAAAACTATAGTCCATAAAGACAAATCTCAAGGCCAGGATTACCAAGATTTGCACCACCGAAAGGACAAATAAGGGAAGAACCCTCCTTTGTTCAAATTCAGGAAAAAATTAAGCAAGATTGGGAAGTTGGCGACCTACAAAAAGAAATGTCCTTTAAAGAATACCTTGATTTAAGAGACCTACAAAACGGATTGTCCTTCAAAGAATACCTTGATTTAAGAATGAAATATATGGCTCAAAGAGGGAGTAGAGAAGGATTCTTCAAAAAAGGAAGGTAGGAAAGCTCAATATTCCATATTTTGAGGGAACAAAAACATGTCTGCTAGAGCCTAGGTGCAAAAACTTGACACTTACTTCCAACTAAACCCCATGACTGAAGAGGAAGCCACAAAATATGCAGCTCTCCACCTAGACGGAATAGCACATGAATGGTGGCACCATGGGATGATAACCATGAGACATTCCAAGATTACCTCCTGTCTAGAGTTCATTGAAAGGGTGATAGAGAGGTTTGATAATAAAGACCCCAAGCTGCATTTCAAAGAACTAACCCAAGTCAAGTACCACGGATCAATAGAAGAATACATCACTGAATTCCAAAGAATTTCAGTGCTAGTAACAGACATATCTGAAAGGAGACTAATTGTACTCTTTAATGACGGGCTACAAGATCCCTTGAGAGGAGACGGTACAGGCCCGAAATCCTCTCGCCCTACAAGAACTCATCAAGGAAGCTATGTTTGAAAGTGAAGGGAAAATTCACTATATTGAAGTAAGACCTAATTGCGAAGATGAGGAAAGATTGAATTGTAATACAAACTCAAAAGGGAAACCTTTGACGGAAAGTAAATAAGAAGAAATTCTAGCAAGTCTAGAAGGACCTACTCACAAAGCATTTCAAATCCAGGCCCAAATTAAGGAAAGGATATAAGAGTGCTCTTGGACAGTGTCTCTACAATCAACTTCATCAGTCAAAAATGGATCCAAATCACCGCATCCCAGAACTCAAACACAAAAGGCTTGACATAAGACTAGCAAATGGAACATCCACATGTAGCAACACCATAACTCCTCCACTTACCTTGCAGATGGGAGACTGCACCTATTCAGCCAAATTCCACATTCTTCCTTGAATGAAATACATAGGTCCCTTTAAACAAGATGTCAACAACCAAACATTCAAGATCAAGAGAGAAGGGAAGAAATATACTCTACATGGATTGCAAACTAGAATGATATCTTTTGCCAAAAATGCACCATCTCCCTATTCTATCTATTATATGCTCGACAAAATACCTCCAGACTGCTCCAAGGAGACTTCCTCTCTACGTGGCCAAGAACAAGAGCATCAACCGAAGATTGAGGCAATCAGAAAGAAGTGTGGAACTTTCAGAGTTTGTATCAACTACAAGAAAACACTCATAAGAGCTGAAGGTCAAATGCTTGTGGGCAAGCATTTTGAAAGAGGGGAGATTGTAATATCCTATTATTAAAATAGTAAAAGAACAAAATGTAAATATGGGCAAGGAACGAAACATACCTTGTCTTTGTATATTATCTGCATTTCTTGCATTTTTATATCGTAGTTTAGAATTGATCTAATGATAGATGGAGGTTGGCACTTCCCAAGGCGTCCATCCACCATGGAGAGACTTAGCCCTGATGATATGTAAACTCCAGTTGACCACTTGTATATATCATCAATGCTAGTGAGCTCCATGATGGACTGATTGCTTGATGATTGGATTTTGCAACTATCATCATGTGATCACCATCATGATATGTATCACATTTCGTATGCATTGCAATCCACATAAATGATATGTATCACATTTCGTATGCATTGCAATCCACATAAATGTATCAATCCATGATTTTCCATCCCATACATATGCATAACAGAAATACATACATACATGACATCCACTTCATACTTAGATACATCCATGTAGATGTAATTGCATAATCGTCATATTACATAATGCATTAACTGCAAAATACTATCATTCCCACATCATTTGCATTAAAGTCTACATATATCAAGCATCATGCATATATGCACATACTCTGCAATGATACTAACCGATATATATATATATATGCTTGATACAATAATCACCATGCACCATAAGACTTGAGTGATATATGATCGGGCATCACATATTCTATTATGCTATAAAATACCCCGATTAGTCTAATCAAGCTGGCATTGTTAATGTCTTAATGATAATCATTCATGATTAAGTTCATCAAATAATCATGAAAGATTATCTGGTGAACAACATTATTATCAATTGTTATGAAGGTGATGTCTTTCCACCTGCACCCTAGCCAATCAGCTCACTAAGAAGTACATTAGATTTGATATTTGATAAACAGATATATTTCCCTTGTAGAGTGCTTGGTTAAGAGCATATAAGGTTGCTATAACAAACCGCTGGTGCAAGCTATTCAATTATATATCAGAGATGTCATCCTTTAAAGAAGCATAATCAACTACTGCTATATCAGAGATGACTTTACTGATCAGAGAATCAGAGCACAGACAAGTCGAGAATATCAGAGACGGCCTATATCTCTGCCATTTAATCATCATTGCGACCTGTATATATAGTGTGGACTATATAAGAAAGATCAGAGACAGCCATTCAAGTTATAGAGCATATTTCACATTGTTTTATCAGATAAAGCCTTTCTATCACTTGTATGCTGCCTTCTTGAAGAGTATACAATTGAAGTATACTTGATTTCCATTACTTTCAGCATTTGCATTTGGAATTACTATTAATTGGCATTTGATATTATCTTGGGCATGCATTTATATAAAAATATAACTGAATCAATTGCATTGTTTACTTCAGTAGATCAATTGACTAGTAGAATTGCATAAAATCTATAGTGTGCCATAATTGGCAAAATGGGGACATTATAGCTTCCTTTCAACATTGATAAAAAGTTGTTATTGGCAGCGAATGGTGAAGATTTTTTGCAATACACTTCTTGATTATATTAGTCTTGGGAATGAAAAAGTGTGAATCACTGGTGAAGGAGAAGCTTTTAATATATAGACATCATTGAGAGTAATTAAGGATCCTTCTTGTAATAGGTGTTTCCATCATTTTTGATTGATGGGAAGATTGCAAAAATAGACCATTGATCAGCATATGGCAATGTCCCCAAAAGGGACAATGTTTTTGAAGGCGGTGGATTGTGAGGGTTAAGTAAAAATGCAAATTCATTGCCGTTACTCTCATATAATCTATTGAAATAGTAGGGCTTGAAAATGTTGTCCATGTCATAACAATGGTAAAAATTGTAGGGCAATTGGGTCTATAGTGGAGGCTATATATAGTCACATTTTTAAGGTTCCATGTGCTGTCCACTTTTTCAATTTGATATTGTAAAAGATTGGCATAGAAATTGAGTGAATCAGAGTTCAAATAAATCTAAATGGAGGGCAACAAGAACCAAATGTTTGTGACTAATCATCATATGTCACAAGCCGTAAGATCTCCAAGTTGGAGATGTTGAAGATAATTGAATTAAATTTTCACATATATTTGACATGTGATATGTATTTTTAATACCATGTTAGGTTGCCGAAACATCTGCATGTCACAGAATGGTCTTCTGATTCTGAAGGTACAAGAGGTCTTTAGTTCTATGGTCATCAACAATTTGTAGATCGTATGGAGGCAACCAAGCACAAAAAGGGCCCAAAAGAGTAAAAGCATTGATCCTAGATGATGAGTAGTTGGTTCATGTGGAATATGTTTTGAATTTCATTGAGCCCATTGCGAGCATAATTAGGTGTGCTGATATTGAAAGCCCATGCTTGGGTAAAATTTATGTTGGCATGAAATGGTGGAGAAAATAAGAGCAAAAATAGAATCCAAGGAAAATGACCCACTGGAAACATTTTTCAAAATTGCGCAAAAGATTATTGTTGATTGTTGGAACAAGATGACCACCCCTTAACATCTCTTACCCTTTCTTTTGTCACCAAAGTATTATAGCAAAGAGGTACATCCATTTTGGAGAAGGGTACCACTATATAGGGATGGGGAGAATGCAATTGGCTACAGGTCTGCATTTAGAAAGACATCTTTTAGGTACCACTTCAGAGCTTCAAAAAACCCTGATGAGTGGTGGTCTTTATGTGGTCAAGGCTTCATTTACTTGCAGCCTCTTGCAATTGAAATTGTCTCCCAAGTATCTATCTTTTAGACTTTTTATTTTTATATTTTTCTTTTTTTAATATATTGCTATCATGCTATATATTATATTTTAGAATAGTATAATTTTATAATCTAGGTTCTGAATTATAAAATTAAATATTTAATGTTTAATGCAAACTCAACACATTTCATGTTCCTTAGTTGAGTGGAATTGGAGTACATACTTCTCGGTCAAGCACAATTGTTTGGGTGCAGAAAAAATAAAATAGAGTATTTGGTCTATATACACCCCAATCTTCATGTCTTCTCATACAAGAATCCTGAATACAATTTCAGTATGACAAAGAATTGGGATTTAACCCTTGAGCATACTGATTCAGACGTTAAGATTTTCAACTTGCCAAAAGTCTCTATGGATAGGGCGACTTTTGCACTATCAAAGCTAGTGGGAGTGGCAATCCAATTGATTGTGGTTCAAATGAAAATGAACCAAATGTTGACCTTGATGCTTTTGATGAAGAAGAATATGAATATTAAATATTGATTGTAATTTGAATTTTCATTGTGTCATGATGTCTTTAGACTTGAGTATTTTCATTTTTGCAAATTATGAATATGAGGTATTTAAATACTCCAATTATTGGCAATTATAAGTATTACTGCTCTCTCTCTCTCTCTCTCTCTATATATATATATATATATAATATGCATGCATGCATACATACATACATATATCCATTCAGATCTGCACCAAAGGAAAAATTATATTTCTCATGATATCCTACTTGTTTGTAGTATTTGTACTTGGACAGGCAAAATAGTAATTGTGAAAACTCTACTTGACCAATTGAATGTTGGATTGTGCAACAAAAAATGAACAAAGATTTGATGAAGAAACCGAAATGCCAATGTGCACCTAATGCTGGCACCAAACTCTTTGAAACTAATTGTGGGCTTAATGCTTGCAATAGACTCTCTAAAGCTTAGGTTTCACTTGGAATTTCAAATCTAGATGTCCATTATGAGAACCCTATAACCTTACCATTCAAGTACAACCTCCTTGTACAATTTATTGTTTCTTTTTTATTTAAATATAATTCTTAAATACTAAATTAAGTAAAAGCTAAATTTTTTAAAATATTGGTAGTCAAAGCTAAAAATTAATATTAAAAGTTTGAAAAATATTAAAATCTTCAAAATTATAAAAATATGTTTTTTTAATACTGAGATTTAACTTCTTCAGTAAATCTTGGGTTTAGGGTGATCTAACTTTCAAAGACATCATCTTTGTTGTGAACGAAAGGAAAGGGACTCCTTGTTCAATAGTGTTCAAGGGGCTGAGTGAATGGAGAAGCATATCCGAAGTAGCCAAGACAAACGATTTGCAAATGATCTATAGATCCCAGCACTGTTGCAGAGTTCTACTCTTGAAAACCAAAATGTTTAACACCATAACCCCCTATGAAACCCCTAACAAGTTTTGCAAACCTTAGTATTTGTTATTGCAGACCATATGATTGAGTATGAACAAGCATATTAAAGATTTCAAACAACAATTTTTTAGTTCACTAGATTTCAAAACTTCTGTAACAACCAACATTTATAGACAATCTATCCACACAACCTAGTAGGTCAACTCCCATGGGGTTTTTGGCCCAAAGATAGCATTTTATGTGGCTCTCTTTCTTGAGATACGAGAAGGGATTATTGTCCATCCCTTGTACCTATCCCACAATTGGTCTCATTCCCTTAAGATTCCTATCGGCTCCTCTAGAGTGGGTTCTCATCAACTTTGTTTTGAGATAGATCACTAGTTAGAGAGAGAACATAGGGTTTTCCATCTTTGCAACATTGCAAAGCCTGAGACTGAGGAGCATTTCATTTTTCATTACCCTATTTATTATGAGATCAGGGGGAGCCTCTACTGTCATTTTAGGGAGTCTCAAGATCTCTCGACCTTTTTTAGAAACATGGATCAAAGGCATCTCGCCCTTTACATTTCGGAGGCTACCAAGCTTCACTGCCACACATTGCAGCACCAAGCTCTTGTTTGGTCACATTCATGCCGGCCTATCACTTCTTTGATGGAAATATTCTCATTGATGTCAAGAGCTCTCAAGATATTCTTGAACCTTGTCATTGATGTCAAAGTTAAGATGCCAAAGCATATTATAGAATCTGCCAAAGAATCAAGACCAAACAAGTTCCAAAGTGACAGAGACTGAGCGTGAGTGAAGTATCATGCATGTATATCAACATGTCATAATATGGATACTTATGTGGCTAATCTCATACTATGTTGTAACTGGATCTGGAGGCCATAATGGAAGTATTGTGGAAAGCAAAGCAATCATATTTCTATTGTGTTTGTAGAAGATTTATAAAGCAGCTATTTATATCAGGTAACAACATGTCAAACAATAATATGTGAAGATCTTGATGATGACAAGAGTAATGGCTATGACACAAATACAGCAGTGAGATATGTATAAGTATATGAAGCAACATGTATATTTTCTAAGAGTAAGTATGAGGAATCATATCTCTCAAGAAATCAAACATTTGGGAGTTTGGCAGCCAGAAAGTTACAAACTGATTACAATAAACAGAATATATGAAGGGCACTCAAAATAAGAAAGAGATATGCAATGAATCAAACTTTGTGAATACACGTTGTATAAGATCTGCATAAGAGCAGCGAAAATATATGAAGTCATGCAACACGGTGAATATACACAGGCAGACTTAATAAACAAATAATGGTATGCAGCAGCCGTTGATATGTCTTCCCACGTCACACAATATGGTGTATGCAGAACAAAACATAAGTCAAGAGAAAAATAAACTATATCAAACAAAAGTAGAAGTTTCAAAGAGCGCAAAATGACAAAATTCGTTGTCTTATCCACAAACAAGAACAAAGGGGTAGCGAATATTTCATTGAAAAGCTATGTAAGACAAGTTTGAATAAAGACAAAATAAAAAGGTGTCGTCTTTCTTAATAGAGAAAGAATTAAGGAGGAAGCCCGATAAAAGACAAAATCTCCATGTAGCGCTATGATGTGATCACACCATATAGCAACTCATCGTGGATTCCCAGCGAATTAATTCAGAAAGAACAGACTATATATATTCAGTGGCGACGAAAAGTCTTTGTGGTCAACAGCATAGAAAACGGCAGAAATTGCAGACAAGGCCACGTAAGACACATTGGTAGTGAATATTAAAGATGACAATACAAGTTTAATCAACAATGTTGGAATCGTGGAGCAAGGAAATTAATATTTTAAAATAAATATTGCCCAGATATGTGTGGAAGACGTGAGTCATAAAACAGGCATAAAAATGAATATTAACATTGGTAAAGACACACAAGTCAGCGGTTTGAATGAATATGTTTGATACGAACAGTAGAAGGCAGAATTGTTTAATACGCACAAAACAATCTCATAACATATGCACTAGTTGAAGTTTTAAGATGATAAAATAAATCAAATGAAGGAAATGACTACTGAAAGTCATAAAGTTTGAGTTATGTAATTCAATTGTTAATTGAACTAATAGTTATGAATAGACGTCAGTTACAAAAGGGCACAACTCTTTCATGAAGAGATACGTAAAGGTATATATATATATATAAAATTAATGAAGTAAAAAGTCACTCTGAAAGTGGAAAATATAGAATGAAATATCTGAAATAAAGTAAATAAAAAGAATACAGAATTAAGATGTGCAAAGAAGCTGAAATGAAATATATATAATCAGATTGTAAATCTGATTCATATGTATATGAGTAAGTTGAGTGACATAAAGAGAAAAGAGATACATATACAGATATAAAAGTGCATGATAATATATGTATAGATATAAAAGTGAAATATAAGCAGATGTGAAAGAGGATGTGAAATATATGCCAGTAAAAGAAGAGTATGTGAATTCAAATTAAGAAAAGAGATATAAAGAAGAGTATGTGAATTCAAATTAAGAAAAGAGATATAAAGAAGAGAATAAAAAATTACTTAAATTGTCCATCATCAGTTGTGTAAGCAACATCGTCAAGATGGAAAAAAGAAAGTTTGTGTGTAGTGGGTTGGTGTTCACGAAGACAAGCAGAGGGAGTTGGAGCTTCCTATAGGTCGGAGCCTGTGAAGTGTGGAAGTCAGAGTTTCAAGTGAGTAGGTGGTCATAAACATAGAGGTCGTAGCCTCTAGTAGGTTGAAGCCTACAAATCATTGTAAAAGAACAAAGTTTATATAAAAGCATTTTTTGTCATGGTTTTCTCCCGCATTGGGTTTCCACGTAAATCACTGTGTTAATGTGTTAATGTGCATAATTGTTCATTTTAGCATTTGAAGTTATTGCTTGGATAAAAGTTTTAAATTGGTGAATTTCTTATTATACTGATTCACCTACCCACCCCCTAGTATAATTGTGTGCTCTTCATTCTTTGCAGGGCTCCCCTTAGCTCGGGGCACCAAGCGTCAACTTGGTCCCTCCCCAAATTTTTCCAAATCAGTTAAGCCCCACAAAGGCTCTTCTCAATAGTGGTACACTTCCTCTTAGGACACCCCAACAATAGTCATCCTTCATGACTTCTCAGAGATGTTCCGGGCTCACTCCTTGTTCCTCGTCTTACCCTTCGGTTCATAGGTTCTTTGCCGAGGCTTCGGCCTCCTACGGGTGGCATGGTCTCTTTGTTGAGATTCTCCCTCCTATTGTTTTCGTCATTTCTTTCTTGCTTGGTTGGGTTTGTAGTTTGTTTCTTGTTCTTGTTTTCTCAAGCACCATTTGGTGTTCGTCCTATGGGTTGGCCCCTTGTAATCTTGGCAGTCCTTTTGATCCATTTTGTGGTCATTAATAAATTTATGTTATGTTATCTATCTAATTATAGTGGTTCTAGATTTAAATAGTTATCCTAGAATGTTGATTTGTTCCCTCGATAATTTCTTAAATTTCAAAAATATTTTTTAGCTTTTTAAAGCCTTCCTTTGAAATGAGCAACTTTAACCCTTCTAAATTTGTAAATTTGGTATAAAACCCTTGTTACACTCCTTTGACTTCTGCAGATGAAAAATGTTTGTGATGGATCATAAAATCCATAGACCTTTTTCTCCATCTAAAAGAAAATCAATAAAGTGTGTTAACCTAAAAACTTGCAAGGATGCACTACACAAATTATATAGAAAACACTCTTCTCATCCCAAGAATATTGATCATTGCTTTGATTATGCAAAGAAACATCTCTTCTCCCGTAATAATGATGCCTCCAATTTTGTAGTGTTTTTGTTCTCCCTTTTTCATTTTTTCTAATTTGAGGCCAAATTTGAAACTTTGGGGATCATGTCACTTTTCAAAGCTTTTAGACCAAAATTGCACATTTCGATCTCTTTCACCACTTCTCCACTCTTTGTGCATTTGGTGCGAAATTGCCCAATTTTCGTACCTTGACGCTTCTCACGTATGAAGAATTTTTTGGGATCTCTATGTATGGTCATGCAGTTTGGACTCTCTAGCTCCTTTTTGACTATCTTTATTTTTTGAGCACCTCATCTGTCATGAAAAACATGTCACTTGAAAATTTGTTTATTGTTTGCATACTCCAATGGATTGTCACATAACCCACAATGCACATCACTTCTTTTTGCCATTATTCATTTGTTGGGCACCCTAGTGGTTTGTTGCTTAAATCATCAAAGGCAAGCCACTTTTGTCACTTCACAATTTTTTTGTGCTTTATTGCTTTGTTGCATGACTCAAGTCTGTCTTGCCACTTTCCTTCTCACCAACATAACATTTTTGTTTGGATTTGTCTTTTTCTTTTAAATTTTAATTTTTTTGAATTGAAGTATTGGAAATATTTCCTCAATGGCTACAAAATGAAATTGAATAGAGTTTGAAATAAGGATTATGATGAAGGGCTATAAAGACGAAAATCATCATTTTTACACAATTATGACTTAATAGAGGAAAAAAATGTTATGGGCATAGTTTGCAAACTCTTTGAATACTCTCAGAGTTGTCGAGTACTCTCAATTTTTTTTGCAGGCCGAGTATTCTTAAGTTTAACTCGCATATTTATAGATGTAAAAAAATGTGGGTAGAAGTGTCGATGTAGAGAAAACATTGGATTAGATGCATTTTTCATATGATGTTAGTGCTATAAAACTATGCATTTTCTCTATTGAGATGTCAATTTCTAATTGAATATGTTTTGTAATTGAATTCTACAAAAGATATATGTTTCTTTAAGAGATTTTAAATTTTAGTACTTTCTGAGTTGCCGAGTTTTTCTGCAATTTTTGTCGAGTATATGCCGAGTTTTTGCCAAGTTGAAAATTTTGGGTTTGCCGAGTACTCTCTAAGTCCGAGTTTGCAAACTATGGTTATGGGTACATGGTAACAAGTAATTAAGTGATGATTATTTTTTGATTCAATTGTATAATTTCAAGTTAATCTTCATTGACATATTTCATGAGTAGTGGCTCACAAAAACTCCTCTCTCATGACCATGAAAGGTCCACTTTGTACTCGTTACATTTTGTGATGATCATATGAGTGAAACACAAAAACTTCTAGGTGAAAGATCTGCTATGCACTTATTAAATTTAGGTGAAGCTCACAAGTAATGAATGAGAGTGCAAAGTTGACTTTCACAGTCATGAGAGATGAGTTCTTGTGAATCACTACTCACAAAATATGGATATTGACCTGAAATTTGAAACTATGCTGTAGACTCCTAATAAATCATCAAAAAGATTGATAAATTTTAAAAGACCTATATAAAAATAATAAGCAATATCAGAGGACAATAATGATTTTTTTGGGTGGTTTGTTGAAGATTTGATATACATTTCATTCCGATAATTAATGATACTCCAAGTTTGTAGTTATGGTAGCGATTTTTTTATTTTGGTCAAGGCAGTGTACTACTAAACATTTAGATTTTATACAAATCAAATTTTCTGTTGCTGGGTCTTGGTATTGTAACGAAGCTTGGGACTAAACCGTGCCTTGCCAATTTACCCAAAGTTACAAATGGCATTAACGTTTTAATTCAATGCCAACTAGTAGGTTTTGGTTGAAATGAAATTTGTAGATTAGATAGATTGGGATTAACAGTTTTTCTTCTACAATTAATGTAAGGTATAGAAACTAGAACTAAGCTATAGGTGACAGGTTCAAGTTTCTAACGACATACAATCACCTCTCTTAAAGGTTTACAAATACATTTACTATTAGATGAGTTATGATGGCTTCTAATCATGTTCACATTTTAAACAGGTTTTTATATCCTATATACCCTCTTATATGCTTAGCTGCAGCAGCTGTGATAGAGAGGTTTCCTGATTTAGTCCATAGGTTTCAGAGTGTGCAAGAAGAATCGTTGGCTTTTATGGTAAGATTTGGTTTTCCTTGGTACTTTGTTCCCTTCTTGACATTAGCGATATAGGAAAGTTTAGCTAAAGCATTTAATTTGGTATGTTCTTGAAAGAATATACAAGTGTTCTCTAGGTATTGCAGTTCTTGAACTAATGGGTTGCATGTGGGAGCAGGTTGCAAAAATTTTAAGGCCCATTGTGCTTGGTTTTATCTTAGCTGTTTTCCACAGTAGGACAAATGCACTTTTATACGGGTATTCTGCTCCTGTGGAAGTGTACAAGCACCTGGCAAATTTAAGCAACATGGGTAATGGTAAGAAGAAACAGACGGGTGAAATAATTTTGTCCTTACTGCATTGTCACTCTAGGACAGATTCGTTTGGATAACTGTTAGCGATGAGCACAACAATTAGGTACAAGACAACTATTTAAATAACTTGGGGACACTTGGTAATGTGATGAACAGGTTACATCTTATATGTTTTAAAATACATTCTCTTCAGATAAAACAAATATGAAATTGCCTTGAATTGAAATTTCTCATGGTCTTTGAATAATATATAATCTTGCAGAATCTGTACTTTGTGTTGGGAGTGAATGGCACCGATACCCTTCATCCTTCTTCTTGCCCTCACACGTGTCTGAAGTGCGATGGATTGATGATGGTTTCAGAGGACTCCTCCCAATTCCTTTCAACGAAACACTGGGTGGAACTGCATCTGCTCCTAAATATTTCAACAGTCAGAATAAGGCATCTGATATACAATATGTAATTACTGCAAATTGTTTCTTCTCTGCTTTGAAATACTTTAAGTAACATATGAATTGCGCAAAGTCGGAATATATGGTTTGTAATCTAGTAATCTAGGTACTTACTCTGTAAGAGACATATTTTCTGCACCGTCTGAGGAAGACCACCTTAATTTGTGGTGAATGTTACCTGCAGATCAGGGATCTTCAAACTTGTAGTTTCCTTGTGGAGCTTGACCTGAAAAGGGAGTATGCATCCCGTGGCTCTGATCAATCAAAATGGGAGGTACGTGATTAGGTTTTTATTTCCCCCCTCTAATATTATGACACAATCAAATGATTATCTATGCTAGAGTCGTGATCAGATCTTTCTGAATGTAGTGTTTACATCATTGCTTGTTTCTGATGAGATGCTTTCTGAATGCAGACAATCTTCGAGATTCCTTTTCTGGACAAGGACAAGTCTCCTGCGTTCTCTCGAGCATTTGCTTTACCATGGGTATGGGAAACAAAGAATGTGTTTGGCACCTATAAATTGCTTAGAAGGAAGCATATTATATCTGGAGAAGGCTCAAATGATATGCACATGACATCTGGAGAAAAATTAAATGATATGCACATGACATCTGGTGAAAGCTCAAATGATATCTGGGTATTCCCTGGAAGTAATTAGTATAGAGTGTTGGACAACTGGTCTTTGTTGTATTTGACTGGGATCTTGGTGGATGGATGATTAGTATTCCCAATTGTTCCTTGGTAGATGGATGAATAGTAGTCTCAACTGCTGTTCTGTACAATACTTTTATAACCAAGTCAAAATGTACCATGCTTTTTAACAAATGGTTCATTTTCACTTGATACTATACCTTGCAAAAAACTTGCGAGGTAGAATTTTCATCATGCTCTTATGCTACTAATGCAATGTAGTGCAAAATCGTTGAGAATGGCTTTCGTTATAACATACTTGAATGAGTTCACTATGAAGCCAGGCAAAGTTATAGCGTTCTCTTTTCTGGAGAATTTCATTATCTGCAGAGAAAAAATGTTCCTTTTTGGTGGGTAAAATATTTTATTAGAGCTTAGGCAAAACTGCAAAAGTTATGGATTGGTTTTGGGGAGGCACACACTGCAGGCAATAAATCATCCATAGATATATTAAAATATTTAAATAACCAAAGTTTGGTTTTGATTTGCAATAGTTATGGATTGGTTTTGGGGAGGCACTCATTCGAGGCAATAAATCATCCATAGATATACTGAAATGTTTAAATAACCAGAGCATGGTTTTGAAATAGAGAATCATTGACATGATCAATGGAGCACAACTCTAAATGAGGCACCCGAGAGGTATATTTAGGTATAGATATTATTATTATACATACAGGTTCTCAAGGAAAACTCAAGAGTGCCTTTTTTTCCAGTTATATATGGTAATTACCCTGGTTTGTTTCTTTGGACCGAAACCTGTTAAACGGCTTAGTTTGCCCAGTTCTACTAAAAATGCGAAGCTCTGCAAACACAAGTTGATGAAATATTGCTTTCAACTTACATTAAACTTGATTTCACCTTTAAATATGTGTATATACCGACAAAAGGTATATATATATACCCGGTTGCTAGTTAGACAATAATCTGCCCTCAAGCACACGGAAGAACTCTATATATATATATAAACAGAACAAATTATCTTTATTTATAAACAAACTAAACTACAATATGTTGGTCATACAAACAGCCATTCTTAATATTTCCTTTTCATTCATCACCACTATATTTTAAAAAAATAGAATGAATATAAATTTATAATGCATAATTTTTTTTTTTTCGACTATAAAGTAATTTTTATATCAGGCTACATATTAATATTAATACTATACAAATAGGATGTAAGGAGCAAATTTTTGTTTTAATATAAAAGTGATTGTCCAGCTTTTGTAAATACATTTGCAAGGTGATATTTGGATTGACAATGAGATTTGGTTATTTGTATTAAGATTGCTTTTGAGGTGATGGTGCTCAACTTGCTTGCTTTGACAATGAAAATTGGATTACTTGTCATTGCCATCATAGAGATGTCATTACAAAATGTCTTGTTTTATTGAATTTGTGGTTTCAAGTTTATGTAGGTTTGGGTTCAATAAGAGTTTAGGTTCGGCCTTGAGTTCATCTAGGGTTTGAACTTGATTGCTCGAGGTGGACCCATGCATCCGAAAAAGGGCCCAAGTAAAAAATAAATTAAAAATTAGAAGTGATCCCAACCCTAATTTTGGCATACCTTTTTTTTTTTTTTTTTTGTCATTTAACCTCATTTTTTCAACACAAAATTTGCATTCTCACCAAGTTTTTCTTCTATTTGGTTTTGAAGGTTGGTGATTTAGCTGCCACAATTGCACAACTTGCCCAAGTCTCTATAGATGATGCAACTCATGTGCTTGTCATAGATATAGCAGGGGAGAAGTGACAATCTAATGGATTGTGGTTTAAATAAAGTTGAACCAAATGGTTGACCTTGATGCTTTTGAATTTTGATTATGTTTTGATATTTTGAGACTTGAATATTATAATGTTTGCAAAGATGATATTATGTGGTATCTACAAACTTTGTTTATCAACAATTATTGATTTATGAATATCTCTCTTATGTTATACAATTATATTTGTATTTTGTAATTTTGATTTTTGAACATATAATATATATGCATTTGTGTGTGCAACTTAGTAAAATGTCAAATTTAGTTATTTGTAACAAGACTGCTTGTGAGATTGATGTCTCTAAGGGGCTTCTGGAAAAGATAAAGTTGTCTTCTCCTCTTGGGTCTTGGATTCAACTTCTTGATTATGAGGATATCCTCTTTAGATGCAGGAATGTCATATGACTGACCATCTAGAAGTGCGTTGTTCCTCTGACAAAGTTTGTTTGAAGAAATCACCTTCTTTGTGGATGGGGGTTTCGGATGACCACTATACAAATTAGGAAGTGTCCACAGTGGTTGATGGGTTAGACAACCCTTCTCTTGTTGATTCAGATGAGGTTCTGCATGATGTCTCTAGCGGTTTGAATGTTGTCCCTTCGATTGCTGACACTTCTCTTGTTGTGGGCTCTTCTCCCGCTCCTGACTTTGTTGATTCATTTGATGTTCGTTTGGCAGATTTGAGTTAGAAGGTTGTTGTTGGCCCTTTTTTTTGTCGCTAGCTCTTGCCAGAACCATGTTGTTGGTGCTTTTTTTGTAGATGGGGTTTTGGGGGTTAGTGGGGATTGACAAAAGGCTGCTGGGAAGGTGGACGATGGTTGGATATCAGTTGAAGGAAAAAAGGCAAGTCCACCAAACCCTCATTTGATATGGCTTTACGTTCTCATAAGTTGGGACCAAAATGTAAATCTTGATGGACTTTGGTTTCTTGAGCTATTTTCCCTCTTGTAGGGAACTTGGGTGTGTCCCTCTAGTTTGTCGAGTGGTTTTCCACAGTGGTGTTATGGTCCTCATTGTTATATCTTTCTTCTCCCTTTGTACAAGGTTTTGGGTCCTTTCAAACCTTGTTTTTACTTAATCAAAACAAGATTGCTTGTGAGGTGTAGGTTTACAATGTGCTTGATATGAGTGTAAATTTTGTATTCCTTGTCATTATAATTATGGACACATCACATAAAATAGTCGTAGCCAATTTTTTATGATTATTTCAAATTGGTCAATACTCTTTTCCAAAAAGCTGCCTTATCATGGGGCTAAAGTTGTTGAAATACATTATGCCTTTTGCTTAAGATAAGGAAACAATTGTTTTCTTTTTGGACCCCATGAAATAGCACATAATTTCATGTTAAAAACATATGTTGAAGTGCTTTCCTAATTATAAGAGATGCAATACAATCATTATCAATATATTACAAGTTCAAGGTTATTTTTAGGTGGATGATACATCTCGTGATATTTTGTTTCATACACATCTTCAAACCATTTTTCCTTGTGAATGCTCTTTAGTTCCTTTTTTTAATATGAAGTGAAAAATGTTTAATGATATTTTATTTATCTTTAGATTAAATGAACATCCAACGATGTAAGGGTAATACTGTTTCACCCAAAAATATGTTTAGAGAGTTTATGTTTGGTGTGTATGTATTTCTGGATATCCATTTGGGCAAAATAGAGATTCCAACTCTCAGATTAACATTGTTACTTTTTTAGGTTAGTATTTGGTGCACCTCAGGATATGTGCAAATGCAAAAAGGGTTATCTTGTTATAGAGCCTTAATTATGAAAAATTAGAGGGTGTGAGTTGGAGGGAAGGTTGTAATTGAAATTTCATCTGCTCCAGAAAAAATAAGGTCAAAAGGTTTCACGGTTTGAAAGTTATTGCAGTTTTAAGTTGTTCAAAGACTTAGAAATACTTAAGAGTAAGATTTGCGGCACTAAACAACCTCATACGATCCGAAAATATGGGGGATGACTATCAAGGGTCCATTGAGCTATAGAGCACTCATAGAGCTTTCTAAAAATGTAAATAGGTACGTCAATTAACGTCTTAGATCAAAAAGTTATGCCTCCTAGGAGTTGGACTACTTTTTCTAGAACCTTCTATTTTTTTGCACTGACTTCTAGTTTGAATTCTAGAACCTTTCTTTTGGTGCAGACTGCCAAAAGTCAAAATGTAAATTGTATTTCTAACCCTAAACTTGATACAATCTACTTAAGGTCAAGTTTTGAGGTGTAAAGGCAATTTTTTGGTGGAGTTTGGGAAAAGGTACTTTGAGAAGGGTTTTTCTCCAGAAT
Source organism: Cupressus sempervirens (assembly GCA_028749045.1). Lineage (NCBI taxonomy): Eukaryota > Viridiplantae > Streptophyta > Pinopsida > Cupressales > Cupressaceae > Cupressus > Cupressus sempervirens. The sequence goes on from CM053789.1 coordinate 716,105,216, forward strand.
TTGATAATATTGTAGCCCATAGGACATGTATTTGGGTATGTTTTTGTTGTAATGCATGTAGCAACTTCTTATTTCAAAGAATATAAAGTTCCTTTTCTATTGTTCATTTTTGTCTCATGTTGTGCCTTCATCAAGTGGTATCTGAGCAAGAGTTTTTGATTGTGTAGACAGATCGCCAACATGAGGTATTTGCACCAGGAGTATGGTTGTGCGTTGTCAAGTGTGAGCACTATAAGAAGAGATTTATAGAGGGTTGAATCTTTTTATAAGAGATGAAAGTGCGGATGAAGTTGAAGAGAAAAGAAATGCTGAGCATGAAGGGGAAGACAAAGTCCCGAACCAAGAGGAGGAAAGACATTTGAAGACCATTTCTAAGATAGGAAAAAGACCTAAGCTTGAGTTCCCCACATTTTTGGGAAATCTTAACTCGGGGGAGTTGATTGGTTGGATCATGGATTAGAGGAATACTTTGAGTATGATGATATTGAGGATCCTAATAGAGTCAAGTTTGTAAAGGCCAAATCGAAGGGTCATGCGAAAATCTGACGGCAAGAGATTCAATTGGAGAGAAATAGAAGAGGAAAGGAGAAAATTACAAGGTGGGATTATTGAACAAATCAAGCTCATAGTCAACATGAATGAACTACTTCTTTAGTTTGTTCACGAATATATATAGAGGAGTTCTATTGAGTCCTTAGGATAGGGCATTTAGAAGCAAACAAGGATAAGGTCGCTTGCTACCTTAATGGAATAAGACCAAGCATTCAAGAGGAGTTAAGTTTGGTTAGAATAATCAACATTGAAGAGGCATATCAGTTTGCCTTAAGGGTTGAGGAGAAGCTAAACATGGGGTTTGATTGAAAGAAAAGAGGGCGAGACCAAGGAGAAAGGGACGGTGGTAAATCTTTTGGAGGCTGAAATGAGGACTAGAAGAAAAATGAAGATGTGGGTAGTAGCCTGAATCTGTGGAACATGTTTTCATTGTGGAGGTCATTGGGCTTATGAATGCCGTCAACACCAAGGAATGACATATAGGAGAGCTGAAGGCCAGGGAAGGGTTGCACATGTTGATGAAGATGCCAAGTCATCACATTCAAAAGATGTTGAAAGAGGAGAAGTCCTAGTTAATGGAAGAGGCTTATTGAGTGGTGAGAATGAACTTGAACGAAGGAGGAGTCTGTTTCATACCAAGTGCAAGTGTGAAGGTAAATGTTGGGATGTGATTATTGATGGTGGGAGCATTGACAATTTGGTGTCAAAGGAGATGGTCATAATGTTAAAGCTCAAGAGAGAGAAACAACCACATCAATATCAAATTTTCTGGGTGCAGGATGACCACCAAGGTATTTTTAGTGGCTAATACTTGCCAATTGGCTAACTTTAAAAAAATTTGGCTAATAATCTAAGATTTAATGCAACCTAAATCGACACATTTTTTATAAAATTTAGTTCTAAAATGTTTAAAATTGCTCAATAATTTATTTTATTAAAAAAATTAAAATCAATGATTCACCACAATATTTGATATATGATTAGATTTGATTCACCTAAATACTAAATATTATTGGAGAAAATAAATTAAATCACCAATAATTATCATAATTATTAGTTACTTTAGGGATACAACACCAATATTTAGTTTTCACTATTGATTAAAAATATAAAGTAATGATCCTCATAATATTCCATGAGGTACAAAAAACAAGTTTGATGTATTATTCCATGGTGATTAATGAACTTCCTATTATTATTGAGATTTGCCAATATTTTCTACACAAAAATTATGATTCCAAAAATGATTACCAATATAAATAATATTTAAAATAAAAAAAATTGTGAGATTCGCCAATAGAAAAATTTTTATTTTTCAAAATAATGAAAGACTCACCGATATTTTACATATTTTCTGGAGGGGGATTCTTAAAGTGTACCTTGATGACCATAAGGTCTTGGTCAATGAATATTGCTCGGCGAAGTTCAAGATTGAAAGTTCTCATGATGATGGACTCTGCAACATCATACCAATGGATGCATGTCATATGTTGTTGGGAAGGTTGTGGTAGTATGCTAGACGTGTTGTACATGATGGTTGTGCAAACTGTTAGAATTTGATAAGATTAATAACCCAGAAAACTAGTGCAAAGAATAAATATCTAAACTATGAATGCAAATGATACAAAATCAAAATAGCATCATAGAGTTAGTCTCCAAGAGAGTAATGCAAATGCTGGAAGCAAAATAGCATTAAGAGGATGTAAAAAAACAAGAGATGCAAATACAAGCCAGGTAGCATGCTTATATAGGCTAGGAAGAGGGAGGAGGTGGCAACATCAACCAATGAGGAGCAACCATCTATCAGACTAAAGATAACAAAGTATCTTCCCAAGATAGCTAATGGATGTTCACATGTAGGAAGGTGACACCTCACAACCATTCACCTAATAAGACATGCTTTATTAACCTAAGTGAGATTATTAAAAGTGTAGGAAAAACCTAGCAAAATAGGAAAAATAAAAAACTACACTAACACCCCCCCATAAGCGAAGCTTAGGTGGATGTAGAAATGGGTCTTGGCAAGTCAAGCCTGATGAGGTACCCATGTACATAAAATTCCCCCAAAAGAGAGAGAAAAGAGACTCCCCAAAGAAAATTAGGACTCCAAGTGAGAGGAAGCGCCCCCCCCAAAAGATGAAGCATCCCATACCCCCAGCAAAGCTTGCAAATTTTGTTCGGTAGATCCACTTACATCGAACAATTTTCCTTCCCTTAGAAAAAGGGACAAGATCCCAAGTGTGTTTCCTCATCAAGGAACTATACTCTTCCTGCATAGCTGTATCCCACTCAGAAATACCAGAAGCCTCATGAAAGGACTGTGGATTTGAGGCAGTAGCAATGAAGATATGTAGAGCATCCTGGAATTGTGAACGAGTCTGCTTGGTGTTTGATGGATCCCCAACCCAATCACCTGCAAACTGCAAGGTCTGTCTAGCCCAAAGTGGACCAAAAGATGGAGAATCTAGAGGAGAATCATCAACCTGTGAATGATGACTAGGAGAGGAAGGAGGTGAGTCCTTTGAATCACTCTCTGCATCAAAAGTGGAGGTAAAAGACTGCTCAAGTGAATCTGACCCATTAGAAGATCTATCATGTATTCCAAGTGACTCCAATGTCAAAGTAGAAGGCAACCTTGTGACCATGCTCTGTTGGTTAAGCTGATGCAAGTAGTGGAAGTTAAGATGGCCAAACTGCTCATGCCATAATTTGCTCACATCATTAGAGTGAGTGAGCAAAATAGTCAAAGGAGGATTAGGAACAAGGTGAGAAAACATATAGAGTTGTGACTGATGATCTACTCTCCCAACTGCAACTGTAGAATCATTGTGCAACTCATGCATCACCACTAAATTAGGAGTGAATTCAACCCGCTTGCCTAAACCTGTGTGAGTGATCTGGTATACTGATAGGAGATTAGTTGACAATGAGGGTACATAAGGAACATCATGGAATGTGCCATCCCCCACATCAACATACCCTCTCTCACGCACCTCAACAGGAGTGTTATCACCCATCAAAATAGAAGGCATAGTACACGGCTCCAAGGATGCAAGTTCTTCCTTAGATGAAGCCATGTGGTGTGAAGCACCCGAATCAAGAACCCAAGTGGATGGTGAGGAAGCAACTGCAAAAAGGGCCTTGCCCTTTCCTTTCCCCTTGTTGTTTTCTTTTTCTTTGTTAGACCCTTCATTAGAACTTTGTTTGATAGACTCAGGAACACTGATATTATTCTTCTCAAGAATGTATGTCAAGTGATCAAGTTGTTTCTGCAAACATTTATGTTCATCATGACTAGGTCTTTCACAATAGGCACATTTGACCTTTTCTTTCTTAGGCTTATTGCCCTTGGAAGATGGTGTATCAATAGTTTCTTTTGAAGAAATCGATATCTGATCCTTCTTCTCCTCACTATTCTTTTGTTTCTTGTCCTTACTATTGTTGTTACTACTTTGTCCTTGTTGTTCTTTTGTGCCTTGGTTGGCTGCTAAGGCATGTGACTTAGAGGACGTAAGAGTGCCCATCTGGATTAACTTGTCCTATTCTCGAGTGAGATTGACAACAAAATCATCTAAAGATGGCATGGTGAATTGAGTACCAAGTGCACCCTTAGTAGCATAGAAGGTAGAGACAAACACAAAATATTTTGAACTTAGCTTAGAGAGAATACTGAGAATCAGTTGTTCATCTTTCTTTTCAATTCCACATTGTTTTAACTGTAGCCTCAGTGATTTCAATTTGGTGAAGAAATCTTGGATTGTGTTGAAATTGCCTAGACTCAAACTAATTAATTCATTTTCCAACATATGACCCCTCATTGAATCTTGTGTGCCAAATAGTGTTTCTAGCTTTTTCCATACTTCATTTGGTGTATCCAAAGACTCAATGTGAAATAGCAAGTCAGGAGAAATAGACAAACACAATGTTCCATATGCCTCATCACATTTGTTAAACCACTTAGGCTTATCTTCATCTTTAGTAGGTTCAGTTTCAAGTCCCATAGTTATCCTATTTAATCCAGCTTTCTTTAAGTGAATTTTCATGCATGATTTTCACTCAAAGTAATTGTATGGAGTTAGGATGGGCATATTTTTTTGATCCATGATGAAGAAATGCAAAGAAATGCTAAAAAGAAGAGAACCCAGCCGCGACAATGCCCCCCCCCTTTTTACTCGATCAAAGAACCCCCCCCAAAGAAATATGATTTGACACTTTATTTTAGTGCGTTTACAACTACCACTAGAAAGAAATACTTAGTGGTCTTGATTTCAATGCATTACAAACCCTCATGAAGAGCATATGCTAGAAGTGAAACTTGGGCACAATAATCAAGGAAACAAATAGCACCACTGTGATCTACTCGAAAAATTATGCACTTTCAAAAAAAGAATCGCCTCGATACGAGGTCGTATGAAAAAGTTATGATCCTCTGAAGTTTCCAAAACGAGAACTGTGCATAGTCATGGCTGAGAATTTGCAATTTTTGAAGAATTCATGCATGAAAATCAAAAAACAATTCCACTAGTGGATAGAGCACAAAAAAATAGCCAAGTTCATAACAAGAATCATCAAAATTGGAGTCCATATGAGCAAGAATGAGACATTTGAAAACTGCGTTCAAATCTGCGACTGCCAACTGAGAGGGGTATGGCTGTAGCCTTTCATGCTCGATTCTGAAAAATATACAGCTTGCATGCAAAATCTAAAAGATACCCATATGGTTTTTCGGGCTGCAAACAAAACTCAAAAAATGTTTTTCTTTTTGATGTATAGAAGATGCTGCTGTACTGTAAATTGGATGCCTTTAACAGTAAAAAATGGCTCCAAAAATCAAAAAATGACCCCAGCAACCAAAATATGACATGCAAATGCTGGATCAACTTCCTAAATCCATCAATGGTATGCTAGAACCTGCAATACTGATTGAAAACTCCAAATATGCAAGTTGGTTGTCAGATTTGAGATTGAAACCCCAAAGAAAAATCATTTTTGTCAAAACTTTTTTGATTCTCAGGATCATCCAAAGATGCAAGAGAAGAGCATACTTCATTTTTCAAAAAACTACAAAAAAGTTTATTAGCCCCCCCCCCCCCCCCCCGAATCTCTCAAATAAGGAAACTAAAATCTACTCTTGCACATAGAAAAGCTCTGATACCATGTTAGAATCTGATAAGATTAATAACCCAGAAAACTAGTGCAAAGAATAAATATCTAAACTATGAATGCAAATGATACAAAATCAAAATAGCATCATAGAGTTAGTCTCCAAGAGAGTAATGCAAATGCTGGAAGCAAAATAGCATTAAGAGGATGCAAAAAACAAGAGATGCAAATACAAGTCAGGTAGCATGCTTATATAGGCTAGGAAGAGGGAGGAGGTGGCAACACCAACCAATGAGGAGCAACCATCTATCGGACTAAAGATAGCAAAGTATCTTCTCAAGATAGCTAATGGATGCTCACATGTAGGAAGGTGACACCTCACAACCATTCACCTAATAAGACATGCTTTATTAACTTAAGTGAGATTATTAAAAGTGTAGGAAAAACCTAGCAAAATAGGAAAAATAAAAAAACTACACTAACACAAACACCTATTCTATGATGAAGGATGAAGTTCGTCACAAGCTCAAACCCTTCATGAAGGAAGAAGAGAAGGTATGCAGTAGTTTCAAGGTATGTCTTGTTGATGGAAGAATATTTATGGATGACATGAAACATTAGCACCCATGTTATGCTTTAATTCCTAGAGTGGATAACAAAGGTAGTAGATAAGTTCTAGTAGAGGTTTCAGGTTTTTAAAATGAGTTTAAAGATATTGTATCTAATAATGTCCTTGAGGGGTTGGCACCAGTAAGGAAAATTAGTCATCAAAAAGATTTGCCTAAAAAGGTTGCTCATAGGATGACTCCTACTAAGACTAAGGAGTTGAACAAACAAGTTTAGGAACTGTTGAGGAAAGGTTTGATTCAAGAGAGCTTAAGTCCATGTGCAATACCTATAGTACTAGTACCAAAGAAGATAGAGAGTGGAGGTTGTGTACAGACTCTAGGGCCATAAACAAGATAACCATCAAATACAAGTTTCCCCTACCAAGGATGGATGATCTTACAGACTACTTGAGCGGAGCTCAGTACTTCAAAAATTTCAAGAGTGGTTATCACTAGATACAAATCAAAGAAGGTGATGAATGAAATACTACATTTAAGACCAAGGAGGGTCGATATGAGTGGTTAGTCATCCTCTTTGGATTAACCAATACACCAAGCACCTTCATATAACTTATGAATGAGGTACTAAATAAATTTATGGAAAAATTTGTTATTGTTTATTTAGATGATATTTTGATCTTCAATAAAGCTCTAGATGAACATTTGTTGCATATTCGTAGAGTCTTTGAGAAGATAAGGGATGAAAAACTTTTGATTAGTTTGAAGAAGTATAGCTTTGTCTAAAGGGAGTTAGTCTATTTGGGGTTTGGTCTCACTTAATGATCTCAAAATGGACCTAGAGAAGGTGAAGGTCATCCTAGAATGGCCTCCCCAAAGTCTTCCACTGAGGTGAGTGTAGGATTTGAGAAAATATGCAAATCAAATCCACGAAGCTCAAGAATACCTGCATGTACAAAACTTGTCACGAAGAAGAAAAAGACAAGAAGAGGCAAGGATTTGATTTGAAAAACATTAACCTAGTAAGTTACAAAGGGAACCTAAAGGTGAAAGCTATTTAAATAATTATTAAATAGAGAAAGCTAAAAAAATGCATAAAGCGAAATCTTAAGAAGGGAGAAAAAGTATTTAATAAATGAAATTAAATTAGTAATTTAATAAATGAAATTAAATTATCTTTTTTCTCTAACACCTCCCCTTAAGATGAGCAACAATGTAGCTGTAGAGAAATACAGAAAGCAAGCTTGGGTCCCGACAACAAGGCCTGATGAGGTACCCAATCGTAACAAAACCTCTGTGAAATGGAGAGATAGAGAAAACCCAGTAGGAAAAACTCTACTCCAAAAAGAGATAGTAGAAAATCTAGTGAAGGAGTGTAGAAGCCTCCAACTAGAGGAATGTTTCAGAAAATAGGAACAAATAGTGATCATGAAGAAAACCACTGAAGCATGAAGAAGCCACAAACTCTGTAAAAAAGAAACTGCCGATCTGTAGAACCTCAAAGTAGGAACAAAAAGAAGAGTGTCTATATGGTAGATGATCCATCTCACCAAAATGAATAGGTATCCAACCACTGCAATCGCCTAGTACATAGGATCAAATACTGAATACATAGCTCACTCCAACAAACCAAGAAAGCATTAGAAGCAACAGAAGAACCCCCCCCTCGTAATGCAAACAAGGGTGAGGTGACAAACATCTGAGAAAGTGGGCCAAAACACTCTTGCAACACAAGAAGAACTAGGCACATCGAGAGTGAGGTATAGACACCTATAAAGGCACATGTCACCGACACATCATGGGGCTAATGTTGTGGAAGGGACACTCACTTGACAAAGGAAGAGGCCACTAAATGGCAATCAACTATCCCCCCATGGCACTTTATAATATAGTGTGAGTACAATAAATTACAATGATGAAAATGATCCTGAAAAGCAAGGAGCCACACTTTATCTCAGTGTGTTTGCATAAAAATGCTTACAAATGATATCAACAATGATCAGAAAGGGAAAAAAGTTGATACAAAAGATAGCATAGCCAAAAAGAAGAGATCCCATGCCAAGAAAATGATCCCTAGACCTAAAACAACCAAGATATCCACCATAGAGAAAAAAAAGCCAAAAACATGATAGAAAGAGCATGAAGCAGAATTTGGAAGAAATTACACCATTTCAGAAAAGTAGACAAAACCAGCTTTCCAAAAATATAACATTTTCAAAAAATGGAGATGGGACGCTCAAGATATGTCCCCCGGAGTGGAAAATTGACATCTGGCATTGACTGCCAAAATAGGCAACCAAACTGCATCAAAACCCAAAAACACCTCCACCAATGTCTCCATCTTGAAACTAGCTTTCTGACACATTTTTTGGATTGAAAAAATACATCTGTATGCTCAAGTTACAAAGAAAAAACCTATAGGGCCCTTGGAATGCACAAAAAAATTATTATTTTTAAATTTAAAAAAAAAATCACATCCACCACCGCACCACCGGCGGAGTGGCAGCTAGGCAGTGGGTGGGCGGAGGGCACTGCGGGGCCGTTACAGAGCTGTTGCGAGCTGTTAGGCGGATCACCAGTAGTAACCACTAGCGGTTCCACTGCAGTTTGTTAACCGTCATGGGTTAAAACTATGTTATATATATATATATATATATATATATATATATATATATATTGCCTCAGATTGCGTGCAGAGGTCATACGACCCCTACCGGACAATTTTTTTGCCTCCCAGATCAACATTGTCGAAATAAAACAAACTTTATATGAAAATGGGGGTTTTGACGCCTTCTGAATCTATCTGTGATATCCATTTGGCCTCAAACTGCTTTGAAAATTAGTAACCCCCCTATTTTTCAAGAAATACCCAAAAAATGCCAGATCTGATATGCTAAACCCTTGTTCTCCCTTTTTCTCCAAATATCGAACAAGCTACAACATATCTAGCTCTGATACCATGTAAGATTTGAGCAAATATGCAAATCAAATCCACAAAGCCCAAGAATACCTGAATATACAAAACCTGTCACAGAGAAAAAAAAGATAAGAAGAGGCAAGGGTTTGACCTAAAAAATATACAAATTGTATTAAGATGAAGAAAAAATTATTCAATGGATTATTAATTACAAAGAGATCAATCCTTAGAAAAGGAGATCAAAACTCTAAAAGGGTAACCTAATAAGTTACAAAGGGTAACCTAAAGGTGAAAGCTATTTAATAATTATAAAATAATTATTAAATAGAGAAAACTAAAAAATGCATAAAGCAAAATTTTAAGAAGAGAGAAAAGGTAATTTAATAAATGAAATGAAATTATCCTTTTTCTCTAACGGTGAGGTCTTTCCATGGTTTGGCTAGTTTTTGCAGGTTGTTCATTAGAAATCTCAGTAGTATTTGTGCACCCCTAATTGAAACAATGAGGGGGGATAAAAAAGAGATCGTGTGGACTGCAGGAGTTGCGAAGAGTTTTGAGTTGCTGAAAAAGAAGGTGACAGAGCAACTCGTGTTAGCACTCCTTGATTTAAAAAAGGTGTTCCAAGTGGATTGTGATGCCAGTGGTAGTGTCATTGGAGTTGTATTGAGTGAAGAAGGTAAGCCTATTGCATATTTCAATGAGAAATTAAGTGATGCAAATAAGTATTATGTTTATGATCATGAGTTCTGTGCAATAGTTCATGCATTAAATAAATGGAGGCAATATCTGTTGGAAAAATAATTTGTTTTGTATTTTGATCATCAAGCATCATAGTACTTATTGTCCTGCATTTTGTCACCACAAGATGTAGGTAACAGTACAGAACTTTTTCAAATTAGTTTCGTTATTTCTCTAGGTTTAATTCATTATTTAATTGGTTGGCATTGATCAACCAATTGACCCCAATTCATATAATGATTCCTTTTAGTTTTTCTATTTGTTAAGCCTATGCCTGATTTTTGAATCCTTCAACATCCTTTTTTCTTGTTTTTAAGTGTAAGTTTGTTTGCTTTTGGTCTTTTCATTTTTCTCAAATCATTTCTTTCTATTTTCTCTTCGATATGGTCTATCTTAGGGCTTAATTAGACTTGACAATCAAAAGATATGACCAAATAAGTGCCCTAAAAGTGGACTCTTTAGATGCAATTGCATGATTGAAAAAATCATGTTATATTTTAATGTTGATATTCACTTTTTGAAAAATATAACATAAATTCACTTTATGTTAATGTTTTTAAGTTACTTTATCACTTAAGTGACTATAACACACTATATGTTATATTTCCATTTTGAGATACTTTTTAAAATTTTCACTTAAGTGGCTTTATTAACTATATAGTTTGATTTATTTTTGAGATAATTTATGTTTTATTTAAAACATCTAAGTTGAATATTATTTTTTGAAATATTGTTTACACATAGTATTTAAACTATATAGTGTAAATGTTATTTTTTGTTGTGATGTGGAGCCTAATCAAACTTGAAAGTTAATTTTTCCTCCTTCATTCATCACAGTTTCCCCCCATATTATTTCTATGGGGTTGTGCTCCCTATCATAATACACGGTGGGGTCGAGGGGAAATGCCCTCATGGGGGTTTCAGATGCAGCGTCCCTAAGCCAAAAATGAATTGACTATTGTAAAGGCATCAACTATTATTTTTCTATTGGACATCTTATTCTAATCCTAATTTTGTAAGCAACAAAAACTTGTATAAATTTTCTTAGGGTTAGGGATTTCATAATGTATGATGATATTATAGCTTCTTGCAATGGTATTAAGCTATAAGGGATTGCAAATTGTAATCATTGGATAATAATAATATTGGATTTGTTGTTGGTGGACCTAGCCTAGGGATTTGGTAAACCACGTTAAATCCTTGTGTCTCGTGTTCTCTTCTATGCGATTTATTATTTTATGAAATTGGTTATATTTGCATGTAACTATTATCTTTGTTTGTGGTTAATCCTAACATTTTTGACCCAATTAAGTGATATTTCCTCAAAAATCAATTAGACATGTGCTTAGTTGATAATTTAAGTTGTGCATATACATGTTTTTCAACCTGTTTGCATGTTTACATGTAAATGCCTTTAGAGACCACAATTTTGCACTAGAGGCATTTTGAAATACTTAAACAAGTAAATGCATGTAATTTTAAAACATAACGGGTCTCCTAGAATGCGACTTGCATCAAAAGGCTTCTTTAAAACATGCAGTGACCCTCCAAGAGTGTGATTTTTCATTACATGCTGATTTCACTAGATGTGATTTTCATCTAGACTTCAAATATACTCATTTTAAAACATGAAAACTCCCTTATGGAGTGTTTTTTTCCTTTGAAACACATGCCAATGAATCTTAAGACCACGATTTGCAAAGAGGACGAAACATGTTCATCTTCTTGCTCTCCAAGAACACATTTTTGCTAAGAAACTTGAGATCCGCCTATGATATGGCTCAAAATTCATGTAGCTAGGGCCATTTTTGCATCCTTGTTCCTTCTCATGCATTAGGCATTTCATTTCATGTAAAAAATGCTTCATTTCATGGTATTTTGAGACCACATTTTTACAAAAAAAAGCCCAGATTTGGGGCAATTTTGATTACGTTTTTGCTCAAACAGGAATCATTTTGAGGTGTTGAACTTTATACTTGCTATTAAAGAACACATTTTTTCCATTCATTTTCAAAAATGACTTGTGTATTAGGTGTTTTAGAGCACATTTTTGGCATATCCATGTAAAAACTTCCATTCATTGCTCATTAATGTCCATCACTTGCAAATTTAAAGGAGTCAATATAGTTGTTTGTGGATTCAAATTTGGAGAAATTTTCTTCAAACCTATCAATCCTCTAGTTTTGACTCTTTGATCCCCAAGTAAGTTGAAGTTTTCAATTCCTTGCTATTTCATTGCATCTTTTCATTCATCCTTGTACATTTGTCCCATGATGTGCCATGAAAAGTGCAATTTTTCTTTAAATAAGATGATAACTTCCATTTTTGAGTGTTTAGAATTAACCCAAATTCTAAATTCAAATTTTCATAAGAAAGAAGTTGCAAGTTCTTTCCCAAGAATGCAAGATCATTTCACTTCATTCCACTTTTCACCTTTTCATGCAAGTGCATTGTTTCATTCCACATCCATCATTACATGCCATAGCACATTGCATCTCACTCTCCACATATGTTTACATGTAATCTCATCCCTCATTTGCATTTATATGTAATCTCATTCTTCATTCTCATTTACAAGAATTTCCATCCTTCGGCCCTAATTGCATGTTTGCATAAAAACAATGATTAATTTACATGTAATTACATCCATAAAACCCAATTTTGGCTAAAGGTCACTCTTTGAAAGCCAAAAGTCATGCATGCATTACCATGTGCCTAGCCTTTATTCCTCAAAGCATTTATATAAGGATTCATCTTTTTCTCATATATGTTCCGTCTCTCTATATCTCATTTCAGCCTTTTGCATATGCTTACCATTTCCATCCAAAGCCATTGCATAATACCTTTGAATCCATACTATGAGCATATTGTCTCTCATAGGTCTATTATTGTTGGTCAAGAATCGACATTTTTATGGAATCAATATCCTGTGATGATGTGTTCACATTTTGGAATTTTCATGTTGCAGCACAAGATATGCCCTCATCCATGAAATCATAAGGAAATATGAAGTACCAATTTGACAAAGAGTTAGCTCATGTGATTACATCTTAGGTTTTATTACCTCTAGATAATGTTTCTGAGACAAAGATTGGGCACATTGACATGGTTGATTTCATACAAAGGGTCAAATCTCCTTTAAACTGAGAAATGAGACACATCAAAAAAAGTAATATTTATTTGGTGTCTACTTTACTTATGGCTTCCTTGGAACATGAATTTTTCTTAGGACATGTATGAAATTTCAGCCCAAAGACCAAGATAATTAAATATGCAGATGGAAAGGTCATCATTAGCCTTGACCCAAAGGTTATTGAACATATCTTTAAAGTTCCTCAAAATGCAGAGTGTCTAGATTTGTCAAAGGAGATGTCTTTGGAGTTATGGAATGAGAAGAAGGTAGATTATCAAAAGTATATAAGTGCATATTGGTTGAAGGTCAGAAGAAATAATTTTTCAAGATGTCCCAAAACCATTCACTAATCTAAGTTCAATCCAAAATGTAAGGACTTGATTACTCTCCTTAGCAGGGTATGTGGTCTCAAAGATTCCAGTGACTTCAAGCCATGGATGTACAAATTCATTTTTTAGATCTTTGATAATGAAGAACCTATCTTCTGAAGAGATCTTACTAGTACCATACTTTGTGAACAATTGGTCAATGTGGGAACCTCAACACCATTTTATATGAAATCCTACTTAGTCTACATTGTTGCATCCATAGGATCTTTCTTAGGGATTTCAACCAAAAGAGATTGGCTTCAAGTTCCTATTTGGGAATATTATGGTCAAATCACCTTGGCACATAGAAAATACCATTATAGGAGAGTCCAAGATGCATTTTTTGGACATTTTAGGTGTCGATTTAATAAACAATTAGTAATCAAGAGAGTATTAGATTAAGCTCATAATAGGGTAAACCAATTTGGTGTGATCATTTTGTAATTTCAAAGTTTCACTTATTTGAGAGTTGGCTATTTTAAAGGAGAACCATATACTCTACTAAGATATGCTACTGATAAAATCATACTAATGGAATTAACCATACAACTCATGAGAGTGTAGTCATATAAGAATACTCAACATAGGCTAGGATTCAGTATCACTACAACCAAGCCCTTGGTAATTGGTCAGTATATGATCAATTCAATCTACAAGGCAAAAAATATGGAGGAATAACTTCAACTTATCACATTGAAGAAGTTCAAAGATAGCTATGTGTACACGGTGTGAACGGGTATTCATGAAACCTTAGTGTAGAATGCAAATGGACTAACGACGAACTAAACTAAACCCAAGATATCATCATCAAAATGTAATCTCTACGAGCATCTCATGTTTTCCTAACTACAACTGCTAAAATAGCTCTTAGACCAACATCTTAGTGACAGTTCTCGAATGAGAGAATGCTGAAAAATGAATATGCAATGAACTAACAAGTGATAAATGATGCTAAATAACACAAAGTAATGCTAAAATGTTATGAAAATGCTACAATAAGAATGCTAGATGATGAATCAAAATTTTCCGATATTGCAAATGCCTAAGACTTGGGTCCCTTTGCTCTTGAATTTTCCTTCTATTTATAAGAGTTTAGAAGGGGTTGGGGTAAGAATTTGGGTTTTACCTTTTCACTTAGTGGGTAGAAGTGAAATTGAAAAGTAGCTCAAAAGTCTTGATTGGAGGCTCCATGTGATTTTCATTTCAACAAAAATGTCTCATGAGAGACAAGAGAAGGATCTCAAAAGTCATGATTTGTGGCTAAATAAGGCTTTATTTCAACAAAAATGTCTCATGAGAGACAAGAGAAGGAGCCCAAAAGTCATGATTTGTGGCTAAATATGACTTTTATTTTCAACAAAAATGTCTCATGAGAGACAAGAGAAGGATCCCAAAAGTCATGATTTGTGGCTAAATATGACTTTTATTTTCAACAAAAATGTCTCATGAGAGACAAGAGAAGGAGCCCAAAAGTCATGATTTGTGGCTAAATATGACTTTTATTTTCAACAAAAATGTCTCATGAAAGACAAGAGGAGGAGCCCAAAAAGTCATGATTTGTGGCTAAATATGACTTTTATTTTCAACAAAAATGTCTCATGAGAGACAAAAGGAGGAGCCCAAAAAGTCATGATTTATGACTAAATTTGGATTTCTTTTAATTCTTTATATAAAAGGAGCATTTTTATTTTGTGAGAATAAATGGATTTATTGATTTAATAAAAGTTCCATTTATTCTAAAAAATTTGTCTTTTCCCTCTTTTTTTTTTGAATTTCATTTTATGATTTTGAATTGCTTCTCCTCTTTTGAAGTGTCTCTTCTGATTTTCTCTTTAATTTGTGTTGATTGATCAGAACTACATGATTTAGGTCTTTGCCGATTTTTGGGTGTCTACAGTATGATTTTGGTTATCGAGGAATACACTCAATGATCAAAAGAGCATTCACCCATGTTCATCGCATAGAGGACATATGGATTGACTTGCGTATGGAACTCTATATCATGAGGATGGACTACTATAGACTCACACTAAACCAGATTAATGATCTTAACATGCTCAAAATCACATCCAATCTCCATATTGAAGATGATGACAATATTCTTGATCCACAATTACATTGTGCTAGTTGTGACAAACAATGTCATTTTCCCATACATAGGCAACAAAAAGAAGGTGTATCTATCTTCAATAGATTTTAGTCTATCTTGGAAAATACTGACAAATGGTTAAAGATCAAAGGCCTAAAGATGGTGAATCCTAAGCTCAGGGTAGACTATGGTATTTTTGAACCACTTAGAAGGAAATCCCAATTGGAAATTTCAAGCAAAGATGCTGCATCTTCATCCATTTCAGCTAAATCCCTTAGGTTTAATTTGAAAGAAAGAAAGGGGTCTAAATCACCCCCAGAACCCTCACAAGCATATGTGCAAGCTCAAGAACCTGATGAGGAGGATGAAGAGGAAGAAAGAGAGGTTATGATCATTTCCCCTCCACAATCAATAAATTATCAAGGTCTATCCATTTAGGAAACACCTTTTTTGGGTGTCATAGATGATGATGTGAAGTCATTCTCCACTATTTTCATAGCTACCATCCTTGCCTCAGAAGTAAACACAGTAGCACTTCCTATCTCTTCAACAAATCCTCCTGTTCTCATAGTTGAGCAAGGTGAGAATTTGGGAAATGTGTTTGAAGATTTCCAACACTCATGGAAGGTCAAGTTCCCCAACTTGATACTTTGATGATTGGTTTTGAAGTGTTCATGAGAAAATCTCTTCATCAGGCACCTCTCGCACTAATAAATTTGGACCTATTTTCAGCGCGTTGGTGGTTGAAATTTTGACACTTAAACATCAAAAGTCAACGTTGCTAGAATTATGTCGAAATTTTGATGCACTTGACATCTGTCAATTTATTAATGATCCACTCTATCGAACATCATCCCCATCTATGTCACATGTTGATGTTAGACAACTAGTTCGAAACGTTGAACTATCAACACCAGCCAGAGATGATTCAATGAGTTTGTCATACCATTGATGACAAACCCCATCAAACTTTTGATGCTAGCCAGAGATGATTTGACGGGTTTGTCATACCATCAATGGTAGGCCACATCAAAATTTTGACGATAGCTAGATTTTTCAAAAAAAAGTAGTCTCATTGTATATCAGGCTAATAACAGGCCAACTAGTGCTTGCCCCAAGAACAAGTGCAAGGTATAACTGATAGTAGTCAATCATTTTAGAAATGTGATAAAATATGCATCAAAACTAATGTACAAGACATCTGTAGTAATTCTGGTGTAGAATTTGTGTGTATTGACAACAGTTACACTATTGTTTGTATCTCTGTTTTTGTTGAAATTCTTGTCTTTCATCCCCTATTTTCCCACACCCAGTATAAATTTAGGTTTCTTCTTAGGTGGTTGGATTCTGCAGTTGGTACCATACCCATGTCATATATCACAAGCTCTCAAAGACATTGATTTCCTTCTTGTTTTCTTTTCCTATTGTGTTCACATTTTCATTGCTTGATAGGGAAACAATATTCAACTCTTTGGCTTCTATCTATGTAAGGGAGAAGACCAAGATTGGTTTGGTTATGGAAGTGATTGTAAACTTGAGTTGGGCATTTGGTTAGAGGTTTCTTTTATATGGAATGATGAGAGGCAGTGATGGTAACTTTGGATGGGAAACCCCACTACTAGTTTTTGATGTATTCCACAGTAGCTTTAATTGATATTTGATGACCTCGGATTGGTTATTCTTCATATACTTTGACAAAGTCATTTTTGGTACCACTTACTTTGCCTACACTATCCATAAAGGGAAAGATCAAGACTGTACAAAAGTGTTGATGTTTCTCGAATCTACTGCAAATGTAGTGGCATTGCCTGTAATAAGGTATATGTTTTCCATATGCAACATCCTATCATTTATATTGAGCATGGGTGAATGAATAGACATGTCTATTCAATAAATAGAAAATTAATAATACAAACTTAATTATGTTATATATATATATATATATATATATATATATATATATATATATATATATATATATATATATATATATATATATATATATATATATATATATATATATATATATATATATATATATGTATGTATGTATGTATGTATGTATAAGCTTATATCTCACATAATAATATATCTCATATATAATTATATGAATAACCAGAGTTATCCAACAAAAGCTACCAAACATTAACACTCCCTCTTAGTAAGGGAGGATAAATTCAAGACAAATATTACACCATTGGTAATATTAGGAATTTAAGGATATCTTAGAATTTTTCTACAATTCAATATCGCATACAATATCAAGAGTATTGATCTCCAAAATATCAACATATGATATTCATCAATTACTCAAACTAGAGTAAGATATCACATTTGATATCAAGAGTCTTGATCTCCTTGAATATTGACATCCGACATTCATCAAGTACTCAAAAAAAAAGTTTAGATATCACATTTGATATCAAGAGAATTGGCATTGCAGAATATTAATGATATCCACCACTTACTCAAAATGTTTAGATATCACATTTGATATCAAGAGTATTGGCCTCCCAGAATATCAATGATATTCACCACTTACTCAAAACGCTTTAGATACCACATTTGATATCAAGAGTATTGGCCTCCCAAAATATCAATGATATTTACCAAGTACTCTAAGAGTAATAGCCTCCCAAAATGTTGAGATACAATACATTCGCCATTTACTCAATTTATTAGATCTCATAATACAAGTTGATTGTAAGATCATCACCTTACAACAACTTCTCCAAATACAAGTGATGATCATTTGGAAGTCATCGCTTCCTCATGATAGGGGATAGGCCCATATAAAAGTCACATGGTCACAGTCCTCTTGACCATGACAACTTATAGATCATTATAGAAACCATCTCAGCATGGTTTACTCCCTCTTAATCAATATGATCGAGATCACCAAAGGCTGACTGAATCATATCATCTATATGCTCTCTCTCTTTCAAGGTTGCCTAAAATATCAACCTCCCTCTAACTCTCAATCTCCCTCTTTTTTGTGTAATAACATTCTCAGTGGAAAAGATCAAGGCACATAGCTTTTTTTAAAAATAAAATAAATTAGAGACTACAATAATAAATAGTTTGCATAAAGATATAAGAATATATATACACATACATATATATTCAATATTTTAATCTGTCTCCAATTTATTATTTTATCATCAATAAATATATGCCCTTGATGCTTTCTCAATATACCAATATTAATTACTATATTAGACTCCTTACCAAAGAACAAACTATAATCATATTAGAAGATAGTCATTAGACTCAAGATTATCTTTCGTAACAATATTATAAATTGTCATTATATTTGAAAATAGTTATTTCCCTCTTCAAAGGAAATATTGGTCCCCATATAGTACATTTTAGATATCAAAAAATATTAAAATATATCTAACATTATAATCACACATTTTAAACTCATAATATCCACGACTGAAATAACAAAGAGAGTTAGGTGTACCTTATAGGGTGTCAAACTTACCTTTATCAACATCAAGTCACTATAACTATTGAAGGAGACACATTCTGCTAAATTTTCTCCCTCACAATCATCTCTGTCAAGTTTCTATTTGTTGGGATTTAATTAAATGGCAGACAAAAGCTCCAAAGCTATGAATGTGTGCTTTCTCATAAACACTAAAACTCAATAAATTGTTTATATCGAGGCAGGTAAAAATTTGTTGATTTCTTGTTCATTTTTCTTTCCATGCTCATCTAAATGAATCTCAGTCTGCTACAAGAGTTGGGTCTATCTCAAATTTGTATGATAACGCATAAAACTATCCTCTCAATGTATGGGTGTTGACTTGGTCGATGTTGAAAAGCTACCTAGGTGGGTCATTCACCCCTCATAGGTTCCACATAGGAACATGTCTTATATTCAATTTTCCTTTCCATATGTTAGAGGGTTGATTCCAAAGTATCACTCAAACTCTTCTATTTTTTATACCAATTGTATCGCAGGCAGTGGCTAATGTTATAATCAGGGTATATATTGCACATCATTTGGGCTATTGTGTAAAGTTTATAACCTCTGCAATTTATGTTTGCCTCCATCTTTTCTGTGGAATCTAAAAGCTAATACTAAATAAATTTATATCACCACATTAGAGAAGGCTGAGCCGAGTCTATTCCATGTCTTTGTCCTTTTGATAGAGACAATATAGTTGAGTCGAGTCTATTAGGAACCCATTCCTCTTTAATACTATGCTCCTACGTGAATACAATTTCATGATACTAGTAGTCTGTGGAGTCAAAAAAATTAATCCTAATGGAAGTGACATAATGCATCTTATCAACCTCAACATATGCACAAACAACTTCCTCAATTGTAGTGAAAGTGTCAAGCCAGAGTTGGTCCTCACAATTAGACTCCTTTATCTTTGTAATTCATTTCCCCGAGGTCTAATATCTCACCCCTCTGAAATTCTACAAAGAATTTTCAAGCTCAAAATATTATTTTAATTTAAAACTTTAAGACTCAACATGAGACTCTTCAAAATTTGACATATGCAGATGGCTTTGATACCATGTTGATGTTTCTCAAATCTGCTGCAAATGTAATGGCATTGCCTATAATAAGGTATATGTTTTCCATATGCAACATTCTCTCATTTATATTGAGCATGGGTGAATGAATAGACATGTCTATTCAATAAACATAAAATTAATAATACAAATTTAATTATGCTATATATATATCTCAAATAATAAGCTTATATCTCACATAATAATATATCTCATATATAATAATATGAATAACCATAGAGTTATCCGATAGGAGCTACCAAACATTAACAAAAAGAAATACCCGATGAATGCTTGTTTGCATGTTGTTTCATTGATTGGGTTTATGTTTTCATAAGCATTCCCTAGCCCAATCCTAGCCTGATGTGGCTTGATTCTAGCACTTTGCATTTGATTGAACAAGATTGTGTGCACTCTCCATAGCATCACATTTGCATACATACTTATGAGAGTAATTTCTAAATGGATATTTGATTCATAGTCCATTTTAATGATGTAAGAGTGGACTTTCTTTTCTTATTGAATTTAACCCCTTCCAATTGTATTTGCAAGAAGAGATTTTGGGCTTTAGTTCCATGTCCATTCTGACCATACCCTGTAATCAATGTTGATCACATAAATTTATCTAATTCTTCCTATTGTCTCTACCTATATCTTCACAACACAAATAACTACCCCTCTTGCCACACAACACCTCCACTCCCTTACACCCTCCCAGAATTTTTACAAACTCCACACCCCAAATGTTTCCAAGGGCTTAACTACTCCTAAACAATGTGATTTCAAACATTCATAAGGTTCCATGCACCTTAGTGGGCTCCAAACACCAACCTAACAAATTGACCTAATAAGGGTTCTTCCTTGTAGCCCTATCTTGGGGTTTAAGGCAAGAAATCAAAATCTTTCAAAACAACCACTGAAACTAAAGGAGGATTCAAATACCAACTATTGAGCTCTACTAAACTTCCAAGTCTTAGGGTTTCAACTATTCACTAATGCATTCAAACTACAGGTCCTAGTTGAGGCTAATAGGTCTAAAACACACACTCAAAGAACTTGAACAAATGAACTCAACTACACATTTATTTTATCAAGAGCTTTCAAACTTCTACCTTTTGGGCTCCTAGCCATTGAGGAGACAACTGATCATTCAAGCCTTTGCCTTAATGAGGGTTTCATTATTGTTTAAAGTAACTGTCCTCCAATCTCCATTATCTCACCTATCCAAATCTTCCAATGGGTTCTTTAGCATCTTGTGAATGACTAAAACCCTCCAAACACCATGCAAATTATACACAAGCCTCTACCACATTTTTTGAGTGTTGATCCTTTATATTCTTCATGCAGCAGGAGGTGTCTTATAGATTCTCAGCCAACTCCATTATAAGGAGTAGGGGTACGATGTCAACCTACAATATGGAAATCTAAAAAAACAAAGAAAACCTTTAAATCTTCCCTAACTCCATACAATGAGAACATGCAGCCACTATGATACTTCACCCCAAAATACATGCAATTTACTATCCAACCAGTGGGTAAGGAGAACTTGGACAAATAACCAATGAAGTTAGGCACACATGTAGCATTATCATTGATTCTAGACTTCATTCAACTTGGTAGGAATATTTTTAATTATTGCATCCACGAGATAAGGAAGAAAGTACCAAGGTTGCATTCAAATACCAAATACACCAGAAAATTTGACAAAAGAAACTGACTATATTACCACACCATACTCTTCCTCTCTTTTCTCTACATTCCATCCCCATCTACATAATATTTCCTTATTTATGTAGTAGAATGACCTTTTAACTCCCCAAAGAGTTCATACAAGATGGTTAACCTTCCATCTTCAAAAAACTGTGATTTTGCAAAAAATGTTGACATGTTTTTGACAACTTTACATTTTTTTAACACATTTTTGACAATTTTCCTCTTTTGGTAACTCATGCCTATTTGGAAACATTAATAGGTCCAAAAGGCTTACAAATTACATGTTTAATTCATTTGTGACCTTGCATGACATTTTAATACCCCTCGCAGCCTTTGACTGGCATTGACCAACTTTCACTGATCCTTGACCTTGGTCTACATGACCTTGATTGAACACCTAATTACATAAATTGAAATAAATATTTCACTAACCTATCATGACTCAAAAAATAAATACAATACTTTGACTGTTCAACATACCAATTGCCAAAAATGATGGCTTCTACATGTTTTTGCATGGAGCCTTCACACATCTAGTGCTCATAAATGTTTACTTAATAATGTATGTGAAATTGCAACGCATTGCTATGTGGGGAAATATGTAGAAAATTATATAATCCTTCATCACACAAGGTCTTTCGCTTGGTGTGCTAATTCATTAAATTAAGCACCCAAGTTTGCATTTCAAATCATGATTTATCTATTTTGGGCTTAAGAATTGGCACAACAACCTAGAGCATTCATCCTTTAACATTCATTAACAGTAGCACATAAACACATAACATTCAATAACATGTGAAATAAGGCATTTAAACATGTCTCCACCAATTATGATTTAACTTTGGATCACCTACCTGATTAGTTTGGAATTTTTTTCTCACCAAAAATCATAAAATGTAAGAACAACTGTACCAAAAAGAGCATAAAAAGATGATTATCGTGCACCAATCATGTTTTAAACCTCTTTTTGCACAATCATTCTTACAATTTTTTGGCTCAATCTCCAACTGGTTAGTATGTGTTTTGAAAAATTGTTCTTGGACTGTGAGTTAGGAAAAAGAGAACTATCAAACGTGAAAAAGATGTACATAAATGCACTTAATTTTTGAAATTCGATTTTATAAACTTACAAAGAGAACCATAGAATTATTAAAAACTATTGTGGTTTGTACTATTTGAAAATTATAGTTACAAGTGATAAAGTTATATACCTTCGATTTACAGAGTGCAAATAATGGAAATGAAGCCTTGTAGAAGGTGCAAGATCAACTGCACCCCCCACCCCCAATCCCTTGCATGTGGATGGCACTGTTAAGTAGATAATAGTTACATACATACATGGTTAAGTGCTACCTAACTATGTCCAAGGCGTTTGCACATTGGACGCATACTCTACCTACCAAGTTGCCTACATACTCGTATCGACGAGATCAAGACCCTTGAACTACTCCCCCCCCCCGCCCCCGACCCCTTGCATGTGGATGGAACTGTTAAGTAGAGAATAGTTACATACATACATGGTTAAGTGCTACCTAACTATGTGCAAGGCGTCTGCACACTAGAGGCATACTCTACTTACCAAGTTGCCTACATACCCATATCCACGAGATCAAGACCCTTGAACTACTCACTCTAACAAATATTTAATTCTGGTTTCTAATTTTTTTGATGTAGCTATATTCCTATAACCACTGGTGAGCTTTACTCACCTAATACAACTCTTCACCATCATACACCCACTCGGGTAGATCAGGTAGTTTTCTATAATTACAATCCTAAAATACCCCAGTGCAACCTTTGTTTTGTAGTTTATAGTTAATGTAAGGTTAACCTATATACATCCCAACTCACTTCTTATATAGTTATGTTTAAAAGCTTGTGACAATAATCAATGGGTCTAAATAGATCAATTAAGTTAATGCTAGCTAGGAACAATTGATTGTTCATTTCATTGTACCTAATATGATGACAGTTCTACAAGAATTTGTAATCAACCTAGCTAATCAACGACTAGACCAATTGAAATAGGTTATGACTTGTCACTTAGCATGGATTGAGTGACTTTTATTGTTTTATTATTTGGATTAGAGCTAATGCCATTGTTTTATTATTTGGAACCACTTCAATCATTCCCAATTTTATGTTCACAACTCAAATGCTATCACACGGCTTGAGCTAAAACCCTCGTTAATGCATCCAAAATTAAGGAATAAAATACAATTATGTCCCCAATAGAGAATTGAAATGCAATTTTGTCAGATTCCACTTAGTACATATTTAGAACAAACATAGATATTGGCAACAATGAAGAAACATATAATCCTCTTATACATAATCATAATTATGTTAGAGATGAACTCAAGAAATTGAGAAATATAGGAGGTGCTCAACTAGACATCTTGGGTGATTTGGGCTTCTACAAGGAAATGAGCCTCGTGAGTTAACATATAATGTCTTAAAATAGTTAAGTGCTACCTAACTATGTCCAAGGCGTCTGCACATTAGAGGCATACAATACTGCATGTAATACCCTGGTGCAACATTTGTGTTGTAGTTTACAACAAATTTAAGATTAACCTATATACGTCCTAACTCACTCCTTATATAGTTATGTTTAAAAGCTTGTTTTATTGTTTTTATGTTGTGCCAAGATCTCTTTGTTTATATACATACATACATACATATACATATATATACACATATATATACATACATACATACATATATATACAACGATCACAAGGGCACGAAAACGAAATCCTAGATCTCCACTAATCTCCACAATCCACAAGATCTCTCTCTCTCTCTATATATATATACATGCATACATATATACATACATACATACATACATTTTCATATGCAATTTTATCACCTTGGAAGGCATTGTAAGGCATTTGATTAGAAATATGGAAAAGTTGCAAATTTGCAAATTTGGAAGGTCAATAGTCAGAGTTTTGTTTTGATTGAACAAGGAGGAAGGAATATGTAAGGTCAAGAGATATAGCTTATAAATGAATGTTCTTCAACCTAGGAAAGGGTTGGAGTTGATATGTACATATTTGAATCAATAAGAAAGCAATTTTGGTGGGAAAATATGTGCAGGCAACAAGTACAATTTTAAGATCTCCTTGCAATTTTATAGTAGGTACATGCTTATATTATGAAAATATGTGTTTTTGCTTCCTAGAAAAGGTGCTAAAAATTATGTGAATGAAAGCATGTCTTGTATCTTGTGAGGAAGGGAATGATACTTATCATAACTAGCCACAATTTCTTTATTTGTTGGTAAGGTTACGAGGATTAGCTATTTTTGTAGATGGAGATGAAGCATTAGTGTGACTAATTTTCCTTTGAGGGTTTTACTGTCTATTATCCTATATTTACTAGAAGATATAACTTTATAAACCATTTTAACTTTTTGGCTCATAGCATTAGACTATCATCCTTTGGTACTATTTTGTAGTTGATTTCGTTTATTCATTGCATACTATGATTAATTTTGTTTACATGGCTAGAATATTTATAAATATTTGTATAGCCATGACCAACTCCTACAGAACATGAGACAAAACCATTAGCGAACCACCATACCATATCGCTACACATGTAACCAAACCCATATAAGGACTGAAAACTTAGCTAGAAGATCTTCCATTCATATTTTAGTGGGTGGGTATTTTGACACAACATACATTGAATTTGTTTAGAGCAACCTTTGTCTTCTAAAATAACTCCAAATTTGCATAATTCCATAAAATCATGTGTCATTCCTAATTGTCGATTTGCTAGCCACCTACTAGTCTAGTAGACCATATTCGGTAATTATTGATTTACTAGCCACCTATTGGTCTAGTAGACCATATTTAGTTAGTAGGATGGAGTCATGACATGTTAGTAAGCCCTAGACAAGTAGCTAAAGAGCTTTATGGCCTTAACAATGTTCTAAGCTTGCTATTGCACTTCCAATGGTTTGGGCTTTAGCAATATATTCAATTTTATTGTTTAAAATTTTGAGGATGGAAAGGTTTACTTAATATTAATTTAATAGTGTGTGCTTTTTGTAACTAACCATTAAACAATTACGGTTGAAAGCGTTTATCAACTTAATAGTTAGTTGTGAAAGTTAGGATTAATCGACTTGTCGATTCATTAAGGGTCTGCAATTTCATCAAGTTAGTAGATAAAAGATATTCATGGGTGTGACAGTCTACCAACTAATGAATGAAATAAAATAGTGAATCATGGGGGTTGTCAAGAAACTGATTAAAAAAAAATTTGTGGTTATGAAAGATTATCAATTTATGGATATAATATTAACTCTTATACATTATAGAAGATAGAAGCATAGAAATCTCAGAACTACCTTATTATCCAGTAACTGTCCTATTAATAAACTTCTCTAAAGCATGAGCCAAGGATAATGAGAGCCTCCGATAATGGTAGAAGGGTATGGACATTAGGCTCTTCACCCACACTTTTATTAACTTTCCTGCTCAGTACATTCCAAAGAGAATGCGCCTGCAAAGCCCATTTTCTTACCTCCTGGTTTTTAACGCCCATTAAAAATCTATCTGGGTCTATGAAAAAATTCGACAAAGAATGAACACCCACATCATCTCTTGTCTATCCAAAATACTTGTTGAGAAAATCAGAGAGGGTTTTTTTTAGAATGGGTTGAGGAAAGGCTAAGAAAGCCTGTGAAGCGATAGGCAAATTATAGCGGAGAGGTAAATTGACATAGAGCTTTGGGTCAAAATCAGAGGAGCCTAATGTTTGCAATGCAGATTGATGCAATTGTTGTAAAAAAGCCAACAGAGCAGAGGAATTTTCCACCAGGCCATTTTTAGCCAGGAAACTGCCCTTTCCTCCTATTGGATTGAAAGCAAGTGCCAAAACAATGATTATGGTAATGTATCTGGTGAAAAATTTAGCTGCTTTTTCTATGTAATGCTCAATTCCTTCTTCCATTGGGATATGAACTTGTGTTTACTAGTTGCAGGTAAGCAACTATGTGTTTTTATAGTGTTCTTATTCTTGCTTGAATCATTGCAAGCAAGATATTGTGGAAAATGGGTTATTGATCATATCACCATCTCGTCGACGTCAAAGAAAAGTTTGAAGGGAGGGTTCCAAACAAAAGAGGATGAGAATGAAAGTTAATCCATGAACCCTTACCTTGAATGGTGCTGAAAAGATCTTCGTCATGCCTCTGAAGCCTCCTACCCACAGTTTGCCGCGTAAATAAATGAAGTTTCACCTTTTTTTTGTTTATATCCTTGACAATGTCAAATTTTTGATGATAAATGTAATTTCCATCAAAATTTTGATGATAACTTAACTGTCATCAAAATTTTGATGTTATCAGGATCATATTTATTAAAAAAAAGAATTTGGCAAGCCAAATTGGTCTGCTTTCGAAAATTTAGGTCGAAAATGAAACCCAAATGTATTAGTGTTGGTATAGCTGTGCAAACCAAGGCATGCTTAGTCACAACATAAATACAACTAGGATTAATGTCAATGGTTGCCAATGCACATGATTTGAAAAATAAAGGTATTAGTTTTCCTACATGGTTGGGAAAAATCACTATGAAGAGAAGGAAGGTTGTGCTACCCCTAGATAATCTTCCTATCAAGAAAACTAAGTCTAAATCTCTGAAAGACAATATTGTTTGAAGAATTGTAGTAGATTATGAAAAGAGTAAGTTTTTAGAGGTTTTTGAACCATTGGTGGTCAAACCGACTGAGGAACCTAACCGTTCAGATTACAAGTTCACCAAAATTGACCTTGGTAAGAAATCATAGCTAGGTTGTCTACAAGATGCTCATGATGCACTTGCTAATGTATCAAAGAGCAATAATGAGTTATGGGAGAAGAAGAATCAACTCAAATAGGAGGTTGCTCACCTAAATGACATTATTCAACAACAATATTCATAACATGTAGTCACGACATCTCAAACACCTCAAGATACATGGATAATAGAAGCAACAAAGACTTGGTATGGAGAAGTTGTCTCTGAAGGAGTTCAGGCCATTACATATGTAGTCAAAGTCCTAGAGCATATTAGAGGTATTGAAGATATTTTGCATGACCTGATTGCATCTCTGAATCAAGAAGTTGACACCTTCAAGGAAATTTTGTGTTATTGGGATGAAATCACCAATTTTGGTTTGGATGGCGTGGTTTCATATAATGTTGTCCCATCTTGTGAAATGTTCTACATATGCCACAAACTCATGGGGTTACAAGAAAGAGATGTTGAGGAAACTCATAACAAAGTTGCAAGTAGCCTTAGAAGACTGTCAATAAATTGAAACTGAGGTCATGTGCAACTTGGAACAAATGAGATGCAAGGTTCTTACTAAGAATGACAACTTAGTCACAACAGATGAGACAACTTCAAAATATATAATTAGTGTTAATGTTAATTTAGATTTTGAAGATTTTGGTTCTCACACAATGAATAGGTTTGATTTTTATAAATCAATAACAAAGCACCTACATGATTAGCAAAGCACCTACATGATTCTCTTGCAGAAAATTCTAAAGTTGTAAAAATCAACATATGCTGATGCAGTCAGAATAAAGGCTATATCAAAGACAATGAAAATCTCAAATCTTCCTATAGTGCGTGATGTCATCATCAAGTTTAAGGCACTTAAGAACAATTCTTAGGGTTGTTTCAACTCTTTTCCATCTTTCCCCCCTTTTAGCTTTCATGTTTGTATATTGGAGAGGATGTATTGCATGAAATTGTGTAATTATATGTAATACAATTTTCATGTCTTTATGACATGTAATCCAATAATTTCTCTCATTAGTTAGACTAGGTCAAAGTTGGTTGAGTCACTCCCACTTTTTCTTCCTTCCTTTTCTCAACTCCTTTGCCTATATAAATGAGTTCCCCTCATTGTAAAATCATCTTTTGTTGTATGCAAGAAAGCTCGGGAGAAATTGTGCAAGAATAACTTTGATTATGTAGTACTATTTTGAAAGAAAAGTGAATACAAAGAGACAATTGGAGTTGAACTTTGATTGAGTGCAATTGCGATTAGTGCAAGTTGGAAGCTTTGACTATGATTTACATTTTTTATTATCTTTGATTCATTCATTTTTAATTTTTTTGACAATTGAGTATAAAGAGTTAAGAAGCAATTGGAGCCAAAACTTTGACAGGGAGCGGTTGTGGTGATACATAGACTACGAGCTTTGACTGTAGCTTGTATCTCCTTCTTAATTTACAAAAATAGTTAGAATTCTTTACTTCTACAAGTCTTTGTGCCCCAACTATAAACAATGTTCTTATAGCATATATTAAGACCAAACTTAGAGCCAAACTGGTATGCTTTCAACTAACCTTTGAATTAGTGTTGGTTTACTGGTATCACCATTTACAACTTTAGATAGAAGCGTAGTTAGAGGTTTCATCTTTCTCATTACTCGCTTCGCAGGTAAGTGGATTCTTTTCTGAAAGTTAAGAGGAAAGAATATTCGTAATACCCTTTCAAAATCTCTCAACTTCTTGCTTACCTTGAGTTGACCCAAGGAACGATGAGAAGGGGGAGCCTTGCCCTTTAAGGTAGGAGAGACTTTGTCTCACATGTTGTGGCTAGTCTACCTATTTTGTGACCAAATTTTACCTAAACTGTCAGTTGCAAAATAGCCACCCAACATTACCTAAATAGCTAGGGTAAAATGAACCAAAGAGACTTGAAATGGGTGGAACTCTTGTAGAGATATGTATTGAAACATAAAAGTAGACAATCTAATAGGGTTGCATATATATGCATTAAGTAGGAGACAAATATTGTTGATAGAAATGTAGGTTGATGTGGTTTGGTTTAATGAACTCAAGATTCTTTACCCTGAGGATCCTAACTTTGCAGAGGCTTGGAAGGCTTGACAAAAACCTGTTATTCTAGATACCCCATGGTGGTTAGACTACATGATCTAAGATGGTATGTTTTTTAAAGGGAGTCAAATGCGCGTTTTGAGTTCCATGAGGCAAAACTTGATTAGAGAGAAACATAGTAAAAGAATGACATGACACTTTGGTCTAGATAAGACCATTACCATTGTCAGCGAACATTATTTTTGGCCTTAGTTATCACTGGATGTGAAGCAATTTGTACAAAGTTGTTGAGTGCGTTAGAAAACTAAAGGAGTTAGTCAAAATACATGACTCTATTAGTCATTTCCTGTTCCGTCAAGGCTTGGAGAAGGCATAAGTATGGATTTTGTTCTTGGGTTTCCAAGGATACAAAAGGGAAATGATTCAATATTTGTGGTGGTGGACATGTTTTTGAAGATGACTCATTTCATTCCTTGCCACAAGACCCATAATGTGGTTTACATCACATATTTGTTTTTTAGAGAGGTGGTGAGGTTACATGGTCTTCCAAAGAGTATAGTTTCAGAATGAGATATGAAGTTTGTTGGCTATTTTTGGAGAACCTTATGTATGAATTTGAAGATAGAGTTGAAGTTTGGTTATGCACACCAACCACAAATTGATTGGCAGAATTGAAGTAGTAAACAAAAGTCTGGGTAATCTGTTGAGCTAATTTTTAGTAGGTGATAAGCCAAGGGAGGAGAGTTTGTTCTACCACAAACATAATTTTCTTACAATAATTTTGTGAATAGGAGTATTAGTAGGTCACTATTCCAAATTGTCTATGGGAGTAGTCCAAGGAAAACACCAAAATTGATGAAGATGGAGCATGGAGGCAAGATTAGTGTTGAAGTAGAGGACTTTGCTGAACATGTCAAGAGCCTACATGAAGAAGTGGATGAGCATATCACTAGAATGAACATGTAGTCTAAGGCTAGGGTATATCAAAAGATGAGGCATAAGGAGTTCCAAGTTGGGGATCATGTTATGGTGTACTTGCAAAAATTATAATTTTTAGTAGGCACGCACAACAAGCTAAGGATAAAGAAATTTGGTCCCTACAAGATTTTCAAGAAACATGATTCAAGGAATTCATATGAGGCGGAGTTTCCAGATGGAAATCACATTTCTCCTATTTTTAATGTTGCACATTTCACTGAGTATCATGAAGGTGGTATAGAGGAAGAACTGATACTTGAGTAATGTTTGATTCCTACTTATGAGAGGGAGGAGATTGAAGAAATCCTAGATAGGTGTGTGGGAAGGAGTACTAGAAACAAGCAGTATGAGGAGTATCTTGTGAAGTGTAAATGATGACCTATGGAAGACTCAACTTGGTTATCTAAGGTGGAGGATGATCATTTGGGTTTTCCTCAACCATTTGACATGTGATAGTATCACTTCTCAAATTACTCTAGGTGTCTGATGTGGGAGCATCTAACAATGTAAGGGCAATCATGTATCATCCACAAATTTGTTTGGATATAGTTTTTGTTTGGTGTGTTTGCATTTATGGATACTGATTGGAAAAAATAGAGATTCCAACTCTCAGATATCCATTGTTACTTTTATGGGTTAGTATAATTTTGGTGCATCTTATGATACATGTGAATGAAAAATATGAGTTATTTTATTATAAAGACATGATAATGAAGAATTAAAGGGTGAGAGTTGGAGAGAAAGATGTAATTAAAATTTGGTGCGTGCTATAAAAAGAATCATGTCAAAAGGTTTCATGGTTTGAAAGTTATTGCAGTTTTTAGTTGCTTAAAGACCTCCTAGAAATGCTTTGAAGCTAGATTTAAGGCACTAAACGACCTTGTACAACTCCCCAAAATGGGGGGAAACTATAGGTAGCTTACCAGGCTATAGAGCACTTAAAGATCTTTTTGGAAATGTAAACAATTCATCAATCGAAGTCCTGGGTCAAAAGTTATGCCTCTAAGAAGTTGGAATACTTCTTCTAGAACCTTCTATTTTTTTGCATAAGCTTCTAATATGAATTCTAGAACCCTTTTTTGACACAAACTGCCCACTATCAAAATGTGAATTGTATTCCTAACCCTAAACCTTATACAACTTAAGGCCTATTCTTGAGGTGTAAAGGTAATTTTTTGGTTGAGTTTGGCAAAAGGTACTTTGAGAAGGGGTTTTCTCCAAAATATGATAATATTATAGCCCATAGGGCATGTAATTGGGTTTGTTTTTTTTGTAATGCATGTAGTAGCTTCCTATTTCAGATAATCTAAAGTTCCCTTTTTGTTGTGTTCATTTTTGTCTCAAGTTGTGCCCTCGTCTGTGTGTGGGTGTGTGGAATGTGTGCGTGTGCATGTGTATGTGTGCATATGAAAAAGGGTAAAATTATAAATCAAATTCAGTCACTCAACCAACTTAGATTGAATGGTGAGTTTTTTTCTCACTTAGAATGACATTTATGAAATCTTCTCCTAAAAACCTTTCTTTTGAACTCATTCAAAAAAAAAAAAAAATTGAAAAATTCTCAATTCATAAATTTGCAAACTACTTATCATAAGAACAAACTCAAACCTTAAATCTACAATAAATAACATTTAAAACTCTCATATCTTTCCATGTATTTCATTCTTTCATTCATTTTATATATTTGACTTTAAGAGTTATAATACCAGAATCATAGTTTTCATACCACCTATAAAGAAACCTGGAGTCATACAATGATAATTTTTGCATAATCTACATGATAAATCAATCAAATAAGTATTTGAAATCTACATACAAAAAATATATACCTAGCCTCCAAAAGTATCCACCATCCAAGTATTATTCAACAATACAACATATACATCTATGAAAACTTTCAAAAATTCATTAACAAACACTCAATTCAAACAAATGTATAACCATGGATCGCATACCATGTTTCCAACATCCATAAATGCTAGACTTGATTCACCTCTAACATCTACCCTTGTAGTTATTTTTACATAAACAAGCTTCCACAAAGTGAAATTACATAAACTATATGCCAACCCACCCTTGACTCTACATTTAATATTGGGTACTTTGTGAATTACTTTTAGTAATATTAAATAAATACAATAATATAATATAAAAATGTTACAACAACATGAAGGGGATCCAAAAATATTCTAAATAAATATCTACATGTCGTACATCCTTCTAGATGCTTCTAGGTGCAATATTACATAATTAATTAACTAATACAACAATAAACATTATTTTACACGCTGTATAATACCTATTTCTCAATGTAGATAAAACTTAACAAGTATAGTCTTCACCAAACAATGATAATGGAATACATCTAACTCGCAAGATTTTTACTAAGCTACATCTAAATGAGCATGTCATGTCAATTTATCTATCCACTTGACAACAATTCCTTTCTTGGAAACCTAACTATCAAACCTAATATCGACTAATTAATGAATGATGTTATACATAACGTCCCTTAAAATGAATCAAACTTAGAGTGAAGGTCAACTCTAACAACTATAATCTTTGCTAACCAATAATAACGTGATGTATCTATATTGGAAAAGTCTCTTGATAACAAATGCCTTACCTCTAAATCATTGTCATGCCAACTTATCAAACCGCTTGACAATAAATTCTTCCTAAGCAACCTAACTATCAAACTAAATAATTAATCAATTATTTTTTTCAATTAATAAACTCAACTTCAATTGAGTTAGTTACAAGAGTGCCTAATATGAATTAAACTTGGAGTAAGGTCAACCCTAACAATGTGGTATATTTAGCTTGGAAAAGTCTCTTGATAGCAAATGACTTACCTCTAAATCACTATGTCATGCTAGTTCATCTATCAACTAGACAACAAATTATTTTTGACCTTTATAATGAGAACACAATTTCTAATTAAAAAAGCAAAAAAAGCTCTTGATTTTCCTAGAAAAATCCAATGAGTAGTGAGAGTAAATGAAGGAATGAATGATTTTAATGATGTCCATGAGACTTATCTTTAGACTCTTTTTGATATTGGATCCCTTACTATGAATGAGTGGATAGATGTAAGTTTTAAATAACATCTACGAGACCAAACGACCTATGGGGCCCATAGATAGCCACATAACTGATAAGTGATAAGAACCCAAAGCTCGAACAAAAAAACCCAAAACACTATGCCAAAATAATCTCTTTTCCTTATGCATCTTGTATCTTCTAGTGTGTATCTTAATACTTCAACCTTTTTCTCTCACCTTTTTCTCAATAATGTGTTTTCGTATAATACAATGATCAACTCTCGATTGAAACTAGCTTGCCCTTTCTCATGTTTATGCTTTTCTTCTACCCATTTGGTAATACTATTTTCTACCATGTTGGCAGATAGTTTTTCAAACCAAACGATTAATCATTATCCTTCTCTAATTAGAGAGATCATTGAGATCAATGCTCATAAAAAGCGGCAATGCTAAACTAATTGTCCAATCTTTAGAAAATCTTTGTTTGCTAATATTACTGAAGAGATTTTCATAATACATGGTAGATGCATTTTCATACCCCACTTGAAATACTATGCTGCAAGCTCAACCAAGTCTTTTTCTTACCAAACACCCAAGTTTTTAATATTCATACGTAAAAAGATTTGTGGTATTATTGATCAAGATTGCCACATCAACACCTCACACTTTTGTTCAGAAAGAGGGCCCCCAAAATAACCCAATTTTGACACTTGTTGAGATATGAATCCTACCAGGCACATTGATTGTTCAACTTCTCATGACTGTTCGTTGATGGTCATTGTGAATGTAAAAATAGATGTATTATGTCATGTATGACATCAATGTATCATACATTTGATTAATATAAGAATTCTCTACTGAAATGTAGAGATAGCCACAAATTGTGACGGACAAATAAATACTCTCTATTATGTTTCTTCTCCTTTGTTCTATTTCATTTAATTTCTTTGCTCATTTAATTTTTAAACACACATCCAATCTATTTTAGCTATGGAGGGGCCAAAATGCACCTGCATAACCAATTTGTTTATATTTTTTAATAAATTAAAATTCATAAAACTGTTATAAGTAATTTTAAAATTAATTAATAAAAGTGCCCATCCAATCTGAAGAAGCTGTAGGCCCTACCATGTCATTCTTCAATGATTCCAATTCCCAACGCCTTGCAATTATTACTCTCTCTATTTTCAAGCTATGACATCACTTCCCAAACATCAAGGGATAAGCGAGCCAGTGCCACGTCAGCGGGCCAGATTCCCAGCCGTGTTGGACAGCCACGTGTCATGACAAAGCGGCGACTGGAAGTAGATTCGAACCAGACTTCTGAAAAGTGAACAGAAAACAACAATGCGAAAGTAAGCGGTCGACGCAAGCAGGCAGAGAGGTTAAAGGCGAGGGTTCGAGAATCTCGATGATGAAGGCTTCGATCCCTCGACCTGTACTAGGTACCTATGTCTCTTCTTTCAAACTCAATTCACGCAGAAAATACGATAGCACCATCGCTTCCCAGAGCGGCACGTCATTTACCTCTCAGTTCGGAGAATCCGGGGTCAATTTTCCTGGTAACCTGTCATATTTCTCTCTTTTATCTTTCTGAACTTTTTGCCTTTAGTGGAAGTTACGTCTCTTTCGATATTTTCATGATTAGTTATTGCTTGCACGTTTTTCTCGCTTTGGATTTGGGGAGAAGTTACGCACTTTTTCAAATCACGGGGTTCGGCTTGTAATTGCAGAAATTGTGAAAGTTTCCAGGTGTAATTGTTTAAACCAGGGCTTGTGTTGTTGTTTGTCATTTAGAATTCGTTTTGGAATTTAACTTTTACTCGTACAGAAACGAAAGTCTGATTTGTGCAGACATCAAAATAAAATGAAAACATTTTTGTCGTCTCTGCAGAAAGACCTAATGTAAACTCTGTGCTCAAGTCCAATTATCTCTTCTTTTTTTCAATAATGCTGTGCACATCTGTAGTTCGGCTAAGTTACAGTGCTGCGAAGTTTGTATTTACTGTGTCCAATTTACCGCCGGCTTGCATCTGGCCTTCTGCCATATTCGTACTTCTCAATGCTTAGAATTTTGTGATTTGTATGTTAGGTATTCTCTGGTGTTATTCTTTGAAACATTGTGCCTTTGGAGATGGATGGTGTAGCTTAGCTATTCTTAGAATTATAAAAAAAATTTAGCAAGGAAAGGTAAGTCTTTGTCACGAGTGCAATTAGAACAAATATTTGTCAGTTTATGTTTGTTTTTAAAGAATGCACGGGCTAGATAGATAGAGCTTAACTAGAATAAGTGTCAATGTGAGATGTCTATATTAACATAAAAATTGTCATTGACATGGGAGTTTCGTAAAAGATAACTGGGATCATCAGGACACAAAACTGTTGTTGAAACTTATAGCTTTTTCTGGATTCATCACTGCTGCAATAACCTTTATGTAACATGGTCTATTTCTTTCCAAGTATGATTAGACGCAGTATTTTAGTATAATGGCAATATCGAACTGGCATTTTTCACAACTGCTAGAGTTGCTTTGTGAAACATCTGTATTTTGATAAGAATTATTACTAACTTTCGCATTTTCTCAATACTTTAATATGTATTATTTTCTGCCGTGGCAGAAAATATGCCAAATAAGAAATTAGTGGTCATGAGAATAATTTTACAGATAATTTGTTTATTTAGTGTCAATGTGAATTTGCAGTGGCACTTCTTGTAATGCTTAGCATAAATATTGCCATTGACATGTATTTAGCAATCACGGGAACTTTTGTAAAAAGAATTTTGGAGCCTCAACACTAGAATGACAAATACTCATGATCATTGCCACTGCTTCTTTCTTGATCCATCATTAACAATGGATCAATATGCTTAGCCGTTTAGTTTTCTCTTTTTAGAATCTGTAATTCCTTGTCTGTTAAGTTTTCTCAATGCAGCACTTGTTGGACAAAACCATGGAAACATGGGACTTTTCTCAAAGAACAAGAAGACCAGCAATAAAAACCAAACATTTTATATCAGAAAAGAAGAAAGAAAGAAAAAAAAAAAACTATTCAGTGAAAGAAACAAGACATGAACAGGAAAAGAATCTTAGTTGACAGGAATTCTTCTGATTCTCATTTGTTTTGTATGCATATTGGTAGATGTGATTCCCAGCATGTGCTTCTGTGTATTGCTAGGGGTTTCTCTCAGACTCAATTTGTGAACTGGATATAGTGGCAGCAAGTTTTCTCTGTAGTCAAGGATCTCTACTAATAGATTAGTTACATGAAATAAGTTTTGCCATGTAATCAATCTTGTTTAAGTTTATGCATGATATTAATATTTCTTGTGGCTGTTGTTGGAGTCTAGGCTGGGGAGACCGTGAGGAAACTGTATTTTTATTTAGTGATCACTTTATAGCATAATTTGCAATTGCATAATCTTTGACTTATAGTTTTGAAAGCAACGTCAGACATTTTTAGAATGAGATTATGTAAAATTATTCAGATTGTTATATCTTCTATTTTATATAGTGGAAATGAGTTGAAAATATTGAAAATCATTTTCGCAGTTTTAAGTTTCAGGAGGAGAAAGGTTGGCGGTGAGCTTGGAGCAATGCTTAGCAGTCAGGGAATGATTCAAACAGTGCAGCAAGATGGAATGGGTGCTGATATTCAACCTGATCATCTGCTAGTCCTTGTTCATGGAATCCTGGCAAGGTTTAAATCACTTTAAGAGTTTCTAAATTTTTTTCTTTGTGTTTATAAAATTGTAGATCATACTCTCAAAACTGAAAATAGATGTTGCTTGTGCTTTGGTAATTTTATTCACATATTTGTTGAATATTTCAATTCAAGAACTTGTTTTCCACATTTATGATTTAAGGAATAATCTATTTAATCCATCTTACATGGATTTAAGTTCCTTAATTAATTAGATGGTAATTTTTCATATTGCAATTGATCAAATCTGTGCGGTGGGATTGTAGACAAACAAATTTCACAGTCCTGCTATTTTGCATTTATTACTAAAAGGATTGTTTTATTTTGAAATGTTCAAGCCCAAGTGACTGGAAGTATGTAGAAGCAGAATTGGAAAGGCGGCTTGGAAATCGGTTCTTAATATATGGTATGGTAACTTTCTGGCATTTTACCTTATTTGACAATTCATACAATTTCATAGGATTGTGTCTACATCCTTAGCATTTCCCTATTCTGAAAGTATATCTTAAGCTGTTCTTTTTTCTTTTTTGTTTGATTAATTGAGTGTTCTATTGGGGTCCTCACCCACAAAATTATACATAGTACAATGGTTGGATATATCTGAATGCCAATTACAACTGCCAACATCCTAATATTGGCCAATTGAAAAATCCCTGTTCCTGCAGTTGCATAACCTAACTTCCTAGACTCCCAACCTCAAAGGACAAAATCCATTAAGCTTACAACTACCACTCTCAAAACGGAAAGGCAAAAGGAGGTATTCTTTCACTATAGATTAGGGATTTATGCCATGTCTTTGAGTGACAAAATACCCCATTACGTCTGTAGAAGGTGCAAACTTTTTAGAGTGGCCCATCCTCCACAACCACACTCTGTAATCTTGAATCATGTATATTTTTTTTAATGATAATACAAAGCATGCAATCAAATAGGAATGTTTGCAACAATACCCAAATGAGATAACTAACACTAATTAACACTGATATCTTAATTTTTTGAAATGTTCACAAGCTGCACTTAATTTTCAGAACTGTTGCAAAGTTTGAACAACAATATACAGATGAAAGTAGCCATAGCCAGATGGCCAAATTGTCTCAATATGACCATACTCATTTGCTGCTGTTGCAAATCAAAATGCGTAATAACCCAGCCATTAGATCAATATTTTTTTTTGATAAAAATAAAATAAAATTTGGTACATAAAATCAGCATGTATAAGAGTACCAAATCCAATTTAGAACAGCCATTGCAGATTGAAATCATACTAATAATCGTATAAGAAAATAAATAAGTACATGATCATTAATTCAGATTTCAGCCAAGAAGATAATTTGTAAGGGTCATGTTGATCATCATGATTGTCTGGGTTTCCTTTTGTGTTTTTATGCAGTGCAACAATCCCAACTATGTGAACTGATGCCCTATCCATCCAATCCATGTGGTCCTAGAAAGCTATCTCAAGAACAACTTGTAAGTGCCATCATTGTAGGCTTAAAGGGTGATTGGCTTGATGAAAGTTCAATAACAAAGAGGTTGCAGTACATCCCATACTACATTGTGGGTTTCTCCTCATCGCAATAGAGTTAGGCCTGAGTCAGTATAAGATATGTATGCAGGGAGAGCATAACTTAATTCCATCCTGTTCTAGTGCAGGCCAATATAAAAGGAATGTTGGTGTATTGCATGCTACATCATGGATACCATCTATTTTTCAGTCTTCTGCACCAGAAAAAAAGGTAGCGAGCACGAGTCAATAGGCATTGGTTAACTAGGTAGAGGATTCATTGTATCCCATACTACAATAGGATCCATTCTCCAACCCATTAGTCATATGGGCTTAAGAGAGAATGCCAAGGAGTGAATCTCTCAACCCAATATATTCCACCTAGCATCACCTATAGGCCATTGACGAAGATTTCCACCTAGGAAGAATTAGCATCCAATATATAACATCTTGTGATCTAAGTGATATAGTCAACTATCTTCTTCCCAACCCTAGTAGCACATGGCATTGGTCACCCTTGTGCTATAGGTGATTGCCAATGTATCCTTTGATACAATGACTAGGTACTGTTAATGTTAGCCACACGATAAGGTAGCTATCCATGTAACCATTCCCATATCATATCTAGGGTAGTTTTCAACAATTCTTTAACTCTGTGAACCAGGTGAAGGCTGGCTAATCCCTAGCAATAGCCCAAGCATTTTGGCAAGGTTCAATGACTGTCATTGCTTGAATAATTTCAAAGGTTCAATCTTGGGTCATCTCTTGCCAGGGGCTTCTAAGGGAATCATTTCTAGTCTATAGAATAATAGAGGAGATAATTTGTGAGCGATAGTTCCAACCATAGTTTAAAAAACCTGCAGTATTTCATCAAAACTTCAAAATATCGTGCAACATTTAGATTGCCAAAATAAACATAGTATATATCACAGGCTAAATAAACTCAAATAATGTTTCAATTTTTCCTATTCATATTGTGTGAAAAACAAAAAACACGGTGAAAAAAATGTTGAAAAGTCATCTTTACTTTAGGTTTTAGCAAGCCAACACATATTGGACTTAAAAGTTAAAGTTTATCAGTTTTTAGCTAAGGCGTTTTGTTCTTTGATGATGATTTTTGGATTCCATTTGGCGACTGTGGATTCATATTCCACTTGCTTTTGCAAGCAACTCTGCATCGCAACACATTGATTCGTTTTTTGAAGGAGGTGAAACTTTTTTTTGTGACATTAGAACATTGTGGGGATTCATCAACCTTTAGATTCAACCTCCACAAGGCACTTCCAGTGGGTCTTTCTCACAATGACATCACCCATTTGAGTTGGACATCCATATTGAGCTGACAGACCCCATTCTCACTGCACAATCCACTCATCGCAGGCTGCAACACTTCATTCATCACATTCAATCATTCATCACATGTTGCAAGTTGTTAGTTTGTGGTGACTGATCAAGAAAGTATTGTACATACTTCATAATTTTTTTTTTGGTACTATTTGTAGATTCGCCACTAAAGTAATGGCTAATATTCGCCAATTTATGGCTGACATGTAGTAACCCTAAAGTGGTTTAATACTTGTATAAAAGGGCTTAGGGTTAGGGTTGTAGTATAGTGGTGATGCGAAATTGGTTCTTGTGGCAGTATTGAGCTGTAAGGGATTACGGATTGTAATCAGGTTGTAATCACTGGATCATAAAAATATTAGACTTGTTGTTTGCTGGATGTAGCCCAAGGATTGGGTGAACCACGTTAAATCTTGGTGCCTTGTGTTCTTTTTTGTGTGATCTATTATTTTCTGTTATTGGTTATATTTGCATATAATTGTTATTTCTATTTGCTGTTTAATCCTAACACAAGTCGACACTTCCAAGGTAGGTTTAAAATTTAAAAAAATATTTTGCAAATTTTAATTCATTTGTAATTTAGTTTAAAAAATGTTTAAAACTTAATTATTTTGTGAAATTAAATGCTAAAAATTAAAACATATTAAATAATTTATAACTTTTTTATTTATTTTTGATAAATTTTTTAAGGTTTAAAATACAGTAAAATTCATAAGTAAACTGTAAGTCACTGTATTATTATTTAGTATTTATTATTTAAAATTGACTATATTACTGTTTTTTTCGCAATTCATATAATTGTTATCCAACAATATTTAACAAATTAACAATTGTTTTAAATTATAATATATTCAAATTTTAAAATACTAAATTATAAATCTTTAAAAAAAATACACCTATTACTGTTATATATGAATTATAATAATTAAATAAAATAGCATTACTGTAATTAAATTTACAGTTTGATTGGAATTTATGTAACACTATTTAGAAAATTTACAATAATGCTATTTTATTTAACTAGTATAATTTATATATAACAATATTGGAAGTATTTTTAAAAAGATTTATTATTTAGTTTTTGGATTTTTAATAGATAATGTACTTTTTCTAACTATACATTGTCTATTTTTTGTTCGGTTCTCTAAGTCTACAAGATGACTAGTGGTGGCAGAGATAAGGACCCTTTAAGGAAACATGGGATCCCAAGGGTAATCAATGGAAATGTCCAATGTATTCATTGCCTTAAGCATATGACTTCAGGCATAAGACGATTGAAACATCATTTTGCAAAGATTCCAAACAATGATATTACATTGTGTGATGTATGTTTAGAAGAGGTTACGAGAGAGGCTTTGACAAACCTACGAAAATATGCACAAACTAAGGCAGCAAAAGAGAGGACATTCGAGGCCATGACAACATTAATGGGGAAATTTAGTTCTACAGGGTCACAAATAGGTGAGAGGGTTCTATTGGGCCTCAGGTACGAGGATCGGGAAGTGTGAGTGGTTCTTTAACAGACCTTTGGGTTCCACGTAACACTTCTTGTGCTCAACCCAACTTTCTAGGCATTGCATGGAGCAAAGAGATGCATGAGAAGACAAAGGTGGCGATTACAAGATTTTGGATCTGCAATGATATCCCTTCAATGCTTTATGTAGTCTGTATTGGGATCAAGTGGTAACTTAATTTTCTCTTTCTAGTAAGGGGTTCAAGCCTCCAACTCCTTATGAGGTGAGTGGATCATTGTTAGATGGCAAGGTAAGAAACATTCATCAGCTTGTGGAAGAGCAAAGAAAAGTTTGGGAACAGAAGAGCTGCACTATTATATCTAATGGGTGGATAGATGGAAGGAATAGGACGCTCATCAACTTTATAGTTGCTTCAAGGGGACACTTGGTATTTCTAAAATCAGCTGATGCTTCTGATCAAGTAAAAAATGTAGAAAATTTGTGCAACATGTTAGATGAGGTGGTAATAGAAGTGGGAGTGTTATCTAGATTGTGACTGATAATGCAACTGCGTATGTGGCAGCCGGTAGACTTTTGATGGAGAGACATCCCACATTAATTTGGAGCCTTTGTGCTGCCCATTGTCTTGATTTGCTTCTTGAGGATCTAGGGAAATTGAGGTGGGTGGAGAAGGTGGTTGAGGATGGAAGGAATATTGTGAAGTACATCTACAATCATACATGGGTCTTGAGTTTTATGAGAGAGCACGCTAGTGGTAAGGATCTTGTACAAGCAAGGGTCACATGCTTTGCTACTAATTTTCTACACTTGCAAAGCATCTCTGAGACATGTTAGACTTGAGGGGCATGTTTCTAGATAAGAAATGTGAGGAAGTCTGAAGTAGAAAAGATTGTGAGGATTGGGTTTGATGCTAGCTTTGAAAAGCTAATGGAGGAGATCCTCAAAGTAAGTTTTCAAGTCTTTATTGATAATTTAGTATTTAATTTTGAAATATTTTCATTGGCTGATTTTTGTATAAATTTTGAAATATATTCATTGATGATTTGGTATTTAATTTTGAAATATTTTCATCGGCTGAAATATTAGTTGTCGGTTTAGAACCGTTGGTGAAGGTTCTATGAATTGTGGATGGGGACAAAAACCCCACAGGGTTTCTATATGAGGCTATGAATAGGGCCAAAGAGGTCACTCAACACTTATATAGGTCAAATGAGACCACATATAGATCCATATGAAACATCATTGATTGTAGGTGGAATTGACAACTCCACCAACATATTCATGTAGTTGCCTACTACTTGAACCCCAAGTTCTATTTCTCCAACACTTTTAGAGTAGATGCAGAGGTTCAAAATGGCTTGGACACATGTATTCAAAGATTGGTTGCTGATTTGGACCTCCAAGACCTCATACTTGATGAGTTGTAGAGCTACAAGAGGGAATAGGGGCCATTGTTCTCTTATCTTGATTGAAAGCATAGGAGATACTCCTTACAGCCAGGTAAAAAAGAACATGTGTTTAGTTCTATCATACCATTTGTTTCACTCATAAGTTTATTGGAAGTTTTACCACATCATAAATGATTTTTTTAAATCTTTGTAGATTTGTGGTGGGAAGAATATGGTGCCACAACGCCTAATCTTCAAAAGCTTGCCATTTGAAATTTTTGCAGACTTGTAGTGCTTCTGGTTGTGAGAGAAATTAGAGTACTTTTCAGAACATACACACAGAGAAACGTGATAGGTTGACTCAAAAGCACTTGAATGATTGTGTTTATGTGAAGTACAACCTTCACTTGCATGAGAAGAAGGTGGAAGGGCAAGCTTGATATGCAACACTTGACTTGGATGACATTGATCCATATTCAACAGATTGGATTGCTCTTCTTGATGGTGAGGATGCAGATGCGGATGTGGGTGATCCTTTATATGAGCAGCTAGCTGAGTTTGATATGGAGGCAGATGATTGGAATGCGGATATGGAAGCATGTGAGGAGGAGCATGAGCTTGGCCATCCATCAGAGACTTTTGTCAAGCTTGAGGCACCTATTCAGGCACCCGTTGAGGATATCGTCACAATAACTACTTAAACACCACCCACCTAGCAACAACAATCTCTTTTGAGAAAGGTTGCATGGGTACTCGTACCCATACCCTTGGTATACGTACCCACCTACCCAAGTACTGAGTACACATATCCCAAGTACTCGGTACTCAATGGAGAGCATCATAGCTAAGGACCTTGATTAAGATTTCTGATTTTTTTTTTCAATTTTTTGTGTGTATTAGCTTGCATCATCTCTGCAATTTCTCCCAACTCTTTCTCCTTTCCTGCTGCCACTTGTTCCTTTACTATCCCTTGCTTCCTTCGTCACTCTTGGGGACGGTGTCATATTCATAATAGCCGTACGCAATTGTGGCATTGTGAGGAGGTCATTTAGTTTAATAGGCACTTTTGTTTGCATTATCTGCCTCATCATGTTTTGTTCCGCCAAGTTCGTTTTTGAAGTTTCGGCAGTGTCTTTGACTAGTGATTTCTTTGCTTTCATCTGCTTTTCTATCTCTGTTCCTGCTTTTTGTAGCCTCTCCTTCTCTTCTTTTGCATCCGGGTATTTCACTTTCTTCGCTTGCTCCCGTGTAACTACCAGTACTTTCTCATCACACGTTTCAATGCTTAATAGATTTACCCCTTGTTTTGGACATTTTGCATCTTCGTGGTTCCCTAGACCATACCATCTGTATAGTAGTTGTGATGTCTCCTTCGTAGTACAGTCCCTAGCAAAATGGCCCCAAAGATTGCATGCCTGACACTGTATCATTGGCCATCCACTTGCATCGTACTGTATTCGACTCTAG
Organism: Cupressus sempervirens; assembly: GCA_028749045.1. Lineage (NCBI taxonomy): Eukaryota > Viridiplantae > Streptophyta > Pinopsida > Cupressales > Cupressaceae > Cupressus > Cupressus sempervirens. The sequence goes on from CM053789.1 coordinate 716,149,689, forward strand.
CCTCCATTGTTACTATTGTTGTTTCCACCCCTTCCGCATTTATTATTGTTGCGATATCCCCCCGAAGTTGCATCGTTGCTTGTGTTATTGCTGTTGGATGCTTCCTGTGTTAGTAACACTTGTTGGTGTCTTTTTGATTTAATGTTAAATGGGCACTCTTTTAGGGAATGTCCGACCACCTAATAGATGTCACAAAACTGTTTCTTTGGGCATGAGCCCTTCGTATGGCCATCCCCTTTACAGTTTGTGCACCACAGTTCTTCCTTCATTGTGTCTGGATTCCTTTTCAAATTCTTAAATTCTTTCATCATTCAGAGCATATCTTTCTGTAATGCTCTAACCTTCTTGTTTGATTCCTCATCACTACTGCTACTTTCAGATGATGAATCGTCTGAATCTGAGGATTTATGCTTTTTCTTCTTACTTGTATTTTGTTCACTTTCTAGATCCATTGCATGACTATACGTGTCAGGTGGTACAATCTTCATCTTCTTTTTTAGGGCCGGCCATAGCCCCTCCACAAACCATCATTTTTTCAAACCATTTGCCGGTTGACTTTCCATCTTCCCAACCAGCTCTTTCAGTCATCTGGCATATAGGCCTGTACTATTTCATTCTTCCCTTACTTAGTACTATATATCTCCGCTACTATTTCATTATCATTCCGAAGCAATCTGAACTCTGCTATGAACTCTTCTCTAACGTTTGCCAATGTAGTCAGTTTCTGAGGGTCGGCGTCGGGAAACCAATCAATTGCCACACCCCGTAGGTTTGTTGGGAATTGTCTGATCCAATCGTCCTCGTCTGTCACACCATTTGCCATCCATATGGTTTCGCACGTTTTGCAATGTCGGATTGGGTCTGCCGTGCCATCACCATTAAACTTGGGTAATTTTTCTTTGGGACTTGCCATCGTTACTTTCTTTTGATTCTTAGGTACTTGTTGAGCACCCACGCTGTTCTGAGCACCCATGCTGTTCTGCACACCCACGCTGCTTTGGATAACAGCCTTGCTTCCAACAACCGCGTTGCCTGGTAAAAGGTCTTCTTCAAGTGAAGTTGTTCGATTCTCCGCTTGTATCCGTTCGTCTGATGTATCAAGAACGAAGAGTTCACTCCACATTTGTGCTCCTTCGACACTTCAAGCCGTGCGAGTTGCTTCCCTTCTGTTTGGACACTCTCCCCTTGGTGTATACAGGTTAAGGAACTCCTCCTTTGTTTCTTCCACCAAATTTAATCGTTGTCGAGTCTCCTCTAGCAATTCGTCGACACTCCTCAGTCTACTAGGTGACTGCACTCCCTCTGTCTGTGCCTCTTCACCCCTTCGGTGCCTGTCAGCAATCTGCTGAAGCTTCTGCCTGTGCTCTGCTTGCTGTGCTAAAATTAAAACTTCTTGTGTTGTACGTATTTCATCTTTGTCTCTTACCTTGTTCCTATCTTTGTTAAGCAAATTCGGCATTAATCTTCATCACATTCCTTTGTTCTAGGTTCGTCTGACAACGACGCCAAATGTTTACTGTACAGGGTAAAAGGATAATTAACACATGTAGTATAGCACGATACAACACAGAATAGATACTTTATTCATAGATGCAGTCAATGATTACAATCCGAATACAATGATTACCATGATGATCCAAAGTCCATCTTGGACGGTGTACATATATCTTCCGAAGGGGTGACTCAAGCATCATGTGCCCGTTTGGTACTATTCTACCCGTCGGCTACAATATAGATTTTACTAACAGCACCAACCATGTGGAGGTTTTGCAATAGCTCTTTGTTATAGTTTCTTTAAAATCTAAATTGTGGGTTTAATGCTAGATATCTATTGGTAAATTAGTTGGATTTTCTTTATATGAGAGTTATAATGAGGTTTTCCTATTACGAAGCCTCCTCAATACTTTGGAAAAATTCTTGGTATCAATGCCTAAAATACTTTCCAATAACTAAATTATCTTATGGTTGGTTCCAGTGGGCATGAAATTTATGTATAGTGTTGACAGGGAAGAAGAGTTGTTGTTATGCATGGAGACACATAATGTGCAGTGAGTTGTAGGTGATTGCCCTTGTCTTTAAGGATGCTCTTTGCGAGATAATTTTGATCAAGTGAATTAAGATAATAAGGGAAAATATTTTTTTATATAAATGCAAGAAATATTATAAAAGAAATGATGAGCTGGAACCTTATTATTGGCAACTTAATTCAAGCTGTCCTATGTTTGCTTCTCCTTAAGAATGTAACAGGGGTAAAGTGTGTTTCTACCTTCTTAAACTACATATTAATCAGGACATCATCATGGGGAAAGAACAATGAAACTGCTCACATGACTAGAGCAGCTTATTAATTTTTTAATTAACCCTTCTAACCCAGGTTGACACTATCACCAAGGTTTTCTATTTCTAGTGGAAGTTAATGCTTTTTAACAGTCTTGCAATGATGATCTTTTCCTTACAAGGAGGTTGGGCTGTCTATTTCCCAGAGAGATGCATCACTGGACTGAAAATGAAGGAATATTAAAACTATCTTCTATGCTAAAGGTTGCTGCAGGCTGCAGTCTGGTTATTAGGAGTTTCAACGGCTAGATCAGATTACCAAGTTGTTCCATTTTTTATTCAACACAAGAAGATCTATTTAATTCCTACATCCACCATGGTCATGTAGGGTTCATAATCTAAAAACAATTTCATTCTAGATGCAAATAAATGAATAACCTTACACCATAACTTCTACAAATGGCATGGATTAGCCAAAATCACAAAGATTTGAGAGGGCTTAAAAAATTAGTAGAACCTGGTTGTTGGTAGAAACTATGGGAATTTGCACTTTTCTTGAGGGATTCCTATGCCTCATGTGTTGGAGACTGTAGCTGCAATAGAAATCTTTATCTTTGGGCATTAGTACCGTTATGGTCACCTTCAGCTGAAAAAGACATTTATGATAAATTGTAATATTAAATATAAAGACGTGTCATACAACATGTGTTAAGGCATGGAAATATGAAGAGTTGTATTTGAAAATAAAGAGTTATTGTTTGAAAATTGGAGAGACCTTTGGTTGGAATGTAAAGAGTCTCTCTTTATGTTATATATGTCGCTTCAAGCGAAAGACATTGTACACTTGAATTTTATTATCAATAAAATGAACTTTTGTTGTGTGGTTGGGTTTTTCCCTTCATTCTCGAAGGGTTTCCCAGGGTATCTAGTGGTGTTTGTTTTAGTGTTATGTTTCCCTTTTTGCTGATTATCATTGATTTTTGGCTTAGTTACTGGTTCAATTTTGATTCGAAATATGGGATTGAAGAGCCGGTTCGTCAGTTCGGCAAAATTTTGGAAAGAATTTGAGTTCGTTTGGATTTGTTTGGACAAAACCATGTAAAAGTTATAAATAAATATATACACACACACATATTTTTGAAGCCTAGAAGTATAGAGTATCATAAAATCATATGATTGAGTTAATCATTTAAACAAAAAAAACACCATAGGCATAAACTTTAAACTTGTAAGTTGTAATCATAGCATCATGAATCAAGATCATACCATCATATATTTCAATTTTAAATTTTCAAGTTCAGCATCAAAGATTCAAAACATTTAAAGTAAATCATGATCCATGAATCATAACATCAAGTTCAAGTATCATTGTTTCAAGTTCAAGCTTCAACAAATCATATTGTATAAAATATTAATATTCATCTTCTTCTTCTTCTTCTTCTTGTAGTCCTTTCGTATTAGTTGACTCAGCAATAGAGCTAAGGCCAATGGGATCAACACCAACAACAATAGTATGGGCATCAAATTCTTCAAAGTCTTCAATTGTAAGCCAAGAAGCAGAAGCATCCAAGCTGCCAACTCTACATCTACATCCCATCCCTTTGTCTCCCCTTCTTTGTATTCTTTAGTCTTGTGTGAGAGGAGACACAAGTTGTAATGCACAAACACCAAGTTCTCTGCTCTTTCTGATTGCAACCTATTGCACTTCACTAAATGGATGAAAGAATATGTGCTCCAATTTCTCTTTGAAGCGGATGAACTAGCAATCTATGGAGACATGACATGTAAACAAATAAAAGACAATTTAAAATTTAAATTATTTATCATAAATCTTAGAATTTCTACCAATTTATGAAGACAAAGGAAACTAATAACATTTTTTTAAAAGATTAAACTTACTTGTGATATCACTTTGATTGCAAGGGGCTGCAACGTTTGCAATCTGTGGCCATGGAGGTACCACCAACTATGAGCATCCTTCTTAAACCGATGACGAAGAGTACCATTACTTAAATTTTTTTGCATCCACAAACTGTATGAAGTCATCCGTAATCAAATCTCGCCTTTCATCATCAGGAAATAGTCTTTCAAATGCTGCCTTATATCCATCAAGCACTTATATGTCTCTATAGGGTGGTAGCCTTCTTGGTAGATCAGTATACTGGGTCCTATAGTATTTGGGCGTTAATGCATAGGCAAGCGAATGTAGAGGAGTGGTCATTTTGTTCCCATCTCTCTATAACAATTGCTTGTAATTGTTTGAAGAAGGTCTCTTGAGGATCTTGTTCCTTTCCATTTACAATTTGCTTGATCTTCTCAAGCATTGAGTCTATGCCATCATAGATCTCTCCAAGGCAAGGCCCATCCGTGTTTGCGTACCTAAGCATGATCATAATGGGTGCGGTGAGATTTATGAGATATTCCACACGTTCCCACCAACTTTCATCCAATATCCTCTTCCTTATTTTGGTTGCCTTCTCAGTGTTGCTTTGCCTCCATATAGCCTAATTGTTGCTGATTACCATATTGGTAAGTGCCTTTTTTACTTGCATAAGTCGTCTCAAGATGATTACATTTGATGTAAAACGTGTCTTAGCAACCTATAACATAAAATAGAGAAAAAAAAATACAAATTGTTAGATACATACTTGATAAAGGAATACACATTATTACATAATCAAAATATCAGAAATTGTAAGATACTATTTAAAAAAAAAATCAAGTAACTTGAGTTCAAGTAACAACTCCAAACATGAGAACATTATGAATATCCCTTGAGTCATGTGGTGGTTTGTGATGAACATCTAGATGTCCTCAACTTCTGCATACACCTCCTTGATCCACTAAATGCTCTTCCCAATATTTTGTAGCATAAGATTGAATGAATGAACTGCACAAGGTGTCTAAGAAATATGTTGGTATCTCTCTTCAACCAACAACTCTACAATTCTTTGTGTTGTCCATTGTGACTTGGACAATGTTTCTTGCACCCACTTGTTCAATAGCCTCAATTAGTATAGTAGCAATAAATGGCCCATCTTTTACTTTCCCCTCACAATCCACTACTTTCAAAAACATTGCCCCTTTAGGGGACACCGCCAAAACATTGATCAATGGACGATTTCTAGCATCTTTCCACCCGTTTGAAACAATTGTTACCCTTGTCTCAATCCATGAATCCTTGATGGGCTTCAATTGCTCATCCATCAACTTGGCCTCGTCATCAAACAAGGTGATTCATACTCTCTCAAAACCAGGACTTGAATACCCTGTAGGTGCTTTATTAGCACTTCTCAACATTTGCTTGAAATATGGAGAGTGAACAAGATTGAAAGACAACCCATTTGCATACAAGCATCTTGCCACATCAATGTCGGCAATTTCTGTATTCTGATTTTGAAATGTAGTTTCAAGTGGTCCCTTTCTTTTGTGTGGAATGGGTACTTCATTTTGAGAATTAGGGGCAATTGAGGTAGTATAGAAGGGGTGATTTTCAATCCAAACATCTAGTTTGCTTTTTTCTTATTTTTATTGCCATCAATAGCATTTTGTCTAAGTTCATCTCTCTCTTCAGCTAGCTCATGCACTTCAATATATTTTATTACTAATGAGTTTGGCATAGGGCATTTATTTTCTAGGACATTTCTTCACTCCTCTACCAGGTATCCACACAAATGACCCACCACACTATAATATGAACTATTTCTTTCTACATCACAATCTCGACATTTGCAACGGAAGCCACCACCTCCTGGAAGAGGTTGTATAATATCCACATACTTCCACAAGGGAGAATCAGATGGAGGTTCTATTCTTTTTGGGATACTGGCATTGCCTATTGAGGAATATGTAGATCCCTTTGAAGCTCCTTTTCCTATCAAAGGAAATTGTGTACATATTGACATATTGTTATTGAGAATAAAATTTTAGCCTTTAGGGAATATAATAGCTAGATCTTATTGGCAATCAAAGATATTTGAAAAAGTAAACGAAAAAAGCTTAAACAAAACATCGAAACAAAAGAAAAATAGAACAAGAACTTACCTCTTCCTATCATTGTAAGCTTGCAAAGATGTAGCAATGAGACACAAACACTTCAATATAGCAAACATCCAATCTTCCAACTCCACCTTGCACAAACTTACTTTTGCTCAATCACCTATTTGCTCACAAAATCACCTATTTGCACACCACAAATGATGTTAGAAGCCAAAATAACCTATTTACATTCACTTTTTTGTGCAATCAGAACTCAAAAAATATCAAATTTGTTATAAAAACACTTGCAAAGTGTCTGTCGGCGCAAATTCGCCTTGATTTGCACCAAATTCAACTTGGGCAACATAAATTCGCCCGAGTTTGAATTCTTGGTTTGTGGGTTTGAACCAGCCCAAGGAAAGCTAGCCCTGTTCGAACTTGGGCCGAACCAAACCAATATTTCAAACCGGTTCAAACCTAGGTAGGGTTCTTGGGCCAAACTAGCAAATCCAGGTAACTAAGTATAAACTTGATCACCACTTTTTTATACTTTATGATATTTATAGGAGAGTTCCCATAATTACTCTCTAACATAGATGAGTTGATGTAGAATGGTAATTAACACAAATTATATAGAGCAATATAACATAGATTCAATAGTAACAATAGAACATTTATTACTCGTACTAGTAATACCATGATGGCGAGAAAATATTATTACTTTATTGATTACCAAAAACACAAGCACATCATCCATATTCCAAAGTTCTTATATGATGGTCGGTTGGGAAAACCAATGGACGCATCCCCTCGCCTCCTAACTACCCATCCCAACAAACGAAAACTAATGCTTAAATACAAAATTACATTAATATATACTATAGTTTTTTTAACAGCTCACAATGCAAGAAAAAAGAACTCGCAGAAACAATATTGTATACATGATATTCAAACAAATCATAAATACTCATGGCTAGTAACAAACTAAAGAAAACTAACAATTGACTATTAGACACCAACTAACCTAAAGCTATGGGAGAGTTGTGATGCGATTTGAAAGCTTAGATTCCTAGATGAGGACAACTACTGGTTTTAAAATGATAGTAGCCTTTTTAGCAATCTTTTCTTCTCATGTGTACTAAGGCCCCTGAGAGTGTAAGAGAGAACCCTTACATCTCCATGGATAGATCTCACTCTCTCCCTCAGTTTATAATTTGTGTGATTTAATCTTGTTGACTCTCCTCAATATCAACTTGAGTTTCATGGCGAAGAGCTTCTGTTCTTAAAGGCCTCTCCCATTTTCTTGTGTTTGTTGTATCAAATTACCAATAGCTAACATTGAACTATCTGTCAATCCATGGGTTTGCCTCATGATCCACTTTGCACAGGATTGACCTCCTTTGATTTTGAAGGTTCCCATTAGAACAATGATTGTAGGCTTGAGGATGCCACCACTTTCCTAGAAGTTAGAAGCACCCCAATAACTTCATTGTCTTCAACCGCTGCAACAATCACTTGTGAAGCTACTACCATAGGCAAAAAGCATAGTAACATGGGGACGCATCCCCCCCCCGTTTTTGTCCTATGCACCGGGGATTTGGGGACTTCGTTCCCCTGTCCCCAGTGGTGCCACCAGATTCCACCACCTCCACCAAGGATGGGGGGACGTCTTGGTGTTAACTACTTGCTGATTTGACTATTGTTTAATGTTTGATGTTCCAATTCAATATAATGTTCAAGTATTTACTCTTTTACATCTTTATATCTTATATTGAAATAAATCTTTTCATAACTAGCATTTTAAATACCATATGTATAATATATACAACCCCTATGATCCCCCTATCGCTGTCCCCTCGTCGTCCCCCTGCTATTGTCGTCCCAAATTAAGGTCCCTTTGTCCCCTTGTCTCGGAAACTTGTCCCCTCGTTCCCCCATTCCCTTGTCCCCCAGGGTGGTGTAACTATGCAAAAAAGAGCCATTGTTAGAGCAGTTTACACACTTGGCATTGCTTTTGTTGAAATCTCCTTGCCTAGTAGGGGAACAATGGCGGGTGTTGCATGTAGAAGCAACAAACACTTAATCCTTTTTAGGTTTTTTCATTTTAGTGCTGAGGCTTGTATCTTGTGCAGAATTTTTCTGAAGCATAGGTCTGAAATTGAGGCCATCATGATAGAGGTAAATGTCCTTATAATAGTTTGTACATCTGAAAGATAAGTTCTCATGAGCCATGACCAACCATTGAACACCAATTTGAGCCACATCAATGCAGAGTAAAATCCTTAGGGAAGGGAGAATTTAACTTTATCTACATGCAGATCTGCGCAAAGGCTCCTGCTATTAGGTAAGCTTCTTTGTATATGCATGTGGTTCTACATAACACATTGCCAGTCTCACCAAGAGGATCCTTGCTTGAAATTTCCCCTGGCAACAAATGTAAGATTCCAGTGACAAGACTAGGAGTCCAGGAACAAAGGGATAGATATTCATTTTGAAGAATGACTAGCCGCATGCCAATGCTTCTTGGCATGCAATCAGAGAGGAAAACACAGCCAAGAAAAAAATCACTGGTAAGAAGTGAAGCCCTACAATCAGAATGGAAGGACCAATGATATTTGGCCCAACCTAGAAGGTCCTTTGCAGACATCTAGGCTCCAGTGAAATATCCAATAAGATCCCTGGACTCCAGTACCTTCTTTCTGGTTTGGATCAGTGCCCACCAAAAACTTGATGTGGACAGGAACATTTGCAGCAGGAAGACAACCAGACTTCCTGCTTGTTGATATTATTGTAGCTATGGTCGGATTCCCTCAAACCGAGATAGAGGTCGTGATAATATAATTATTGTATTAGTTTAAGCAATAATTATATATGAAATTGGAAATATAATTATTATATAATAATATGATAATTATTATATTACATTAATAATATAATTATAATTACACCTTAATGAAAAGTGGTGTCCCTTGGCTATGGGGCACCACAAACATATATGTAAGAAGATTCCATCTTTCTATAAGGTGAATTAAAATATACATACAATGAGATCCTCAACACCGCTCACCCAAATTTTCCTCATTTCTATTGGATTATGGCACCAAGAATCTTGTCTTTTTGCAGTTGTAGTATTCATTTGAGACACTTGCATATCTGCTATTTTCCCTGAAAATGCAGCCTTTCTTTTGCTTCATGCACACGTTCTTTTAACTGCTCTTTATTCTTGTAAATATATTGAGCAGCTTCTTATAATAAATAGTATTTGACCATTGCCAGACAAATTTATAGTGTTTGTAAAGCTCATGAGTCATGTTATATGCCTAAACAAATATTATAAGTTATCATGCAGCAAGTGCAGGCAACTCCTACACCCAAACTTTACATGGAGTTGACATTGCTGGGAGACGTTTGGCGGAGGAGGTAAACTGCTTACCCAAGTATCTCAAGCCTTACCAAGTATCTCAAGCCTCTTTAATCTGTGCATTGCGGTCTATTTTGATATTTTTGTGTCACTGTGTTTAGGTACAACAACTCATTCAAAAGATGCCCAGCCTGAGGAGAATTTCATTTTTAGCCCATTCTCTAGGTGGATTATTTGCCAGATATGCAATTGCTGTTCTGTATAGAGAAAATTCTGAGGCACATGGAACTTCTAGCAAACAGGTTTTTGCAGAAAAAATGTCAGAGAATAATAGTACTGATCTGGGTGGTCAAGATATGGGAGTTTTGAAAGGTAGTAGTATAGGTGGATTAGAGGCTATGAATTTTATTACATTGGCAACTCCACACTTGGGGGTACGAGGAAAAAAACAGGTGAGAGGTTGAGTAAAATCAGAAGGCTTATGGGTACTAAGTTACTAACATGTTACTTTATTTCTTTGGCTCAAGAGTAGGAGCTGCTACTTTAAAAAAATACAAAAATTCTTACAAACATCAGTATTCAGTTTTTAGTTCAGTTAAATTATTTGTTATCTGATATATATCTGACTGTGGTACTTGATGCAGCTTCCTTTTCTTTTTGGAGTTCCTTTATTGGAAAAGCTTGCTCCACCCTTAGCACAATATGTGATAAGAAGAACTGGTCGGCAGCTATTTCTGACAGATGGAAAAGCTAGTAGGCCTCCACTTCTTTTGCGTATGGCATCTGATTGTGAAGATGGAAAATTTATGTAAGTTAAAAAATTAAAATCATGCTTATGAGGGATTCTTCAGGGTTTCTGAGTTTGAGGTACTACTTTCACTTAGAGTTTATTGAATCTACTTCTGCAGCCATTGTTGCTCACCTAGTTTGTGATTTTACAGATCAGCTCTTGCAGTGTTTAAATCAAGAATACTGTATGCAAATGTTTCATTTGATCGTATCCTCTTTTGCTAGTAGCTTTATTACATTCTATTGCTTCTGATAATATAAAATTATAAATTATGCTTAATTTTACAGCATCACATTTCTCTAGTTCTGTATATTTCTTATCTTCTGGTGGTTGTCCATGTATAAAGCTTGGTTTTTTCTGTAATATTTATCTTACATAATACAAACATCTGAGAAGGAATTTCAGTGTTTCTTTTGACTTTTTCAAGATATGGTAGGGTGGCGGACGTCCTCCATAAGAAGAGAATTGGAGCTTGTCAAAGTAAGTGCTTCTTGTTGTTAATATTTTGGGAGGTACAGCTATGTAATTTGGTCTATGCTATTTGAATTTCGTGTGAATATATCAAGAGTACATCAAGTGACCATATTTGAGATTTTTTCTCTTTAGCATGTTTGTGAGAGATCATTGAGAAATTTGCAATTTGGAAGCAGATTAGAAAAAAACATTTCCTAGTCTTTTAATAATATAAGTTTATTTCATATGATGCCCTAAGTATTAGAAACTAAACCCAAAGAATTAAATCACCTATAAAATCAGCAGAGAACATTGAAATAATATTCTCAAGTTTCCTGGCAGAACTTGTAATATCCCTTTCCGGATATTTACTAAAAACCTTTGATATAAAACTAGCAAATTTAAAACGGAACAGTAAACCAATATTTGATATAAATTCCAGTACATTAATTGATTTATAACCAGCAGATATGCATACGAGAAAACCTATAAAAGTGCGTTTATTTCTTTCAATATTCAGAAGTACATATTTAAATGAGCAATTAACACAAATAGTTGCCAACTGACATTGCTGTATTATACAACAGCAATACAATAACAGGCAATAATCTAGAAAATCCAATCTTACAAATAGAAATAACAGTTAGATTGGCAATATAGATAAACCTGTAAGAAGGCTAGGTTTGCGTCCAACCTCCAAAGCTTCTTCAAGGGTTTGCGTCCTCGAAGAAATAACCAGTAACTGTTTTCAATTTTCAGCTTAATATTTGTTTTGAATATTATAATCTTCATAACTTTCCATGTGGAGCCTGTTGTACCTTTATCATGTTTCCCAATAGGATGCATGCTCTTTCAAGCAATGTGGGATAAAGCACCTTTTTTGTCCTTTAGTCACTTAAGTGAACATAGTAGCCTTTTAAATAAAGTGACAAGTTAAATGAACTTTAATAGTCACTTAGTCAGTAAACCATATAATCATCAGGCATTAAAATAGTTGACCAAATGAACCCAATAAGCACGTGCAATAGCTTGTTGGAAAGCTCTTTGCAAGATGCTTCCAAACCAACACTGAGGTATCGAAAATACTGTGCTTTGTTTACTTACTAAAAATAGTAAGCATCCGGATAACCTGCCAAAACTGCTCTGATGGGTCTGAAGCTGAAAATGTCATGTTCCCTTTTTAGCGACACAATTCCTATAGTAGATTTGCCTATCACCGACTCTCGTAGGCAAATAATCTTGGAGAGAGAGTCATCTCGTCGCCAGAAGATTGCATTTTGCTACATTCAGTAAATGGGGTCTACATATTCTAATAGTGAATTAAGATTGCACTTTTAATTTAATTAAGTTATTTAATTTTTATAAAAAGTTATTTGATAATAAAAGTGCATTATAATAAGATATTATAAAGGACGATTCTAGAAGCTTCCAGTGATTTCTAAAAAAAGTGAATAAATAGAGGACAAGAGGCACCCATTTGGACAAGCGGTTTTGTGGATTCGACTTCTATTCCAATTGGAGCAATTTGTAGTCATTTGGTCTGCAAATTCTCAGATTATCTTTGGGAACGATAACTCCCATTGATAAGCGATTTTGAGGGTGGAATATCACCCGAATTATTGCAAAATCTAGAGGTGACGCCACAGTCATTTCACCTGAGCAGAGATTTGAGGCCTAAGGCCAAAAATGTTGTAGCTTGATGATCATTGAAGGGTCAGTAGAAGAAATTAATTATTGCAGAACCGGAGGAATTTGGAGGAAATCAGAAATACAGTGGAAATCATAAATCTCTCCTGATCTTAATTGCGCATGAATTATTATCAGGTCACCCGACGGTTCAGGTTTACATCAGGTCCAGCTTTCGATTGAAGGTTGCAAATAATAATAAAATCGCATCAAGCCAATTAATGTGGAAATCGCGTGCAAAATAGTTGCAGGGTCATCATTAATAACCAGACGGCTCAGTCTTCATCTGAGCAGGTAGAACAATGGAGGGATTGAATATCGCGTCTAGCCGACCATAGGAGAAAATTAGATCGGAGAACAGCTTGGGAATTTCCGGTTTCGTCTCATTCTCCTGCGGGTAGCTGGTTTAGAGGGTAGAGGGAGGTCAACGGACGGGAGAGGCGTCTTTAACATTAACTCCGGCGACTTCTTCCGCAGATTTTATTGTTGTTAGCATAGAATTCGGGAGGATCGTTTTAAAATCGCAGGCATTCCTAATGTATTGCAGGGGTCGCCATTGATTTGTAACTACGGGTCATGGATAAATCCACAGCAAGACTAGCTAAACAGGCGGAATGAATCAGAGCTTAATTCAACCCAGACTGACTAGTTTCAAGGAAGAAAACCGCCATCAGTATTTCATGTGGAGGCTTGAACTTCAGGTTTTGACATTCATTTGGTCGTTATAAAAATATAGATGAATTGTTATTTATTTGCAAATCAAGTTGCGTCTGAACCAGGCTTGTTGTTCATTTCCATTATTGAATACAAGAAGAATTTGTTCCTTGGTTATAGATCTACACTAAATACTGTTGGACTTGTTATTTTGGGTAAATTGTTATTACATTCTTTCCTCATGAGTATGCCAAGTATTTGACAAATTTCCGCAGACCAGTATTGTCCTTACAAGGCCCTCGTGGTAAGGGTCATTTTAGAAAATGTCTAGGCCAAACCTTGAACTTAACCCCGTAAAGAACCTTTTCGCCCCCGAAACCTAGGCAAAGTGAGCCGGCAACTTAGAATTATAATGTCCCAAAAAAAGGGGACATTACAAAGCCTCCCTTCTCAAAGATTGCTTGCCTTCAAGCAATCCGCTCATACCTACAAAAACCAAATGCCAGGATCCCATACTCGCCTTGAGAATGAGATTCTACACCTCAGCTGATGTACCCCGACATGCATCTTCCCTAACTCGAAATGGTGAAACAGTACAATAGGGATCGATGTGCCAAATAACTGAATGCTAGGATCCCAAGGCTCACCATTAAGGGACACCAATTGCCATACACTGTTGCCCTGTGTACCAATACCTTTAGTCAGAATGAATGTCTCACTCCATGAGTGACCCTGCAAGTCTCTATTGTTAAGTGAAGATGGGAGCTCGGCAATATACCAATATCCACCACAAGATAACAACCAAACTCTCCTCCTAGCTTCCCGATAAAAGACAATACATAGGGATGCTCCCCTTGGATCCCAAGTGAGAACTCGTGCGCTATTTGAGATACCATTGACCAGCTCCTGTAATATTTGCACCACTGTACCACTGTACCACTCTTGCAAAAGCTGTACTGATGATAATGACCGATCCGGCCAATCTGACTCCACTATATCACCCTGGTGGAAACAGAGTAATCCTAATCTCTGGAATTCTAATGTGTTAGAAGGTTGAAACAAATAGATCATAATCCTGTGACTATGTAACAACACAATATAATCCTCCAAATGTAAGATACTATTAACACATGGATCCTCGATCACCCAATCAACATGATCCTGGATTAAGGAAAGAGTGGTTGGTGAATCACCAACATCATGAAGGCTAACACTATCTTCTACTGCTGAATAAAAAATGTAGACACCTCATGTGGGATGTAGGATAATGTGTGTTCTCCCCACTCATCTACAAATAACTCACTGACCCTTGAAGGCCAAATAGAATCAGCGAAAATACTACTAATATACACAGGTAAATCACTAATAGCTGGAATATACAAACAAGTAAAATCACCAATCAACAAGTAAGCCATGGCCATCTCAGAAGAGCTGGGTGATAAAACTCTAGGTAAGCTGAAAAATCCCTCAGAGCATACTAAGGATAAATTTGAACTTCCTACTTCACCATAAGTGCCCTTACTTGTGTCAAAGTCTTCGTAAAAGGATGGTTCACCATTAATAGAAATCTCTAAATTACCCTCACTTGTATCACTAACCATTTGTTCATGTGAAGATATACAACTACTGTCATAAAAATCAGAATTTCCAAACTCATCAACTAGCTGATCCATAGAAGTTTTCTCATCATAGAAAGTCTCAGACGGGGAGCATGTGATTGAATTACATTGTTTCCCTTCACATCTACCCACTTTATGAATTTCTTCAATGATTTGCATAATTTCTTGTCCCCTTGAACCACAATTATCTTCTTCATAAATGACTGCCCCACTCATTTGATTTTCAGCTTTGTAGATGGAGTAATGTGTAAAGCTTAATTGAATGCATAGCTCATCTACCTCACTCTCCTTGTCCCTTCCAAATTTTATTGCTAGGACTCTATCAATTAATAGTTGCAAGTACTCATATTTTATCATTTTCAAAGTTTCAATAATAGTATGTAAAAGAGGACTTGTGACACCACATACAATACCATGTCTCTCTTCTATCACAATCTTCCGCATGAGATTCTCAACCAATTTGGAAGAATCATCCATCCTTGTCAACACTTGGACAATCTTGTCCTCTTTGACCAAAAGTATATCCAATAAGTCAAGGAGCGATAATGGTTTTTGACCATCTCCTTCAAACACAAGTGGGCTGCTCTCCATAGAATTTTCTGATTTTTCATCACTTAGGGGAATAGCATTTTCAGATATGTCCTCTAACTCAATGCACACTAGATCATCTGTGCTGCCAACATTGCGGTCCATTTGCTCCTCAAAATTTGACATAATTTTCAGTCTAGTATCACCATAAAATTTATCAAAGTTAATTTCCATGTCACCAAATACGATGCTGGTGTTTTCCATGTTTAAATAAGATGGGGAGTTGTCAACGTTGGCGGGGGCCATCAATATACTCATCAGAAGGACTAGTGTAAATAGCTCCATAAGATACTTCTGTCTCCCAATTACTTGTTAGTATACTTGTGCCATTATTAGTACTACTATCAAGTTGATTGCTCTCTTCCCTATGCAAATTTCTGTAACTATCCTTTGCAAGGAGATCTCAAGCCAATGCATAGTATTCGTTTCTTATTATATCCGTCTTGTTTTGCAGTTCTAGCTAAAAGTCCACATAATTAATGAAAGAAAATTCTTTTTGAAGCTTTGACAAAAATTTGTTATAATCATCATATAATCTCCTTACTTCAGTTTTACATTCATAAGGATCTTTGGCTTGCCCATCATGAGTGTACCTAGAATTCTTATTTTTTTGAAGGTCTGTTGTAGCCATGATTTGTGTCTTCAACAATTCTCATCTTCCTATACTTGTATTGAAAGACTGATCAAGATTATGCTTTCGACTCAATGCCAATCACTTTAATCAACTTCCCAATTTCTGACCAATAATTCGGTGAACTTAAAGCTACAGTCCGATTGCCAATTGTTGCTGAACTCTAAACGTAAATGGTATTTTGTCAAACTGCTGTAATAAACTTCACAATTCTAACCTGAACAGAGAGTTTAAATGTTTGCTGTAGGAATTTGGTCAAACACTTGGTGTACATTCTCTGATGTTTGTATGGCTTGCAAAGCATAAATAAATGCCAAAGTAAAATGAATGGCTGGTGATGTTTAATTGGGCTCTTTTTCCTGCCTCACGTCTGCTGCCAAAGGTAACAAATTCTGTTTTCTTTCTACGAATATTGCTGCTTCAACTTCGTTACCAGCTGTAGATGGTGTGGGGTGATTCCTGGTGTGTACGGCTAGGTGTAGTAATTAATGAAATTGTTGAATGTCCCATTCAATATCACTCATCTGAACCGAATTTGCTATTTCAATCAATAACCAAACTGAAGCCAAGAAAATCACTTCTTTATGTGGCACTAACTCCTCTCCTCATGATGCATGGTCCAGCTAATGCATTAAAATAATTATCAAATTACTTCTTCTGTACTAGTCTGCTAATTCTGATATGAAATTTCTGCTCTTTAGAATCTTTAGATACTTCCAAACAGCATACCTTCTGCGAAGATAATAATCTTATCCAAAATTGATACCACTGTAATAAACTTGACTAATTTTAGTAGCAGAATTCTGAGACTGTAATTGGGTAATTTTGTCAAACACTTGTCAAGAAGTCCAGCTTGGTACAAAATACTGAATATTGGTGTAGAAGTTACTAGCAGAAAATGATGTATTGGGGATTGCTAAACAACAAAGAATTTGAATTTTTTCACCAGGTCTCTAAATGATCTCCAATATGTTTAATATTGCAACAAGAGTAATTTAATAACCAATCCGATAATTGAATACTTAAATCTTGAGAACAATATCAATGAGTAATGCAATGTTAAAAAATAGACAAAGGTGTAAATACAGTCAAGTTGGAGAGTATCCCAAATGGTGGTTCCATCTCACTTCTTCTCATACTTTGACCCATCACCAAGAATGCTTGCCTCTAACACCTCAGTAAAACCCGACTGTATGGTAAGTCGGCGACTAAAGTTATTAGACTTCACGTGCTTTGTTGTGATCCTTATCCGTGATATGATTAAGTTCCTTGTTGTTGCGGACAAGGAACTCAAGCTTCCTAAGGCTGCCACGACACACCCAAGACACTTACTGTTACTTGCGGAACCTGCACCCTTCCACGACTGGTGAACGCTGCACTAACAGTCGGCTCGTGAAGAAAACTCTCCTGCAACCTTCCAATGCCGATGAAGTATGTGCTGAGTGTAGAAGATGCCAATATAGAAGGTTCTACTGGTGAACTGAAACTTTGTCTTTCCTGCTAGTATACTCGTGCTCCACACTACGTTATTCTCCTTGGTCACTTCGTTCAGATACCAGCCCTCGCATCCAAAAGAAAAATGGCTCTACCACTGAAATTTCGAAATCATGGATTCAAACTATGAGTTGTTGGCTTGCCTAAATGTTCTTGCCTCCATTTACTACGACTTTTGAACATCTTTTCCATTGCCGATTTTTCGGCCCAACCTACTGCTGTCTAAGATTTGGTCTCAACCTGTGGGAAGTGTAACGCTTAAAGCAGGAGTCGGCTTCACCCGTGGAGAGTATACGCGTACTGTAACGTTTGACATTTACCTAAACAATGTCGAGCTCACCCCCTGCTTTCCTTGGCAGTCACGTTCTTTGTATCCGGCTGGAAATGATGACTCCAACACTCCCAATAGTTTGACGTAAGTTTCCTTAGATTTGTGATCCCTCATTGAACACTCCCGGCTGGTTATTTCAACCTGTCCATATAGTATTCATGGTAGGTATGTAATCTTCAGGTATGTTAACTTCTTCCCCTATGACCTTAAGTTTGTCATTTTACTTTGCCGACTACCCAATGCTGAACCTGATAGACTCTAAAAGCCTTATTTTAACTCACTATAGAAATAACAGCATGCTCTTGTAGTTCAACTCAGCTTGCCAATTTCTGCCTGGTATTATTAAGTTTTTTTCCAAGAAGGATTGGGGTGACGTCCAATTTTACTCGCAACTCGAGGGCTTTCGTCCTCAGAGTTTGCCCAGTCACTTCAAAGCAACCAGAATTCTAGAATATTTGAGTTCATAAATTCTTGTGTTAATTCCTTCTGCGATTTAATTGCTGATATAATTTCACAGGCTGGCAGGATGCATGGCTCTGATACCATTGTAATATCCCTTTATGGATATTTACTAAAAACCCTTGATATTAAACTAGCAAATTTAAAACCGAACAATAAACCAATATTTGATATAAATTCTAGAATGTTAATCGATTTATAACCAACAGATATGCATACGAGAAAACCCAAAAAAGTGTGTATTTCCTCCAATATTCAGAAGTACATATTAAAACTAGCAATTAACACAAATAGTTGCCAAATGACGTTATTGTATTATACAATAGCAATACAATAACACACAATAATCTAGAAAATCCAATCTTATAAATAAAAATAACAGTTAGATTGACAATATAAATAAACTTGTAAGAAGGCTAGGTTTGCGTCCAACCTTCAAAGCTTCTTCAAGGGTTTGCGTCCTAGAAGAAATAACCAGTAACTGCTTCCAGCTTCCAACTTAATATTTGTTTTAAATATTATAATCTTCATAACTTCTCATGTGGAGCCTGTTGTACCTTTATCACTTTTCCCAATGGGATGCGCACACTTTCATGCAATGTGGGATAAAGCACCTTTTTTGTCCTTTAGTCACTTAAGTGAACATAGTGTCATCGGTAGAAACTGTGTAGCCAACGGGCTTATGTTGTCAGTAAAGATTTTGTAGCTGACAGGTAGATTAGTATTGTTATGTAGCCGACGGACCCCTTCGGGAAGGTTCGACGAGAAGTATTTATACCCCATTTGGGATCATTGTAAATCATCTTATCAAGCATAATGTAATGTCTCTGACATATGCGAATAATACAAGTTCTACTGTTCTTTTCTATTGCCTGTATGCATTAATCTCTTTACCGTAGTACGGTAAACATTTGGTGCCGTTGCCTGATGGACTTGGAACAAAGGTTGAGGAATGACGACTAATGTCGAATCAATTAAACAAAAATAAGAATAAGCTGAAGGACAAAGATGAAATCCGCACAGCTCAAGGAAATTTAATTTTGGTGCAACAGGCCGAACGCAGACGAAGGTTTCAGAAGATTGTCGACGGACACCGAAGCCCTGAGGAATTGTTGGAGACTCGACAATGGGTGGAATTGGTGGAAGAAGCAAGGGAGGAATTTTTGAACTTGTATTTGCCGAGGGAAGAGAATCCAGACGGAAGGGAATTAACTCGCACAGCTCAGAGTTTCGAGGGAGCACAAGCGTGGAGTGAACTCTTTGTCTGCGATACACTTTTGGAATGGGAAGACCCTTCTTCACCAGAGAACATAGCTATTGGAGATAAGACAACTGTTGGAGAGAGTGCCGACGTGGGAGTGCAGAGCGCCGGTGTGGGAGTGCAGATCGCCGGTGTGGGAGTGCAGAGCGCCATTGTGAGAGTGCAAAGCGCTAGTGTGGGAGTGCACAGTGCCGGTGTGAGAGTGAATAGCGCCAGTGTTGTAGGACCAAACAATGCTCGTGCACAAAATCCAGTAGTGATGGCTAGACCAAAGGAAAAGCTGCCGAAGTTTGATGGTGATGGTACAGCTGATCCAATCCGACATTGTAAAATATGCGAAACAATTTGGAGGGCGAATGACATCACAGATACAAACAAATGGGTCCGACAATTTCTGGCAACCCTACGAGGTGTCGCAATTGATTGGTTCACTGATACAGATCCCCAAAAGTTAATCGATTGGGGCAACATTAAAAAGTAACTTATCATAGAATTTCAATTGTTGTGTGACGACAATGAGATCGTAGCAGAGATATACAATATAAAGTAGGGGAAGAATGAAACTGTCCGAGTATACGCCAGGGAATCAAAAGACCTAATAAACAAAATGGAAAATAAGCCAGCAGATTGGCTGCAAAAAAGATTCGTTGAAGGCCTACGTCCGAAATTGCAGAAGAAGATGAAGATTGTGCTGCCGTCGTCATACACTGAAGAATACAATTGAGCAATGAACTTAGAAAGTGAGCAAAAGACAAAAAAGAAAAAGAAGAGT
Organism: Cupressus sempervirens; assembly: GCA_028749045.1. Taxonomy (NCBI): domain Eukaryota; kingdom Viridiplantae; phylum Streptophyta; class Pinopsida; order Cupressales; family Cupressaceae; genus Cupressus; species Cupressus sempervirens. The sequence continues at coordinate 716,170,043 of CM053789.1, forward strand.
AGTTAATCTGATTCAGATGATGACGTGTCCTCGAGAGAAGATAGCAACGATGATGAAAACAACAGCAAAAAGGTCCGAGCTCTCTAGAAGGACATGATTTGCATGATGAAGGAATTTAAGAACATGCAAAAAGAAATGAAGGGAAGTGAACTATGGTGCACAGAATGTAAGGCAAAAGGTCGCACAAAGGGATCCTGTGCAAAGAACCAGTTCTGCAAGATCTGCCAGATCATGGGACATTCCATAAAAGAATGCCCCTTCAATATGAAAACTAGAGGACCTCAACAAGTGCTCCTGACACAGGCAGCTTCTACGTCGGGAGGGAATGAAAACACAAACATTGATGGTACCACTTCGGGTGGGTATAGAAATAATAGCAGAGGGCAAAACAACAACAACAATGCAAACAATAACAATAACAATAACAATGGCAGCCGAAGTCGAATTCAGTACGATGCAAACGGCCGACCGATGGTTCAATGGTGAGCATGTAATTTGTGGGGCCACTTTGCCCGAGACTGTACAATGACAAACGCATCGAAATTATTATGTAGATGGTGTGGACCTGGTGATCATGAAGATGCCAAGTGCCCAAAGTCCAGAGTGAACATGATCACCATCGGGACAGACGAAGAGGAGGTTCTGGCAATCACACGGAAGCAAGCAAAATTATACCCCGACCTGACGGAAGAAAAGAAGAGGTTGGCAGAAGCACGGGCGAAAATTGGAAAAGTAGCATAGGTGGAGACATCTTAGTTGAAGGACACCATCGGTACCTCAGCAAGGAACTGTGTGGAACAAAACATCGTACGCCAGATATTACAAACTGAGGTACCCGTCAAAATAGGCGATCTGTTGCTCATAATGCCTTGACTTCGATCGGCACTCATAAATATCGCGCCAACTGCTAAGTTACCAGGAGAACCAGGAAGAGGGAAGGAAATTGCCCCAAGTGGAGAAGACCCAATGCTGCTAGCACCCACATTCGGCGGTCGTCGAGATGGGGATTTTGGGAAATGTGCTAACGGACACAATTATCGATGGAGGGTCCGGCGTGAATGTCTTACCCGAGGATACCTAGAAGAGGTTGGGACAACCGACGTTGTGGCCACCTATATTCCAGTTGCTGACAGCAGACCAACACGGCATTAAACCTCTCGGCGTCCTGATGGCACAATCGGTGACAATTGGAACACAGCCATTCCTGCTTGACTTTGTCGCTATCCCGCTGAAGAGGAAAGGGTACGATGTCATTCTAGGCCAGGGATGGCTCATACAAGCTAGAGTTAAACACGATTGGAAGAAAAACACTCTATCACTTGAAAGCAAAGGGCGGAAATTCGTCATTGATTTACACACAAATGGTAGGTGAGGAGGCAGCGTCGTCAAACTCAGAAGGTGAAGGCAAAAGTGACGACAAAGGAAAGAAGAGAATGGAACTGGACAAAGGAGTATTGAGACTAGGAGGATCGAATGATGACGACCTAGAATCAGTGAATGGCCTTTTCCACTGGCAGATAGAAGACTACGAACTCTTTCCGAGTTGTAATATGTTAAGGGTCAACGAAGGTGAGAAAAAAAAGGAAAATTAATGTTTGAAAGAATACAAAGAAGCAGAAGAAGGAAAGGCGATTATGGCTGAAGTTGGGGAGAAGAACATACAGTATGAACCCAGAAAAAGGAAAGATCCCACCGTCCGGTATAGGGTGAACGGACCGCACAGGAAAAAAAGAATACATCACACCATAAAATTAGTTGAAGGGTGCCGACAGCAAGGAAATAATCTGGATGAGCGACGACCGCAGGCACAAAGGGCCATGGAGGTGACACAAAATAGATGCAAAGCGTAGCATGATAAGCACCTGGAACTGAACAGGTTTCACTCAGGGCAGTTGGTGTTGAAGTATGATGGACGAAATAAACCAGGGAAGTTTAAGGTCAGGTGGGTTGGGCCATACCAAATCCGGGAGGTAGGTGATAATGGAGCAATAAAATTGTGGACTTTAGACGGACAAGAAGTACCCTAGGTAGTCAATGGTTCCGATCTAAAGATGTACCATGCCAGGAAGACTCTCATTGTCACAGAATAACGAAGTCTGCACGACTCCCTCATCATCACCGCATGGCGAAGTTTGGAGGGAAAATTGAGTTTGTTGTATTTAAAAAAAAAGAAAAAAAGAGAAAAAAAGAAAAAGAAAAAGAAAAAAATGAAAAAAATTAGAAAAGTAAAGTGAGGCATGACGAGGACACGGTCTTGCGGACAGGTCTCCACGGGACAACAGTGTGTTCCGCGAGCAGTTTGTCTTTCTGTGGGAAGTTTTTTAATAAAGCCGCGCATTCATTTCCATGGGTGTCTTTTATTTCCATGGCGTTGCACTCCATCTTCGGTGAAAGTGTTAGACTCTGGTGGTGTTTTTCCATAGGATGGTGTTGGTATTTTAATGCCATGAGTTTTTCATTCCCATGGCTAATGGTTATCTTTTAAATCCTCTGCAGACGGAATAAATCACAGTCCTGAGCATCCATGCGCAAGAGGAAGGAAGAGATGGCTTCATCGTAGGCAATGATAGTTGTTTTCATTCGTTGGGTTCAAGTCAGGCATTGAATTTTTGCAGCGGCAACACTCTCGTGGATTGTTTTTTTTCCCGTCCTTCGACAAGCAGAGGAAGGAGAAAAAAAAAAACGATGACAGATTGAAACAGTTCGGAATGAGTAACACATGATGCCAAAGGGAAGAGAAAACATAAGCAGTTGCCAGAAAGAGTGTGGAATCGGAAGAAAATAACAAAAAAGGTTTATTCCATGCAGTTTTGTGTGGGTTTCAGAGTGGTAATTTGGTGTTGGTTGCGGGGGCGCTGACCCTTGACCCCGCCTTGTATTGCGACAGGGAGCGCACCTCGTGGGGGCGCTGCCCCTCAACCTCGCTGGGGGTGTTGCCCCCTAGACTCCCAGTCGTTGCAGTTAATCAATCATGGGAAGTATGACCAGTTGATGAGACCTGGAGCTACTGTAGGCATAGAGTGGTTGTATACTAGAGGTGGAGAGAACAACAGAGCAAGCCTTTTGAGAGGGGTGATATGCTTTGAGGCACTTGGAGTAGGTGTTGGACGTGAAGCTATCTTGGTGGATGCATAGAGAGCTCGAGAGGAGTTGATCATCCAGTTGAAGGCAGTTCAGCAACACTTGGCTTAGGGTACCCAAGAGTTGGAAGCAGAGAAAGTCGTACGGGTGGCTATCAAGGTCAGCTTGAACAAGGAGACAGTATTGTGTTAGTAGAGGCTGCAGATGCAACGTGGTTTGGAGACCAGTTTGGTGTAGGCACAGGACGAATGTGAAAGTGATGTGACAGAAACAGATCTATCTTTTTGTAGTTCGTGAGTTAATGTATTTTGTTTGTTAATTTGTCTTGGATATTTTGTAATTATCGTCAGGAGACAACTTTTCTTTTGGGGGGGATGATGTCATCGGTAGAAATTGTGTAGCTGACAGGCTCATGTTGTCGGTAAAGATTTTGTAGCTGACGGGTAGATTAGTATTGTTATGTAGTCGACGGATCCCTTCGGGAAGGTTCGGTGGGAAGTATTTATACCCCATTCGGGATCATTGTAAATCATCTTATCAAGCATAATGTAATGTTTTTGGCATATGTGAATAATACAAGGAGTTCTGCTGTTTTTATCTATTGCCTGTATGCATTAATTTCTTTACCCTAGTACGGTAAACACATAGCACCCTTTTAAATAAAGTGACAAGTTAAATGAACTTCAATAGTCACTCAGTTAGTAAACCATATAATTATCAGGCATTAAAATAGCTGACCAAATGAACTTAGATAAGCACGTGCAATAGCTCGTTGGAAAGCTCTCAGCGAGACGCTTCCAAACCAACACTGAGGTACCAAAAATATTGTGCTTTGTTTACTTACTAAAAATAGTAAGCATCCAGATAACTTGCCAAAACTGCTCTGATGGGTCTGAAACTGGAAATGTCTAGGCCAAACCTTGAACTGAACCCTGTAAAGAACCTTTTCGCCCCCGAAACCTAGCCGAAGTGAGCCGGCAACACAGAATTATAATGTCCCAAAAAAAGGGGACATTACAGAACCAAGAGCAGTATGCCCTCCAGAAGGTCAATGTAGGATCCAAACATAGTTATCATCCTTATTTGGTTCTTGGAAGAAAGCTGCATGTAAATGCTCCTTGGGGAGGTTAACATAGTTTTGTAGCTTTTTTCATTCTGGGAGAAGGAAAGTATTAGGTGATGCTTCTACCTCTTCTTTTGTCCATCTGGTTGATTAAGTTGTGGTCACTGAAACATGAATATTGAAATTTCAGATGTTGGCAGCGTATCAATTTTTTGATCATTTGATTTTCTAGTGGAATCAAATGCTTCTATGTGCTATCTTCTTCTACATCTTTTTTGAGTGAATCTTTGAAGGGCACTAGTGAAAGCTGCCCAAGAACTGTAATCACTAATTCCCCTTCATTGCGAGGCTTTTGAGGTTGAGTCGAACCTTCAAATATTTCAAAACTGTTAGTGCACAGTGAATCCTGATCACATATTTTGTTGGAATACAGATACTATCTAGTAAAAGTTCCCTTTGCTGAACTAGTTGGTGGATGGTTGTATCATTCATTAAAGGCTTAAACCTGGCATTGGGTCTGAAACATATAAGCCTGCATTGTCCTTCCAAAGACCATTTGCCTGCTATCATTTGTTTGGATTATAAATAACATAATTTTTTTGCAAAGATCTTTTATATCATGGACCTTTGGGCTCCATGGATTACCAAAGAATTTTCCTTATTCTTAAAGGTATAGCATTTATCTTGAATGTTCTTTACCCCCATGGCTGACATGACTTAAGATTAGTCAGAATCCAACTTCATAGTCTGTGCTGGATTGAATTCTAGAGTATTTTAGAAGCTAAGACAACCCAGGCTTTGGGCTAAGTTAGTTTTGGAGCAGGAATCGGAGGGAATTCAAAGTGATTTCAACACTTTGCAACGATTTTTTTTGCATGATTATGAGCAATGTCCTCGTTAGCTCAGGATTTAGGTAGACTAATTGTTTCATAACCTGTGATTTTGGCATTAAATGAGATGCAAAAGTGTACTCAGATTATAGTGTTGATACTTGCGAAGGACCCAGCGAGAGTAGCAAGTCATTATCTGAAGCACCTATAGCGATTCTGCCGATTAGACTTGCGGACTCAGCAAATCAGAGTCTGGAATCACCATGTCTGCAGGGTTGGCAGGAAAAAGATCATTTAGAAAAGTAGTGCACTTAAAAAAAAATTCCTTTGTCTATCCTAAAAACCTGCTAGCCTTTTAGAATATTCACTTGCCACTTGCCTGTTAAATTTCATACTGATTTTATTACGAAGTAATTGGTAAAATACTTGCTTGTTATTAGACCGAGAGGTCTATACATACAAAAGAATAAAGCGATGTTTCCTTAGGAAACGATCGTAAAGAATAGAAATATTCTATTCTAGCCAAAAGAAAGCTAAAGAAAGCTAATGGATAACTACAGCTAACTAAATATTAGAAATACTCTAATATTTACAATAGATAACAAACAGATAACCATTAACTAATAATAGAAGCTTATCTATTATCATAATACCCTCCCTTAATGGTTAATCTATCCACAACACCAAGTTGTCCTTTTAATTTGACAAACTTATCATGACCAAGAGACTTGGTGAGAATGTCTGCAGTCTGATCTGTGGTACGAACATAATGCAAGTTTATTGTCTCGTCTTCAACCAGTTGTCATATGTAGTGACAATGAACATCCACATGCTTGGTTTGTTCATGGAAGATTGGATTTCGTGCTAACTTGATAATGCTTTCATTATCAACAAACAAAGTGGTCGGTACTGCTGGTGACATTTGCATATCCCCAAGCATCCGACGAAGCCAAACAACTTCACAACCTTCCTTGACTGTCTCTTTATATTTGACTTCTGTAGAGGAGAGAGTAACCGCCTGTTACTTCTTATCGGTCCATGTGACGACACTTGATCCCCAACTGAATAGTTATCGAGAAGTTGACTTTATATCATCAATAGAGTTTGTTCAATCTGAATTTGTGGACCCATTGAGTCTAGGATTAGAACTTCGAGAGTAAAGAAGTCCATATTTGAAGTGCCCTTCACATAACGAAGCACACACTTTGCCACCATCCAATGATTAGCCTTAGGAGCTATCATAAAGCATGAGATGTAGTTGACTGTGAAGCTGATACTAGGCCTAGTAGCAAAGAGGTAGATGACGCTGCCTACTAGTTGCCTATATGTAGTATCATCAATAAAAGGAGAATTAGACTTGGTTGATAACTTGAGACCTTTCTCCATGGGTGTAGATGCAGGCTTGCAATCTTGCATATAGAAGCTGTCTAATAGAGCCCTAGCATATGTGGACTAATAGATAAATATACCAGAAGATTGTTGGCAAACCTCAACACGTAGGCAATAATGCATGAGCCCAAGGTCAGTCATATCAAAACACTAGCTTAAATTTTGTTTGATTCCTTGAATCAAAGATGTCGAATTGATAGTGATGATCAAATTATCCACATAAATAACTAGAAGGATGATGTCATCGTCAGTAGTCTTGATGTACAAATTTGAGTCTGAAGAACTCCTCTGGAAGCCTTGATCATTGACGTACTTATCATTTTTTATGTACCATGCCCTAGGGGCTTGTTTCAAGCCATAGAGAGCTTTCACCAATCTGAGAACCTGATGGTGGTCTTTATCGACAACCTTGAACCCAGGAGGCTGCATCATGTAGACCTCTTCATGGAGATCACCATTCTTGAAAGCACTCTTGACGTCCATCAGATGGACCTTCTAGCCAAACTGTGTTGCCATGGCTAGAACTAATCTTTGCAATAGGAGTGAAGGTCTCTTCATAATCAATGCCCGAACGTTGAGAAAAGCCCTTCGCAACTAAATGAGCTTTGTATTAGCCAAAGTACCATCAAATTTGTATTTGATTTTGTAAACCCATTTGCAGCCAATGGGTTTCTTCCCTGGTGGAAGATCAGAAAGGACCTAGGTGTTATTCTTCTGTAGGCTCTAGTGTTCAGATGTCATGGCTTGTTCCCACTCTGGAATTCCTTTAGCCTCAGAATATGTTTGAGGTTCAAACACACTATGAATGATGGCCATGAGAGAAAAGTTAACAGACTTTGTAGGTTTACTCTTTTTTCGAGTAGTTCTCTGATCACTGGGCTCATCATTGCAAAGATCAACAAGTGTCTTAACCGACCACTTAGGCCGAAGAGAACAACTAACATTAGTATCAGGAGATGCTTGGTAATTGGTTTCTCATCAAAAGAATTTGGATCAAACTCAGGTGAAGCATCTACAAATCAAGGTGATTCTGCAGGAGAAGTTGGAGGTGTCTATTCAGGGATCACAGGTATAACTAGTGTTGCAGGAGCTATTGAAGCCCTCTAATCAGGTGGACCTAATGGAAGCCTAAGTCCAAAATTATGAGCCTTCATAGGTTGGTCTGTTGGATTAGGAACAAGAGAAACAAGCATGAATGGTCGTTGCTGCTCATCAAAGACTACATCACGACTGTATAGGATGAGATGCCTTAGTGTCGATCAAGCGGTAGGCTTTGTGAAGACTATTGTATCCAGCAAGGATGAGTTTCTAACTCTTGGCATCCAACTTGGTGCATGATGCATCGGGGATCCAAACAAAAGCAAGGGAGCCAAAAACCTTAAGGTGACTAATTCTGGGCTTGCAATCGAACCAGGCCTCTTTCGGAGTTTTACCTTTGATTGCCACGATGGGTGACGGGTTCAAAAGATAAACTGTAGTGTTAACTGCTTCTACCCAAAATTTCTTTGGAACATCTCTATGTTCAAGCATGGATTGAGTCATCACAGTGATTGTTCTATTGTGAAGTTCAATGACATTGTTCTGTTGTGGTGTGTGGAGTGTGGTTAACCAACATTTGATGCCATGAGTATCCAAGAAGGTAGAGAAATCATTAGAACAAAATTCCCCTCCATTGTTTGACCTTAGAGTAATAATAGATTTCCTAGACTCTTTTTCAACTAAAGATTTGAATTTCTAAAATAGAAGAAATGCATCTGATTTCTTTTAAAGAAAATACACCCACATTTTTCTACTGAAATCATCAACAAACAATAGAAAATACGTGGACCTAAGAATAGAAGGAGTGGTCATAGGGCCGTAGATATCGGCATGAACAAGCTGAAGTACTTGAAAAACTCGCCATGAATTGTCACTGGTGAAATGTATGCAATGTTGCTTCCTAGCTTAGCATGCATTGCAAACTCCAAGCTGTTGAGTCTGAATCTCTGGCAAACTGGGGAAAAGCTCTTCCTGAGCAAGCTGAAAGAGATAATCCACATATAAGTGCCCATATTGTTGATGCCAAAGTGTGCTAATAGAAGACCGCAGAGTAGCCATAGCTAAGTCTTGAGAGTTACTAGAATTAGTATGTTAGAAAAGACCATGATCCTCAAGATCCACTGCAATAATTGGTTGAGTCGCCCTATCAGTGATGGTACACTAATGTGAATTGATGGTGACATCCAACTGTGGAGAATGTCGCAGTAATTGATTGATCGAAAGTAGATTTAGTTCCATCATTGGAATGTAGTACACAACGAGGAAAATGAGATTCCTCCCAACAAATTGAATTTGAATGTTGCCTTTACCGACAATGGTGTACTTCTCTGCCACCAATAATAACGGAATCTAAGTAAGGTTGGTAGTCAATGACGAGAGGTAGCTAAATCAATATATTAGAGGCAACTAAATCAATATACCAGGTAGATGACTTCACATGATTTGCAGGTGATTTGCAGGTGAGATGATGAGAGGCAGCTAAATCAATATACCAAGTAGACGACTTCATATGATTTGCAGGTCTTTTTAACCATGGTGTAAAAGGAAGATTCTGTTTGCTCAATGTGCTCTGCAATTTTTTTTTGGGCTGCAAACCTGATTGCTTAGATTCGGCAGCTAAGCGTTTCTGACAATCAACCTTCATGTGACAAAACTTGTGGCGATAGTTGTATTTAATGTTCTTCTTTTGGGAGCTTTTTGAAGCTGGAGTAGAGGATTACTGCTGAGAAGACTGTTGAGACTTGCCTTTATCCTTCTAAAAGGATTTAGTAGCAAAGGCTTGCTTTGTGGAGGTAGAGTTGGAACTACTACCGAACTGTTATTTCCACTGATCTTGTTGAAGCAGAAGTGTGCAGAGTTCCGTGAATTTCAGATCAACACCAAAAGACGTGATCTTGAGAGTTTCGATAAACTGCTCAGAGGACTTTGGTAAAATCTGGAGAGTGATAACCACAATGTCCTCTTCCTCCATCTTGTAACCAATGGCAAGCAACTGATCACGGATTTCCTGAATCCTATTCAGGTTAGCCTAAAGTGATGTTCGCCCATCCATGATAATAGAAAACAAAATGTTCTTCGAGAAGAAAGCTCTGTTTGACAGAAGTCCCATGAAGATTTTTGAGATGTGCCCATATCTCGGTAGCTGTCTTGCCAGATGGAATTTGAGAGAGTTGTTCATCAACTCCGAATAATTTGAGAAGCATCACTACCTCTTGATTATTCAAATCCTATGTATCTTGATTAGCACTAGGGGCAGTCAGATACTATGTAACACCCATGACGATCTAATCAGTATTCCAATATTTAGAAATTGCTATTATGTGCTACTTCCAAGTGCCATAATTCCAACCATTGAATTTGGAATTGCTCTTGAGCATAATATTAGTCAATGATGCCATAGCACATTTTTCAATGAAAAAGCATGAAAATCTGTGAAGGCATGTTCTTCGAGGCAAAAAAATGGAAGACCTAGAAAATTTGATAGGTAATCTAGAAGAGAGCTCGAAAAACCTAGAAAAACTATGTTGTCGGTTTCTAGATCTGCTAACTTGAAAATCGAGGCACATAGAAAAATAAGATGACAACCTAGTTGAGCTCTCGGAAAACCCATCAAAAATCTTTAATCAAAAAATCTTTTTGAGCCCCTAAATTAGGGTTTCAAACAAAAAAGACCTGGGCTAAAAAAAGCTTGAAATCAATGGTGAATCTGTAGCAAAAAACATCGTTTTTTGGGTGCAAATCTATTACTAAGGGTTTTAAGAAACCCTTGACATTGCTCCTAGCCCTAGATGTGCAGAAAAATGGACGAAAATGCTGAAAAAACAGTAACCTTTTTTAAAAAACAACTAGAAAAAAAACGTGAATATTGATCATCAATATTTTCGGACAAACCCTAGTTCGAAGCAAATATTTCAGAAAAAATAACTTGAAAACAAGGTTTGATAATTTTAGAAAAGAAATTATGAGTTTTGAGAAAATTTAAAGAAGTGGCTCTGATACCATATTATGAAGTAATTGGTAAAATACTTGCTTGTTATTAATAGAGACCGAGAGGTCTATATATATGTATGGTCTTAAGATGGAAGCACTTCCATCTTGATAGGTTTAGCATCCTCTTTTAATGCATTTACCATGAATAGATCTGCATTTAGGATGCATTTGCACTTGATTCCTTCATTCTAGGTGAAATTAGGGTTAGGATCCCAAGGATTCTCCTTGATTTCCCTTCGTTATGGCCCTATTTTCCAGGTAGGATCTAGGTATAGGTTCTCCTAGCCTTTATCATATTTGTCATAGGACTTTGTGCCCTTATTTGGCACTCTACCCTATTTTGTCATCATTTCCAAGTCTCTGGGCATCCCTGGGACCTCCTGTTTTCAACATTGGTTGGATCTGGAGCCCTAGGTCAAGATCAAGGTCGACTTTGACCTAGGTCAAAGTTGAGGTTGTCCTTGACCTCTGGTGGGATTTGATCCCCCTTTGCAAATTTTGGTCTTGGAGGACCTTGAAATTAATGTTGGGGTTCTGGATCCAAATGCAGGAGGGTTTTAATTTGAAATTCATTTAATTCTTTTCCCTCCTTGGTTCGTTATTGTGATTGGATCATAATTCGAGGTGGAATTTGAATTATGGGCCCTTACATTGCCTGAGGAGCCTCACCTTGAAATCTCTATATAAGGATTCTCTTTGTCCTTCATTTATACACGACAAATGTGGGTATCCATTAGGTGGAGACACAATCGATTCAAGCAAGCGATGGTGAAATGATGATGCAAGATTGCAAGAGGATGATATAGAAGATCAAGTTCTTGTCAATATCAAGCGTTTTTGGACAAACTATTATGGACATCCCTTTGAAGCAAGAAAGATCTCTTCTTCCTTGATTTTCCATTTTCAACATTTAAGCATTCAAAGATACAATCATGGGGTAGCAATTATGGATTATGGGTTTCGTGAGAGTACTTTAGCCTTGGGGGCTTGGTATGCTTTCTTTATCATATTCAAATCTATGCATTGCTCTCTCATATCAATTCATGCTAGGGTTTTCAATCTGGAGGATTAGATCTTGGCATTACACGTTCAAATACACACACACATTCTATTATATCCGACTATTTGTGGAGGTAGAGATCACCAAAATGGGGTTTGACTAAGGCAAAACCTTGCATAGCCACCCCAAAAACATCATTTTCAGATATCTACAATTGTTGTTTCGAGAGTTGTAGAGTAGATTTGAGTACCCTTTTTGCCAAACTTTTGGGATCTGCTAACAAAATCTTCGTCGGAGCAGTGTAGGTCAAGGTTAGAAGTAAAGGGGTATGATCTTACCTCGACTTTGTGTCAAGGTCGACCTTCTTGAAAAAGACAAGATTTCTGGGTTTTCTTTGTTTCGGAGTTTCTAGAGCAGATCTGGTTGCAGAATTTCCCAAAATTGAACACAGGCACCAAAAAACAGGTATTTCTAGATCAACATTATAATGAGGTAAGTATCTAATCTTGTTTAAATTCAAAGCATGTCTAGATTTACTTTATCAATTCATATGTATCATGTAAAATGTGGACTTAGGATCTCCATTTGGTACCTTGTTAAAGACCTTACCTATAACCATATTTTATAACTTACATTTTGGTGAACCCATTTACGACAACTCTTTCTTTTTGGTGTTAGGTTTGCATCTTGTGTTAGATCTTGCATGCTTATAAAATTATATTTCTTTTATATTCTTGTAGTTATATTTTGAAAATACAAAATTGTTTTTTGCAAAATTCCTTTAAAAATACTAAAAAATTTACATCTTTCATGCTTGTAGAGTTACTTTGCGTTCAACATGTATGATTCTTGTTTTGAATACTTTGATGAAGCCATTATTGTACAAGAAGATAGATCCCTTAATAAGGTACATGGAAGTGAGGCTGAAAATTGTTCGGATGAGATCTCTATTGATCCTATACCTATTTCACTCTCCTCCACAACCTTTTCAATTAACCTTTACCATAGAGTGTGTGAACGGTTGCCTGGTCCACTATTTTCAATATTAATAAACCTAAAATGATATTTCCTAAACCTTTGTTGACAGTAAAAGGATGTCCTAGAATAACAATTAAGGGTAAACCTAGAGATCTTTTGGATTTATTTGATAACATATACTTTGTTTCACATGCTTATCGCACACGGAATAATCCTCAGCCTACTGGTCCAGTTTCTTTACCGCCTTCTCAACCTATGCTTCCTCAAGCTCCTAGGTTTCCTTCTACCTTTAAGGAGTATGACTTAGTTAATCAACTACGTAATACTCCTGCTAGGATATCTTTATGGGAATTACTTCAAACTTCCCCGACATATCATGAGGCGTTGCAAACAGCTTCATTGATTCCTCCTTGCTTCGCCTCCTAATCAAGAGAACATTCATTCTATTTTGGAATGCGTGCATACTATGCCTTCTGTACCTCCTATTCTGTTTACTAGTGACGATCTACCTTCTTCTGAGGTGTAGAATCAATATGATGCTCTTATGGTTGTTGTTTCTATTAATCAAAGTATTATTCGTAGAACATTAACTAACAACGGATCTGGGCTTAATGTTTGCAGCATGGATATGCTTAAAGCAATTAAAGCTGATCTTACACATATTCAACCTAATAATGTCCCTATACGTGGATTTGACAATATTGCAAAAAGAACTTTGAGCATTATTACCTTACCTATTAAAGTGGGTCTAGTTATGTTAAATACACCCATTCATGTTATGCTTGGACCTCTCAATTATAACCTTCCTTTTAGGAAGACCTTGGTTACATACTATGCATGCGGTTCCTTCTACTCTTCATCGCAAGGTTAGGTTCATTCATATCAACTTAATGTATACATTACATGCGGATGATGCGCCGAATCCTTGCTTAAATAAAGAATATGTTGAAGTCTCTGAGCCTCTTCAACCAAACAAAGAGATTGCATAACAACTTGAGATAAAACAATCGGAAGCCTCATCTTCTTCTTGGATTGAGGATGATTAGGGAACATTGGACTTTAATCCCACTTTCATTGGAGAATATAAGGTCTCTAATTTGGGATTCATGAAACAACAAATTGAATTTGAAAAACAAGTTAAAAAGTAACTTTGTTGCTGCCTCGATGGAAGAAATGATTGAAACAATAAAATCTGATTGTTATGACATCGTGACATATGCTGTTCCTTGGACTCCATCTGAGATGGCTAATACATATGGTTCTGGTTATCATTTGCTCAAAAAGTTAGGATTTAATGGGAAAGGATTTGGTAAATATGAACAGGGTATACACATGCCTTTGGATAATGAAATTTACAATCATACATATGGATTAGGATTTAACCCTTATAAACAACCATCGGTTTTTCCTCTCAATGTCAATCATATTTGCGGTGGACATTTGAAGTTGGTTAACCCGTCCCTCCTTCACATTCATCAAGAATCGACTTTGGATATTTTTCTCGAAGATGAAGCCTTAGCAGACTTTTTAGGGGTTTATGAGGACTTACCTACTTTTCATCACAAATGATAGAAGCCTTATTGCTTATGTGCTGATGCTTACTATGTTTCTCGGGGATGCGTACCTGGCCTAAAACCAGGAGTTTCAGAAACGGGTACGTCTTGGGGATAGGGGGAATGGTATGGGACGTCCCCCAGTCGTCCCCAAAAAAAGGCAAATTAGCAGGGGATGTCCTCAAAACTTGGGGACGGCTGGGAAAAACCGGTACAGAAAGGGGACGCCTAGACGTCCCCCAACCATACCGGGTATGGCTAGCCGTCCCCAAATGTTTTTCTTCTTTTTAATTTTTTAATTTTTTAATTTTAATTTTAAAAAGTCCATGCAAAAATTAAAAAAGTGAATATTAAAAAATAATTTTAGGGCTCCTTACTAGGTCGTCGAGGTGGGCCCCACCCCTCCAAATGCGGTAGAAGCAGAATAGGAGTAGCAGTTAGCTTCATTTTTCTATGTTATGTTTTTTTATGTTGAATGTGAACATGATTATGATACATTGATACTTATTACTTTATGGCCGCCCTCTAGCCTTTAGACGTATAGCTTTAGGCATATTTAGATTTAGATTTTCAGATTTATCATGTTTATCATTATGATATTGTTCACTGATATTGATATGCATTTTGACAATTGAGTACTGAAATCAGATATTATTTCCTAGATGGCATTCAAATGTTTGTTTATTATGGTTCTATAATGTTTAAATGACATGCTTTCTGCTTAGTTTCATATGAATGCCATGTATACTTGCAAATTTCAATGTATATTTTAAAATTTCCCTATATATATATATATAGACGTCCCTGTTTGCCATCCTCCTCCGTCCCCAAAATCACCAAAAAAATTTGCCGTTCTGAAAATCTGTTTGGTCGTCCCCCGTCGTCCCCATACCGGAAACTCGGGGGAACATGGGATGCTTATTTTGGAGAATATGATGAACCAAATATCTCTTCTTTACCAACAAATTCTTCGATACAAAGTGATTTGCTAATGACTAAGACGGTTAATATTCAAATGGATGAAACTGACTCTGAAAAGGTTATAAAAATTGGGAAATGTTTGAATGAAGACGAACATGATCAGTTGGTTTCCCTTTTACGTAGTATCCCCAATGCTACCACCTTAAGAGTTGGAGCAATTTTCTTACAAATTCAATATTCAAGGACCTCTTTCAATTAAATTTTATACTCCAATAGTTTAGATGGTGTTAATTACTTGTAATGGAGGGAGTGACTATTTTAAGCTGGACTGAATCCAGTATCTTAAGGTAAGCTGGCAATTGTATAAGTATCTTATTTGCATGCTAAAGACTTGTATCCCAAAATTATTAATGATCCTAGATATGGTACGTTTATGAATCTTGAATTATATCAATCAACATACCCCCTGCTGATATCTACTTAGTGTAAAGGGGCAATGTTGTTGGGATATCTATATAAATGTTTAATGATCTCATCTTCACATCTATATTTGATAGAGGCCTTAAAAAAATGTCCTTAGGATATACCCATGTGACAATCTGTATCTATATGGAGCCATGACTTTGGTGACAATAATGGGGCAGTTTGATGGATAACTATGTATAATATGAGTGTATTCTCAAGTCCTTTCAAAGTGCTGATTGTATTTAATGAACTGTTCTTCTTTCTGGGCTGCAGACTTATATCAAGGCCAGTTTGTAACCTTTGCAATTTCTTACTTTTCTTCTTATTCGCTGACTGCTGGAGGTTTGTCTTTGTCCCTCTAGCCCTTAGATTCGATATCTTGGAATGCCTCTTATTGTCTTTGTACTGCGTTGGGTGTATATTTTGCAGAGTTGTATGCCAACATGGAGTGCAAGGCGAAGTCTCTGAGTTGGATCTTTTTCTCTGCCCTGTAGACTGCATATGCAATGGCGGTAACTGTACTAATATTTTTATGAGTTTTTGTTCTCCGTCATTACTGCAGAACTGTCCCTGTTTGAGACTTATCGCTGCATAACTTCTTCTGGTCATTTTTACTGAATCATCTGTCAACCCAGGCTGATTGTCTTCAACAATGATGCCCTCTTCAACAATCCACGATGATTCGCTGAATAATACCCTATTCTGTGTAAATTATAATGTTCTTCGTTGGCTCTCTTCCCTGCCACATTGTCCCAAATATATAGTTTTCCTTTACTGAGTTGATCGAGTATGGGAATTTGAAGCACTAAATGCATTCCTTCTCCGTCTAGTTCAAAGTTTAATCCAAAACTACCCAATTAGTCCATTCAATGTCTCCTCCATTGATGTATGATTCACACCTCATATTGTTCGCTGACTATGTATTCTCCATTTTTTATAGCTTTCTGAATAAATACTAATTATTGTTGTTGACTGTATTCTCCGTTCTTGTATAGTTTTCTAAAATAGAATAATATTGTATGTTAGATTCGTCTATAACCTGTCATCTTCCTTTCAGAGGTAATCATACATTTTTCCCCTATCTCATTCCATGATGACTGTCTTTTATATTATTTCAATTAGACACCTTGAAGAGGCATGTCTAATAGATAATATTATTTTTATTTATTCATACATTAAGAGTTTCATTATTTTATAATTATTATATTAATTATAATCTTTGATTAATAGTATATTATATTTGTTTATAATATTATATTATATTATCTTGTATTATTTAATAATAAATTACATTATAATTTATTATTAAATTGATTCATTTGTTTTTATTATATTTATTATTAAATACTATTGTAGGAAAATAGGGGATATGACATTTTGCTTGAATTTAAGGATATTTTTGCTTGAACATATTTGGATATGCCAGGTATTGATTTTAAGATTGTTACTATTACAATAATAGATAAGACGTCTATTATTAGTTAATGGTTATCTTGTAAATATCTTTAGCTTTAGTTTGCTTTCATTTTTTGCTTTCTCTGGAATAGAATGTTTCTATTCTTTACGATCGTTTCCTAAGGAAACATCGTCTCTTCCTTTTGTATAAATTGACCTTTCGGTCTCTGTTATTAATAAGCAAGTATTTACCAATTACCTTGTAATATGGTATCAGAGCTAAATACTTAAATTTTTTCGGAGAAATTTATAATTTCTTCTTGAAATTATTTGTTTAAATTTTTCCAAAATTATTTCAGCTAATTTCTCCAAAACCCACCTAGGGTTTTTCTGCTTGGAGAAATTCCCGAATTACGGGTCTGCAAATCGCGTGGAAATCGTAGCCATTTTTTGAAGACTCGCGTTTTTGGGGTGAAAATCTGCATGTTTCTGTATCAAATCTTCATGCTCTTAGCTGTCTCAGTCCGTCATCGTGCTCTGGGAAGCAGATTCGACCATTTTTCATTAAGAAATCTGAAGTTTTTTCAAGCTTTTTTCAGCTAGGGCCGCTTTTTTTCGAAACCCTAATTTTTGGGGTCGAAAAAGTTTTTTGTTTGCAGATTCTTGGTGGGTTTTTCGAGAGCTCAACTGGGTTGTCCGTTTTTTCTGGGTGCCTTGATTTTTGTGCCTCGATTTTCGAGCCGGCGGATTCAGAAAACGACAGCAGATTCCTTTTGGGTTTTTCGAGCTCTCTTTTGGGTCATTCTCTGATTCTTCTGAGTCTTCCGTATTTTTGCCTCGAAGAACGTGCCTTCACATATTTTCACAGTTTTTCATTGAAAAATGTGCCATGGCATCTCTGAGAAATATTCTGCTCGAGCATAATTCCAAATTCAATGGTCGCAATTATGGAACCTGGAAGCAGCGCATCATCGCAATCTTCGAATATCGAAACACCGATCAACTTGTTCTGGGTGTTAAGCAGTGTCCGACTTCTCCGGGTCCTGATCAAGATACATGGGATCTGAACAATCGAGAGGCAGTAATGCTTCTCAAACTCTCCGTAGCTGATGACCAGCTTTCTCAGATTCCATCCGGCAAGACAGCGGCCGAAATCTGGACACATCTAAAAGGTCTTCATGAGACTTTCGACAAGAGTAGAGCCTTCTTTCTGAAAAACACTTTGTTTTCTATTGTCATGGATGAGCGCACCTTGCTCCAAGCACACCTGAATCGGATTCAGGAAATCCGTGATCAATTACTTGCCATCGGTCGCAAGATGGAGGAAGAGGATATTGTGGTAATCACTCTTCGGAGTTTACCAAATTCCTATGAGCATTTTATCGAGACTCTCAACATCACATCTACTGGTGTTGATCTAAAGTTCACTGATCTCTGCACCCTGCTACTTCAGCAAGATCGGTGGAAACAACAGTTCGGTAGCAGCTCCAATTCCACCTCCACTGAGCAAGCCTTTGCTGCGAAATCCTTTCAGAAGGATAAGGGCAAGTTTCAGCAACCATCTCAGCAGAAGTCTTCTGCTCCAGCATCCGATGGTACCAAAAAGAAGAACATTCAATGCAACTATTGCCACAAGTATGGTCACATGAAGGTTGCATGTTGGAAACACTTAGCTGCCCAGTCTAAGCAATCAGGTTCGCAACCCAAAGCGAACAGTGTAGAGCACACTGAGCAGGTGGAATCTGCCTTTTATGCCTTTATGGCTAAAAGACCTGCAGATCATGTACAATCATCTGCCTGGTACATTGATTCAGGTGCCTCTCGACATTTCACTCACCGCAGAGACTGGTTTACTGACTACCAGCCTTATTCAGATTCTGTTATCTTTGGTGGTGGAGAAGAGTACACGGTTGTTGGTAAAGGCAACATTCAAATTCAGTCTGTTGGGAGGAAGCTCATATTCCTTGATGTGTACTACGTTCCAGGGATGGAACTAAATCTACTCTCGGTCAGTTAGTTGCTGCGACATTCTCCACACTTGGCAGTCACCTTTAGTTCACATTAGTGCACCATCACTGATCGGGCGACTAAGTCTACTATTGCAGTTGGTCTTGAGGATCATGGTCTTTTCAGACTTACTGATTCTGGTGATTCTCAGGACTTAGCTATGGTTGCTCGGCGATCTTCCATCAGCTCACTTTGGCATCAGCGATATGGGCACTTAAATGTGCATTATCTCTCACAACTTGCTCGGGATGAGCTTGTTCTTGGTTTGCCAGAGATTCAAACCCAACACCTTGGAGTTTGTGACGCATGTCAGGCTGGGAAGCAACATCGCACACCTTTCCCCAGTGGCGATTCTTGGCGAGCTTCTCAAGTACTTTAGCTTGTTCATGCTGATATCTGCGGCCCTATGGCCACTCCTTCTGTTCTTGGGTACAAGTATTTTCTGTTGTTTGTAGATGATTTCAGTAGAAAAATGTGGGTGTATTTCCTTAAAAAGAAATCCGGTGCATTTATTGTATTTCAGAAGTTTAAACCCTTAGTTGAAAAAGAGTCTGGGAAATCTATTATTACTCTTAGATCAGACAATGGGGGGGAATTTTGTTCTAATGTTTTCTCCAGCTTCTTGGATACACATGGCATCCAACGCCAGTTCACCACACCCCACACGCCACAACAGAACAGTGTAGTTGAACGTCGGAACAGGACAATCACCGAGATGGCTCGTTCCATGCTCGAACACAGACATGTTCCGAAGCGTTTTTGGGCAGAAGCAGTTAACACTGCAGTTTATCTGTTGAACCGGTCACCCACAGTGGCGGTCAAAGGTAAAACTCCGGAAGAGGCCTGGTCAGGTCGCAAGCCCAGAATCAGTCACCTGAAGGTTTTTGGCTCTCTTGCTTTTGTTTGGATCCCTGATGCTTCACGCACCAAGTTGGATGCCAAGAGTCAGAAACTGATGCTTGCTGGATATAGCAGTCTTCACAAAGCCTACCGCCTTATTGATGTTGAGACATCTCGTCTCATATACAGCCGCGATGTAGTCTTTGATGAGCAGCGAGGACCATTCATGCCTGTTTCTCCTGTTCCTGATCCAGCAGACTAGCCTATGCAGGTTCATGATTTGGGAGTTCGGCTTCCATTAGGTCCACCTGATGGGAGGGCTCCAGTAGCTCCTACAGCTCCAGTCCTGCCAGTGATACCTGTACAGCCACCTCCGGCTTCTCCTGCAGGATCACCTCGTTTTGAAGATGCTTCACCTGAGTTTGATCCAGATTCTTCTGATCAGGATCCTGTTGATCAAGCATCTCCTAGTACTACTGTTGGTCATTCTCCTCTCCGGCCTAAGTGGTGGGCTAAGACACTTGCTGATCTTCATGATGATGAGTTCATTGATGGGAGAACTACTCGAAAAAAGAGCAAAACTATAGATTCTGTTAACTTTGCTCTTATGGCCAACATTCACAGTGTGTTTGAACCTCAAACATATTCCGAGGCTAAAGGAATTCCAGAGTGGGAACAGGCCATGCAATCTGAACACCAGAGCCTGCTGAAGAACAACACTTGGGTCCTTTCTGATCTTCCCCCAGGGAAGAAACCCATTAGCTGCAAATGGGTCTACAAAATCAAATACAAATCAGATGGTACTTTGGATAAGTACAAAGTTCGTTTAGTGGCAAAGGGCTTTTCTCAGCGTCAGGGCATTGATTATGAGGAGACCTTTGCTCCTACTGCAAAGATGAGCACCATCAGATTAGTTTAGCCATGGCAGCACAGTTTGGCTGGAAGGTCCATCAGATGGACGTAAAGAGTGCTTTCCTGAATGGTGATCTCCATGAAGAGGTCTACATGACGCAGCCTCCTAGTTTCAAGGTTGCTGGTAAAGACCATCAAGTATTTACCAATTACCTTGTAATAGTTACTCATAATATTGTTCTTAAACCAAATGTAAAACCTATGAAGCAGAAAATTCGAAAGATGAATCCATGAATTGCTTTATTAGTTAAGGCTGAAATTGAAAAATTATTGGATTCTGGATTTATCTGTTCTATCAATTATTTGGATTGGATTTCAAACATTGTGCCTGTTTCAAATGTAGAAAACAAGATAAGGATGTGTACTGACTTTAGAGATTTAAATAAAGCATCCTTGAAAGATGATTTCTCGTTACCTAATATTGGTATGATTGTGGATTCAACAATGGGTCATGCTCTATTATCTTTTATGGATGGTTTTTCTGGCTATAATCAAATCTTTATTCCTCCCGAAGATCAATTTAAAACAGCATTTATAACACCTTGGGGAACATTTTGTTGGGTTATGATGCCTTTTGGATTAAAAATGCGAGAGCAACTTATCAACGAGCTATGACTTTGATTTTTCATGATTATATTCACAAGATTCTTGAGGATTATGTGGATGATATCTTGGTGAAATCTATACAAAGAGAAGATCATTGTTGCTATTTTATGACAGATATTTGAAAGGATTAGAAGTTACAACATGAGGTTGAATCCTAAGAAATGTGTTTTTGGAGTTAGTTTTGGAAAATTATTAGGATTTCTAATCTCTAAATGAGGCATAGAAGTAGATACTGAAAAGATTGACGCAATTGTTAATATGCCTCCTAAGAATCTTTCTCAATTACGAAGTTTACAAGGAAAAATTTAAGCTATTCGTCATTTGTTTCTAACTTAGTCAATAGAACGATTCCTTTTACTTCTTTGCTTAGAAAAGATACCACTTTCTCTTGGAATGACGAATGTAAACAATCTTTTGAGCAATTTAAGGAGTATCTTGCCAATCCTCCTATTTTGCAGCCGGCTAAATTTGATGAACCCTTTCATTTGTATACTTAAGCCACTTTGAAAGCGGTCAGTGCATTGTTAGCTCAATATGATAATGAAGGTAAAGAAAGACCCGTCTACTACCTTAGTCGGACTTTACTTGATTATGAAACAAGATACACATATTTAGAAAGACAATGCTTAGCTGTAGTTAATGCTTGCCAAAAACTCAGATTGTTAAATTTGATCTTTTCAAACATCTTTTCTCAAAAACTGGTCTCTCTGGCCATTTGGCAAAGTGGGTGATGTTACTCACAGAATTTGATCTGAATTTCATTTCTCAGAAGTCGATTAAGGGACAAGCTTTAACAAATTATTTGGCTGAAGCTCCTTGTCCTCATTCTGATACATGCTCTACTTCAATAGAATTTCCTAATGAAAACATTCCAGTTATTCAACAAGTTGATGTTTGGGAATTATATTTTGATGGGTCTAGATGTAAGATAGGTTCTGGTGTTGGTATTATGTTGATCCCTTCTACAAAAAACTCGATCCCTTTATCATACAAAATAACCTTTCCTTGTACTAATAACATTGCGGAGTATGAAGCTCTTATAGCTGGCCTACGAGCAGCTTCATTCCTCAACATCAAACACTTGCCAATACATGGAGATTCACAATTGATTGTTGAACAAATTAAAGGAGGTTATTAGACTAAGAATGATAAAATGACACAATATAGAGATTTGGCTATCGAAGTGCTTTCATAGTTTTCTTCTTGTAACATTCAAACTTTACCTAGGAAAGATAATTGACATGCAAACACCATGGCAAGCACAACTTCTTTGGTTTGTCGTGAAAATAATGCTGAAAATTTTCAATTTACCATATGAACTCTTAAAAACCTTGTAATTTCTAAGGATACTTCTGATTGTTTCAATTTGCATTTGGATGAATGGTATTTTCATATCTTTCATTTTTTGAAAGATGGTACTTTTCCTGAATCAGCAACATGGAACACGCGTAATCATATTAGGAAAGTTGCCGTGCATTACATCATCTTAGGAGATACGCTTTATAAACGTCCTTATGAGTGTTTACTATTGAGATGTCTTAATAGAACTGAGATTCCAGTAGCTTTAGCAGAAGCTCATTCTAAAGATACCTCTGACTGTTTCAATTTGCATTTGGATGAATGGTATTCACATATCTTTCATTTTTTGAAAGATGGTACTTTTCCTGAATCAGCAACATGGAACACGTGTAGTCGTATTAGGAAAGTTGCAGTGCGTTACATCATCGTAGGAGATACGCTTTATAAACGTTCTTATGAGGGTTTACTATTGAGATGTCTTAATAGAACTGAGATTCCGGTAGCTTTGGTCCATAAAATGCTTAGAATGGGATATTTATTGGCAAGCAATGGAACAAGATTCTTTTACGTTTGTTAAGAAATGTCCTCAATGTCAACATGGCAATTTGGTTCATGCTCCTGCTCGTGAGCTTCGTAATCAAGTTTCTCCATGGCCTTTTAGTAGTTGGGGTTTTGACCTTATTGAAAAAATCTCACCACCTTCTTCTCAAGGACATACGCATATTTTGACTACAATAGATTACTTTACGAAGTAGGTAGAAGCTATTCCTTTTCGTTCAACAACTGCGGATGTTATTTGCAATTTCATTCTTAAGAACATTATAACACGATTTGGTATCCCTTCGACAATAGTTTCAGATAGTGGTACCTCTTTTAAGAACAAAGAAGTTGCAAAATTCTTAGAGAAATATCGAATTCAACATAGATTTTCAACTCCTTATTATCCTCAATCTAATGGTCAAGCTGAAGCATTGAATAAAATTATTGAACAAATTTTGAGAAAAACAGTTAACAAGCATGCAATAGATTGGCATACCCAATTAACATATGCGTTATGGTCTTATAGGACTAGTGTTCGTACTACTACGGGTACTTCTCCTTCCAATCTTGTCTATGGTATTGACGCTATTATGCTGTTGGAATTAGAGATACCTTCTTTACATGTTTTATTTCATGGCATAGTTGATAAGGATACATTTCGAGAGCAACACTTACAAGAATTGGAAATGTTGGATGAATAGCGACTACATGCTTTAGAACATATCAAAGCTCATAATAAATCTCTTCAAAAGCAATATAATCATAAGGTTGTTGAAAGATCATTTTCAATAGGTGATTTAGTATAATATGAGAATCAATGAAATGTGAATGCTTTACCTGGTGACAAAGGAAAATTTAGCTCTAATTGGCTTGGACCTTTTGTTGTGATTGAAGACTTTGGTTCAGGTGCTTATAGACTTGCTGATATGGATGGTGTTTCTCTTAAGGAACCTATCAATATTATGCATCTTAAACGTTACTACCCTTAATTTATTTTCTTTTTTTTTTGTGTATTTATATATTCCTTATAAAATAGTAATTATGTTTGTTTTATAGGTTATGTGGTTCTAGAAAAAATACATTTGAATACATTTATGCACCTTCTTTCTTTCTATTAAGTTTTATATTGATGAAAATATAGTAATCAAACATAGAACTAATTAGTAGAGAAAGTTTTTCATTTATAAAATCCTTTCAGTTTTTGATATATATGAGGCCCATGGCCCTATCTATCACTTTGCCTATCTCTATGCTTTGATGGCCAATGATTCCTTGATCCCCTTGATCTATGATGAGCAGCAGCAGATCTATGACTGGTAGTCTGTGAGTGGCTCCTCGATATGCTCATCTCACACATGTGCTCTTGGGCCCTCTGTAGCTGGTCCATTAGATTATCTTCTCTTTCTATGCACAATCTCAGCTCTTGTTGGACACATGCAAAGATATCGACATGCTTGTTGGGATCTTCGTGACCAATGGAAGACTCTCGTTCGCTAGCTGGTAGTCAATAGATTATAGGATATACATGTATCCTTTAGAACTTCGAATATAAAACTTCTCCACTCCGCCATGCTAGCTGCAAGATGAAAACATATTTATCAATTTAATTCTCTGTATTCATAAAGTGAGTTACATTTTCATTCAAATTTCATTCCACACCTAGATCTCCCTCCTGGACGTCATTGAAGGATTTGGATGGTGGGGGCATGGAGTGACTGCTCTCTCCACGTTGGCTTTGTGTAGGTCTCGAAGATGGTGTCTCTGTGTGGGCGTGTAGAGGTCGTTGTGATCTCAATGGTGATGCGTGAAAAATGTGTACATCTGCACTAGTATCATCGGCTGGGGGCTTCTCCTTTTCTCTCTCCTCCTTTATGAGGTCTCCCTTGGAGATGTGATCCTCATCTCTGAGATCCTCATCCTCTTCTACCATACCACTATACCGGTGTGTCCTCTCCAAAAGACCTGGATCACCTGTAGGGTAATCCTCAAGGAAGATGGGGTGGGTTCCCTTCAGACACCAGTACTTGATGTAGTCTCGGCTCATACTTGAATAGAATACATCTGGTGGTACCTCTATATCCTTTGTTTCGTCTATATCACTGTCTACTATGTCTACTACTGATGGTCGGTGTATGATGCTAGGTCTTTGATAGTACCTCGTTGGATGTGCATAATGAGGTACCACTCTGGGGACTCCCTGTAGAAGGTCTAATTGTCTCATCACTTAATCATAGTAGTATGGCATCACTATATGACTCTGATGTCCCTGTAGCAACTTGCCTTGCTATGAGTGTCTCATTTGGTGTCTTGTATCAAACCACTCTGTCATCTAGCAATAGGGTCTCCATATCACATCTATGTCTAGTATTCGGTCTAGACGTACTCTCTAATAGAGGATATCTCCAAACTGCCAGACATCTTTCAGAGGATAAGCAAAGCCTCTCAGTGTACTAGCATCTACCATCATTGGAACACCTTGTGGTCGTGTATATGCAAAATGCTCAAACAAATAAATCTGCAAAAGTGTGCATATTGAAAGACTCTTTCTAATATCTCACCAGTTGACATAGCTTGTGGTATAGGTAGGCTAACATGCTGTGACCCCATGAGAAGACAATCCTATCACTCTCCATCCTTCGTACAAGATGGGTGAAAAGTTCAAAAAAGACTGCACCCTTTGTTTTGGGTACCACGACCAAGGACAGTATACATAACATCAGTCTCCGTATCAAAGGTGTAGTGCCTGCCAGTATGGATGATAAAGTAATCTGATATGCCCGGGTTCGTATCTGTGGAACCTGTCCCAAACAATACTTTGCATCTGCTAGGATATCATCAGGACCTCGCTGTGTTCTCGGTCTGACAGGCTCGCTTCAAACCAAAAGCCGTAGGATTTTGTAGACATCCTCTAGTGTCACAATGATCTCACCGGAGGGAAGATGGAAGGAGCATGTAGCCTCATTCCAACTCTCTATCAGAGCTAATAACATAGCTCAGTGAAGTTTGACCTATGGTAGGACTATTACCCAGTACAACCCTATGTCTCTTAGCAATTGAATCTCATCCTCACTCATCTCAGACAATTTCTCTCTGACAACCCCTAGTAATCCTCCAAAGGGATGCCCTCGGAGACGAACCAGGTCTTGTAAGCACAACAAACATCATATCAACATTTTGCAACATCAAATTTGTAAATCCTACTTGACTAGGTTGAGGTCAACCTTAGCTAGGTCAAGATCGACTTTCTTGGATTGAGGTCGACGTTTTTGGGTCAAGGTTGACCTCACCCTAGACAAAGTGGAGACCATCTAGTCCATGTCGACCTTTTTGGGTCAAGGTTGACATAACTGGGTCAAGGTCGACCTTTAAGGGTCAGGGTCGACCTTGCCTACAAAAATCAAGAATTTGTGAAATAAAGAAACCAATAACAGCAAAACTCACCTCAACAAACAGTCGTTTGGTAGCTAGGCACTGTCTCAGGAGCTCCATGTGTGTTGCTCGAAGTTCTTCTCTCCTCGGCATCTTGCTTTCTCTTTTCAAATCTGCAAATAGTAAGAATGAGTATGAGTTCTTTTCCCTTATTTATAGTCGAAATTAGGGTTTTCTTAGGGTTTACTCATGTTAAATTCGAATTTCCCTTTATATGCATTTAGACAAACATTTACTCTTTTCATCATATCTTGAGTTTGGTAATTCCATTTTCAGTGCTGTCAACGGCATTGGAATCGTGATTCAAATACCTAGCTCCTTGAATTGGTTTAGGAAGGATAGCGATCCTTCTAATTGGTTTAGTAAAGGACTTTTCAACAAACTGCATATCCAGTGTATAAGGTTATCTTTATCACCCTGTTTCACCTCTGAGAAGTAGAAAACCAAAATAGGGGGGGCATAAGGGGCTTTATGCACTTCTCAATTTTCATTTAGTAAGTTCTAGGTGATTTGTTGATTTTCATTAACCTTGTGTGTTGTAGGTTCTAACGGTTTTTTGCAGGATCTCTACATTGAGGACTTGGTTATATCCTTTTTATTTACTATGATGTTTTCTTACTTTAGCTTGCATATTCACGTAGTGTCATCTCTAAGCTAAAGTGGGGGCTAAATGTATCGTCTTCAAATGGAAGTACTTCCATCTTGCTAGGTTTAACACTCTCTTTGAATGCATTTATCATGATAGACCCTTATTTACGATGCATTTGCATTTGATTCCTTCATTCTAGGTGAAATTAGGGTTAGGGTCTCGAGATTCTCCTGGTTTTCCCTTCATTATGACCTTATTTCTAGGTAGGATTTAGGTATAGGTCCTCCTAGCCTTTTATCATATTCATCGTAGGACTCTGTGCCCTTCTCTAGCACTTTGCCCTATTTTGTCATCATTTCCAAGTCTTTGGGCATCCTCGGGACCTCCTGTTTTCAACACTGGTTGGATCTAGACCCTTAGGTCAAGGTTGAGGTCGTCCTTGACCTCTGGTGGGATTTGATTCCACTTTTCAAATTTTGGTCCCAAGGGACCCCAAAATTAATGTCGGTCTTCTGGATCCAAATGCGGGAGGGTTTTAATTTGTAATTCATTTTATTATTTTCCCTCCTTGATTGGTTATTGTGATTGGATCATAATTCGAGGTGAAATTTGAATTATGGGCCCTTACATTGCCCGAGAGCCTCACCTTGAAATCTCTATATAAGGACTCTTTTGCCTTCATTTACACACAAGTGTGGGTATCCATTAGGTGGAGACACAATCAATTCAAGCAAGCAAACGATGGTGAAATGATGATGCAAGATTGCAAGAGGATGATATAGAAGATCAAGTTCTTGTCTATATCAAGCGTTTTTGGACAAACTATTGTGGGCATCTCTTTGGAGCAAGAAATATCTGTTCTTCCTTGATCCGCCATTTTGAACATTTAAGCATTCAAAGATACAATCATAGGGTAGCAATTATGGATTGTGGGTTTGGTAAGAGTACTTTAGCCTTGGGGGCTTGGTATGCTTTCTTTATCATATTCAAATCTATGCATTGCTCTCTCATATTAATTCATGATAGGGTTTTCACTCTAGAGGATTAGATCTTGGCATTACACATTCAAATACACACATTCTATTATATCCGGCTATTCATAGAGGTGGAGATCACCAAAACGGAGTTTGACTAAGGCAAAACCCTACATAGCCACCCCAAAAACATCATTTTCAGATATCTACAGTCATTGTTTCGGGAGTTGTAGAGTAGATTTGTGTACCCTTTTTGCCAAACTTTTGGGATTTGCGAACAGAATCTCCGTCAGAGCAGTGCAAGTCAAGGTTGAAAATAAAGGGGTAAGATCTTACCCCGGCTTTGGGTCAAGGTCGACCTTCTTTAGAGAGAGAAAATATTTTTGGGTTTTCTTTGTTTTGGGGTTTCCAGGCCAGATCCAGTTGCAGAATTTCCCGAAACTGAACACAGGCACCATAATGTAATGGTCTCGTTATAAAATAAATTATTAATCAAACTATTGTTAATGGGCTGATTGATTTAATGTATCTCAGACCCATTTTTGTTTTGTTTCTGTAGTTTTGTGTAGCCGTCGGCTATCTTTGTACTCCCTCGGAAAGTTTTCCCCAAAGGGTATTTAAGCACGGCTTGTGGGTAGTCGTTAGGTATGCAATTTGGATTATTTTCTCTATACTGTGAATTCCTATTGGAGTTCTCTGTTGTTCACCATTTCGGAAGTGAAAGACCTTCCCTATTTGGTTTGTCCAGTTTTGATGGGGTTTAACCCTCACCCTATTCCATCGCCTTAACTTTTCGCTTAGATCTGGAAAATCGGAGCACCATCTCTTGCCAAATATTAATTCAAGGTTTTTTGTGTTCTAATCTCCATTATTGTTTGATTTTCTCTGATAGATTTGGATCTCTAAGTTTAGATTGTATTCAAAGCTGGTGGGCTAATCATTTTCTGCTCTCACACCTATCCGTACAGCTCACAAACATTCCCACGTTGTTCCCTTATTTACTGTACGACCCGCTACCCTTCGTATGGCCAAGTTAGTAAGCAAATTGACCGTACGGATTGTCATTTGCCTGTCGTATGGCCATCAGGCCTCTCTCGTACGACCATCCAACTAATACACACTCTCTGCCAGCGATACATCCCTTCTTGCCTATCGTATGGTCCACTTACCACCACGTATCACCAATCTATTCATTTCTCCCCCATCTTGCACACCATACGATGTCCACAACAAACCAGTAAGGTACTGTATGACCTATCTAGGCCTTCCTATCGCATGTGGTAGATTGTATTCGAGCATTCTTTAGTCACACACTTGCACGAACTTGTTATTAAGGGCCAGTGGGACATTGGAACATTACAATGGTATCAAAACTTTGATCTTGCCAACTTGTGGATAGTGAATGAGAGTTTATAGCTAGAAGAGAAGAAGAACCCATTCCGTTGATAGAATGGTTGTAGAATTGGAAACCACAGTTGCTAAACTCGTGGCACTACTGAGAGAACTTGCAAGGAATCAAGCACAGATCAGTGATACTCAACGTCTCATGGAAGAAACTCTCAAGAAGTTGGCAAAAAATAAAATATCTAGTGAACAAAATGCTCACAATGTGGACTCGGTGTTGGGTAAAGCAAACCCTCATCGAGTACATTCTCGACCTTCTATGTTGTTTTTTCCCCCACAAACGGAGGCACCATATAGAGGGAAGCAACCAACCTTTGAAGAAATGCAAGAACAACTGAGAGAAGATTGAAAGATTGCGAATTTGGAGGAAGATATATCCTACAAAGATTACGCAGATCTAAGAATGAGATATTAGAGAGGTGGAAACTAAGGATATTTGAACGATGATTTTAGAAGGAAGTTGAGTAAAATAAATGTCTCCATTTGATGGATCTGGATCCATATTTGCACAAGCGTGGGTAATGAAGGCCGATACTTCTGGCTTAATCCTATGCCAAAAGAAGCAATTAAATTTGTTGCATTACACTTGGAGGGAGTTGCACATGAAATTTGGCATCACGACACCATCACACTGGGGCATGATAAAATAAATACCTATGCAAAATTCACTAAGAGATTGGTAGATCTTTTGATGGTAAAGATCTGAAAGTCAATTTCAAAGATTTGGTATAGATGAGGCAAACTGGATCGGTTGACCAATACATTGCGGAATTTCAAAACTCTCTGTTTTGGTCACGGACATTTTTGAAAGAAGACGGATAGTGCTCTTCATGGACAGACAGATAGAACCGCTGAAAGGTTGGGTAAAAGGGTTCAATCCTGCCACCTTGTCGGAGGCCATGAAGAAGGCACAGAGTATGGCATCATCATTGGCGTCATCCTCACAAAGTTACTCTCATTCCAAATCGTCGGTGTTTCCGAGGGACACAGATAATAAACCTTTGTCGAGAAAGCCGTCGTTGGACGAAGCTACTCGACAGGAGCTTCGAAGGAAGAAACTATGTTTCAACTACAAGGGACCATGGGAACTTGGGTACAAATGCCTCAAGAAAGGGAAAATCCACTACATTGAGGTCGTATCTGATGATGAGGACAAACAGGAAGATATACTCTCTGAAGACAACCAACCACATGAGAACACCAAAATGGTTAGTCTGAACCATATGGAAAGAATTGCAGCATTGGTACAACGCGAAGGAACTATCGCCCTAGCTGATAGCTCGAGGTGCATGGTGTTTCATGTACGGGGAACCCTTCAAGGACAAAAGGTTATGGTAATGCTCGATAGCAGAGCCACTCTAAACTTCATAAACTCATCTTAGGTGAAACGAAGAGGTCTACCTACAGAGACACACGCAGGATTCCAAGTCAAGGTTGTCGAAGGACTCTTCTACCCTGCACACACCTTGTTCCTCAGCTAAGTATCACAATGGCGAATCACACGGTGGGTGAGAATTTTTTCATAGTGGACCTTGATGATATGGAGGTTATTCTGGGCATACAATGGATGGAGACACTTGATAAATACACTCAGAGCTTCAAACAAACGGACTTCACTTTTGTTGTTGATGGAAAGAAGGTTGTTCTTTGTGGAATGGCAAATGAGGGTCCAAAGGAAGGTTCTGCACATCGGATGGACTCAATTTTTCAGCATGATGATGTTGCTTGGGTTTCATATTGTTTTGTCGTAGAACCTATAAGAGGGCAACAGACACCTCTTCAGAATGGTGATCTCCAGAATATCTTGAGTGATCATGATAAAGTTTTTATAGACATTCCTCCTGGCATACCTCCTCGTTGAGGGTTTGAACATACTATCGAGTTGGAAGCAGGAGCCAAGCCGGTCATAACCACACCCTACCACCATCCCAAGAAATTCAAATATGAGATCGAAAAGACAATTCATGAACTGCTAGAGAAAGGATGGATCCGTACCAGTTCTAGCCCTTTCGCATTATCAGTGGTATTGGTTAAAAAGGACGGGACAATGTGCATGTGTGTGGACTATTGTGCATTGAACAAATAAACAATAAAAAATAGATATCCCATTCCAAGGATAGATGAGTTGCTGAATGAATTACATGGCGTAGTCTATGTTTTGAAATAGATCTCCATTTCGGATACCATTAGATCCGCATGAGGGAAGAAGATGTGGAAAAGATAGCTTTTCATTGTCACTGCGAGCATTTTGAGTTCCTGGTCATGCCGTTGGATTAACGAATGCATTTGCTACATTCCAATCATGCATGAATCACATTTTTAACAAACAATTGCGTAAGTACTTACTGGTATTTTTTGATGATATTCTTATTTATAGCAGGACATGGAAAGCGCACCTAAAGCATCTGGATGAAGTTCTAAGGATCATGAAAGATCAATCATTGTTCACCAAGTGATCCAAGTGTGAATTCGGTATGACAAAAATATTGTGCCTAGGCCATGTTGTCAGTAAATATGGAGTTTAAGTTCATTAGGAGAAGATTCAGGCTATCCTTGATTGGCCTTCCCCAAAATCACTCACGGAGTTGCAAGGAGTTTTTGGATTGTGCAGTTACTATTGGAGGTTTGTGAAAGGATTCTCTTAGCTCAGCGCCCCATTAGCAGATCTGACAAGAAAGGGCTCCTTCTAGTGGAATGAAGAGGTGCAACTCACTTTTGATAAGCTGAAAGAAGCAATGAGCACTTGTCCTGAACTTGCATTACCTAATTTCAGTGAACTGTTCATTCTAGAGTGCGACGCATCCGGAGAAGGCATTAATGTTGTACTTATGCAAGGTAGACACCCCATAGCCTATGAGACCAAGAAGCTTACGCAAACAGAATGCTTATATTCCATTTATGACAAAGATATTGACCATCGTACATGCACTAACCAAGTTTCAACAATATCTGGTGGGTGTCAAGTTTGTTGTTCATACGGATCACAATAGTTTAAGATATTTTTTGGAGCAATGGGACGTGAATGAGAGGCAACAAAAATGGGTAAGCAAAGTTCAGGCTTTTGATTTTGACATTGAATATGTGAAAGGAAAGAACAATGTGGTTGTAGATGCTTTGTCCAAGAAACCCACCATCTGCTTATTGACCCAGATTTCAGTTGACTGGAAAGCACATTTTTTGGTAGAATATTCCAAAAACACATTTGCCTATGAGCTAATGGATGGAAACACCCAAGATGATCGGTACAAAGTGGTGGATGACATCATTTACTATAAGAATAGGATATATTTAGTGCCAGAATCCAAATTGAAGCAAAAAATCTTGAAGGAGGTATATGACTCACCCCTAGCTAGACACCCGGACTTCCTCAAAACTTACAGATGTCTCAGGGAGAGGTTTTCATGGAAAGGTCTTAAAGGAGATGTATTGCAGTATGTAAGAGAGTGTGCAGTTTGCTAGCAGAATAAATTCGAACATACTCTACCAGCCGGGTTACTGCAACCTCTGTTAATTTCGAAACAAGTGGGAATCTTGATGGATTTCATTACTGGACTTCACAAGGTGAACAGAACAAATTGTATCTTCGTGACAGTTGACAGACTAACGAAGTACACACATTTCTTTGCCATCCCCTCAGATTTTAGGTTGCACAGGTAGCCGATCTATTTTTTAGTGAAGTCTTTCGTCTGCACGAGTTACCTCAAAACATTGTCAATGATTGGGATGGATGATTTATTAGTATCCTTTGGACATAACTATTTTGACTGGCAGGAACAAAATTGACGCCCAGTACTAGTTACCATCCTCAGACAGATGAACAAATGGAGATTGTAAACAAGTGGCTCGAAGGCTACCTTTGGAACTATGTTTCGGCAAAACAACAGGTGTGGGTTAAATGGATGCACTTAGAGGAATATTGCTACAATACCACTTACCACATGTCCATTGGGATGACACCTTTCAAAGAACTATACGGGTATGAACCCCTTTCCTTCATCAACACAATTATGGGTGATACTCATGCACCAAGGGTGGGGGACTGGTTTCAGGAGGGATAGGACATTTTGAGATGCTTTAAGCAAAACTTACAACGGGTACAAAATCAACAAAAGATGTACACCAACAAACATTAAATCAAGAGAAATTTTGAAGTGGGAAACTTGGTCTATCTTAGACTTCAACCATACCGACAATCCTCATTGAAGGAAAAGGGGAAAGAAAAACTGAAGCTACGATTTTATGGCCCTTATTGGGTAGTTCACCGTATTGGTGAAGTTGCCTATAAGCTGAAACTTCTAGAGGGGAGTCGTATTAATAACGTTTTTCATGTCTCCTGTCTTAAGAAAGCTGTAGGACAGAACGTCACGGAAGCTATAGACCTTTCGTCGCTCAATGAAGGAAAGCTCATATTGGAACGGGCAGAGATCATCGAAGTATGTGAGAAGACCCTGTAGAACTGCATGTTGAAGGAATATTTGGTACGTTGGAAACACTTTCCATTGGATGATGTGGCGTGGGAGGGCAAGCACATTCTACAGCATTCGGCATTGCATTTGCTTGAGGAAAAACAAAATTTGGGACGGGAGGACTGTACTATTCCCATTATAAAATAAATTATTAATCAAACTATTGTTAATGAGCCGATTGATTTAATATATCTCAAATCCATTTTTGTTTTATTTCCATAGTTTTGTGTAGCTGTTGGCTATCTTTGTACACCCTCGAAAAGTTTTTCTCGACAGGTATTTATGCACAGCTTGTAGGTAGTTGTTAGGTATGCAATTTGGATTATTTTCTTTGTATTGTGAATTCCTGTTAGAGTTCTTTGTTCTCCATTTCGAAAGTGAAAGATCTTCCTTATTTGGTTTGTTCGGTTTTGGTAGTGTTTAACCCTCACCCTATTCCGTTGCCTGTAACACTTCACGCGGATCTGGCAAATTGGAACACCATCTCTTGAAAAATATTAATTGAAGGTTATTTGTGTTCTAATATCCATTATTGTTTGGTTCTATCTGATAAATTTGGATCTCTAAGTTTAGATTGTATTCACAGTTCGTGGCTTAATCATTTTCCGCTCCCACACCTATCCGTACAGCTCACAAACATTCCCATGTTGTTCCCTTCTTTGCCATACGACCCGCTACCCTTTTGTACGACCAAGTTGGTAAGAAAATTCACCGTACGGACTGTCATCTGCATGCCATACAATCATCCAACTGCTACACACTCTCTGCTAGTCGTACATCCCTTCCTGTCTATCGTACAGTCCACTTACCACCACGTACGACTAGTTTGTTCATTTCTCCCCCATCCTGCACATCGTACAACCTCCACAACAAACCAATAAGGTACTGTACGGCCTATCCAAGCCTTCCTATCACATGTGGTAGATTGTATTTGAGCATTCTTTAGTCACACACTCATACAAACCTGTTACTAAGGGCCAAGGGGACGTTGGAACATTATAGAAAACAAGTATTTCTAGATCAGCATTATAATGAGGTAAGTATCTAATCTTGTTTAAATTCAGAGCATTTCCAGATTTACTTTATCAATTCATATGTATCATGGAAAATGTGGACTTAGGATCTCCATTTGGTACCTTGTTAAAGACTTATATAACCATATTTTATATCTTACAATATACAAAAGAATAAAGTGATGTTTCCTTAGGAAATGATCGTAAAGTTCTAGCTAAAAAAAAGCTAAAGAAAGCTAATAGATAACTACAACTAACTAAATATTAGAAACATTCTAATATTTACAGTAGATTACAAACAGATAACCATTAACTAATAATAGAAGCTTATCTATTATTGTAATAGTTTTCACTTTTCAGTTTTCACCGTAGTTTCATGAGATTGGTTTCAGTTATAGATGAGTGTTGCCACCCTTGGACTAAAGTCTTGTGCCATGTTGGATAGAAAAGCAACAGTTCTTCCCCTTGTATTTCTTAATAAAATTCTTTGTAAAAAAAATTGTTTATACTTCTGTTGTGCAGAGTCAATATAGACTTCAAGTAATGCTACAATCATAGTTGAACTTATTGTTATATGAGATGAAATTTAACAAGGATTTACTGTAAAATTTGCTACAATGACTTTTAGATTTTCTTGGGTTCACAATCGTTTGTCACCAAATTAGAGTCCTGGGCCAAAAAACTGGCTTGCAAAGCCTTTGTCGTGTCTCACTTTCAACATTATGACTCATACACCCTGTTCTGTATCACTCTTTTTTATGTTGCTACTGATGGTATTCCAAATTAAAACTATGTTGTTTGTGAATGTTTTTGAAATTACCTTCAATATATCTTGGTCAAACTCTTAGAAGAGCTATTTAAGCTATGACAGATGCACAATGTCTTTATAGATGTTTGTGTTCCACAATAGCACATTAAATCTTATGATGAATCTTACAATTTTTTATTTGCATGTTTGCAGCCACCCACAAAGTCTTTAGATGGGTATAAGCATGTTGTCAATGTAGAGTATTGTCCTCCAGTTCTGACAAGAACTCCTTCATTCCCACCTGAAACTGCAAAGGCTAAGGAGGAAGCACAGACAACACCTTACAGTAAAGGGGCAAGAGACTACTATGATACTTTAGAAGGTAAGGGAATGCTTTTATACTTATTTCTTGTCATTATCTGGAACTATGGAAAGGTTTGATTTATTTCGTGATGGTAAATCCTGCAAAGCTCACTTTTAGTATTTGTTGCTCTTTTGATTTTATTAACAGAGGAGATGATTCAAGGTTTACAAAGAGTTGGTTGGAAAAAAGTCGATGTCAGCTTTCACTCAGCATTTTGGCCCTTTTTCGCTCACAACAACATTCATGTAGCTTCTTTCTCTTTGATGAGTTTACCTTCTCATTATTCAAGTGATGCATATGTGCATTCTTATATGTTATAAATTTTGGATGTGGTTGAGAAGCTAATATTTTGAGAAGACAGTCTTTTTGTTTCAGGTCTGTTTGCTTATGTTGTATGGAATTTGACTTGTTTTTGCTTATGTTGTCTGGAATTTGATTTGTTTTGGACGTGTCTCAGAAACTGATTATTTGCACTTGAACGTTATAAGATCCATTTATTCAAAACATAGATAATAACATAATTGATCTGTCACCACTAGATAAATATGCCATTATAGATTGCAGAAATATAACAAAATAGAGTAGATTTGGGATGCAAGAGATACTGGTAAGCACCTACTACCTATGTATATTTATGTGAGATTTAGAAGTACAGGGCAATAGTCAAACGAGTGAGAACTCCTTAGGTATGTAAGGCACATACTGTAATGACCCCTATTATGGCTTGGCTTGATTTATCCTAAATTTCCCAACTAGGGTTTGTATTGCACTTGGAAATGGCAAAATCGTAACATTCCTCACTAGAGAAGGCCACTAATTTCCACTGATTAACATACATTACCATGCCTTTAAATGAGATAAAATTAAGAAACAATTTATAATTCACAATACATTTGAGAATTAACATTCTTAGATCCCAATTCCTTCTCTTATAATCATCAACCCTAAGAAAGATGATGGAATTACTGTGCTAGGGCACATGAAACAGTCTACAAGGTGTCTTCCTCAAGGTTCTCACCCATCTTGGGACTCGCCTGTCAAGTGACCAAAATTACTCCTCCTCTAATACACAACTCCCCATCCTCTTAATGGTATCAGCAAGGAATTGATTAATTATATATTACTATCTTGTAGGTGTTACACCTATGTTACCTTGAGTTTCCCGGATGGGGGGATGAGGAAATGGATTTCCAGGACTTTGTTTTTTGGCTGAAATAGGGGACAGTAGGGGACAGCTATATATATTCATGAATTTTAGAATTACATAACATTGTAGCATTCTTCATGTTGGGTGTATATTTTGCAACTGACAATTTTGAATAAAATCTAGTTACAAAATAGGATGAGCAGCCATAGCATGTGAGACAGAGTCTCTCCTACCTTAAAGGGAAGGCTCCTCCTCCTCACCGTACCTTGGATTCACTCAAGGCAAGCAATAGGTTGATAGGTTTTGAAAGGGTATTATTGATATTTTTTCCTCTTAGCTTTTAGGAAAGAATCCATTTACTCTTGAAGTGATTAGTGGGCAAAATGAAACCTTAAACTACACTTCTATTTGGAGTTTCAAATGGTGATACCGATAACCTAAAATTAACTCAAAAGGCTAGTTGAAAGCGTACCAGTTTGGCTCTAAGTCCTGTTTTAATCAACGCTATAAGAATAACCTTTAGTATTGGTGCACAAAGACTTCTAGAGGTAAACAATTCTAACTATTTTGTGAATTAAGAAAGAGATATAAGCTACAGTCAAAGCTTCTAGTGTACATATCTCTAAAACCGCTCCTAGTCAAAGCTTTGGCTCCGATTGCTTCCTAATTCTTTTTATACTCAATTATCAAGAATGCAAAACACATGAATCAAAGATAACAAATGTAAATCACAGTCAAAGATTCTAACTTGTACAAGTTATAATTGCACTCAATCAAAGTTCAGTTTCAATTGATTCTTTGTATTTACTTTTCTTTCAAAATGGCGCTACATAATCAAAGTTATGCTTGCACAATTTCTCCAGAGCTCTCTTGCATATAAAAATAAAAGATGATTTTATAATGAGAGAGCATTCTTTTATATAGGCAAAAGAGTTGAGAAAGAGGAAAATGTGGGAGCAACTTAACCACCTTTGACCTAGTCTAACTAACAAGAGAAATTATTGGATTACATGTCACTACACATGCAAATTGTATTACATGTAATTACACAATTTCATGCAATACATCCTCTTCAGTCTACAAACATGAAAACAAAATAACTATCTTAAAGTTTGTTGCCTTGAATTTGATGATGACTTCAAGCACTGTAGGAAGATCTGAAATCTCCATTGTATTTGAAATGGCTTCTATCCTCACTGCATCGACATATGCTGATTTCACAATCTTGGAATTTGCTGATACAAATCTTGTAAGTGCTTTGCTAAGGATTTGTACAAATCAAACCTATTCTTTGTATGGGAACCAAAATCTTCAAAATCTAAATCAGCATTGATCCTGATTGTATATTCTAAAGTCATCCCTTCAACTACAATCAAATTACCATGTTCATCAAGAATTTGACATCCCATTTGTTCCAAATCACACATGATTCCAGTTTCTATTGCCTCACAATCTTCTAGGTTTTCCTGCAACTTTGTTACAAGCTTTCTTAGTGTCTCTTCTTTATAACCCATGAGTCCATGACATCTATAGAACATTTCACAAGTTGGAAGAACATCACATGTGACCATGGCGTCTAGATCAAATTTGACAATCTTATCCCAATCATTCATAATTTCTTTCAAAGTGTTATCTTCCTGAGTCAAAGATCAAATCATGTACCATTTCTTCCACACTTTTGATATGTCCAAGGACTTTGGCCATATCTATAATGGCCTATACTCTTTCAGAAATGACTTCTCCCATCCAAGACTTTGTAGCTTCTACTATCCTTTTCTCTTTAGGTTTCTTGGATGCAACAACTACATGTGAGGATTGCTGCCGAATGACCTTGTTTAAATGAACAACCTCATGTTTGAGCTGATTTTTCTTCTCCCATAATTCCTGATTCTATTTGACACATTGGCAAGTGCGTCTTTTGCATCTTGTAAACAACCCAATCGTGATTGCTTTCCAATTTCCACTTTGGTGAACTTGTAATCAGAATGGCTAAGTTCTTTAACTGGCTTGTCCACCAATGGCTCGACAACCTCTACAAATTTAGTCTTTTCAGAATCAACTATAATCCTAGAAACAATCTTATCTTTCAAATATTTAGACTTAGTTTTCTTAATAGGAAGGTCGTCAGGGGGTACCACGACCTTTCTTCTCTTCATTTAATCTTGCTCAATCATGCAAACAAACTAAAATTTTCATTTGCAGAAACAGGTACAGTAGAGACCATAGGCATTGATCCTGATTGTATCTCAGTTGTGATTGAGCATGACTCAGTTTGTATAGTTTGATTCATAGGTGCATGATAAGAAGATTCTGTCATAAACAACTCAAAACCAGTCAGGAATGTATCAAGTTGAGAAACTTGACCTTCTGTGAGGGTTGGAAAATCCTCAAAGCACATTCTCTAAGTGTTCGTATTGTTCAACTACTAAAATGGGAGGAGATGTAATGTCCCCTGTCTCGACTAGTGCAAAAAAAAAGGACAATCCAGAGAATCCCTTTAAAAATTACATTTCTAGTTATCACCTTCCCAATCACGTTATTTTTACCTTTGATATGGACAGTATGTATAGGATGGTGATCTAGTTCAAGTGATGGAACTTATCTATTTTAAAATGTGTATTCAATAATATTGTTATAGTCACCGACTGATACTTGGATACTGATTCTGTAAGAGTTTTGGTAATTATTACCACCGCTTGTAAAAATGTTTCAGCTCCTCCTTGTTTCCTTCTATATGTAGTGCAATCTATATTTTTATCGACTTCAATGTTTTATGATTCCCTTCCCTCACCATTAAATTGCTTTGATGTCCCAATTTCACTAATGTCACAGACTCTCCTTAGCAACTTCCGAAGATTACAAGCTTCCTGAATACAGGAAATACGATGGCAATTTGCACTGTATAGTCGTGCTCCTTCCTTGCTGGGTATTCCTGATGTCTAGTTTGTTGTTGTGATATTTGTGTGTGGTAATTGGTTTATGATATCCTCAAAATTGTATGTATTCATTTCACATGCCTTCTTTGTGTATATCTCCTGAATACATGATTAATTAATGTCACTGCCTGTATGTTGGTCTTTGTCGAGCGTATTTGTCATCGACGTTGCTGCTAATGGGTATGTAGTGTCGTCATTTTGCTAGTGGTGGAAGATCCTCTGTTGTCGATACATGTTTTGATTCTATTCCTTTGTGTCCGCCCTTACAATTAGGCTCTACGTGTCTAGATATATCTCCGCTTGAGTATTAAGGATATCTCCTCGTATGTCCTACTATGCTAGGTGCTTATTCCACAGTTTTCTTTGTAGTTATCATATGTTCTTTGTCTTGA
This sequence comes from Cupressus sempervirens, assembly GCA_028749045.1. Lineage (NCBI taxonomy): Eukaryota > Viridiplantae > Streptophyta > Pinopsida > Cupressales > Cupressaceae > Cupressus > Cupressus sempervirens. The sequence continues at coordinate 716,210,413 of CM053789.1, forward strand.
ACATAACATAATACTAAACGTTCCATTTCTTATTTGATATATTCTATTTTCCAAGTTTATGTTCCTTGTTGAGTGGTTCTAACTACATCTTCCATTTACGATCCAAGTGTCTGCCTGTGCTTATAAATGGAGGGTGATGATTTCTGTTGTTACTTCTACTTTGGATGTCGATGCCAACTCATCTATTTTGTTTTTCTACCATCTACGCTGGTTGTGTCAATTAGTATCATGCTTACTAATGACATGTTGATTGGTCAGTCACGTGTACTATTGACAGAGCTTGTTTCCTGATCATTTCTCTCCATTCGTAGTTCCTAACTGTATATTCTTTGTTCTATACTGTGTATTCCCCTTGTCTATATTGCAGATATAATATCCTTCTGTATTAGCCATTCTTCCATCCTGTACCATGTCCTCTCATGGATCTCCCCCCCCGATCTTTTCATATATGCTCTCCTTGAGCAGTCGTGACTATTCTTAGTGTCACATAGATTAACTATTATGCAATTAATAATTATTGACATAAAAATATTTATTTTAATATTTTGATCATTGATTAGTACTATTATTATATCACACACATATATAATATATATTATTATGGTTATTTATTTATAATATTTTAATAACATATTCTTTTATTATAATTTAGAAGAATAATTCAAAGATAACATATTTGTTGTTTTAGTAATATTAGTGTACTATATTATATTATAATAATAATATAATATGTTATATTAATAACGATTTATGTAATAATCTTATTATGTTCATTATTTATTATTATTTTGTATCTTATTATTTCAATTATATAATTTATTATTACTAGTATTATTTTATAGGGGATAAATTTTATCAACTTATTAAATTCTATTGTTGGAAAGTAGGGCACATGACAGTCCACCCTTCCTCAAATTGCTTGTCCTCAAGCAATTCAATACTATCTTCTTATGATTTGGTTGACAATCTTGCAACAACAATTTAAATTTGGGATTAGATAGTTGAAAATATAAATTTAAATATCACAAGATTAGATTTTAAATTACTAAGATGGCTATTCTTGATTGGTGTTGAAGTCCCTACATCGAGTAGTTGCTCACGAAGTGCAGTGTTGAGAAGCTCTCCCCAAAAAATATTTTTCTTATTACTAATGATTTGAAAAATGAACTTATACATCCATAGTTCAAAATCACTAGAATCCTTGAGATCACATATTCTACCGAGAAGGGTAATCAAGTCTTTGTATTATGGCTTGAAACTGGATCTGTGAATTGTTTTAGGCCATCTTGAGAAATTGCTTCTCTTGGAATCCAACCAATATAAAGTAACATATTTATGATAATTTCCCTTGTTTTCATTCCATATTTCCCAAGATGCTTCCTTTGTCAAATCCACACATTTTGCAATTTGTTGTACTCTAAAATTTTGTTTAATAACCTTAGGATCAAGGCTAATGATGACATTGCCATCTGCATCCTTGATCGTTTTAGACTTTGGATGGAAATGCTTTGCACATCCTAGAACAAATTCTGGTTCCAAAGCAGCCATAGGAAATATAGACACCAAATAAATATTACTCCTTTTGATGTATTTCATCTCATGATTAGTAGGAGCTTCTATTCTTCGCAAGAAATCTATCATACCCACATGCTTGATCTCTATATCTGTCTAACACACTATCAAGAATAGGCGTGACTTGAGATGGAGTTGTATGAGCCAACTCTTTATCATATTGATATTTCATTTTTCCTTTCGATTTTGTGGATGAGGGCATTTCTTGTGCTTATGTTGCAACATGGAAATTCCAAAATGTGAACATGTCATGAGAGGATATTGCATCCATAAAAATGTTGATTCTTGATCAGCAACAAAGGTTTGGAGTATGGATTAGATACTTCAGAGATCTAGTGTAATGATCTTGGAAGGAGATAACATGCTTATGTAAAGGCTGAAATATGACTTGAAAATATGGAAACATGAGGTAGAAGTGAGCTTTTATGGATATGCTTTAAGGCATGAAAGTTGAATGCATGGGAATGCGTGCAAAGAAAAAGTGAATTACATGTATATGTGACATGCAATTGGGAACAAAAAGTGAGATTGCATGTAAATGTGGATGGAGGGTGAGATTACATGTAATTGTATGTAGAGAATGAGATACAATGTGCCTTGACATGGAAAGTGGAATTACATGTAATTACTCTTGAAGTGTAATTGAATATGAAAGGAATGGATGCAATGTGCCTTGGCATGTAATGGCAAATATGGAATGAAATGATGGATGCACTTGCATGCGATGATGGAAGGTGGAGTGAAGTGAAGCATGCTCAAGTTTTTGGGAAAGAACTTGCAACTTCTTCCAAATGAAAAAAAACAAAAAAGTAAGCAAACAAACAACAAAAACAAGCACAAAAGAAACACATACTTAGACTCAAAAATGTCAACAAGAAAGTTACTTCAAGCAAACTTGAGTTTGGAATTTGGGAAAAATCCAAAAGTATGAAAATGAGACTTTTCATCATTTTTAAAGGGAGAGTGCACTTTTCATGGCATCTATATCAACAAATGTGCAATATCAAGTTAAAACATGCATCAAAACAACAAGATAAGCATGAATTAATTAGCAAAATGGAAAATGTCCACTTACTTGAAGATTAATGTGCCAAGAATGAAGGGGAAGAAACTCCAACTTTGAAAAATTCTCAAAACAAATTTGGACCTCTTCAACCTTGCAATGATGAATTCAAAAGGAGCATTCAATGAGGCGTTTTTGGATAGAAATGCCAAAAAGGTACCCTACAATCCCGCAAACACCAAAGTTTTTGATAAACACAAGTTCTTGGGATGTTTTTGGTCAAAAACATGTTTCAAATCTGCCCCAAATGAATTGTTTTTTTGCTAAGGGAAGGCAAAAACGTGATCCCAATAACAATAATATGGATAAAAAACCCCAAATTGATTCCTCCATGAGCCAAAACGTGATCAGCAACACCATAAAAGTGGACGTTTTTGGTAAAACACGTGACTGCAAATCACCATAAAATGAAACAATTTTGGCATGTAATCAAACATCTAGGGCATGATAATGCCAAGAAATACAAAAATGGCCTTTCTCTTGGGAATTTCAAGCCATATTATGGTCAAATCTAAGCATTTTAGTGTAAAACATGTTCTTGGAGGGCATGTGCATGGAGTTTTGCCTTCAATCTTCAAAATTGGGTTTCATGAAGATATATGCATACATTAGAAAGCAAATCTCACCTTTGGGTAAGATTGCATATTTTAAAAACATTTATAAGAGTCTCCCCATTCAAATTGCACCTTTTGGATGCAAATGCATGTTTTAAAAACACATGTAATGGAGTCGATAAGCAAAATCACACCTTTTGGATGCATTTGCATATTTTAAAATTTGCTCACAAATGACCCTTAGTGCAGAATCACACCTTTTGGGGGTCTCTGCATGTTTTGAAAACACTCAAATATGCATGTCTCACCTTTTAGGAGTCATTGCATATTTTAAAACACATGTAGTTACATGTTTTATGTGTTTAAAAATTGCCTTTTCATTCAAAATCATGGTTTCTAGAGACAATTACATATTTTTATGTAAATATGTTTGTAGACATGTTAGCACAACTTAAGTGATGAATTAAGCGTATGCCAATTTAATTTTTTAAGAAATATTACTTAAATGGGTCATAAATAATTTTTTTCACTGCATAGATAAATATATAATGTGCAAATATCATTTTAAAAGTAATATTTACTAAGATGTTTTGAATTAAAAATCAAAAATTAAATCAAACTATATAGTTAATATAGTCACTTAAGTGAAAAATTAAAAAACAACTCAACTTAAAAATATAACATTAAGTGCTCTATAATTACTTTAAGTGAAAAATTAAAATGATAAAGTAGCTTAAAAACATAACATAAAATGAATTTATGTTATAATTTTCAAAAAGTGAATGTTAACTTCAAAATAACATGATGTTTTAATTCATGTAGTTGCACCTACAAAGTCCACTTTTTGGGCACTAAAATGGTCATATCTTTTGATTGCCAAAATTGATTAAGTGCTAAGATGGACCGAATTGAAGGCAAAACCGAAAGCAATAACTTGAGGCAAACCAAAGGACCAAAAACCAACAAACACACACTCAAAAACGAGAAAAATGATGATGAAGGCTTCAAAAATCAAGCATAGGCTCAACAAACAACAGAACTAAAAGGACTTGATGAAATCCTTTAGTAAAATGATTCATTATATCAATTGAACTCAATTGGTTGATCAATACTAACCAATTAAATAATGAATTAAACTTAGAGAAATGCGAAACTAAGTTGAAAAGTTTTGTACTGTTACCTACATTTTGTGGTGACAAAATGCAGGACAACACATCATAGCAACATAACTTAAAATTATCAATTTCATTCATCAAATCAGCATAGAGCATAGCATCAAATCGAATCATCGTCTAAAAATTGGAACATAGGATGACATCAAATGAGAGAATCAATTTTCCATAGATGGACAATATGTTTAGACTTTAGAGCCCTTCTTGTGGGTTTTGGAGGAAAACTGAATTTGTTGTGCCAAATCTTCCTAGACAGGTAACAACCATCTTGTTTGGGCAGTAATCAGCTACAACAATTTATTTCTGGGCAATTATTGTTGCCATCAGAGCATTATCAAAGCTGAAAACAATCCAAGTATTTCTCAACCCAACAACAATCATTTTGAGGTATCTGTTTTTTTTGAATGAGCGGTCTAGGCGGACTGGGTGAACTGAGTGGGAAAAAGTTTTTGGACAACGGTCATGGGGATCTGCTCTATGATCAGAGGAAGGGTCAGCGAAAAGAATGTCCGGTGGAGAAGGATTATGATCTTTGTCAGCTGGAAGAGGTGGAAAATGGGCAGATTGGAATATTGGGAAACGAAAAACTCCTTGAGAACTCTTATTGAGTGGATTCTGGGAGCTCCTTAGGAGTCTTGTGGGTCTCCCTTCTCCTTGGGGGAGCACCTGTTTTGTCCTCCATTAGACCTATCGAAGTAGAAACTGTCAGCATTAAGAATCAAGTACCTAAATAAGGGAAAGATTGGGCTTCACTCTTTAGTAAAATTTCATCGGGTAAGTCTTCTTTTCCTTCTGTTAAGATCTCTTCAAGCTGGGAAAAGGGGGCCTTTCAAATTTTTGTCCTTGATCCCCTTGTTGACCATTCCATCTCCTTGATGATTCTAACCCTAGTGGGTAAGTTCATGGGCCCTAGACCAACTATTGATAACATTAGACTTTTGGTGGGGAAAAAATGGCAGTTTTGTGGTCAAGTGGATGTTGTGGCCATTTAAAAAGGGTTCTTGTCCTTTACTTTCACATGCCATGAGGATAGAGATTTGGTCCTATGTGGGGGCCCATGCCAACTTGGTAACCGCACTCTCCTTGTGAAGAAGTGGGAACCCAATATTGACCTCTCTGATATTTATTTTTCAACCCTAAGATGGGTTAGACTTCTAGATCTCCCAATGGAATTTTGGAATGAGGATATTTTCAAGGGTTTGGCAGAGTCTTTTGGGAGCCTTCTTGTGATTGATCATCTAACAACCTCTAAAGTTAGGTTGGTTTATGCTCATTTGTGTCGAAGTGAATCAAATGAAAAATCTGCCATCTAAGATTGACATTGTCTCCAAACTTGGCACTTGGTCTCAGGACCTAGAATTTGAAGATATGCTTGGGGCTCGTTTCATCTGTAAAAAAGTGGGTCATTGGTTGAAGGCATGTCCTAATATAAATATTAGAGTAACCCGAATCAAATGAAAAATTTGCCGTCTAAGATTGACATTGTCTCCAAACTTGGCACTTGGTCTCAGGACCTGGAATTTGAAGATATGCTTGGGGCTCGTTTCATCTATAAAAGAGTTCATCTATAAAAAAGTGGGTCATTGGTTGAAGGCATGTCCTAAATATAAATATAAGACTAACCCCCCCAAGTTGGCAAATAAACCCTCTTTTAGGAAGGCTAAAGGCCATCCGAAGAAGCTAAAAAAAGGAAAAAAAGCAATAAATGGTATAGAGGCCAACTCCTCCTCAAACCCCTCTCTCGACGATCGACAATTGCTCTCTTCTTCGGTTCCTATGGGCACTGATATGACTCCTTTGGAAGGCATCGCTTTCCAAGATTTGGAAAATCCAGAAGTCTCCTTGTCCCTTGAGTTGCTTTCCCAGCCAACGGACGAGCAAGAGGGTGTTGGATGTGCCCCGTCCCCCTTTGTGGTGGTGGTGTCAAATGGATAGGAGACCTCTGTTGAACCATCAGGGGATATTTCTCTCTTGGATGTTCCTGTTGCAAGGACTGATCAATCAGTTTTGGACATTGGGTTGGGCTCTCTTTGGTGCCTTCTGGCATCCCTGACTCTTGTGAAATGGAGGGTCTTGCCTCTTCTGTTGAGAATCATTGCCTCAAGCTGGATTCTGAATTTGTGGATGTCTCTGCCAAACCGTTATTGATTCTGCCCCTAGCTTCTATTGATGTAAGCCATAAAGAACCTAAGGCTACCAAGCCAACTAAGAAGGCTAATCCAAAGAATTCTGGAGGGGTATTTTTGACTCTTACTAGAGCTACTAGAAGCAAAATTGCAAATGTTGGTGTGTCATACTTCATTGTTGCATCTAGTTCCCCCAAGAAAAGGGGTAGGAAAGGCAATTTAATTGTCAGAGCTCAAGAGATCTTGCAGGATGTAGCGGATGGTAAACAAATTACCATCCTTCAATTTTCCCCAGGTAAAATATGAAGTTCATTACCTAGAATGTGAGGGGACTTAATGATCTCCATTAAATGGAAGTTGTTAGAAATCTTGCTAGAGACCACAAACCTGACATTCTTGTTATTCAAGAAACCAAAATGTCCAAAGAAAAGGCACAAAACTAAAAAGTTTTTAAGCATTGTGGTTTGGCAACTAGAAGTGTTGAAAGTTCCTCTGGTGGCACTCTTACTCTCTCGAATGAAGCTTATATTACTAGTACCACTCTCATGGAGAATAATTTTTTTTCTATGGTTAAGTTCCATCATATTAATCTTAATTATGATTGGATCTTAGTCAACATCTATGCTCCTAACTCTGCCAAAACTAGGAAGTCTTTATGGTCAAATCTGAAGAAACTTTGTTGAACCCAATTGGCTCTTCATTGGTTATTTCAACGGTCCTTTTTATGACCATGAGAAAAAGGGAGGTAATATTGCTAATCTGGAAGGTAGAATGGACCTTTTGGTTTTTATTAACGATGCAGGTCTTATTGATTTTGACCTTAAAGGGATTGAGTTTTCATGGTCTAACAAAAGGACTGGTCAGAACAACATTCAAGCAAGGCTTGACAGAGTGCTAGCCTCAAATAACTGGATTCAGGATTGGAATCGTTCTCTGTTCGTCCATTTCCAAGATCGCTTCAAACCATTTCCCCCTTGTTTTTGTTGCTGATCCATGATCGAATTGGTAAGAAAAGACATGTTCCCTATAGATTTGAGAAAATGTGGATGCAGCACAAGGATTTCAACGACATCTGTCGTACTTGGTGGCAAGCAAAAGTAGATAAAACTGCCATGTACAAAATTGCTAAAAAACTCAAAATTGTCAAAGGCGGAGTTAAAATATCTGGAACAAGTCTTCTTTTGGTGATATTTTAAAAAACAAAGAGGTTTTCCAAAAGGACCTTCAGATCACCCGAGAGAAAATTCAAGTTGCTGCTTACTCGAACGAGCTTATCAAAGAGGAAAATGAAACTCTTTCGAAACTCCATAATGTGATCTCCTATGAAGAGTGTCATTCTAGAGACAAAGATCTAGGGTTATCTAGCTTAAGAAAGGGGATCGCAATTCCAGATACTTTCACATCACCACCTTGAAGCACAGAGCAACTAATAGAATTACCAACCTCAAGATTGATCAAGAAGAGTTCACTAATGATGATGATATAACTACCAAAATTAAGGACTTCTTCTCATCCTTGCTCTCATCAGACAAGAATCTTTGTGATGTTAGCCAAGGCCATTTGCTGGAAATTATTCCTTGCATCATTTCCGACCTTAAGAATTCTGTTTTAGTTGCAATCCCCTAAGCTGTCTTCTTTTTTGAAGGTGTCAAAGTGCCAGGCCCTGATGGTTTCCCTATGCTCTTTTTCCTAAAGCAAAGGAACGTTGTTGGTAAAGATGTGGGTGATGCTGTTAAGGAATTTTTTGGAGCTAGATGCCTCTTAAAAGAGCTTAATTCCACCTTTCTAGCTTTCATTCCTAAGAAGGTTGGGGCTAACTCCCCGAATGCTTTCTGCCTGATCAGCCTTTGTAACTCTGTTTACAAAATCATCTCCAAGGTCCTTACCTTGAGGATCCTTGCTATTCTATCGGACATCATTTCCTCTTAACAGAGTGGCTTTGTCCCCAGTCAACAAATTCTGGATTAGGTTATTATTGCTCATGAAAACATTCATTCTATGGTGGCTTCTCTCAACCAAATGAAGTTAGATCTTTCTAAGGCTTATGATCGTGTGGATTGGAGTTTCTTATTCAAGATCTTAAAGTCCTTTGGTTTTGGTATTAAATGCATCCAACTCATTTCTCATCTTGTTTCGATGACTTCCTTGGCTTTCCTAGTCAATGGCTCTTCGTCTAACTTCTTTACTCCGACTAGAGGACTTAGGCAGGGGAGCCCATCTCTCATATCTTATTTATTATTATGGTAGAGTGTCTGGGAAGATAGATTAAGCATCTCAATGTTCAAGGAAGCATCCATGGTCTCTATCCCTCTTCTTTCTCCAATGCTAGCTCTCATGAATAGTTCGTGGATGAGACAATTCTAATGGGGCTTGCTACGGTGACAAAAGCTAGGAGTTATAAGAATGCCTTAAATCTTTACATTCAAGCCTCTGGTCAACTTATCAATTGGGAGAAGAGTTCGCTCTTCTTTGTGAATACCCCCCTGGAGAGACAAAATAAAATCTCTAGGATTTTGGGCTGTGGTATTGCAACCCTCCTTGGATTATATCTGGGCCTCCCCTTGTGTTCCAAACTGCCTAACTCTTTCTGGGAAATGCTCATTGACAAACACAACAAAAAACCTGCTAGCTGGAAGGATACTTTGCTGAGTCAAGCTGGCAAAATTGTTCTTCTCAAATCTTGCCTCCAAATTCTCTCCATCTGATGCTATGGAAAGAATTCAAAGAAAAAATTTCTTATGGTCTTGGACTGAGAACAAAAAAAAACTTCCTCTCATCGCTTGGGAATTTGTTTGCAAACCCAAGGATCTTGGAGGTCTGGGCATTAGACCTATCAGAGATATGAACAAAGCCCTCCTAGCTAAACAAGGCTAGAGAGTTTTCAATGAAGACAAGGATTGGAGTAAAATCTAGAAGAGTAAATATCTTCAGCACTCTCTGATTCTAAATAGTTTCCTATTTGCTGATCATTTAGTTGTCCAAGTTTCGAAGAATATCCTGACCAAAGGCTACAAATGGAAGCTGGGTGATGGTAAAACTATTTGTTTCTGGGAAGATAGTTGGTTACTGGATTCTCTGCTAAACTTGTTTTACAATAATATTCCTATCATTGATTAATACAAAGCTAACTTTGGAGATAAAGTTTGTGATTACTGGGATAACAATAGATGGGTGGATCTCACTGCTCTGGATATCAATCTTCATCAAATCCAAAAAAAAAAATTCTCCACCTATATCAATCCCAATTCCCTAGACAAGGTCATCTGGGCTCTTCATCCAAGTGGCAACTTAATAGTTTCCTCCCTTTTTTTTGAAAAGAGAATTGGTCTCCCTTGGGTTAAAGCTTGGATCAAAGGTTTAACTCCTAAGATTGAGATTGTCTTCTGGATTGCTCCACAAAATAAAATCCTCACAATTGTGTTGCCTTTGTAGGAAGGATATGGAATCTGTCAACCATATTTTTCTTCATTGCTGTTATGCTAGGGATATTTGGAAGGAAATCTTAAGTTTATGGGAAATTCAATGGACCTTTCAGGAGAACCTTGCCGACAGTTTTATTAGCTAGTGTAGTCCTTTTAGAGGTGAACTTGGTAGCTCCCTCTGGCGGTACTCGCTCCCCCATTTATGCTGGGGCTTATGGAAAGAAAGGAATGATAGAATCTTTAGAGATACCAACACCCTCTCCTGGGTCATAGGTAAAAAGATTATCAGAAACTTAAAGGAGAATTTTATATCTCATTTTGGTCCCTCAACTAATCTCTACATGGAGCATCTTGATCAAAATTGCATAGTTGAAAAGAACAATTTGAGGGAAAATGCCATTTGGTTATCTTCCCCCCATGGTTGGATTAAGACTAATTTTGATGGGGTCTCCAAAGGGAACCCTGGCAAGGTTGGACGTGGGGAAGTCATAAGGGATTGTAACTGTAATATCATTAGGGCTTAGGCTATTCCCCTTGGTATGACTTCAAGTCATAAAGCTGAGATGGTAGGGGCCCATTACATGATCAAATTGGAAGGTGATTCAAGGAATATTCTCAATATCCTTAACAATAAACAAGACCCTGCTTGGAATATTTCTAACCTCAGCGAAAGTATAAAAAACCTAAAAAAAATTCATAATGTGTTGATCTCTCATAACTACTGTGAGACGAACACGCTGGCGGACTGGATGGCCAACCAGGTAGTTCAAAGTAATGATATTTTCATCTGGACTGACCAGCTAAGCATGGATGACGTATTAATTTCAAAAGGGATTTATGAGAGAAACATATCTCGAGAAGGGAAAATCAATTTTTGATACGCCCGCAGCCTCCACTTATCAAGTCATTAATGCTTCCATTTATTATTTTAAATAGAAAGGTTTCTGTGCTTGCATGTCTGTCAGTACCTCACACAAATTATGGGTATTTTTTGGGCCTTTAAGAAGTAATACACATCTTTTCTTGGCACTTCTCTCTGCGTTTTCTTAGTCACAACATTTTGCAAGATACTCTTTGTGAATATGGGTGGGGAAGCGAAAAAATTGGAACCTGAGAAGTGCCACTACTAGAAAAAGAAGAAAGAAGTATGACATCAAAAGGAAAGGTGACCAGTTTCATTGAGAAACTTCTTGGCTACAAACCTCATGTGACGGATAGCTTCTACAAAGCTTGGGATGGAGACAAGGTTACCCTTAATGGTAGACAATTCACCATTAATGCTGAGTTCATTGCTGAAGATACTAGGTTGCTGAATGAAGGAATTAAATTTTTTTAAGCAGAAAAAACCTTTCGAAGAGGTAGTCAAGCGTTTTCCCAAAAATGACCAGGAGTGCTAAATTGGTTAAGGTTGGTACTTTTTATGACCTTGCTCAAATTAAGGATATTTGGCAGGAGGTTCTCACTTGTGTGCGGATGTATTTCATTCTTGATGGTAGGGTTTCTAGGGTTCATCTCTATCACTTTGTTTTTTTTAAATCATTTCCGCTACAAGAAAATAATTTATTTCCTTTTCTACTTGGCAAATTCTCTCATTTCTAGACTTAAAGCTCACAAGCAAAAGGTTTGAAGACCTATTATCCATGAGGGTCTCCTCTTGCTTATCACTAAGTTTTGTCGTGATAACGGCCTTGCTCACTCTATTTCTACTTCTAGTTGCAAATGGAAGAGTGAAACGAAAGGCTTGCCAAGAAAAAAGGAAATTGTTGGTGATTCTTTGTAAAAAAACAAAAGTAGCTATCATCGTGCCTTGGCTATGGAAATGGACTCTGAACACAACTCGGAAGATGTGGAGGAGGTTGAAGCTCCCTTAGATGATGACATTGTCCAGATCGCGATTGATGGGTGCTCCTCTAAGAACAAGGATATCGCTTTAAGTTAGGATGATACCTCGGCTTTGGATTCTCTGCTTTCTTCCCCTAGCACTGTCAGCAAACATGGTAAACACTCCTCTTATAAGGGTAAGGACATTGTTCCCTCCTCAAAGCATAAAAGAATTAAAAAGGTTTTCTCTCATTTGAAAACCAAGGAGGTTACCATTAATGAGGATAGGGAAGCTCTGGTGGAAACAGAGGGTATGAATGATTCGAAGGACACTAGCACTAAAGGCATTGATGAAGCCATCAACTTGTCCTCCCATGCTTAGGAAATAGAGACTTTTGTGACACCTGTTATTGCTACCCTTACGCCTAATCCCGTGTCTATTGATTCTCCTCTTGCCATTAGTGACCATGATGATACTAATCCTGGAAAACCCACTATCCACACCTAGGAACCCATGGAAAAGCCTCAGCTAAAAGAGGTTTTCGATGATTTCTAAACAAAGCCAAAAACAGAGCCAATATTGGGATGGAGCTGGACATTTGGGTGTACAATGAAATAAAAAAACTCCATGTTTCTGTTTCTTCCTTGCAGGATAAGACCCTAAGTTTACAAGCAAAGTTGGTAGAGGAATGCAAGAAGCGGATGATGTTGGAAGTTCTGGTTGGGAATATCCCAACTAAACTTCAGGAGTACGAAGCCTCACTCAAGAAGATGCTAAAGGACAACAAAATGGGAATGTAGGGTGTTACTTCGTCCATCCTGGCTGCTGCAGCGTCAATGAGGAAAGCCTCTCCAGATGAAGTGACTTCGACTAGTCATGCTCTAATGCTGGATGGTGGTCCGAGCAGGTGCACTAGACAAAGTACCAAGAAAGCTGACCCTCTAGATCCCTATGAAGAGCATTCATGATTCTCTTAAAGAGGTCGCTTTGGTAGGTTCTTCTATTTTTGGAGCTATTAAAGAATTGATTTAAGTTTTTTTGTCTATTTCTGGTCTTTTGACCCCTACTGGCTTAGTTGAATTTTTTTGGTTGCCGGTCCATGTAAAACCAGCTAGACTTGGTTGCTGGTCCCTGTAAAACCAACCTTCAAATTTTATTTTGAAACTCTAGGTTACTGGTTCCTATCTTTGTTACTTTTTGTTTGGGGTTTCGAGTCCCCTTCAAACTTGTTTTTACTTGATAAAAAAAAAAAAAGAAAAAACAATCATTTCCAAGTCTGCAATATGAATATTAAATAGAATTCTGATTTACGATCATTTTTAGGTTTGGTTTGTTGAAAAAAAGTTGAAGTTTGAATTTTTAGTCATAGTTGGATGCTAAGTTTGTATGGCTTCCAAAAAATAATTTCAACATGTGTTATATTAACATATTTTATTATTTTAATGTGGGGCCTGCGAATGGGTAGAAAATCACCATTTATTAATGTTATTTTGAGTTAAATTTTATTTCAAAATTGGAAATTTCAAGTAGTCCCCTGGACAAATGGGAAATGGCTACAGAGTCCTTGGGACGGTCAACACCATCTGGAAACACATTGATTGTTTTTGAAGTTTCAGGGATGGGTTTCCAATTTTCTTGCTTTGGTGGGGACGACTTAGAAATGTTTCCAGCCATCTTCAAGTCCTCGAAACAGGGACGGTTTCCGAAACTGAAGGCTTAGGCCTGGAAACGCGTCCTTCCTACTCGCACCATCCCATTAATCACTGTCTTAATTTCACCCATTCATTATTAATAATTGTTGCTTAGTAGTTAGTGTTGTTAAAACTTAATGTTATTACGTCTATTGACCAAAGTGCTTGGAAGTATTAAATTTTGTTTAGATATAATTTGTTTATACAATGCCTTAGTCAATATTCATTACCCCTTATCTATGATGCTTGACCACTATACCTATCATTGTTTAGATTATAGTTATGGGACTCTCTGAGTCCAAGCAGGACTCTGCGAGTCCGAGCGAAAGTCCACATTTTTGAGGCAAATGGCCTTTGGACTGAGACTCAACAAAGTCCTAGTAGAGTCCATGTGGATTTGTTGAGTCCAAAGACTCGGCAGATTGGCTGAGTCCCGAGCTCAGGACTCTCACCGGCAGTTGAAGCCATAAAGAGATAAAATAAATTAAAATAAAAGGTTAAGTAATTTTGTTTTTGTTTTGTATAACATCTATTTGACCTAAAAAGGTCATTCCACCCTTTGCTAATGCTTTTGATAGAGGAAAGAGTTAGAGTATTGGGGCCTTGAGAGAGAAATTAGCAAATCAGTTGGCTCTCCCATATTGATTGCTGATGGTTTGTGCAACTTTATAGCTTGCACTTAAGCATTGAGAGGAGCTTAAGGAAGCATTTGGAGGAGGATTTTACAAACTTACTTCTATGATTCTACACTCTAATTTCTAATTCTATTACCATTTTAATTTGATAAAGTCAAAGTTATTGAATTGAGCTAAAATTTTCTTGTTTTAGATGCATGGTGGGAGATGTTTGGCACTTAGGTGCCAAATTTATAGACGACTATGATTCGCATCTTGAGCCAGCCAACTAGTGCATTAGGATGCAAAGGTAATTAGAGTCTATTCGAGCAGATACACTTGAAGAAGTGCAATAGGTTGGCACTGCAAAAATTGAATGATCTTGTCTTTGTTCACTACAACATTCACCTTCGCCATAGACAGATCCAAGGCATTGATACATCACTGATTGTATTAGAGATTGTTGATCCACATGCAAAGTGGAACACAGAGATTGCTGATCCTGTCTTCTGTGATGAAGATGTGGAATGAGTTGATCAGGTGGATCAAAAGGCTGAGGTAGTAGTGATGGCAATCGAGGAAGGCTAGAGTGTGAGGAGATAGAGTGCAGGACCCTGAGGCTAGGAGTGATGGATTTGAGTCTGATGATGAAGGTTATGTGGGTGAGGGTGAGGATGCTCTTGAGGTTCACCCTCAAACAGAGGGAGAGAGGATGGCTCTACAGTCTTCCATGACTTATCTTAGGCATACTCGTAGGAGGACATAGGATACTATGAGCCTTATTCTTCAACACTCTAGTTGTTATTTTGATATATGTTTTGAACTTTTGATACCATGGATTTCACAATCCATGAATATTGTAGACATTTGACACTGCAGTGACACTATGTTTATTACTTTATATTGTGCTATTCAGTTTTTTTCCTTCAGAAATTCGCTTTTATACTTATGTGATCTATGAAAAATTGTGTGTGTATCGAGTAGCTTCTATTTATCTCAATTATTGTGTATTTGATGTTAATTGACTAAAAGATACATGAAAAAATCTTAAAATCCTAAAAAAATTTGAATTTCATGGGTTTTTCAATTTTTCGAGTCCGGTCGCTAAGTTCGTGTCAGAGCCCAATTTTGACTTTCCTAGTCAAAGGCGAGTTCGAGTCCCGTAACACTGGTTTAGATCTCTATTTGTTTTTTAGTATGAATTCTTTGTTTGTTTCTTTATAATAATCACTGGTTATTCCATTGGTATTGATAACATGTCTCATTGATTATTGCTCCACCCGATAATCTACTTTCATCCTTAATGGTTGCCGGCAGCAGTATCTGATTTGAGATTGGCACCTCTTTATAGTTGAAAATTTCTTATTTAGAGAGTTGTCAATGCCAAAGCCATTGGATCATATTTTGTAATATTTTGCTCAATCAAATTATCACGACCCAAGTAATAGTTCCCCAAACAAGTATTAACGGAAGTGTCAACATAAATGATTTTTTTCGATCCACCAAACATGTAAGTCTAGCTCAATGGAAGATTGCCATTTTCAAAAGTTATCGGGCTCTCTATTTTGGTTATGGTAAGTTTTCCCACAGCAAGCTTGTTTAATTCAAAACAGAACTTTATTCCTCCAAATACAAAATTTAAGGATATCTTTATTTATTTGCACATTATAATTTTATTATTATATCCTATTGCAGAAAGGGGACATCATAATCATGGTTTCAAACAGGGAACATGATACATAATACAGATATAAATGCAGTTTTCAAATGCAAGGCACATTAACAAATGCAAGTTATGCTCGGAAGCTACAGCCTACACACAACCCAATGGTCTACCACAGAAATTGGTAACTCAAAAACACATAACAGGATTGATTTCCCACTTTAACATGCTCTGCTAAAGCACAAGGTGTCGGTATTCCCTAGCTGAACCTCCCCAAAGAAAAGACCTTAACATTACCCCTGATGATAGCTTGTCCAGCCCAAGCAACTCCACAGTTTTACATATTTGATCATTTTCCCTCATTGATCTGGAGTTGAGCATCTTCTATGCCTTCTTCCGAAGCCAATGTTTTATGTAATCTGATTTTTTACCAAGCACTAAAACCCAGTTTGCAAATATGTGAAGAAAGACTATCACATTGGACCATGGTAGTGGGTTTGAATGGCATATCATATATATCTCATATATAGATAGTCTTCAGGCGAAATTCTTCCCTGACAGAAAATAGTATCTAGATTCCGCAAATAATCCCTCACGGGAGTGTAAAATTGCTTATTTATTTAAGTAATAGTTTACAGTGATTGCAATAAACAGTATAAGACAGTTGTCTGACATCCTTATCAAAACTGAGCAACAAGAATTGTGAACCTGTACCATTAGCAATCAAAGCTATTGTCAAAATCACCGTGTGTTGTTTAAAACAGAATATCAATAAATGAGTAGTTCCCTAAGTAATTGCTGCAAACATTAAATTTTTAAGGTATCGTTTTTTTTGTTGGATTTGCATTAGTTTTCATTCCAAGAAGGGTTCTTCTATATAGTTTTTCAAGTCCAAAGTACTTATTTGGATTTTGTACTGATTGTTTAAATTCTGTAGTAAAGGTATGAGTTTGTAACTGTGTTTAAGTTGCATGTCTGGGGATGTTGTCAGCAAAGTTAAAGATTTATTTTATGATGATTCTTATGGAATTGATAGACATCATGAATGATCTCAGTCCAGTTCAGGTATTCTGAAGTGATCAGCAACCTATTTTTTGGGTACTCAAGTCTTCAGTTTAAGGGAAAACTATATTATTAATGTGGGGTTTGTATGTATATCTATGCAAATGGAGAAGATTAATGAAATTCTGAGTGATTGCTGGTTTGATTTGTGGACTCATTTCAAAGAATTGTTTGGAGATTTGATCTTGTTCTGTTGGAAATTTCAGATTGTTGTTCAATCTTCTATGACCACCTTATTTGACTTCAACTATTTGAGTGAGTTTTGAGGGCACCGTGTAAAGCTTAGAGACTCGGTTACTCTGTTTGAGTGCTCAGTCTGCTATGCACAATAAATGGTCAAACCCAAATCCTAGTCTGGAGGCTGTAAACTCAGCGACCATTACTCACCGAATTTGGGTGAATCTAGTCAAGTCTCGTTACTCTTGTTTGAAGATTTCTCTTTTTCCTTTTTCCTTTTTTTTCAAATTCAGGACCAAATATCTAGTAGCTTGGTCAACAATATCTATGACTTCTGGATACTACCTAGAAATTTGATTGTGCTTGCTTGCCAGAAACTTTCCAAAGCCTACTTTGTAATGGTGTGAGAATAACTTCAAATTGACAATGGTGTGCATAGTGAGCAATGCTCTACAAATTCAGGTATACTACTAAGTAAATTGATTGCGAACAATAGGAGTCATGGAAAGACTTTGAGCTTTCATTAACTTCTTGCTTTGCTAAATTGTATTCAAAAGACTATTGTAAGAAAGAATCATGTATTCTGAAATAAGAGAATGCAGCAAAAGAATGCCTATTCTGAAGAAAGAGCAAATGGTGAATGTAATGGCCATCAATTAATTCAGTAGTGTATATAATCTCAAGTTTTTTTTTAATATTAGTTGTTTTCAGTTTTAGTTTAGTATTAGTTGTTTTCAGCAGTAGATTGGGGGAGCCTTGCCTTAATTAGGAGAGACTGTCTCACATGCTGTGGTTGGAATCACTACTGTGCGATTGATCCTTCAAACTTTTGTTTGCAAATATCCACCCAACAAAGCTGAGGTGAACTTGGTCTCTTATATTTGGTTTATTTTTGGAGTGTATACACTTGGCATTTTAAAAATTTATTCTTCGAATGCATCAAATTTTATCTATTTGAAGAAATAAATTTGGTAATGCTGTCTAATGAAAATGTTTATGCTGTTTTAGTTGTACTGTAATTTGATCTTATAGCATACTAATATCCAATTGAAAAGGTCATGAAAAATTCTTAATGAGTTCCTAAAAATATAAGCCAATATAAATTATTTTAGCACCTTATTGAAATCTCCTGGAGCTGAGAGGTGCTTAAAGGATAAATCATAAAGAAAGGACTAATTGCATGCTTCCTGTTAGTTCATTGCGTGACTTGTTAGTTTGACTTCTGTTGCTAGACATCAGACTTGTTACCTGTTTTAGAAAGCTTGTGCATAAACTAACCCATGCTAAATTTCATGTATTTTCTGCCCATGAAAATCTTTGATTGACTAATATATAAATGATAAACTTACATCACTCCTCAAGGAACTTTTGTCTTTTCACACCTACAATTTTCCTATGGTTGACAAAAATGTTAAACTGTAAGTATTTCCTGGTATTAAAGGCTTTTTATTAAAATGAATGTAATGGTTTGATTTTTCTCTACAACTGATAATCAAAGTTGAATTTCTTTGCAGGTAAAACAGGAGTGGTTACATTATGCCGGAGCTGGAGTTGTGGCTCATGTTGCAGACAGTCTGAAGCAACAAGAAATGACTACATTCATTTCAGCCAGCCTTTAAAGAAAGTGAAGGATATCTAGCGTTGTTGTACTTTAATTAAATTTTGGTTCACATCAGTGCATATTCAAAGATGTAATATAATGTCAAATATAACTTTTTGTTCAGAAGCAATTGGTGTAGAAGGTTATTTATAATGGAATGGTGTCATTCTTTACTAATTTAAGAAAAATTGAACACCGGATCCAGTTATGGAATAATATCATTCTTTACTGATATACAAAAATTATAATATTGATCCAAATGAGACCCAGTTTTAATTTATATCTACTTTGTTCAATTTGTACCTCATTTGTTAAGACCAGATGGAAAACTTGCCAAGGCCTGAAAAAAAAAAAAATTGGCCAGTTCTCGGCAAAAATTTGTGAACTTAAAAAATTTCTTAAATTTAATTAGAAATGCATCCTGTTTGTAAAATTCAATGGGAAGATGCATCCAATGAGTCAATAAATGGAAACACAAAAGAAACAAGCTGAGCCAAAGATATATTTAAACACAAGGGGGTACCAAATCACATTTTCAAGAGTAATGCTGATGGCTGAAAACAAAACAGTAAATAGTTTATGTAAACCTACAATTAAATTCATTATTATAATTACATCTTCCTCTTCCAGCACTCGTAAAAACTAAGGGAGAGGTAATGCTAGAGGGTATAACATTAAATTTTACAATGGACATAATTGTGCCTCCTTGCCTCATAATTGTGCCTTCTAGTTCAATGTCTGACTCAGGCTATGTCTCATCTTCCATCTTGGATGTAGCTTGTGCCTCTAGCTTGTGCTAGCGTTGATGTCATGTCCCCTTTTTAGTGACATGTCATTTTTAGTGAATTTGCCTATCATGGACTCTTGTAAGCAGATGATTTTGGTGAGAGAGTCATTCTGATGATTATTTGGGGATTGGATGGTGTTATTTTCTCTTGGAGAGATGGGGTTTATCATAGTTTTATTTTATGTGTTATGCGGGGCCAAAATATTATAATTTTGAATTGAGTTGCACTTTTTATTTTATAAAATTACTTTTTATATAAAAGTGCATTACAAAGGGATTTCATAAGAATATTTTATGGATACTTCTAGAAGTTCTTAGTGGCTTTTTAGGAAAGTGAATAAATAGAGTGTTTGGCCTCTCATTTGGACATCCCATGATTTGAGTTTACACTATTTTTCTCTTTGAACATTTGTGGCGCCATCTTGGTCTGCAGATTGTCATTTGATCATTAGGACCGAAGTTTCTTAAGGATTTGCATAACTGAGGAGGTGAAATATCCTTTGAAGGGTTGCACTTTGGAAGTGGTATTCAACTACTTCAAGTTGGGCTTATTTGAACATTTCTAGTAGGGTTCGATTTTTAGCTTAGACATACATTTTTACTCATACCTCACTGTTGGTTGGGAGTTTGATTTTTATTTTCTAGGAGAATTTTCCTTGGAGCCTGGCAATTATTTCCATAGCATTTTTGGCACCTTTCAGCCGAGCATTTATTTTTTGCCAGGTGTCGTACCAGTCCGTACATGTATGGCTATACTTGCAGGGCATACGATCAGGAAGTTTGAAGGCAGGTTGGAGTTGCATTTTCATCATTTCATCTTTAGTATTCAGTCTCCAGCATTTGCTCAATCTAGGTTCTTTCATTTCAGTTGTAGTTGCAAGAAGTTCTCATTTGCATTTAGCCAGGGAGAGTTTGTTTGTAATTTGCAATGTTGTAATGCTTTGAGTTGAAAATCGCATATCACATGTAAAAACATTTGGTTATCATTGAATAAATATATTGACACTATTTTACATCCGCTATTTGAGTAGATTTGTTGCACAACAATTTCCTTTATTCAACATTTTACTTTCAGCAGCGTATTTAGTTTGCATGTCAAGTGTTTGACAAAATTTCACAGTTCAATATTAGTGGTTATTAGTGGCCTATTGGCAAAGGGTCATTACAGTGGTATCAGAGCGGTGTTCTTGCCATCATGTTGGGTAAAGAATCTTTATGCATTATTCAGCTTTTGGGTATCACAAGTATTATACACACAGGAGAGCAGCACCTAAAGGTGAGCAACAATTCAGAGATATACTTACTATGGGTGAAAGACAGTCACAGAGTCCACCTAGAGTCCCTAGGACTGATGAGGATGAGGCTAGAAACTTCTTTTGGGCTATGGCTACTGGACAGCAGGAGATAGTTCAGTCTATACGTGCATTGACTACTATGATGGACAGAGTTGCTCAGCCGAGGAATCAAGAACAGAGTAGGGGGACACCAGAGCAAGATAACAGGAGTGTAGAAGGTTCACAGGGTGCTCCTAGGCACAGGTCATGGATTGAGAACAAGCCTACACATCCTACATTCCTTAGAGAGGCGACCCAGGAGGCAGTAGAGGATGATATGCCAGAGGACTTTTAGGATGATCTTTGAGTTGTAGATGCAGAATGGAAGGCACTACCTCTACATGTTCGTGAGTTGTTAAATTTTGATCACTACCTGAGTCAGAGAAGAGAGCACATGAGGAGTAGTAGGCAGAATTGGAGGCCTAGAGGAGGTCAGGACAGTGAGTTGTAGTGAGCTACTAGCAAGCTCACCGTACCATCTTTTGACAGCAGTGGACAGTTGACAACACAAGCTTGGATCCATAAGTGAGATACATTCCTAGCATTGAGGCCTATGTCAGAGACGAATGCTATCAAGTATGCCACTTTGCATTTAGAGGGCGCAACACATGATTGGTGGTCACATGGCATGGTTACATTGTAGCATAATCAAGTGGCATCCTATCAGAATTTTGTGGATAGATTGGTAGAGTGCTTTGATAAGAAAGACCTAGAGATCTTCTTCTGTGATCTTGCACAGCTGAGACAGATAGACAGTTTTGAGGTCTACATCAGTGAGTTTCAGAGATTATCAGTGATGGTGCAGGATGTGTCTGAGAGGAGGTTGGTTATACTATTCATAGAGGGGTTCTTTGAACCTCTAAAAGGGTGGATCAAGGCATTCGATCCCCCTTCATTGCAGGAGGCTATGAGGAAGGCACGGAGCATGGAGTTCACAACACTCTCCAACAGGTTCACCTCCAGGAGCACTTCTTCATTCAAGGACAATAGGAATTTTGATAAAAACAAGGGCAAAAAAGGTGACACCAAGGGTAAGTCTACTGCACCTTTGGATATGGAGACATTGAATGACTTGCGTAGGAAGAAGCTATGTTTCTACTGCAAGGGTCCCTTCGACAGAGATCATGATTTTCCTATGAGGCCTAAGGGGAAGGCCAACAAGGTTATGTGGGCTTACTACGAGAATTCAAATTTTGATGATTTTGGACATGAGGTTGATAATAGTGATGCAGAGCCTGAGTCGGAAGTAGAAGCTCCAGAGACTAAGGAGGAGCTCGATTTGCACTTTCAAGAGGCATGCTTGTCTAGCATTTAGTAGGAAGGATCTTTTAGACTGGATGGTGTTCTAGCATGGTAGAGAGTTATGTAGTGCCTGCCCCTAGATCGCATTTCTGTTATCATTGTCAATTTGCTTTAGGTTGATTTTATGCTTTGATTAGTTTAGAGATACTGGATTTACAATATTATGATATTATTTCATGTTTTGGATTACATATATATATACTTGTTGATTTCATTTCACATGACGTTAATGATGTCTTAATGATCCTAGTTAGTAAATATGGTTTCTTTCATAAAAATGTTAACATGATGTCTTTAATGATGATTATGTTGTATTGATAGAGATGCATTATTATATGTACGCATTTGATGTTAGACTTATGATTTTTACAATACTTACCCCATACTTGCATGTGTATGGTGTGCGTGTTTGTTTTATCTTTCTGTCTGACGTGTTTGATGTGGTTAAGGGAGGGAGTCGTAGTCACCTGCTAGTCGGGATCTACATGATGAACCACTCTCTACCATTGCCTGTTTAGTTTAGATATATTATATACATGTACATGCTCGTCTTTTATGCAGGATGCAGGTACCGAGCATCGACTTCCTTGAATTGCCAGGATGAGCGTGCCCTATTACAAATACTCAAATGGTGAGAATGGGAAGATAATGATCGGGTCCAATCCTAGCCATAAGCCTATAATACTTGTTCTGCAAGGAGGACTCGTAACAGACTGTCTACCCTTTTTAAACCCGTGAGTATTTTTGTGCGTATGTTGTTTTGTGAGTCTTTGATGAATTTTCTGTTAATTAAATTAAAAGATTAAATTAATGATTTAATTTAATGGAAAATTATTATGATATTATGAATATTTAATTATATTTAATTAATTGAGAAATTAATTAAATATAAAGAATTAAATTGAAGATAAAAGTTTTAAGATTAAATTTAGAACGTAATAATATTTATTAATTTAATAATAATATATTTAGAGTTCATTTTTAAATAAATGCTAAATATTATTGTTATTTAAGTTAATAAATATTTATCAAATTAAAACGTTCAAAAATATATTAAAAAGGAAAAAGATATTAATTTATGGAAACGATTTAAGCTCGCATGAATGAGTTTTAAATATAAGAGACTAATTTAAAAGATAAAATATGTGAACTTGATTAAGATATTTTATTATAGTGCGCATGAGATTAAAGTTATAAATTTATTAAAGTAAAGTAAAGTGGAAAGTTAAATAAAGTAATTTAACAATTCACTTAAAGTGCATGAAGGAATAATAAAAGAATATTTTAATTTAAAAAGGAAATTAATTGTGCATGAATGAATTAATTAAATAAGAGAGAATTAAATATTGGAGATAAAAGTTAAAGTTTAAATTTAGAACGTGATTATATTTATTTAATTTAATAATAATATATTTAGAGTGCATTTTTAAATAAATGCTAAATATTATTGTTATTTAAGTTAATAAATATTTTATCAATTAAGTTTCTAAAAATGAAATTAAAAATGAAAAGATATTTAATTATCATAAAGATTATAGTCCGCATGATTTATGCATGAGTTGAAAATAAAAGAAATTAATTGAAAAGATTAAACATGTGAAATTAATAAAGATATTTAATCGAATTAAGTGCGCATGAGATTTATAAGTTATAAATTGATTAAAATAGAAGTCGAGTGGAAATTAAATAAAGAGATTTAATAATCCATTTAACATGCATGAAAATATGAAAGATAAGATAAATAAAGGTTGATTTTAGAGTTAACGAAATGGATCAAGAGACCTCTTGGGTAAACGCACAATTAGTGCCCCAATTGTAGGAAGAGAACTCCTTATCAAAATTTGAGGGTTCATTTTTGAAGGGAGATTTTTTGGAGACAGGTTTCAGGGAACACACTTTTGGAAAGGGGAACAAAGAAATCTTTGAAAGCTTGGAAGGGTTCGGATTAGCAAGGGTTTCACCAGATTGTTAGCATCAGATCAAGGTAGGGTTTGTGAACCATTCTAGAAACACTTTCAGATCTTTGTCTTCTTTGTGCTTGTTGAAAGTTGTTTCTCAAATTTTGTTGTCTGAATCTTGCCATCCTTCGTTCTGAATTTTTTACTATTCGATTTCATCTGTGAATCCCGGGTTGAAACAACTATTTAGAAAACCTTGTTTCTACAATTGAAAGGAATTAGTATTAAATCGAGATTTGGGTTGAATTAAAATGGGATTGAGAAATTTAAATTTGGATAAATGTTTGATTTTGGAAATAAAAATTTTAAATTGAAAATTCGAATGGTTAATAGGATTTTCTCTATCAGATGATAATTGCAAAATATATATATATTAAAATTTGATTATTATTAGGAAGGAGAGTTTTGTATTAAATTAAAAAAAATTATTTGAATTATATATATATATATATATATATATATATATATATTCTTTAGAGGGGAGATTGTTTATTTTAAATCTTTTTATAAAAATAAAATAAAAACCAAAATTAATTATTAAATATAATATAATGTATGTTGAGAGGGGTTTCACCACCCCCGACTTACCTCTCATACTGTCGACAGCTTCATGTTTTCTATGCCTGCGTGGATCGCAGTTTGCATGCGATGGGGGTTATTTTGCTTTAAACATAAAAATAAAACACATCTTCATTTTACCCCATACCCCACTTACCATTTTAAGCGGCTGATATAACCGAGCATATAGCGTGGGAGCCATTCTTTAATTCAAGGCGAGCATATGGCGCCTGCATTAATTTAGGCCGCACGTGGTGGTTTAGGTTAAAACCATTTCTTTTAATTAATTTTGTTTAAATGTTCTATATGATATTCAATGTAAATTGTTAGATAAGTTTATTATTAATGTTATATAATTAATTACATATAGTATATTTTTATATATCCATGTTAATATGAATTCATTTAAAATAATATAATTTACTTAATTAAATTTATTTTTAACTCATTAGTCATTATTAATTTTTAATTAATAATTTTATTATTAATTATTTAATTAAGTGGTGAATTAGTAAATCTTATTTACAAAAGGATTTAATTCATACTTTAAATATTAATTATTAATTTGATTATTATGATTTATCTAAGAATTTTACCAATAACTTGATTATTAATTACTTAATAATGTATGCAATTATTAGAATAAGATTGAATTAATGATAAATATCAATTAATGATGTTAGTTATATTTATTATTTAATAATTGGATTATTAATGGAATTGGGAGTATTGAATTTAATAATCAATAAATTGTTAATTTAATAAATGATTACTATTGCTCTTAAGTTATGATATGATTTTCTAATTATAAGAACGACAAATAGGTTAATTGAAAGGGCTAAATGCGGAAACTTATTACTTGAAAATATATGCACTAGAACTTAAACCCTACTTTAATATCAACAATATCTTTTCAAATCAAACCCAAACTATGAAACTGTATTGTTTGCTTATACTGTCTATGCTTTGGGTTTTTGGAGTCGGTTAGATGTTGACCAGTCTAGGATGTACACCAGAGGTCTTGTGAGATTTCTTTGATACTATTTTAAGTGGCTGGATGTTATGATGAGTTTTGTGATTCATATTGGAGATTATATTTATGAGGTTTATCTTGTGGAACATTTATGTGTACTTGGATGGGAGAACGATCTTATTATCAGGTTCCCTGTTAAGGAACCGAGTTTGATCTTTATGGGTGTTGTGGTATGGGACACAACTATGTTTTTATGTGCTTAGGAGAGGTTGTCTAGGTACGTGACTTGGGAGTGGCTTGCATAGGGGTCCGGGACCCAAAGTGGTCAGTACCAGGGTAACCTAATGCAAGTTATGTAATAAGTGATAATCTAGTAACTAAAATTTATGGGGGGAAAAATACACTAAAAAGATAAGTTAGAGATATTTGATCTACCCATGCCTTTAGTGCTTGTATAGACTAAGGATGGGAATGAGATGAGTGCCTCGTCTTCTTGAGAGGGCTTTCTAGTTTCCATATGTGTGATATTGAGGGTCCGGGGTTCATAGTAACCAGTCCAGGGTAACTCAACGCTTGAGGGTCTGGGGTCTCTTAAGAGATCAGTCCAAGGTAACTCAAGCAGCCATGTGATGACACTCCCTAGGATGTAGCCTGAGTCTCCTCTGTAGATTTTGTGTGTACCTCTGGTGGTGTACTTATTGTTGGTGGTGTATCCATTGTCGGATGTGTTTATTATAGTTACTTACTTTCATTGAGGATGATTGGTGATTCATGGATGTTGTACTTTTGACATGTGGCTTTTGACTTGAGATGATTATCTTTCATTGACTTTATCTTATGATCTTGGTATTTGGTTTATACTTGGTTTGTGTATGATGTTTGGTTATGTGGTGTCGGTATTGGATTGAGCGTTCTTACTTTTGGATTATTTTATCTTCTTGAGTAGCATGTGTTACCTTTGAGGTAGTTTTGGCTATTAGGGGTACCTTGCCTAGGAATGTTTTATGTTTGATAGCCGTTTGTGGATCGTTCATTATCTTCCCTGCACGGTGGGAGTGGAAGCCTGACTAGGTAACCACGCGGTCGGGAGGTAGTGCCTTCTTACCATTTGGGTCCCCCTTCACATTGTCAGCTGTTGGATGTTCGTTGCAGAAGATGTACCTTTATCATTCTTATTTCTTATCTTAGAGACTTCTTTTCAGATGATGTATATATGTTATCATGTATTCTGATTTATTGTATCTATTTTCACACACCCTGCGACATGTGCAGTGGATGTTATTTAGTGGATGTACTTTCATTGTATTGTTTATACTTATGCTTTGCTTATGCGATTATGTATCTGTTATTTCTTTATGATCATGAGACATTGTACTCAAAACTTAAACTAATTAATTTAAAATCATTAAATGTGACTCAACGTAAAGGAACTCTTGAGGAATTGAAACTATATCTGTAATTGATTATGTGTATTTGATATGTATGTTCTTATTGCTTCTGCATTAATGTTATCTTGATGTTGTTTAAACTTCAAAAAAAAAAAAAGTTCAGTAAACATTGTAACATGTTAGGTTTATTTCTCTTGGGTTCCCGAGCGGGGCGTTACAAGTTATTACTTTGGTTGATACAAGTGCTACGCACAATTTCATTGATGCACATTTTGTTCAATGTTGTGAAATTATGACTGAGGAGTTTGAAGGACTGCGAGTACAGGTTGTTGATGGTTACACTCTTAAGTGTAACAGGATGGTTATAAATTTTCCCTTACGCCTGAACATCTATGAGTTCAATACGGACTACCATGTTGTCAACATGGGTGATTTGGATATTGCTCTTGGGATGGAGTGGTTGCGCTCATTGGAAGAGGTCACTTTCAGATTGAAGGACATGGAGATTAAGTTTGAAGTGGATGTGAAGCAACACATTTTGAGAGCCATCAGGAATGGAGATATCAAGACTATTTCCTTTAGATGGCTGGAGAGGATAGCCAGACATAATGACATTGAGTGGGCAACCGTATGTACTCTCATGCCTACACAGGAGGGACATCATAAGATAGAGTATCACCCAGACATACAGAGGTTGAGAGTGAAGTATGACAAAGTCTTCAGTGACATCCCCCTTGGCAGACCACCAGATAGAGGTATTGAGCACATTATTGAGTTGGAGGAGGGTGCTAAACCCGTGATGATTACACCATACATGCATCCTAAGAGGTTCAAGGATGAGATCGAGAAAACCATCAAGGAGCTTCTTGCAATGGGTCACATCAGGCCTAACAAGTCTCCTTTTTCTTTTTCGGTGGTGTTGGTGAAGAAAAAGGATGGTACATTAAGGATGTGCATTGATTACAGGGTGTTGAACAAAAGGACAATCAAGAACAGGTACCCCATTCCACGAATTGATGAGTTGATTGATGAGCTTCATGGTGCATGTTACTTCACGAAGATTGATTTGAGATCCGACTACCATCAGATTAGACTTAGAGAGTAGGATATTGAGAAGACTACATTCAGATGTCATTGTGGGCATTTTGAGTTTGTGGTCATGCCACTAATACATTTGGCATCGATTTGCGACGGCCAAGTGTCGGAATTGCGACGCAAATGTGTCGCCACTGCAACGTCAGCAAACATCGTTGTTTTTTAGTCGCAAATTACGACGTCTATTCTTGGACGTTGCAATTTCGACGCCTATCCGTCGCAAGCTCAACATTCTAACCCATCATTGCTCCCGTCGCAATGGATGTGGTTCCCGTCGCAATTCTGACGTCTTCACCACGCATTGCGACGGGGTGGCGTCGGCATCTTCCCACGGGTTCGCTAAGGCGGGAGCCTTTACAGTTCTTTCGTGGGCGTCGCACTTGCGACGTCCATGGAAACTTGCGACGGTGCTAGCGGCACGGTAGCGCTGCTGTCGAC
Organism: Cupressus sempervirens; assembly: GCA_028749045.1. Taxonomy (NCBI): domain Eukaryota; kingdom Viridiplantae; phylum Streptophyta; class Pinopsida; order Cupressales; family Cupressaceae; genus Cupressus; species Cupressus sempervirens. The sequence continues at coordinate 716,238,784 of CM053789.1, forward strand.
GCCACTAGCCGTCGCAATTGCGACACAAAATCATCAATTGCGACAACATCGCTATGCACACGATGCTTATTTTGTCGCAATGCGCGTGCAGACGTCGCAATTGCGACGTCTGTGGTTAGCAATATGGCGGGGCCGTTGTGGCGACGACGCCAACTGCCGTCGCCGCCACAACGGCCCCGCCACAAGCATCATCTTTAGCTGCTAGCTCTAGCAATGTGTTCTCAGTCATGTCGAGTAGTTGTATTGCTCCTTCATCAAATACGGTTGCCCATAGCTCCCTAGTGTGGTCTTGCAATTATAGGCGGACCATGTAGCTATAATTGCATTTCGTAAATTGCTTGTCGCATTTTTTACCATACCATTCTTCATTTGCATTTTCAGACAACTTTTTCTTGCATTGCTTTCCTACCACTTGGTTGGGGCAAGCCGGGTAGGATAGCTTGTCTGTGTTGACCTCTATAATGGTTGCTTTCACGATGCACTTTATAGCACAAGTAGAATGCACAGTTTGATCTTGTATGTCATGAATTGTCATTCTCAATACTGCAAGAGGTTGTGGGGCGTAGCTAATCGATGGCTCACCGTTGTCCTTAACATTGTCATCGAACCATGACTTTAACTCCGCTGTCTCTGGAATTTGGAGATTGATCATCAGTTGTGTATTACCTGTGGTGTTGAGTACTCTTCCATTGAACTCAGTAACACGACCTCCCTTAACCACTAGAACTGTAGTGTCTTGCAAGTAGTAGCTTTGTTGCAATTCACTGTCCACTTGCTCGACTGCTGAGCCCCAAAGCGTCAGATCAATGGGCCTACCAGTCATATCAAGCAATTGGATGGCATGCCGAGAAACTTCCATTCCATTTGCTCTTCTTATCGTGGAGGTTGGTTGTACACATATTGTTTGCCGGTGCCTTGTTGTTGCTCCCTCGGCTGGTGTTGGAGATGGTAATGACATCCTCTCAATCTTCTGACTCCATTATGCGGCTAAATGAAATATATATTCTCGCCTTTTTGCTACCCATGCTTCTAGAATTTATACTTTTTACTATAACATTGTAATTCTCATAAGGTGTAGCTTGCTAAAGAATCACTAGTATGAGGATGAAGCTCCATGGGTTGTGCCAATAGAGATATATACAAGCTTGCTTTAATTTATATCAATAACCAAGTGTCAAATTAAATCATTGTAACAGGAATCAGACATTGAAGTTAGTGAATTACAGGACCATACTATCTTAAACAGAAGAATAGAACACACACATCATTATATGTAAAATCGAGCTTGTTACAATTAAAGAATAAAAATGGAATTTGAATAAGATGATGAGATGCTAATTAATTACAAAACACCTAAAGCAAATTTTGCAATGCAAAATATGAAGTTCAATGAAGTGGCTCATACACCTGCCTATTTAGATGTAATTTATCCGAACTTTAATGGATCCCATCAGAAAGACCCCAGTGTGAAACAACAGCTCGCTTGGAGGTCACGCAATCTGACACAGCCACCAGTAAAGACAGGCAAACTGAATTTCCCGGCCATCACAAGCAGCAGCGTGAGGATTTCAAGGCAGAATGGTTTTGATATAAGTTTTCAGAGGCTAACAACCTCAAGGATCTTGCAGAATAACGATGTAGAAGGGTGGATTGGTAGAACTAAACAATCCAAGAGACCAATACCTACAACAACTAAATTTAGGCCAGTGAAGGCATGGAACAATATTACACAGCCCTAACTGGACATTGTCAATGTTTTCATCATTTGACTGCTCAAGGTTAAAGAGCACAGAAGAGATAAGGAACACAAACTCAATAGTAAAATCGAGACTCCAAATCTATAACAAATTTGTACACGAGTATTAAACAGGGATGAAAGCTAAAAATCCAAATTTCACAACAGAAGAAGCTATCAAACCAAATCAGAACACCATAGAGCATGGAATTGCATAATGGCATTTTACCTAAATCACCGAAGAGAACTCCAAACACTGTTGTCCACCTCTCCTACTGTCGTCCCAGTTCCTGTAAGAGGTAACAAAGAACGATGTAAGAAAAGTTATTGAGAAGCAGAAAACATGCATTCTTTCCAAACGACAGCAATCACACTTATCTATTCTAAATTTTATTAGTTCTTTAAATCCACTTGTTGCACAATCTTCGCAGAAGCAATTCCGTTTAGTAGTATGGATTGCAAGAACTTGCAATCTCTAAGAGAACTCTTTGGACAGATCCATAAAAATATTTAACATGAGTATGTTTGTGCAGGTTCTAAAGCTGAGTATCCCACAAATTTGATAATTTTTTGAAATGAGCTACTATTACTTTCAAATCAATACACCGCAGAAACCTGCAATGAAATGCAAGTTATCTAAAGCAGAAAAAAATTCTTGTGGAAGAGCTACCTTAACAATTCAGACAAAATGGGTATTAGCAAAATTTTGATCCAACCAGAATCCAATGCATTAATTACATAGTTACAAGAAAACCATCCAAACAGCCAGATATGTGGTTTTTAATATCCAATCTCAATTGCCAAATTGTTTTTTGAGGCAGGTTATTAAGAGATTTAGTTTTCATCAAATCAGAACCAAGCACATGGATGAACTACTCGTTAACCCCAACCATGCACATTGTTATTTATAAATTAAATGTATTTTGTAGTATTTGGGGTTGATAGGCATGTAGCATCTTACATCCTCCCAAAATCAATAGTGTATTGGTTGCCCACATTTATGCTGACATGTCACAGAAACCAACCAATATCAATGTAGAAACAGCCAAAGAAAACCAGGCCCTTATTGGCACAATTTGTGTGGCAAGTGAAGGAATCGGGGATTAAGCTGCACAAAATATGACAGAATAAAAATACAATGTCCATGTAAGATTTGGGGTTTTGATGAAATAGTTCTTATTGCCAGGAGATGGGACCAAACTGACGTGGAAGTAGCCATTGATGATGTTGAAAACAATTGTTGTTTAATTTGAGCAGCTGCCAAAGAATGTGGGCATACCAGCCAAAAATAAATTACACCCCAGCTTATAGATCTTAGACCACAAGAATGGATCCATTCACTGCTGTGATTGGTGGGGAGGAGCAGAATATTGTTGTATGTGTCGAGAGGGCTTCCATTGGTAAAACCTTATTCCGCCTTAGGCATATAGTACACACATTTGTTAGAAGAGTCTCATCCCTTTCGGCGGGGTGGTCTTCTTGGGAAGTTTAGTTGGGCAGACTTTAGAAAATTGCATCCTAAATTGAGCTTGCAGATTGATTAAGGTATGGATAGAGACAATTCTATGAGCCTAGGGCTAGCCATAACACAATTTTTGTAATAATTTGAAGCCTGATTAAAAGGCCAGACCATCCAAGTAACATGTCAAACTGCGAGGAAGTGGAGGTTCAAGCTGGAAGGAATCACCAAATGTTTTGAATGGCCTGCAGGGGAAGTATAAGTGTGCCCCTTATAAACTTGAGGACTTGTTTGATCGCCTATATATCATAATGCTCCAATTGACAACCACTCAACAAAACACTACAACACGGGAACAATATTTTTTTTTCATTCTTTGACAATCATTAATAACATTTTCGACATTCCTCTTCTAGGGTTGATGAAGTTAATGACACAGGAATTATCTCATCATGCAATCACTAAATTAATGCATTCAGAAGAATAGCTCTGAAAATTTTCTTAAGTCATCCAATGACATTCTAGAATGATTTCACGATAGTAGCACTACCCCTCAACTTCCTATGAATGTAATGGAAGTTTGAACCTCTTTTGTAAGAATATGTCGGTTCAGCATTGTGATAACATTCTTTGAAGGATGAGGATAGTTTTCCATGAGTATCTTGGGGATGTTTCTCTTATCTAGCAATTTAGGACAATTTATCAGATCCTCAAACAAATGAGTAATGGAAATACATGCACTTCCATTTGTATTCTTTCAATCATATTCTAATCAAATCTTTCAAAACCACTCTTGAAAAATAACATCCTCTTTGCTTTATTCACCATAATAACATTAAATTCCCTATAATAGATTTTGTCATCTCAAAATTGACAATTGCAGAAGCTTCAACTTAAAATTTGGTTGTCTCCCCTCTTAAGCTACAACAAATTTTGTAACATAAAATTCAGTCCACTGCATCATCATGCACCGGTGTTCCTAGCATAATACCAGACGTATGCTATGAAACACCATACTTATCAAACATAGATCCCTTATGAAGCATTGGATCACATAAGTAAATTGAGCTATCTCAACCAAGTATTGGCTTATAGCTTTGGAAAATCAATGTAGGTTCTTTGGCCTACATATTGAAGGCTTGGATGAAGATTGAATGGACAATTTTATTTGGCTTTTTTAAGGAAATGGTATTTGAACTCATAAGAAATTAGAGTGGTGATCTCTTATGAAGCATTGGAGTTTATGAGTGTATCACAACCTATATGGAGAATTAACACACATTCATGTGTTTTGGGGTAGGGTGGTTATTTGAGTATATATCTTATGTTTCTTTTCTCCTCTTGTTTTCTCTTATGTCAACACTCTTCTTAATTTTTATAGATTTGGTTTTGTTGCATTATTATCTTCAACAGTCTAAGGAGGAGTTCATTATAATTTCTTCTAGTATCAATAAAGTAAATATCAAATGTCTTACATGAGGAAGTACAAACAACTTAGATAAGTATTACTTTCAACTAGCCAAAAACTATTGTTATTGACACAAAATTTTCTTGTGCATTAACAAGTTATAAGTTTTTTTAATGTTGTGATGTTGCTATCAAGATTCAATTGTGTAGTTTTCGGTCAAACTCATTGGTCTATGTTTATGAGTAGTGTTTCACAATAACTTCTTTCTCATTAGAATGAATAGAACACTAAATACTCATTGCATCTAGGTTTGCTCACGGAGGTGAAGCGTTGGGCTTTCTCGAGATGTTACCCACCCAAGCACCACTCCAACCCAAATGTTCTTAACCATGGAGTTTTTTAAAGGTTAATGTCATGCTCAAAAATCAAGGCTAAAGCACACACAATTTTTTTAAAAAAAGGTAATAACAAGTATCTTATTGAGCTTCACTTTGTTTCGAGAATAGTTTAATATTCTCTACTAAACAGGGCCAACCACGTGAAGGTGGAAGCTCATTTGGCCCCACCCCCCTCCCCTTAACATCACTCTACATTCCCCGTTAACATCTAACATTCATTCATTCTTTCAACCATTAATAAAATGTAACATTCAATCAATATCACATGATAACATTCATTAACACATTAGATTCGTTAACATGCAACATTCATCAATATTCTGCATTAACACATAATTCATGAACATTCATTAGCACATAATTAAATTCATTGAGACATAAAATACAATCATTATCAATTAAGGTATGTAGTGACAATCATTTCTTTTTTTTCTTTCTATTTCTTTTTTCTATGTAAGCTCTAAGAGGAGCATCAGTGCCATCATCAATTCCCCCCTCATCAGTTGTTCTGTTCTCTATTCTTGATGATCTCAAATTCCTATGTTGTTGCAAAGGGGGGTCCTCTGCAATAACAAATAAAAGAGTTAAATTAAAAATAATTTATTATAATTGTTACAAGTATTTAATTATTTTAAATAACATAACTGTGTCTCTTTACCTGATCTGACCACATCATTTTGTCTGGACTCAACGTCAACACGGTCATGAACATCGACCCCTCGATCCTCTACAGCTACTATACAAAATGTTACGTTAATCCAAACACCAATTGCAATTACATATAAAAAATTTAATAGCAAATGTATACCTCCACCACTAGGATGCACATCATGCGAACCTTCGACATCCACAGATTGTGTAGAAGGATTGTCATGCTGCATTCCAACATCCTATGCATTGTTATCATTGCTTTCTTAAAACAGATATACTCACTTTATATTGGAACTTAACATCAAATAGACTAATTGGTAAAGTATTCAATTTGAAATAAATTTCATTTAGCTTATTTACCCGTGGCTCAGATGCATCAGTATTAGAACCTTCCACACTAATTTCAGCTCGTAGCCGTTCAGCCACGGTTCTATAGCCTTGTTGGAAGCCAATTCTCTTATCGTCTTCTGTGAGGGATCTCTTGAACTCTGAGACCTGCATTTTTGCGTGGTATGGTGACTTTTACTTGCATTGTTTCATCAACCAATGGAGGGTAGTTAAAATATCAACAACAAATCATCTATATCCATCACAATATAATAGGAGAAAAATCGAGTAGTTTTGATGGAGCAATCTACTATATAAATGTTGCGTGTTTGTATGCTTTTCTTGTACCAACATATTTTCTCCAAATTCTTAAGTTGGGTAAGAGTTAGTTCAGCTCTTTGGAAATAAAAATGGCTGCAAGTGCTGCTGCATTCCCTCATTCTTTCAATCACTGCCTTTATTCTCAACTATTGGAGGAAAATTCAGTCAAGGGTGAGATTTTAAATAATGTCATATTAGTGAATCACAAGTTTTCTTCACTAATCTAATTGTTGAATTGTTTATATTGAATATGAAAATCCACTACTGTTATTATATTCTATTGACCTATTTATAATTGATGAGCTAAATAAGGGAGTCCTAGCATTTCCCTTCACATTATATAAAAAATTTGATACAATTTTTCATTTACTAATACTTACAACTCTTGCTTGAAGTTTCGAAAAACCACCAGAGTCGAGCTTGTGTGTCCCATGCTTTTCTAGTCTTGCCTTTGTTGCCTTTGATGTGTCAGGCAATCTATGAAAAGTTTGAAATATGTTAGATAGTATAAATATGGAGGTTAATTAGTACATAATTAGATTCTCAACAATATCACATACCTTGTTGTTCTCTCCACTGGTGTAATATTATTTTTCTTGTCAGCTTTATACTTTCCATCCAAAATCAGAGCCTGCCACTCAGCCTCAGGAACATAGGGTGGACGCTCGTACCTAGGGTTATCCCGTAATTTTTTTTTGTACTGCCCCCTAATATACTTCAAACATAAACTAGCTTTTTCAAGGAGCTTGTTTCTCTCAAATGCACGAGGTCCAAAGAGTTGGGTCATGCTCTCTATAAGATCATCCTTCAATGGTTTGTGTTGGTGATTCCACCTTTTAAGTAAAAAAAAACATGTTAGACTCATAAATGAAGTGAAGCTACCTTTAATATAGTTCAAGAAATGGACGAAAAGGAAAACTATTATAGCAATGACATGAAATCAAAATAGTGGTTTGGGGTTTTAGTTAGGATATGATGTTCCACCAGGTATGCATGGTGGGCCCAAATATTCACAAACACTCATCACCAAGTTTTCTCCAAAAAAGATCATTCCCTACAAAACAATCATGGGATCATTAGTCAATGAAGAGTGATCAAAAACTAAATTACTATTATATCACTGTAGAATAATAATAACTTTAAAGTACCTGGAACTTTGGCTACTTTTAATGGAATGCCTTCATCGTCGCTGACGATCAATGTGACATCCTTCACCGTTCTCATACTAGGAATATAGGAACATCCAAGAAATGATGTTGCAGGTCCTATTGCAAAAAGTTTCATAAGTTTCATAAGTCTTTGTCATGATCGAAGTATAAAAGAACAAATGATAATTGATGTTATAAAGTTGTAAAAAAGAAACTGTTTGTTGCTGTCATAAGAGAGAAAAAGAGGGATTTGTGTACCAGCAGATGGTGCAACAGTCGATGCATGTAAGCTGTGTGTTGCTGACTCAGCAGTCGGAAAGAGATTTGTGGTTGTCTTGGATGGATGCGGCGTCATCGTAGGATTCAATTGATGTGAAGCTGAAGAATAAAATTGTTAGAGCATGCATAAATATAGAACACGTGGACTAGCATGGACAAGATTGTTAGAGCATTAAAAAAAAGGATTGTTCGAGCATGTATTGTCAATGATTATGATCATTCCTATATATATTCAGTGGAAAATAGAAGTGGGGAATGGAACATGCAATCTACCTGAACCACCTGCAACACCCTCATCATGGGAACGGGGCTCGAAATCAAGCAAAAAACTCTGTAAAGACAACACATCCATATTTTAATTAATGCCATAAAAGAGCATAACATAAAAACCATTATTGAACTCTTTTTATAATTAAAAATTTCATTAATATTTACTTTAAGGACTCATAGGTGTGCAACAATTCAGATACCCTATCTTTTATTTGTTGAGTCATAGGCTTTATGGTTGCCAAACGTAAAATTTCTTTGCTAATTTTCTTTAAATTAATTTTAATCGAACCGATCGGGTCATCGGTCTCTACTAAATCGATATAGAAAGGGTCCTCCTCAGGGGGGACCTGCTAAGGGACTGCAGGTTCCTTTCCCTCCCTTCGACCACTAGCCCTCTGTGACAACAATAGTATTAGTATTATCAAAATTACTCCAAAATAATAAAGAAAACAACATTAAAAAAATAACATTTTGCTTCTATCTAGTTTGCACAATTACAAATGAGTTTTACCTGCTCATGTGTAGATGAACCGAGAGCATCGTCAGCATCCCCTCCGGGCGGTTGCTCCATATTGTGCCCTTGTGTCAAAGATGAAGTATAAAAATGTTAGCCAAAAATTTATTGACTAAATGGTATGTTGGAGTCATTGATTAGAAGTTGGTTTAATAGTATGTACCACCCCCATGATAGTAGCCTTGTTTGTATCTATGCGGTTCAAATTGTAATCAATAAGAAGCTCTTCCCCTACACGTATTGATTTTATCACATAGATGAATACACGATTTCCCTCGCGTGCCTCAAATATGCAATTGGGTTGCTTTATAGTTGACCTAGGTCGTGTACTATTTATAAAACCCGCAATATTCCCTGTTGCTTTTGGCCTTCCATCAATGTATATAGCCACACTTTTACTTTGATTATTGTCTTGCTGTTGTATATGGGCATACCTACGCATACTTTTTTTATATTTAACAATATGCATCCAACTTTTGTAATCGTAACATGGTCCAACATACTCCATCAATTCAGAAACTTTGTTGTAAGACACCTTTATGCCGTCCATAGAAAATAGGCCCAAACCATGTAGTGATGATGGTGCTATGTGATATATCCTCTCGTTAACACAAAAATCAGTGTTTATTGGAGGAAGTTCCTTGGGTACCCAATGTTTCTGTAGATGTTGGTACCTCAAGGGCACCTTGATGTCGCCTTTCGTCTCATCATCATAAGAACATGACCCCCCTTGAGCAAGGAAAAATTTCATGCGTTTATTGAATTTCCTTCTAGTCCTTTGACCTCTAGTTAATCTCTCTGTTCTAGATAAACTGCATGTCTCACTCTCCTCTTCTATTCTTATATTTCCCTCACTCGAGGAAGACACTTCTGACAAATACCTATTCGTTGGTACCTGCAAATGGGAGAGATCTTAGAAGACATCAATCTTACTATTGATAAGTGTATTAAATAGACTGTCTATAAGGAGTATTGACTTATACCTGTCGATCCATGAGACTGTGCGGGATGCTCCTGAAAGGGGTTCAATTTACTGCAAATGTAATTCAATTATCGTGAGCATAATCACATCATAATCATAATCACATCCATCATTAGCATCACATAAAAATTAAAAACATTAAAAGGTACACAATAAAACACTTAAATCAGGCTCACATTATAAGCTTACTAGGGAAGTAGGCCTAGTGAAGGGCTAAAACTGGGTTTTTGTATCAGCTGATGAGTTGAGGGCTTAGTCACCTTGGGGACATGCTATTTGAAGTTGTTTGATGTGTGTGGAGGTGGAGGAAACACCTAGACTAAAGCCACTTGCATAACATTTTGAAATTTAGTTAGATATTTTATATTAATTAAGATAACTGTAATTTCTTCCAAAACCCATTATAATAATTTTAAAATGGATTACTGGTTTCTTTTTACTTACCGTGTAAATCCCATAGATCCAAATACATGTACTGAAATAAGTTTTCTTGTTTTAGTCTGTAAATCAACATACTGATACAATCTTATTCCTATTCTAAAATGAAATGTTAGAGATACTTGAATTATTAACCAACAAATTGGGTAAGCAGTTATATTATGTTTTCCCTATGAATTTTATTCTAGGTACAACTCCCTTTTATAGATATTTAATGAATTCCCTTTTCTAAACTAAACACTTACAAATGCTTTTGACCTGAAAGAAAATAAGGCTCAATACATTCACGCATCAATATGTGTTTTAAATAGTTTTATTTAATTAATTTAGATTAATAGTTAATTTAGATTAGCGATATTCTATTTGTAGTTGAAAAATACTTTCTTTGACTTTATTCCTAAGATTATTTGTAAAAATTTGACCAACCGCCTGAAGGTCTTATTTCAAGAGACCTTACAACATTAAGCCACTAAAAGCAATTTCAAAACATATAAGCTAAAAGTCTAGTTAAAATATACATTAGAATTAAAAAAAAACAATTTTCATACCCGAGCGCGCGGCTATAACTCGTGCAACGACCTTCTTGCTTAGCTGTAGAAGCTCTCCAGCAATCAAATTATACAAACTACAAGGCCTAACAAAAATTTCAAAACATATAAGCTACAAGTCTAGTTAAAATATACATTAGATTAGATTCAACAATAGTAAGCAATGTTATTCAGAATTAGATTCAACAAACCTTAGCAGTGTAAATAGCCATCTCCTCTAAACTGGACTCCAAACATGAGGGGGCATTCACATACTCTTCCCCTAAAGGTATCCTGAAGAACAAAAGCCACTATTCTTGAGTTTGTGAATTGCACCTCGAGATGAATGAAGCTTAAAAGGAATGAAAATTGTTTTCATACATTTAAATCAGGATGTAATATTTATTCATAAGTATATACCTTGCAAGCACTTAAAATTGTTGTTATATGTGTTGCGGGAAAAGAAGAATTTTATACTTATGTGTATAGACGCACTTCCTGTATGTGATCCAAAGCTCGAATGTTATCAAGTGTGTCCAATGATGGGGAGAGACCTCCATGCAAGCAGAAGATCTGCAATGAAACAAAAAAAAAAAAAAAAAATCTTATAGTAAGAACAAGTTTGTTGTGCTGCACAGGGTACTAACAAAATAGTGTATAATATCTTTTTCTTTACTTGGCTTTCAATTCAGCATGAGAGCCTTTAATAGAAAAGTCAAGTTGATAACATATTTAACAAGAGTTGCAGGGCAACATAGTTCCCGCGTAAGTCCAAGAAAATGTGTGAGGATTGACATAGATTTGCGTAAGTCCAAGAAGATGTGTGAGCATTGACATAGATTTGCGTAAGTCCAAGAAGATGTGTGAGCATTGACATAGATTTTGTGAATATTTTCTATGTAATGAAGATTTTACTGCAAATGGAATGAACCTAGGGGTGGACTGGTAAACTGATTATTTGTATCAAATGGTGTAAAATTGATTGGCCACGCCACTCATGGACTGTTCCTCCATATGTTATAATACTTTCATCATATATCACAAATATGAAATAGAATATGTAGCACACTGAAATAAAGCATTAAAAGATAGTGTCTAAATGTAATTAAATATATGGAACTGGTTATAAGAATCTATACAGATCAATCAGAATGGGTTGAAATGAGTGCCCAACTTAAGAAGATCAACACTAATAATATGTCAAATATTTATTGTTAATTTCTTCTCGTAGCTGTAGGGAAATTAGGTAAGTGAGCAACAAAAGAGCTAATAGTTTGTAAGAGTATACCATTTAAACTGTGTATGCTCATTTAACAAGAGAGCCCATAATTTGGCATGAAATACTCAAGACAATATATTTGATATGCATCTTACTTCAGCATTTCATGTAAACGTGCATATCAAGTCCAAGTGTCAAATGTCAGCTATAAGTGCAACAATGCAAGTTTCCATCTGTGTAACTTGTTTTTCTACTACAATGAATGCTGATACATCCTGCTTTAACATAAATAGATTCAAAAGGAAGCATTGTCAACTTAAGAAAAATAGTAAAAATATACAGATGGATAAATGATGCATTTTTTTGGTATATTGTTAACTAGTTGAGCAATAACAGAAGCTACGCCGACTGCTTGAAACTTTTTGTATGGCTTTTCCTGCCCCTGTGAAGAAGATGAAAAAATGCCATAGATAGTAATCAAAAGGAATTAAGCCTACTAACAACAGCATGATTTTCATTGACAGAAAAAACCACAAATCCATACATTTAAAGAATGACTTGAGTGATCTTTCAAACAATTTGAAAATGAGCTCTGAACAAATACTTTTAGCCATATTTCCTTTTATTATGCTATGTCTCCCTAAAAGAAAAATAAATAGATCTACAAGAAAAATATTACACATGCTCATCTGTATGCCAAACTAAACATGCAATTAAACAAGTGTTACACCATTTGTAGAAATGGGAAGCTCAGGAGCACCCTCTGCAAGAATGTTAGGCCCAACACTTTGGTACTTGCTCCCTCATGCCAAAATGTGCCAGCAAGCACAACAACCTTCTGCTCTCTAACATCTAGATGATAGATCATAGAGTGAGATTTGAAACATTGTGATTCAAAAAACATATACAATCTCTTCTAGAAACAACATCAAGTAAAATATTGGATAGCAGAAAAATTGTTATGTATGACAGAAAGTTGTTTTTAAATAAACTTAAGCAATTTTTAATTTACCAAAGTTTTTGCTAAGCCCACATTTGCCAATTGTGTAAGGAACTTCATATGATGCTGCGAGGAATGTGTTGATGAAGCCAAAAAATGTGATTTTTTGATTAATCACTAATTGCCAACGTTCATGATTATGTAATTCTGAAGGACATGTCTGAATTGTATCTACTCTGATTTACAATCAATTTTCATCCTATCACTGTGAAAAATGGTTAAGAAATGTCTGGATAGCAAAAAAGTGAAAGCCCGACTTGGAAGGGAGACATAGTGGTGCATGTGAGGCTGAGCCCAATAACGATGGAGTGAGAGGTTGTTCTTAAAATTGGTTGATACTCTACCAGTTTTGGAGGCCGGTAAGAGTATTTTTGGGAGATTTAATATGCAGAAGCTGATGTGTAATGAGGGGAGAAACCCGATAGAGGGAGCTCGAGAATGGAAGAATGGAGAGCGGGTATGAAACCCGATAGTGGTAATTAGATAGTAGAAGGTAGTAGAAAACTTCAATAGCAGAGTGGGAGATTGCGGGAGCCCGCAAGCAAGGAGGAGCTGAGACTTAGATTGAGGTAAAGAAAAACAAAGGAATATGTGTGATGACAAATTTCCTTACTGGAATTTTGACATTTAAACTAGCATTTCCCATTTTCCCTCCAAAGGAAGAACAAAAAAAAGTAAAATGAACTTAAATTAGTCAATCTAAAAGATCAAACTTGGGAAAGGAAAAAAAATTAAAAATTGCTATAAGGTGAATGTCTGTTTGTTTGTTTTGCACCTTGCCGATGCGAGTTTGTGCCCGACCCTTTCAATGCATCGAGTTCGCCTCGCTCAATGCCCCTCTTTTCCTTTTTGTTGAAGTGATCTCCCGCCTTTCCTTTCCAGAAGAACCCTGTGATCTCTCGCGCGATTTCTTTCAAATGAGGGTTTTCAATTTTTTTTCTCTTATATCTCGCGGCCGTTGCAATTTCGACGCCTGACGTCGCAATTGCGACGACATCAGGCTAAAATTGAAAAAAAAAAGCCAAAAACACATTACCTTTTCTAACCATCACAAATTGACGTTGCAAATTGACCTCTAATGTATTAGTGTGCCATTTGGGTTGACCAATGTGCCTGCTACTTTTCGGTCCACCATGAACAGGGTTTTCCGTCACCAATTGAGGAAGTATGTGTTAGTCTTCTTTGATGATATTTTGATTTATAGTCGGACTTGGCAAGAGCACATGGAGCACTTGGAGACAATTTTGGAGATCCTACAGTCGAAGTCCTTGTACGCCAAGGAGTCCAAATGTGATTTGGGCATAACAGAGTTATTGTATTTAGGTCACGTCATTAGTGCAGAGGGAGTAAGGATGGATCCTGATAAGATCCGCGCTATTGTGGATTGGCCTACTCTAGAGAACCTAACATAGTTGAGAGGGCTTCTTGTGTTGTGTGGTTTCTATCACAGATTTGTCAGTGAGTATTCACGTCATGCAACTCCTATGACAGATTTTCTAAAAAAGGGAGCCTTTGTTTGGACACCTGAGGCACAAGCTTGCTTTGAGAGATTCAAGGAGATCATGACTACATGTCCCGTGTTAGCATTGCCCGACTTCTTGAAGCCATTTGAGCTTCAGTGTGATGCATTTGGAGAGGGTATTGGTGTTGTTCTAATGCAGGACAAACACCCCATTGCATTTGAGAGCAGGAAGCTCTGTGGGCTAGAGAGATCATTTAGTATATATGACAAGGAGATGTTGGCTATTATGCATGCATTGGCTAAATTCAGGCAGTATCTGGTGGGTGGTAAATTTTGCATTAAAAATGAACACAATAGTTTGAGACATTTCCTTGGACAGAGAGATCTCAATGACATGCAGCAAAAGTGGGTTAGTAAACTACAAGCTTATGATTTTGACATCTCCTATGTGAAAGGGACTCAGAATGTGGTGGCAGATGCATTGTCACTTAGATCACATCTTAGTGCTATGATTTAGATATTAGAGGATTGGAGGCACTTGATCATTGCTGAGTATGCTAGAGATTCATGGGCACCCGAGATTGTTGATGGGATAGTTGTTGATACCAGGTATACACTTGTGAAGGATTTGATTACCTACAAGAATAGGATATTCTTAGTCCTAGGATCGAAGGTGAAGCATATTTTTATGAGAGCACTACATGACTCACCTATAACTGGACATGCTGGATACTTCAAAATGTATAGGCAAGTACGTGAGCGATTCACATGGAAGGGGCTCAAGGCAGATGTGTTGCAGTATGTTACAGAGTGCCATATTTGCTAGCAGAACAAACAAAAGCACACCTTTCCAGTAGGGCTCCTACACCCACTTCCCATCCCTGACAGAAAGTGGGAGTGCATATCCATGGATTTCATTATGGGCTTGCCTAAGGGCCAAGGGCAAGATTGCATGTATGTGGTGGTAGATAGGTTGACGAAGTATGCTCACTTTTTACCCATCACTACTACTTATATGATAGTGCAGGTGGTTGAAGTCTTTTTTAGGGAGATTTTCAGACTACATGGGATGCCCCAGAGCATAGTGAGTGACAGGGACAACAAGTTCTTGAGTCATTTTTGGTAGGAGGTGTTTCGTTTATGTGGCATAGAGCTCACACCTAGCACCAGTTACCATCCGCAGACTGATGGGCAGACAAAGATAGTAAATAAGTGGGTGGAGGGATATTTGAGGAACTACGTGGTTGGTCAGCAGAAAGCATGGGTTAGATGGATTTATTTATGTGAGTATTGCTATAATACTACCTATCACATGTCTATTCAGATGACTCCTTTCAGAGCACTATATGGCTATACTGCACCGAGCTTTATTGATTTGCTTATGAGTGATGTTAGAGTTCCTCGTGCTGGAGATTTGCTTTAGGAGAGAAAGGACATTGTTGATGCTCTCAGAGATAATATTGCCAGAGCATAGAATCAACATAAGCAGTATGCAGACCAAAAGAGGACAGGGAGGAGTTTTGAGGTTGGTGACATGGTTTACCTCATGCTGCAGCCTTACTGACAGTCTACTCTCAGGAAGAGGGGGTTAGAGAAGCTTAAGCTTAGATATTATGGCCCTTTCAGGATTATCAAGTGGATAGGTGAGATTGCTTATGAGCTTGAGCTTCCAATAGACAACAGGGTGCACAATGTTTTCCATGTGTCAAGACTCAAGAAGGCATTGGGTCAACATGTTGTGCCTTCAACAGTTCTTCCTCCATTGGATGATGAAGGGAAATTGGTTCTTGTTCCTGAGTACATCATTGATAGCAAAGAGACAACTCCATAGGAGGACTATCAAAGAGTACTTGGTGAAGTGGAGAGATTTACCCGAGGAGGATGCCACATGAGAGGGAGAAGATATTTTGCAACATCCAGCTTTGAGATTGCTTAAGAGCAAACAATTTTAGGAGGAGCAGACTGTCATGTCCCTTTTTTAGTGACATGTCATTTTTAGTGAATTTGCCTATCATGGACTCTCGTAGGAAAATGATTTTGGTGAGAGAGTCACTCTGATGATTATTTGGAGATTGGATGGTCTTATTTGCTCTTGGAGAGATGGGGTTAATCATATTTTTATTTTATGTGTTATGCGGGACCAAAATTTTATAATTTTGAGTTGAACTGAACTTTTTATTTTGTAAAGTTACTTTTTATATAAAAGTGCATTGCAAAGGGATTTAATAAGAATATTTTATAGATACTTCTAGAAGTTCTTAGTGGATTCTTAGGAAAGTGAATAAATAGAGTGCTTGGCCTCTCATCTGGACATCCCATGACTTGAGTTTACACTACTTTTCTCTTTGAGCATTTGTGGTGCCATCTTGGTCTTCAGATTGTCATTTGATCATTACGAACAGAGTCTCCTAAGGATTTGCATAATTGAGGAGGTGAAATATCCTTTGAAGGGTTGCACTTTGGAAGTAGTATTCAGCTACTTCAAGTTGGGCTTATTTGGACATTTTCAATAGGGTTCGATTTTTAGCCTGGACATACATTTTTACTCATTTCTCACTATTGGCTAGGAGTTTGATTTTTATTTTCTGGAAGAATTTTCCTTGGAGCCTGGTGATTATTTCCATAGCATTTTCGACACCTTTCAGCCCAGCATTTATTTTTGCTAGGTGTCGTACTAGTCCATACATGTACGGTTGTACCTGCAGGCTGTACAGTCAAGAAGTTTGAGGGCAGGTTGGAGTTGCATTTTCATCATTTCGTCTTCAGCATTCAGTCTCCAACATTTGCTCAATCCAGGTTCTTTCATTTCAGTTGTAGTTGCAAGAAATTCTAATTTGCATTCAACCAGTGAGAGTTTGTTTGTAATGTACCATGTTGTAATGTTTTGAGTTGAAAATTGCATATCATATGTAAAAGCATTTGGTTATCATTGAATAAATATATTGACACTATTTTACATCTGCTATTTGAGTAGATTTGTTGCACAACAATTTCCTTTATTCAACATTTTACTTTCAGCAATGTATTTAGTTTACATGTCAAGCGTTTGACAAAATTTCACAGTTCAGTATTAGTGGTTATGAGTGGCCTATTGGCAAGGGGCCATTATAATTGACTCAACATTGTCATCCTAAAATTAGAATTTTTTCAAAAGAATAGTGAAAGATTCAACAAAACTTGTCAAAAATAGTGTTAAATTTTGTTTTAATAGCTCAAAATTATTTTTAATTATATGAAAATGATTTTCTTTTCAATTAAATGCAATAATAAATAAATAAAATGATTTAAAAAAAAAAAATTTAAAAATTCAGAAAATGTATTGGGAAATCTGATTTTTCTTCAACAATCGCCTCAGATTTGCTTCAAATCGATGGAAATCAGTTTGCAAGTGTTTGGAAGAGTATCTTTCTCCTTTTGACAAAATACAAGTGAAAAAAATGATGAAATGAAATTCATTTATGTTAATATTGTAGCGTCAGTCCAATTGAATTGATCTAGAAATAATCCTTCTATAATTATTGGTTAAACATCTTTACCTTTAATTAATTATCATTAGACCATTCACACACATATGATTGAGTAATATTTTCAAGCTGTCTAGTGATTATTTAACTTGTAGTTATATAATAATCAATTGGTCTCCTCTTATTATATATAAATGCATAGAAATTCTTGCTATTGGAAAACACATATTGGAAACACGGTGACATCACATTACAGTAATCCTCTATATTGTACAACCATTTAGTCAACATGATATCGGAGCATGTTCCTACTTGCCTCTGAGATTTCACAAATAATAGAGTATTGGATGATATTGCCCAAACCTTTGAAAAGAACATTCGCATAAATTAATTCATCATCAGGCTCATTTTACTCTAGTAACAAATTAAAGGTTTTATGGCTCATCTTACTTCTGTGATAAATTAAAGTTTCTATGAGAAGCAAACTGAGCAATCGCAAATAAATAAATGAATTTGAATAAATAAATAAATTTGGGGATAGCAAGAGCCATAGGTGGGTAATGGAGGATGGACGGTGAAATATTTGATCAAAAACAGTCGAACACAATATAAAAGAGCTAAAAAATATACTCCAAAATCATGAAATATATAGAGGAATTCACCATTCCCCGCGAAGAGCAAACGATACATGAACTTCGCCAAAGTTTATGGAGGAGGAGACGTCTATGAAAACTGATGTGAGCCTTTAATGTAGGGAGGTTCAAATAAATGAAATGAATAAATAAAAAGAATTGAGCAATAAGGAATGACGAGTCTATAGTAATTGCATTATTCCAAGCCAGCGACACCAAGAAGATACATTTTTTATACCACAGAAGGCAAATATGAACAACGATGTCAGTATTTAAGTAGACAAGTCTCAGGCAGGGGTTGACTTGAAAGTTAGAGGAAATGAAATAGCGAATAACTACCTTGGACAACGTCAACAAGGGAGGGAATAACATGATACATCATCAAACATGGATCTCTTCCATATTTAACGAGAAGAGACAATAAAAGCCGGTCAGCGAAAGCTTATTCATTCTTGTGGTAGCACCGATGGTGGTTGTCGTTAATTGGAGGGAACCGAACATGATTAATGTCACTCATAAGTAAGATCCAGATATATGATTTAAGATTGGACTTTATTATTCCTACATGGGAGAGGCACCATGACTTTTAAGGGTCATAGCTCAAACAAAGTAATTAAGATGCATCTTAATATTGAGTATCAAAGTTAATCTGAATCAATTACTTGAATATATGATAAGGGAGTAGGAGTGAGATTATTGGGGTCATTTGTGAAAATTAACACTATTGCAGTCACTAATTATTAATTTCCTATCATAAACGATTATTAAACTGCTGAAAATAAATTCTTAGCTAATATTTAAACATAATACAACTGCAACTGTACCAATAAAATACGGAAATAAATTTAGAACACAAAGAATACAATATTTTCAGACAAATCGTCCATAGAAAAACCCCTAAAGGAAAACCAGTTCTACAGCTGGAAAACATATTAACTTTAGCAAATCAAGAGATACAAAATTTCTTGCCTCTCATTGGTAGAATTCAGACTACCTCATAATTTCTCTAGCTGATATTTCTCACTGCTATCCCCAACGCTATCACTACGCTCTTGCTAACACTGCAAGATTGTTTTCTATCACTGCAAATTTATTTGCTAACACTACAAATGCTTCTACAACTCTTTTTGTTCTCTGTACTATTCCGTTCTCCAAATGCCTCTCTTGACCCCCTTTTATATTACTTAACCAAGATGTTTCTAGTTGCTTTTTGATCAAGAAGTTTCTAGTTGCTTTTCGATTAAAACAACCTAACCAATAGGTTACTAGTGGCTTTTAGGAGGAGTCAATTAATCAACAAATATTTGTCGTAACTCTAACAATTTTTTGCCAATTAATCACATATGGACGAACAACTATCCAAGCTACCTAAAACTAACACTCCCTCTTAGCGAGAAGGTTGTTTTGCATAACACCTAACTGATCACTGAAGAAGATGAATTTTGCCTTCCCCAATGCCTTTGTCTTAATGTCTACTACCTACTCCTTTGTAGGTATGTACTGTAACTGAATTAAACCCCCATTGTACACAATCTCTGATGTTTATATGTTTAGACTTATCATGAAATACTAAATTCTCAAACAACTTGATGCAACTTTGATTGTCGCAATGTATCACAGTAGTCTCAACCTTCTAACCAAACAAGGCTACTAAAAACTTTTGAAGCCATATAGCTTCACATGTCCCCATGCTAGCTACTATGTATTCTGCTTCTGCTAAATTCAGAGCCACAGATTTTTGCTTCTTGTTGAACCAAGATACAACTCTTGATTCCAAACTGAAACAACACCTTGAAGTGCTCCCTTTGTTCGTTGTACTTCCTACCCAATCTGCATCAGTATAACCCATCAACCTGATACTTTCACCTCAAATATATATGATCCCATACTCAACTGTACCACACAAGTAATGCAATACATGCTTGGCCGCTGTCCAATGCATTCTCTTTGGTTCAACCATGAACTAACTAAGATAGTTTACTGCAAATGCTATATCTGGCCTAGTTTTGACCAAATACATAAGCGAACCAATCAATTGTCTATATAAGGTGGGATCTACATCCTTCTCCTTAGATGTATCCACCTTCCTCCAATTCGTGATCATGGGTGTAGACATGGCTTTGCAATCCTCCATCTCGAATCTCTTCAAGATTTCAATGTAATATTTCCCTTGACCAAGGAAAATCTCTCCATCTGTCTGCCACACCTCCATGCCTAGAAAGTAGTGCATGAGTCCTAAGTCCTTCATCTCAAACTCTTCTACAAGGTTCCTCTTGTAGTCTTTTATGAGCCCTAGTGGACCTATAAGAAACAAGTTGTCCACATAAAGAACAAGAATGAGAATCTCACCCCCAACCACCAAGTAGTAGAGGTTAGCATCTGCTTCACTCTTCACAAAGCCCATTTCCTGCAAGTAAGTACCAATGCGCTCATACCATGCTCTAGGAGCCTACTTGAATCCATACAATGCTTTCTTTAATCTGCACACATGGGTCTCTTTGTTGTGTGCTACAAAGCCTTTTGGTTGCTCTATGTATACCTCCTTTATCTCACCATTAAGGAACACTGTCTTGACATCCATTTGATGGATCTGCCATTCCATCTATATTGCAAACGAGATCACACCTCATATAGAAGTATACCTGGCCACTGGAGCAAATGTCTCCTCATAGTCTATTCCCTCGTTCTGAGAGAACCCCTTGGTGTAACATCCAGATTTTTCAGGCCTAAATTAACATCTAACATATGCATAGAATATAGTTATAACTTCGATTTCATAAGAAAATAGTTACATCATTCAAGTTCATGTGAAGAAGATTTGTCGTTAAAGTCAATTAAACAAAAATTTCTTAACTAAATACTTGAAATACCTTTTAATGAAATTACTTCAGAAATTGAAATCACATACCTTGGAAAAACTGATATTGAAAATCATCTAAGTATATGCTTCTACAACCACCCGGATTAGTCCACAAATACACTATAACAATTTCTCAAATCGACTGCTATCTCAAAAAAAATCATTTGATGAATACCACTAAATACCAATATAACTTAAATTAGGGCATCACATATCATCTTACCAATTAGGGCATCAATTACCATCGATTTATTTAGGGCTTCTGATACTGCTTTACCACTTAGGGCTTTCACGACCACGAATTCAATTTAGGGCTTCCACGACAACGGATTTTATCTAGGGTTTTTGCAATGACAGATTCAATTTAAGGCTTCCGCAACCACGGATTCAACTAGGGCTTTTGATACCACAGATTCAATTAGGGCTTCCAATACCACCATATCAATTAAGGTTCCAGCTGTTAATCAATTAGGGCTTCAGATTTCTTTTCCTTTCGATTGCTTATCTGTGACAATTTCTCAAGATTAGATAATTACTTATATTCAGTATTCATTTATATGAAGTAAAATGATGATAACAATGAAATACTTCAATTTAATCTTACCTTCTCATAAATAAAAATGATAATACCTATTTTCGATAAACAATTGAATACATGCCTTATCTCTGTCCGACGCATATCCGACATCTTGAGAAAGGTGAAACATTGTCAAGGGTTTAACCACCCAACCTCGGACCACAATATATATATCCCCACACAATCTCTAATGAGAAAGGCCCTCCCTACCCAGGATAGACAGGGGTCATCTTGCCATCCACTAGGCTTCCTGAAAATTTATGACTTGGCAGCAGGAGATCACAATAGTAGGGAAGTGCATGAGTTATTATTTAATTCATAGTAAATGATGACTATTGATATGACATAACTAATACTAAATCTTATTATTACAGATTCCTCTCTTTTACCTTGTCACCCTTTTGCTTGGCTACACAGCCGAGTGAGTCCAAGAGTTAGTAATTCTCAGATTAATTGGTTCTGTTAATTTTACATGCATTCAACCTTTCACAAACTATGATCTTAAAATTATGTTCTTTAAAGATCTCAAATTGAATATCTAATTAATTATCTTCACCTCTTCACCGTATTGCCTGATGAGTTTTCCATGGTGTATGGAGTCTTGATAATGTTTTTAACTATGTATTGTATAAATAAATGTATTACATTTCTAAGCCAGTTTTAATTGCTTACAGCTTCCATTACATCTCTATCTCTTGTACGCATGATTGATTTAATCTTATGAAATAAGAATCATCTATGGTTTAAGATCAGTTTTCCAAGAACTTTAAATCTTTTACTGCCCAACATGATTTAGTATGTGATTATTATTAGTGCCAATAGGTTGGTTTTGCTTTACATTTCTTTACCTCAACAAGCATCATTGTTGATGAATTGGTGTCCTGATTTTCAAAATCTCCATTGCAAGTATATAAAAAAAAGTATTTGGTTCTAAACTAAGATGGTTAATATTACATAAATTATCATGTCATGGATTACTTCAAACTACAGAATGAATCTATTTACTATCCCTTGGAAGAAACAAATATATCATGATATGGGTTCAGTACCTCTATCAACATACTACTGACGTTATACTAAGAAAGGTAGTAATAAGGAACCAACAGTGTATGAGTTATTAGAATTTAAACTAGCGAATATAGAACATATAACATACTTGACTATTGACAGATGTCTTACGTGACCTCCACAATGAATCTTGGACAAAGCATTCTACTTGTGATTTTGGTTTGACCTTCCTACTAAGGTCCCATGGTTGGTGATGTTCTGCAGTAATCTAAACGTTCATGAATATAGACATGTCGGCTCCAGATCAACTCACAAGAACAGACTTCCCATGCTCTCCTTGGAGGAGCTACCATATCGTGCACAGGGACTGAACATGACCTTCCACGAAAAAAATATATTAATGCAGGGACTACACTAGGAAACTCCATTGCAACGGCTACCATTCAGACCAAGTCTTCTCCTCACTAGAAACACATAAGCAAAATATGAAAAGACAAATGAAAGAAGTGTTATGGGTTTGCACACCAAGGTCCCAGTTATACAATCGAAGAAACCATTAAAAGAGATGCTTGGCTCTTCAAGTACCTAATAGTTACAAAGAAAACCATTCGAATTTCCCTCAACTCAATTTTTAAAAGGAAAAGAAAGGAGGAAGGAAAGGAAGAAATAAAATAGGAAGTTTATAGGTTATAATAATTATTAAAATCTAATATGAATAAGCAACCATCACTAAATTGATTATTAAATTATATTGGGGCTAAAATGATTTTATATTTAGATGTACGAAATAAATAATTATTAAAAATAATATAATGAAAGATAAATTCAATATCTTTTAAGATAAATTTTTAAGATACATTTTATAATTTATCCTAACTATTTTAATTAAATTATTAAATAACTCATACAAGTCCCGCTAATGTATTCTGGCTAGGTCTTTTACCCATCTGCCCAGTGATGGTGATGCCCTGCCTAATTCTTTTCTGACAATGCTTTCACCCCTTCGACATGCTCCCTGCAAGGAATTTCTCCATAATTTAATTATAAATTATATAATCATAATAGTTAACCTTTCACCTTAATTCCATGAATTTGCAATCAACGATCAACTAACATGTCATCTTCACTTGAAATCATAACGACCAACTATCTTACCATTTCACCAGATTATATCAAATCAAACTGCCAACTGACTTCATGCGAACCTCAATGGCTATATTTCAAGCTAGGTCACAAATTGGTATGTAACACTTGGCCATGAACCTTGCCTTGTATTTCTTGATGCTACCATCTATATTGTGCTTTATATAGATCCAATGTGATCCAACTACTACTCTATCTATTGGTCAAGGGACTACCTCCCACACATCATTTTGCATAATTAAGTTATACTTCTCAACCATAGCACCCTGCCATACTTGATGCTTTGCAACCTCTTGATAGCTGGAAGGTTCACTATCTACCAACTGACTAACTAATGCCACATAGTCATTGAACTTGGTTGGTTATCTCTGCTATCTAGTGCTCTTCCTAGGAGCTCCCACAAACTCCTGAGTATCCCTTTGTGTCTCTTGAATCTCACAGTTCTTGCTGCCAATTGTAGAGGATGAGATATCAACCTCTAAGTCTTCTAGATGCATTTTCTACTGCGCTTGTTCCTCCATGCTCTGTGAATCTTCACCACCTAAGCCTACACTTGTACTGGTAACTGTACTTGTGCTTTGCTACCCTTGATTAGGCCTTGGAGCTTCTGCTGGCTACTCACTCTGATCATCTGTTGGCAAATCTTTAGGCCTTCTAAATGCCTTGTCCTCCATGAACTTAACATCATGTCTAATAATAACTCTTTTGGTCCCAGGGATAAAAATCCTATATGCTTTTAAGGTTTCACTGTACCCAACAAAGTACCCCCTCTCTGCAGTCCGATCTAACTTGATATGTGTATCACTTGGAATATGACAATATGCCAAACTCCCAAATATTTTGAAATGGCTAACATCAGGCTTCTTACATGTGAAAGCTTCCTCTGGTGTCATCCTCCCTAGTACCTTGTGTGGAACCCTATTCTGAATGTAGACTGTTGTACTACATGCTCCTACCCATAAGTAGTGAGGCATATCCTAGTCATGTAGCATGGCTCTTGCCGTCTCCAATATAGAATGGTCCTTCCTCTCAAAAATTCCATTTTGCTGTGAATTGTAAGGAACAATCAACTCTCTCTTGATTCCTTCCCTGGTATAGAACTCCTGGAAGTTATTTCCTTTGTACTCACCTCCATTGTCTAACCGAATAACCTTTTGTTGGAATTTTTTTAGAATAACTGAGAGCCAGGGGGGGGGGGGGTTGTGAATTAGTTATCCAAGGTCTAAATACCCTAATAATACTTTTTCACTAATTATAGTGAGCCCATTAAACTACTCATCCATCCAAGCTTAAAAGACAACATCATTTCACAGTTTTGATGTGTGTATATCATATACAAAATATGCTTTCCAAACATATGTACATTCATATATTGATGCAATTATCTCTACCAACTAGTTGCAAAGGTTCCACCCTTTGTAATAATAAATACAAGACAACATACATATGCCCTATATTAGGAGATGGAAAAACAATAAGGGAAACTATTACAGAGATAAGATAACTAATATGAAAAGAAGATTTCTGACCCCATATAGTCTAGATTAATATGTCCATGCAAGGATTATCTTATGAAGACTAATAGAAATTGTACTCTTATGAATTGATACGGACAAAAATGCTCTATGATAACCCATTTGTAGCAAACAATTATAGTTGACCAAGTCTTCCAAATATAATAAGCTTGCCTAGGAATTTGTAGAAGTAAAATGAGAATTCCTTATTCAAGGAACTCAAAGGCAGGAATATGGTGAATGGAGTGATTGATATATAGTTGAGATAATGAACACCACTACAAATTGTCATCTCCAAGTACAAATTAAAATCTAACTAGAAGTTTTAGAGAAAATTAAGCAAGGTCCTACCAAGGGACATTAAGTTTAATTTCCTAATCGAAGAAGGATTCTCAAGGAGGATTATATAACTTTAACAAACATAGATCACATCCACTCCTCATACTTGAGGTTCCATGTATTATGTTAGAGATAGCCTTGTAGATTATCCAAAGATACACATTTTATTGTGCAGAGTTAAGTCAATCAAGAGTAGTTCCACGTTATTTTTGTAGGCATCATGGAAAACTAGGTAGTCTTGACGACTAATTTTTATGTGCATGGATATCCACATTTGAAGCAATATTTGATAATAATGAATTATTATTATGGGTAACTAATTGGATTAGTTATTGGGTTGTCATTGATATCAACCATCAGTTGGCTATGAACTGCTTACTGAGAAGCTCAGTTCTTCACTATGCAGATGATAAATCAAGTTTGTGGTTAATTTTTGTGAAGAGTTAGAGTGTGCGATAGAAATGAGAGACAAAGATATTTTTAGTTGTTGTATATGTAATTTCATGTACTACACATAAGAATTTAGTGAGTTATGATTGATTGAAGTCAAACAATTCAATTAGGTTATTAGTTTATGACAGACAATGAATGATTTGATTGGTCTATCAAATTTGTGATGTTTCATGAGATAAAATTCATGATTTATGATGTTTACTAGGTTGTTTGATCATGATGGTTGTGTGTGATTTGGTTTATAGGAAGATGTCTTTTGAATGGATTGAATATAGTTTAGGAGGGAAAACTGTTGAGGGAATGATATTAGATGTAATACCTTAATTTTAATTTTACACACACACACACACACACACACACACACACAATTGTTCTTTTGATATTATGCTGATATAATTCCTTTTTCCTATCCATATTCAGGGCTATGAATCTAAAATAATAAATAATATGTAAATATTATTGTGGGCTACTACTTGTAATGGCACTATTGTATATTCTATGTTTTTCAAGTACAACCCTCGATGAGATAAATATATCTGATGTGGAATAGTCAAGAGACATGTCTCTATGTGGCTTACAACCATGTCTTGGACATGTCTCCACATGAGGCATGTCTGATCAATTTTAACAAAACAAGGTGATGATTCATTAATCACTAGTAATAACGATAACACACAAATCAATTTGTGCTTATTATACTTGTTTTCATCACCCGATACCTATCGGGGTTAACACAATCATTGTAACTTATATACTCGCTTGATAATAGTATTATTAGGATGATACTAATTATCCCAATAATACTATTATCAGGATTATATTTCTTATTGAATTAGATCAATTTGCATCCACATCTTTGAGCAATAATCATTATATATTAAATAACACTATTCAACACACACACACACACACACATATGTATACATATATACATACATATCTATCTATCTATCTATCTATCTATGTATATATATATATATATATATATATATATAAGATTTGATCAAAGACGATGTCTATTTAGAATATATAATGAATTCTATATATTGATCAAACCATATTTCTGACCAAACTAATCTAACCGAAGCTATAACATTAACACTCCCTCTTAGCTAGGGAGGATTATTTGAGAGATTAACACATGGGATTCTCGAGTTATCATCTCGATATGATAACATTGAAATATTGTGGAGGATAGTCATTTATCAAAGACGATGTCTATTTAGAATATATAATGAATTCTATATATTGATCAAACCATATTTCTGACCAAACTAATCTAACCGAAGCTATAACATTAACACTCCCTCTTAGCTAGGGAGGATTATTTGAGAGATTAACACATGGGATTCTCGAGTTATCATCTCGATATGATAGCATTGAAATATTGTGGAGGATAGTCATTTATCAATAATTAAGATGTTACCTTACAATATCATCAAAAGTATGGTACATCCAAGAATGTATCCCATAAGATATTCATCATACTTATATTTCCCTTGGTATCTGCACCACCATCAAGTCTCGTGATGCCTACAAAGGAAAATATATGCACATGGTGTCTCCATATACTAAGTCTCATAGTATACACCATGCCATATCTTAGTAACTACTAACTTAATTACACGAGATATGTACTATCATGATCTCTAGAAATATCATTATAACATCCTTAATGAGAGCAAAAGAGACTAATGCAATATTAGTGACTATTAACTCAGTTACATGAGATATGCACTATCATGATCTCCAGGGACAACATTATAACATCCATCATGATAGTAGGTTAGACTATTGTAAGATCATCATGTCTCTAGGAGTTTTCACAAGATTAAGTAATAACTCACATGACATGCACCATGAACATTCCTACAGGGTGGAACAAGGGCTTTCACCTCAACCTTCTCTCACATAGAGAAAGATGTGATAGAGTACATATTAAGTGGTTATTGATGTTGAAAACTCTTTCTTAGTTAGGGCTTTGTTTGACAACTCCAAGCTTGTCTAAAAAATGCACAATCTTCGCTTTGGCAAAAGGCTTGGAAAAACATCGATTGTCAGTTCTTTAGAGAGAATGCACTTTGAATGAATAGTATTAAATGTATCCATCTACAACTAATGTTTTCACATAAAATCTTTCAGGCAACACACATGAAACTTCACCTCATGAATCATAGTCCTCTTGATTGTTACAATTTTTTGGTGACTAGAGTAACCATCATGACATGTTCTACTCCCTTTGACTCAATATGACCAATGATCCTTGAAAATTCAAAGAAATAGAACCTCTAAATGATCCTTCTGAAGCTTAGGATCTTATATCAACCTTTTGACCTTCTCATTAAAGTTTTCTTCTAATGAACTATTATACTTCCTTTGAATTTGATATCAATCTTCTAATTTCCTCGTTCAAGGTTACCTCTCATGAGCTATTAGACTTTGTCTATCATAAAATCATACATAGCCCTAATCAAGAAAATATCTTGTTTGAAGAGACTCTCATCATTTGGTGCATGATCATTTACACCATGTTAAAATTATCATCACAACATTGTTCATAGGAGTAGTTTCTTGTACACAAATGTACTTGTCTAATTCCATAATAACACGAGTAAATGTTATGAAAAAACCATTCATGATAATGTGGCTCCCTTTTCAAGCATCAACCTTATAACCTCCTCATCCAATGTTATTTTAGATGAAATGTCAAACTCGCTTTCACTAGAAGAGTCCCCTTGTCTCGACTAGATGTTGCCATCACCAACACAATTGTTTTGATGGTATTTCTAATGCATCGTTCTTCTTTTCTTGCAAAAGACCATCCCCATGGACCAAGGAGAAGAGTAAGAGAATTACAAGGAAAATGACTCTTATAGTACATATAGAGATACAAATAAGAGACCTACTACTATGAGTAAAATAAAAAATAGTACTTGGGAGATAAAATCAAAAAAGAACTTATCTCATTATTAACATCATTTTTGATGTAGTATTCTTCTTCATCAAGATATCATCATTTCCCACATTGTATTTCTTGCTAGACTACTCCTTCACTAAGCCAATCTCCATATTATTTTTGCTTTCGAGATTCATGGCAAGTTAATATTCAAGTAACGTAATACAACTCTTTATTATTGATGCTTTTGTAATGCATATGAAAATACTAATCAATCCATATCATCTCTTTGATGTGATGATGCCCGATACTCATATGGTAATCTATCATCTTCATATGGGGGATTATCATTGATCAATACTGATAGTGAAGAACATAGTTGAAATCTCTGTTTGTCTTTGATGTAAACATTCTTTCTCATTGATACCAATAATGTTTATACGATAATCATTCTCTTTGTAGTTAAACATGATTATTCCTAGTAGCTTGGCTATCAAACTTGAGTCAAAGTTTCTCTATACCATTTGTCTTAATTGTGATTCTATGCATATTCTCTGATGCCACATAATTTTCCCACATATATACAACTATATTATGCTAATATCTCTTCATTGTTTAACTATTTTTTCCACTTCAATACACCTTATGACAGGTTCTAGGGTTGTCAATGCTCCATATATTGAAATGACCAACTCAAGTTGAGCTCTATAATGTAATTAAGTATTTACCACCATTATAAAAATTTCAAACATATTAATAAAATGCCCAATGGCTAAAGAAAATAGAATCTTATTTTTGTACCAAATCTTGTTGTTGTACCTCCACATTGCATTGCTTTGTAGTACCTGGATTAATCATGGACGATCATCTCTCCCACACTTTGAAGCCATGTGCCCTACCATTTTTGTAGAATGATTATATGTCAACATCATATGAGGATCAAATATTGGAGATAATAATAGTGGTCCTATATCAATGACATTCAATGCATTCGATAGCTGACATTGATGACATCAATAATGATCACAGATTGGCCATATGGCTTAAACATCACACACAAAGGCTTAATTCCTAGGCTAAAAGTGTTAAATAGTCAAAGTAGACTTATTTTTGCAAGCTTAATTCCTTCCTTAGTGTGTGATGTTTAAGGATGGCCCAAATTGGCATCACTTATTAGATATAAGCATGGAGCGACATCATGGTCACATATATGGGGTGGTTCGAAAACATAATCAAAAGTGACATTTTTACGACAATAAACAATCATAGAGGATAAACATACTAATCTTGGATTTTCTTGGATTCATCACTTGTGAGAGTGACTTCTCTCCCACGGGTCAAATATATATTATATTTGTTTCCATCACCTGAAACCCATTGGGATTAATATAGTTGTCATAACTTATATACTTGCCCAATAATGGTATTATCAGAATGATATCAATAAACCTATAATATATTATTAGAATTATATTGCTCATCGAATCAGATCAATTTACATTCACATCTCTAATCAATAACTATTATATATTTAATAACATATTTAGTTTCTATATATATGTATATATATATAAGAACATTAATATGTAAATATAATAAGATTTGATTAGAGATGATGTTTATTTAGAATATATAACAAATCCTATATACTGATCAAACTATATTTTTGACCAAACTAACATGATACAAGCTATAACATTAATACTGCCTCTTAGCTAGGGAGAAATATTTGAGAGATCAACACATGAGATTTTTGAGTTATCATCTCAAAATGATAGCATAGAACTAGCTCGTGTGGAGGATAGCATCATCTATCAATTAGTAAGATGTTACCTTATGGTATCATCAAAAGTATGGTACATCCAAGAATTTATACCATAAGATAATTTCTATACTTATATTTCCCTTGGTATATGCACTGACATGAAGTCTCATGATGCCTATTGAGGAAACTATCTACACATGGAGTCTCTGTATACTAAGTCTCATAGTACACACCATGCCATATCATAGTAACTACTAATTCAGTTACATGAGATATGTACTATCATGATCTTCAAGAACATTATTATAATATCCATCATGATAGCATTAGAGACTAATGCAATATCTCAGTAACTACTAACTCATTCACATGAGATATGCACTATCATGATCTCTAGGGACATTATTATAACATCCATCATGATAGTAGGTTAGACTATTGTAAGATTGTCACCTTAGAATAGTAACCCCAAATGAACTTCATTGAAAGATGATCACCTCTCAAGAAGTTTTCCAAAGATTATGGAATAACTCACATGCCATTCACCATGAACATTTCCAAAGGGCAGAAAAGGGGCTTTCACCTCAACCATTTATCTCATAGAGAAATATGTGATAAAGTACATCTCATGTGGTTATTGATGTTGAAAACTCCTTAGTGAGGGCTTTATTTTACAACTCCAAGCTTGTCTCAAAAATGCACAAACTTTACTTTGATAGAAGGCTTAGAAAAACATTAGTTGTTAGTTCTTTAGAGAGAATGTACTCTGAATGAATAGTATTCCAAGTATTCATCTATAAATGATGCATTTTCATAAATTCATTCCAACCAATGCACATGGAACTTCATCTCATGAATCATAGTCCTCTTAACTATTATAATTTTCTAATCACTAGGGTAGCCATCATGACATGCTCTACACCCTATGAATAACATGACCAATGATCCTCAAAACTCCAAAGAAGTAGAACCTCTAGATTATCCGTCTAAACTTAGGATCTTATATTGGCCTTTGAACCTTCTCATTCAAGATTTCTTCTTATGAACAGTTAAACCCCGTTTGAATTTGATATCAATCTTTTGATTTCCTTGTTAAAGGTTACCTCTCATGAGCTAATAGACTCCCTCTGTCATAGAAGCATGCTTGGCCCTAATCAAGAAAATATCTTGTTCCAAGAGACTCATCATCTAGTACATGATCATTTACACTATGTTAAAATTATGATCACAACATTACTTGAACATAGGAGTAGTTTCTCATATACAAATGTACTTTTTTGATTCCATAATAACATGAATGAATGTTATAAATTGTGGATTCATCCTTAGGATTGGTAACACCAAACATTCATGATAATGTGGCTCCTATTTCGAGCCTCAAATATAAGCATCAACATTCTAACCCCCTCATCCAATGTTTCTTTAGATAAAATGTCAGTGTCACTCTCACTGGAAGAGCACCCTATCTCGACTTTTCTAGATGTTTCCATCACCAACAAAAATGTTTGGGTAGCATTTCTAATGCATCATTATTTTTTTCTTGCTAAAAACCATCTCCGAGACCAAGGACAAGAGAAAGATCATTACAAGACAAATGAATCACATAGTACATACATGGATACAAATAAGAGACCTTTTACTATAAGTAAAATAAAAAAATAGTACTCAAGAGATATAACAAAAAAGAACTTATCTCATTATCAAGATCCTTTTTTTATGTAGTCTTCTTCTTCAACAAGATACCATTTTTTCCCACACTGTATTTCTTGCTAGAAAACTCCTTCGTCAAGACATAATTTATATTATTTATGCTTTTGAGAATCATGGCAAGTTAATATTCAAGTAACTTAATATGACTCTTTATCATTGATGCTTTTGTAATGCATATGTAAATACTAATCATAGTATCTCTATCATCTCTCTACTATGAAGATGCACAATACTCATATAGTAACCTATCACTTTCATTTGGGGGATTATAATTTTTTAATATTGATAGTGAAGAACATAGTCGATATCTTGAGTACTCCATTACAAGTAGCAACCCACAATAATATTTACATATTATTTATTCTTTCAGATTATAGCCCTACATATAGAGAGGAAAAGGGGATTATATAAGCATTATATCAAAAGAGAAATTAAATTAAAAAATAAATTAAAATTAAGATATTAATTTTAATACCTTGAATAGATGTGGAGGCTGAGTATACAAGACCTAATGGGACACTAATTGTAGATGAATTAAAGGTGGATATATAAAACATACAAATCTTGAATGCAATTGTATGTACGTTATCTAATGCTAACTTTGGTACTATTCATGGACTTGATAATGCACATGATGAATGGGTTCAACTTAAGTTAGTCTATGGTAGATTTTTTCATGTTCAAAAGGATATGTTTGAGATTTCTAAAGGTAAATATGATGACATAAAAATGGTATAAGGCGAGAATGTTGCCTAGTATGGTCATAGGTTGAAGGAGATAGTTGTTGTAATCATAAATGTTGGTGGAACTATAGAAGATGATGTTGTGGTGATTAAAATATTGAGAACTTGAGTGCTTGTGTATGCAATGAGAATTTCTACAATTCATGGGCTAAGAACTTTTGAGAAATTTTCTATTGATGGGATAAATAGTAATCTTACTTCTTTTGAGATGAAAAATTATGATGATTGTATTCCTAAGGTTGAAGTTGCTTTTGGTGCCTCCTTATCATTAAATCTAAGAAGTAGATGTAGATAAATCACTAGTCAATCTAGTCTTAGTGATCTTGTGTCATTCTTTGACAAATGCAATGAAACAAGATGAGTTTGTAGCTTTGCTCATAAAAAGATTACTTAGAGGTCCTGGCAAGTACAAGGGAAAATTATCGTTGGTTTGCTTCTCATGAAAGAAGATTTTTCATAGTTTTGCAAGATGTTCTAATGCAAATCAAAAAGAGAAAAGGAGAATATTCAATGACAAAGAGAAGAAACAATACTATGTTGTTGTTGATGAAGAAGAAATTGATGATGATGAATCTGATGATAATGATGGAGATGAAGTTATTTTTTTGCAATTAGGGAAGATATGATTGATGCTTAGAAAGTTCTTGTTACTCATGTGGAACCTAATCCTGAATGGGTTATTGATAATGGTTGTTCACATCACATGAGTGGTGATAGAAGTAACTTTATCAAGCTTGAAGAGTTTGATGGTGGTTTTTAAAGATTTGGTAACAATACTCCATGTGTGGTGCAAGGTAAAGTGTCTATTTATTTTAATGAAAAGAGTGGTGATGATGATGTTCATTTTGTTGAAGGTCTAAAGCATAACTTTATTAGTATTGGGAACAAGAACGAAAAAGAATATATTTTAGAGTTCAAGGGAGATATGTGCAAGATTCATGGGAGCTTGGGAGGTTTGATTTCTATTAGGAGACAAAGAAAATGTAACTTATTCCTTTTAGTACTAAATTAATAGTTTTTTGGTTGCAAAGGTTGAAGATAATTGATAATGGCATAAAAGGTGTTTTCATGTGAACTTTGACAATTTGATAAATAGAAGAAAGACTAATGCAGTTAGAGGATTGTCTTCTTTAGTGAGACCAAACAATGTTATGTAAAATGAATGCTAATTAGGTTAGTTGACAAGTTCTACTTTCAGTAACAATTCATTTTCAGTAACAGTTCATATTCATCTCATAACATTTTAGATTTGGTGCATATTGTTCTATGTGGACCAATCAAAACTAGACTTTATCACAAACAAGTATTTCATGTTACTTGTTGATGACTATGCCATCTTAAATTGGAAGCACTCCAATTTAATGAAGGTTTGACACCTATTTAATGTGAGATCATCAATCTCCTTACACCTTTCCCTCTTTCTTCTCTTTTTTGTCCATTCTCCTAGGTGTAATTGGGGTGAAAGCTAATAGATCCTCTTTAAAGCTCCTATTTTTGTGGTGTTAAGCTTGAGGTAGGATCTATTACCTTAGGTCCTCCCTCACCTTCATTTATCTTCTTGGAATCTGATCTCTACACCAAAAAGTCTATATCTTAGAATCTGTGCCTAATTTCTAGGTTATAGGACCTATTTTGGGATCCTAAAAGGATCTTAGAGGTTTTGGTCTCTATTTTTTAGTAGTGTAGTGTGCCCCTAATGGGTCGATCAAGACCAGAGTGCACCCTGATTGGGACCTATTTTGTATCCTTTGTTTGGGTCCCATGTCTAGATACCTTTAGGGTATTAGTTCCTAGGAAGATCAATTTGTGGGAGTTAGTCAATTTTGAGATCTATATAAACCATTCCATTTTCTCTATTTCTCAATCCATCAATATTAGTCACAAGTACTTGTGCACTAACACTCAAGTTCAAGAACTTGCACTCAAGAATTCCACCATTGAAGATCAAGGATTCAAAAATTCAACAAATTCAAGGAGTTTATCTTCAAGATCTTATTCAATCCATTCAAGGTCCTTTATTGCATCTTCTA
This sequence comes from Cupressus sempervirens, assembly GCA_028749045.1. Taxonomy (NCBI): domain Eukaryota; kingdom Viridiplantae; phylum Streptophyta; class Pinopsida; order Cupressales; family Cupressaceae; genus Cupressus; species Cupressus sempervirens. The sequence goes on from CM053789.1 coordinate 716,274,056, forward strand.
CATCCATTCATCTTCATCTTCTTGATAAAAATCAATTGGAGAAGTAAGCACATCACATTCAAGAGATCCTACTATTGTAAGGTGAATTCGTATATTTAATTTACATTCATGCTATTTCAATTATTACAATTCAAGATTAATTCTTAAACTAGGGTTTGACCAAGGAAATCCTCCCATCAACAACAAAAATACTTTTCATTATAGGTTGTGAATACCAAATCGACAAACAAGTTGTAGATTTGAGTATTTTTTTGGCTTTCTTTAGAACTCTGAAATTAGAACTAGTGTCACATACATTCCATCAGGGTGGATCGAACCACCCCTAATGCATCAATGGTGATTGGGCTAGCTACCAATTTGCCCCTAACAAATTACAAAAAAAATTCTTGGTTTTGTCCATTGCACAATTTTGGCCCTAGATCTAATGATTTTCATTCATTTTGATTAGTACAACAACCATAAAAATAGATAACAAATGCGTGTTCTTTAACTTCTTTATTCTTTCAACATATTTACTTATATCTAGCTCTAGATTCTCAAGTCATCTAGGGTTTTCAAGGATTTGGATATATTTCCCCCTATTCTTTGTAGACCTAGTTTTCATTGTGCTCCTTACTTCTTTGGTTAGCACTAATCTCTCTAGACCTAGCTCTTTAGAATTGTGATTGAAAGGAATTATCTACTTGACTTCCCTGCCTATGTTATGTTATGTATGTGTGGTTATGTGATGAACATAGGCTCCATATCCTTCATTCAAATTTCCAACACTACAATGACTATTCTAGAATGATATGGGTTACTTTCCTAAGAGGAAAATTAGAATCTTTTTATAAGTTCAAAATATCTAAAGCTTTAGTTGAAAAGGAAAGTGAAAGGAATCATAAATTCTTAAGATCTAACAAAGCTGGTGAGTACATTTCTTGGGAATTTGTTGACTATTGTGATAGGAATGGAATTAAAAGACAAATATTAACTCTAAGGAATGCTCAATAGAAGGATATAGAAGAAAGGAAAAATAAAAAAATTATTGATTTTGAAAGAAAAATGTTGTTGTAAGAAAATGATGCAAAGATGTTTTAGAGAGAAGATATAAGCACTGTAGTTTATACACTAAACAATGTAGAAGTCAAGAAATGAAATAGTAAGATGCCCTATGAATTATGAATGATCATACTCCTAGTGTAAATTATTTCAAAGTCTTTGGAAGCAAATTTAATATCAAAAGAGATGATTTTATTTAAAAGTTTGATGCAAGCGTTATGATGAAGTATTCTTTTTCTATTCTACCAAGAGTAAAACATACAAGTGTTGGAATAAAAAAACTAACAAAATGATTGAAACTACTAATGTGAAGATAGATGAATTTTTAAACATATTTGGAGTGCATGATTATTCAAATAAGAAAGAAATAGAAATAGACTAGGACACAATATTTGCACAATTGGAAGTGCAATGTATTGTTATGCAAAAGAATGAAGAAAATATAGAGGTGCAATTGATAAACACAGAAGAGAAAATGTTTCAATGGATAATACCAAATCATGTGAGATTGAATTATTCTTATAATAAAATTAGTAGATACAAGAATGCAGGAGTGTATACTAGAAGGAAGATTAGGAAAAGTATGTGTTTGATTTCTAATTTTGAGCCTAGAACAAATGAATGAAGCTTTGAAAAAGTGATGATTAGGTCAAAGCAATGGAAGAGGAACTTGGTTTGATTGACAAGAATGATACTTGAAATTTGGTTCCTAAACCAGAGAACAAGAATGTGATTGAAACAAAGTCGTTATTCAGGAATAAATTCAATAAAGATGGTACAGTTGTTAGGAACAAAGCTATATTGGTGTGAAAAGGATATACTCAAGACGAAGCTTTTGATTATGATGAGACTTTCCTCTAGTAGCCAAAGTCATAGGTGTTATAATGTTACTAGTATATGCAAGTTATAAGAAGTTTAAATTCTTTGAGATGGATGTCAAATCTTCTTTTTTGAATTTTGTATTGGAAGAGAAAGTATATATTAAACAAGATGGTGGGTTTTCTTTATCAGAAGATGAAGATATGGTTTGAAGAAAGATATGAGGAAATGGTATGAAAGGTTACATTCATATTTTACTAAGATTGGTTTCAAAAGAAAAAATGAAGATAGAAATTTGAAATTGAAGATGGAAGGTGATAGGTTGTTGACTATAAAAGTATTTGGTGATGATATTATCTTTGGAGATGATGAAAAAATTAATATGAATTTGTTGAAGAGATAAAGAAATAATTTGAAATATCCATGATTGGTGAGATGAAATTATTTGTTTGATTACAAGTGATGTAGATGGAAGATGTAATTTTTATTTGAAAACCCAAATATATTGAGGAAGTAGTGAAGATTTTTGGTATAAAAAATTCAAAAGTAGTAGGTACACCTATGGTCAGAAGATGTAAGTTATGTAAGGATTACACTTCAAGTTCAATTAATGACTAATATTGCTTATGCACTTGGGATAGTTTGTAGATTCTAGTCAAATCCAAAGGAAAGACATATGGTGGCAGTGGAGAAGAAATTTAGATATCTTAAATGAGAAATTGGTTATGGCCTTTGGTAACCTCACAGTGATGATTTTATTTTGAAAGTATTTACTGATGCATATTGGGTAGGTAATATTGATGATAGGAAGAACACAAGTGGTGGAGCATTCTTTCTAGGAGGAATACTTGTTTCTTAGATCACTAAGAAACAAAATTGTATATCTCTGTCAACAATTGAAGCTAAATATGTTGTTGCCTTAAGTTTTTCACAAATAAATTTGGGTTAAGAAACTCTTGGAAGAGATAAATGAGAAGGTAAAAGGACTAGTTACTATATATTTTTGTAATACAAGTGCAATTAACATATCAAAGAATCCAATCTGACACCCCAAGACAAAACATATGGAAATTAAGTATTATTTTCTAAGGAAAAAAGTACAAGAGAAGTAAGAATGGATTATGTGACATCAAATGAACAAATTGTAGACATCATATTCACTAAGTCATTACCTAAAGATTTTTTTGAGTGTATAAGAGGTAAGCTAGGGGTCATTCCACTACAAGAGAAGAATTGAGATGCTATTACTACATTAATCCTCTAAACCTATTAGTATATATTTTATGGATTGATGTAATAAGGAATACTTCTCAAAAAAGAGTAAATGGTTGGTTTATCAGTTATTTCTTGGTAATTTTTTTTCAGAGATACAAAGTATGAAAGTGAATTCAAAAATGAGTGAAATGCCTAATGCAAGTAAGGATGAATTGGGACAAGGCAAAGTCCAAATTAGTCTAGGTGAGATTCCAAAGAAATATCCAATCTCCAATATGGATCAAACCATAAGGTAAATAGGTAAAGGGATATCTCTCTCCAATTTACCTAAAAATCTCTTTATTACTACTCTAACATTCACAACTCCACCTAACTCCAACTTGACTCCTTACCTTCTTTAACCTTTGTGAGCACCCCCTTAGGATCTTTCAACACCCAAGGATACAAGGCATCCAAGGATCGTTCTAGTGATAATAGGTAAATATTTTAATTTTTTTCAACTATTTTGAAGATTTCAAGCTTAAACTACAATGACCACAACCTTAAATTGTTAACAAGGCCCAAATAGATCTAATACAATTAGGCCTCAAATTCCAATTTTTGGCTAATAGTTCCAAATTTATCCAAAACAACCCAAAATATAATTTTATATTTTGTTAACCATTTATAGGGTCTCTTAGATTCCAAAGTTAAATACTCTCAAGTCACTTCCATGGTACAAAGCCCAAAATTACCCAAGAAATGAGGGTTCCAAGCCTAAATAACTACAAATTTTCCAAATTTCATTTTTTAATGGAAACCCAATTAAAATAACTCCACAAAAAATTGGAGAGAACCTAAAATTAACTTTCCCATACCTTCAATTCCATTCTACACCTTATTTGACCATTGTTGTTACTTGTTGTTATGTTTTCCATGTTTGTCAGATGCTCATGTCTAGTCTCAACTTGACTAGTTTTTGCAAAGACCTGGTGAGCGGTAAGTAAAATAGAAAAGGAATCCTATAGTATACATGCATACCCATCTCCCTACAAATAATCTTGAATTCTCAATAGTGGAATTGAGATGAATAGGCCATTATTTATTAAACCTTGGCATTATGCTAGAATAAGGTTAGAGAACTTAAACAGTTTGCCTAGACATGAAAACTTAAGTATCACCACCTATAAATGCATGAATTATGAATGAATTATATATATCATCCTTAATTCATTCATAAAAATAATTATTCAAGGAAAATTAAAAATTGCAAGTGAATAAATACTTACTGACTACCATAGTCATGAAATCTCTCACCACAATCCATGCATTATTTCATCAATCCTTCCAAATTTCTTACATACAACTTCAATAAATGAGGGAGATGAATCTCCAACTCCCCAAATGTATCTCCATGGCCAAAAGACAAACTAACCCTTCAACTTTTTCAAAAATACAAAAGCTTGCATTTTTGCAACATTGCAACATTTTCTTGCAAAGTTGCAACTTCTGGCATCTTTCAACATATGACCTCATCAACATGACCAAATAACCATAAAATATGACAAAATATTATTTATGACTTCTTAATCCAAAATTCCCCTTTTACTAACCCTTTGACTAATGTTGACTTGTGTGGACCAATAGACAAACAATACAATATAGAAGCAAAAACGTGACCAAATCATTACAACTTGAAATGACATGACTCACACATGCATAAAATACATACAAACTTCCATATAATGACTGAACAAAAAAAATGAAGGGAGAAGGGAAGGATCATGCATGATGCTCCTGTATCATACTCCCCATGACTTGAAAACTCAAGTCCCTTGAGTTTCCATCTCTTGAAAAGTGAATAGATGCTTGATAATCATTCTCTAAAATCCATATTTTCTCAATCTCTGGAAGGCCTTTCCATTTGACCAAGCTCTCTTTATAGGTACTATTCCGTGTCTTCCTAGCTATCATGGTGCCTATAGTCACCTAAAAATGGTCATCTAGACTATTAGCCCCCTTCTCAGCATTTTGGCTAAATTATTTAGTCATTTGCCTAGGCCAAGTTGCTAAAAAATCAATTTATTTGATTTAACATATAGTTTGAATATACTATCCTAAGTCCATATTTTATTGAAAGAACATGTCCCCTTTTAATTAAATAATAGACCTCATTCTTCTAACCCACTCAATGTGCACACATAAAGTCTTTTTCCTATTTACAAATTAAAAGAAAAGGCTTTTGTCTCACATGAAAATTCAACTCTCTCTCATTGGTTGAATTGATCTTGCACATGGATCATGCCAAAATTCAACCCCCACCCTTGATCCTCCATTTCATGATCTTGATCTCAACCATTTGTATACCTTTAAAAGAGATAGCTCTCTCCCCCTCTAAGGATCACAAATTTTGAGCTAATATTATGTTGCAAGTTTCTTGATAGGTTTCCTTAGAGATTTGTGGAGAACTTCTTGCTTCTTGTCTCATTCTCTCATCATCATTCTCATTCTAGTTTAGATGCATTTGCAATAGATTAGCTTTTCTATTCACATTAGCATAGATCACATAACTTAATTAAAATGGTTGTAATATGCTCATCTTGCTTAGTCTAGTTGTACTCTTGAATTTCATTCTAGCATAGATATTTATTGCATTAAATCTTTGAGAGCTCCCTTTGACATTGCACTCTTGATCTTGTCTAAAGAATCTCCCATTGCATGGTTTACTAGCAAGGGTTATGTCTCAAGGCTTAGCTAAGAGTTCCTCATATGCACAAACGCACACCTTTGCACTCCATGGATAGGGAGCTCCAAGTCGCCATTTAAGCATTCCAATCTATGGGATACCTTAGATAGAAGGGTTTAGGGAAGTGCACAAACTAAGTGTACATTTTTGACGCCCACCATGGGGTGGAACATCCTCATTTTTCCTTTCAATCTACACTTTTATCTTGTTGTTTTGTCTTTTTTTTCTTTGTAGTCATGATTATCATGTGATACTTTATTAGTATCATATGATAGTTCTCAGTACTATTATGCGATAATTTTATAGTAAAAGTATCATACACACATATAGAACTCTATTACACCAGTATACAAAGTCTTATCACAAGGGTATAGGGAGAAATGTCACATAAAACATAAATATTGTACCCTTATACTGAAAAATATCGTATGATATTCTATGAGTAGAAAACTATCACCCAACTTGGAACTTGTTGCTATTTGAGTTCTTTAGTTAATTTTTGGTCTTTGACATTCTTCTTTTTGGGGTTTTTAGATTTATTAATGTCTGATAGAGCTTTTATTGTAGGTTTTTACCTTATTTTGGACTAATCCTCTTGTTAGACTAACATTTTTGCTTCTAGGGTTATTCTAAATGCTTGCAAAGTTGCTTTAAAAAGAACACATGTCAAAGATTCAAATGCAAAAAGGATACTAATGATTGTTTGTAGCACTTCCTAAAAGCATAAAACCCAAAAAAACAAGTGTTCTTGTATGTCCTTTATTTTTTGGAGCGACATTCTACTAGTTGTTCATTTTTAGGCACATAAAACTTGCAATTAGAGTTTTTTGGTGGTAGGAAAGTATGCTCTTCACCCTTGTGGTGAATCATAAATCTTGAACCACCCTTAGATTTCAAAAGTAAGTAGAATAATTGAGCTTCTTGATGTGTTTGGAGAAAATAATTAGAATAGGAGAGTATGCTCTTCACCCTTGTGGTGAATTAGAAATTTGACCTCCAAAAGTAGACCCATTTTGTGTAGTTTAGAATCCTTTACAGGGAATGGTCTTGAGAAATCAAGAGGAATGACCCAAGTGGGGACAAGAAAACCTAGCTATTCTGATCCACTATAAACTCAAAGCTATGAAGGACACAAAACCTTGGTGAACGTAGTGCTTGTCTTCACTTAGTATGAGTACTTGTGGGATTGGGACTATGAGGAAAATGTTAGGAAAGAATGCTTAAGGTACTCTTGTGGCCATGAGGTCTATTACTTGCTGTAAGGTAAGGTGTCCCATAATTGGGATCAAGGGGAGTGCTATGAATGGAAGCCCTTTCTAGACACCATAGATTAGAAGCTACCTTAATTTTATGCTCAACATCTTGGTGCAAGGGTCAATCCTTGAGGATTACCTAGATCACCCCAAGATTTTACACTCACCATTTGTGTCTCCTTGGTTGTGCCAATGGTGCTTCCATGACAAAGCCAATATCTCTTGTGGTAACCACTTGGTGTGAGGTGAAGGGGCAGGAAGCATGGGCCAAGTTGTTAAGTGATGAATCATGACCTTAGGTAGTATTGCTTGTCATGTGTCTTCAAATGTGAACAGACCCATTTAAATGTTCTTGAACATCAAACAATCTTATTAGCATTCGTAGTAATTTTCTTTGATATCCCAATTGTGTGTTGGCAAGGTTGCTCTATCCCTTTCCAACTGATTGAGACATGTTAAATCCCCTTACTATTTTCAAACCATGTTATTTTCTACTACAAATTGAGGTCCTATATAGTCTACACTATGCTCTAGTTTGAAACATTCACAAAATCAACTCAAAACATAGAATTTTCAAGTCTTAAACTACATTTTTCACAATTCATTGGCTCTTTATCACATGACTTATTGAGACATATCATGCGATATTTTGCACCTATCAAAGTATCATTTGCCTATTGTAAACTCTATCACTTGCTAGTTGTAAATTCTATCACCTTGTTTAAGGAATTCTATTGCATGAAAGAAAAGTATTGCCCAATTCTTGTGAAGTGTATCATATGATACATTGTGCTGACCAAATATCGCCTACTTCTCTAAGAAATATTGCCTAGTCTCTGCTGCTTCCAAAACATAGTCAAAATTGCATCTTAGCTGATCTAGGGGTATCATCATTTCATCCTACTTGAATTTGGTCTACAATCTTCATGTTAGGTATTGTTCTAAGTTGAAAATATGGGTCTATTTTGTGAGATGTAAGCTAAAAATGTCACTAATGGTCACTTGTAAGGAACTTCTATGCTCTTAGTATGAACTTTATGCACGAAGACAATTACCTTATGAGGTTGTTTCCTAGGAGCTTGAGGGGCCAAGCTATGTAATGGTTCACAAAGTTGTTTCCTTGTCTCAATTCATTTGAAAAACTTGCATAATGTTTCATCCAGCAATATTCTTATAGCATTCAACATCCTATTACTATGTTGGACTTGTAAAATATAAAGCAAAAACAAGGTGAACCCTTTGCTATGTACCTCCAACTATGGAGATCTTTACATTGTAGGTACCCTTGAAAGATTCCTAAGACTGAGAAGATTGGCATTTTTGTCAATACACTTGTACTTGAACTCTATTATGACCTTAGGAAACAACTATTCACATCCTTCAATGACATGGTCAATAGTGCTTACTGTATTGAGGATGTTGTTGTTAGGAAAGGTAACATTGTGTTGTTCATAGATAAAAATGGCAATGGGAATGGAAAAGACAAGATAAGCCTTGAAATACAAACAAGTATGTTGTTAATGATGGAGTGGTGGATGCTCCTAAGACTAAGGAATCAACCTTCAACCTTTTTAATTCTATTTATGTTTTCAAAAAATAAGAGACTACAAAGTCTCAAGCATTTGACAAAAAAAAGAATCTTCTAAGCCAAAGCATGTTTATACACCAATGGTAGAATCTTATGAAGTGGTCTTAAATCCTTTTCTCACAAATAGACTTGTTACACTTCTAGAAAACTCTTGGCCCTATAACTCACCCATCAAACCCGATTGGTGGTGAGATGACCATTTCTGCAACTACCATAGGAGAAAGGAGCATAACACCAAAAATTTCTTCAAGTTCAATGATGTTAATCAAGACCTCATTGATGGAGGCAAAGTCATAACAGATGGCTTAGTTAAAAATCTTGACCACAAAGCCTTCAAACAAGCATTACTTGAATATTTAAAAGGGGAATCGTCCCACGCTCAGAAGAAAAAATCATGATGCAAAGATGAACTACACTTCTTACACTAATGTAGACAATGCCATAAACATGCTAGAACCTATTGAACATCTTTGCATGATGGGCACAAAATTTGACCAAAAGCCCAATTATAACATAGATGATGAAAGACCTAAGGTATTTTTAAAATCACACAATGCTCAACAAAATCATAGGGCCACTAGGCCAAAGGTAGTTCTTAGGGTGGAAAAATCCTCCTCTTCACATGGTGAGACATTAAAGGCAAGCCAAGGTTGTCCTCTAAGTTTCAAACAATCCCAAGAATGCTTCCTCATCCAAACAAATGGCTACCCCGATTATATCCAACTATGATCTTGTCAGCCACCTACAATGAACCCCTACATAAATATCCATCTTTAAGTTGCTAGAACTATCCCCTTTGCTCAAGGAAATTCTCAAAAAATATTTACACACAACCAATGTTCCCATGGATATTTATGTTGAGTGATTCGAAGATATGGTGAACCATATCTCCTCACCACACTATCTCACATTCTCTGAAGAAGATGAAAAGACACTTAATCATCCCCACAACCTAGATTTACACATCAAAGTCCAAATCTTTTGTACTCACATCCACCGTGTCTTGGCAGACAATGGTGTTGTGTTAAAAATCATCTCCTTCAATTTTATTCAAAAACTAGGCATCTCTAAATTTTCTATCAACCCTAGGTGGAAGATCACCATCAAAGCCTATGATGAGGTTGAACAACCTTCTAAAGGCATTATTGTGATGCCGATCTATGTGGGTCTTGTTCATGAAAAAGATGTAGTTTTTCAAGTTTTAAACATCCCACTGGCATATAATTTTTTGTTAGGAAGACCATAGATTCATGACATGCAAGAAGTGTCATCAACATATCATCAATGTATAAAATTTCCTTTCAATGATACCAAGATAATTATTCCAGGGGACAATTTAATGTCTATCAACACACTATCTACTACCAAAATGCTAGTCCCCCACAATCGCTCCTCCTATGAGTTCAAATTGTCTCTCTAGGAGTGTGAACAAAAATTGAAAATGATGAGCCTTGGTATGGGTGAGTACACTCCAAACTTTATTATTTCTTTTCTATTTTCTCCTATATCTTATGAGAAACCTTTTGAAAAACTAAAGCCCTCGGCTTCTGCTATGACCATTTTTGGAACCTTTGTTTAGTCCTCTATTCCCTTAGAAGAAGAAAAGAAAAGCAAGTTATAAGAGATTGGATCTATAGGGAGGAAGAATATTTTGAAGAGGTTATAATCACTACTCCTATTTCTCCTAAGTGTTATGGAAAGAGCTACAAATTTCTAAAAAACATGGGCTATCATGGCCAAGGGTCCTTAACTAGTGATAAGAGAGCTCTTATAGAACCCTTAAGTCATACTAAGGGTTGCAAAAATAGAGATACTGTTGGCCTTGGCTTTGGGCTAGAGGATTGATGAACAAGGTTCAATAGAAGGGCTCCCATGTTTAGTGAATTACAGGATGACGATCCACCATTTGCTACTAGTGTTCTACAAGAAGAGAATTCTATGCCTCCTACTTCTCTTCTTTGGGGAGAAGAACCAATGGCCACCCATAATGATGTTGAGGCTTCCCCCTCTAGAAAACATGAACCTAATGAATCTAACCATGAAGATCCTAATAGAGAAAGGATAAGAGAAATCATTGTTTGCTTGATAGCTTGAAATCAAAGTATAGATTCTAGTGAATATGAACAGGAATCCCTTTTGGATGCATCTTGTGAGTTGGGAGTGGATTTCATCCATGCCTATGATACCCAACCAAGCATTGTCAACGAGTCTAGTTTAGGCTTTGACAAGTTTGGTTTGTAATCTACTCTAGTGGATCACGCTAGTCCCTCTAGGTCTATTATTGATTTGGATTCCTTTAGAGCTTTCACTATAGGCTTGACCTCTTGTGTCACCAAAGTTGTCTCCTTCTACATCAACAACTCTGAAACCTCCACTTTCCTCTCATTAATCCATCCTGATCTCATAGACTAGCCTGCTCAACACCAAAGACCATAACTACTATCTTTTTAGAATGACTATGAGATCGCTTGCTACCTCAATGCCATTGAACCCATGATATTTTCCACTAGTGAACTTGTGGTTAACATGAAAAAACATATATCAAGTACCTTAGTCAAAAAATAAAGAGAAAAATAAAAATAAAGCATTTAGGTGGTGAAAACAATTTTGTAGCAGTGTTCGAACCCTAAAAAGGTAAAAATAAAGACGTATCCAAGGGTGAAAACCTCTTTGAGGCACTTGAGGATGAGGTGCTTGGTAGTCTACCTAGCTATTTCCAAGATAGACTTTTAGTTCTTATTGAATTTATGTAGCCTATCAATCTTGGTACAAAAGAATCTCCTAAGATCATCCATGTTGCTCAATCACTATCAACTGAGGAAAAGAAGAACTTCACTAAGTTCTTCCAAGAAAAGAAAAGAAAATTTTCATGGACCTATCTAGATATGCCAGGCCTTGACATAGATCTAATCATGCATCACCTATCTATTTCTCCTGGTGTCAAACCCATCAATAAAAAGTTGAGAAAAATGCATCCACATGTTGCCTTCTTGGTTAAAGAAGAACTAGAAAAGTTCTTAAGTGGGAATTTCATTTGAGCCATTGACTATGCAGAGTGGATCTCCAACATTTTACCTATGTCCAAACATGACAAGTCCATTTGTGTGTGCACATATTTTAGAGACTTTAACAAAGCATGCCCTAAGGATGATTTTCCACTTCCAAACATTGACATGATAGTGGACATGACAATGGCTTGTGAAATGTATTCTTTAATACATGGCTTCTCTGGATATAATCAAATTGAAATTGCCCCTTGGGATCAAGAGAAAATGACCTTTACATGTGCATAGGGTACTTTTTGTTGGAACATCACGTCCTTTGGGTTAAATAATGTAGGAGTCACTTACCAAAGGGCCATGACCACTATCTTCCATGAAATGATGCATAAAAATATGGAAGACATGTTGATGGCACATTGGCTGAATCTAAAAAAGGAGATACACATTTCGAGGACCTAAGTTTGATATTGGACCACATGGAATAGTTTCAGCTCAGGTTAAATCCCAAAAAGTGTACCTTTGACATCTTATCAGCAAAATTACTAGGATACATCATATATACTAAAGGCATTGAAGTTGATCCAGAAAAGGTGCAAGCCATTATGGAAATGCCTCCTCCTAGGAACATCAGTCAATTAAAAAGTCTTCAAGGACATCTTCAATCCATTAAAAGGTTTATATCTCAGCTAGTTGATCGAGCACAATCCTTCATTAAGAACTTACACAAAGGCTCCACATGTATTTGGAATGAGGAATGTTAGGTAAGGTTAGATCAAATCAAAGGATTTTTGGCTAAACCTCCAATATTGATGCCACCTATACCAAGAAAACCTTTGATCTTATACATCTTAGCTACAAAATCTTCTCTAGGAGCATTGCTAGCAAAAAGTGACGAGAATGGAAAAGAATGTGCTATTTACTACATTAGTTTGACTTTGGTAGCTTCTAAAGTGAATTACAACAACATTGAAAAGGCTTTACTTTTAGTGGTATTCACCTTCCAAAAACTTGGGCACTACATATTGGCTCACATAGTACATCTCATTGAAATAATTGATCCCCTCAATTATTTACTAAGTAAAGATGCACTTACTAGATGTCTTGCTAAATGGATGATGATTTTCTTCAAATTTGGCATTCACTACGTTGAACACAAAGCTATTACGGGACAAGCCATAGTTGATCAACTTGTTGATTTTTCATTGCAAGATATCGCTCACACACAAATTAAATTTCTTGATGCTTCCATCATGTATGTCACTGAAAGAACATGGAAGATGTTCTTTGATGGCTCTCACACCCATAATGGAGTTGGTGTAGGAATCATGTTTGTCACCCCTCATAGGTATATAATCCCTAAGTCCTACAAACTCTTGTTTTCATGCACCAATAATATAGAAAAGCATGAGGCCTTAACTAATGGGATCAAAATGGCTCTAGAATGGAGGATTATATAGCTGAACATCGATGAAGACTCTCAACTTTTCGTTAACCAAGTAAATAATGACTATCAAACAAAAGATGAAAAGCTTGTACCTTACAAGAAATTGATTGATGCCCTATGGAACTACTTCACATTTGTGACATTTCAAAAATTTCCTAAATCAGAGAATAAGGCTATAGATGTTATGGTCACTCTAGCATCTATTGTACAATTACAAGAACATGAACCGTGCTTTGAGTTCCTGGTGGAAGAATTATGTCAGCCTGCATATGACTCCCTCAATAATCATGTGATTTGCACTATTGTCAGTCATGACTCCTCTTGTTACTCCACCATTTTCTCCTACCCACATGATCAGATAATTCTTTAAAATCTCATGCATAACCAAAAATGTCAACTTCTCTAAAATGCCTCTCACTATACCCTTGTCTCTAGTATTTGTATAGGAAGGGTCTAGAAAAAATTCTTCTTAGGTGTTTAGAACTAGAAGAGTTTTAAAAGGCATTAGCTGAAGTCCAAATTTTTTGAGGTACACTCTAATGGCCTTGAAATTTCTCAAAAATTGCCTAGGGTGGGTTACTATTGGCTAACTATGTAGATTGATGTTGTCAGATATGTTAAATCTTGTAAGAAGTGTCAGCTACATGGTAACCTAATTCATTCTCTTGGTTGTGAGCTCATCCATTCTATTAGATATTGGCATTTTTAGTAGTGGATCTTTGATTTGGTGGGAAACATTCATCCAAACTCATTCAGTGGACACAAAATGGGTTGAAGTTGTACCTTTATCTGTTGCTATAGGAAAACATGTTTCCTTGTTTATTCTCAACCATATTATTTGTCAATATGGTATCCCATCCTCCATTGTTACTAATAATGGAGGACAATTCAAAAATAAGGACCTTAAGAAACTTTGTAAGAAATTCAATATAAAACAACATTGGTCCTCAATGTACTATCTTCAAGGGAACAACAAAGATGAGGCCTCTAAAAAGATGTTTCTAAAAATTGTACATAGAATGATCCAAAAATTAGGTTGATATTGGCATTTGTGGATCAATTTGGCACTTTGGGCTTACAAGACCACTATACGTACTCCTTTAGGGGCTACACCTTTCTCACCAATCTATGGTTTTGAGGTTGTCCTACCTTTAGAAGTTAATATTCCCTCACTACAAGTCTCTCTACATGGGTTAATAGTTGTTGAAGACCATAGGGCTATGAGGATACATGAGCTAGAAACCCTCGATGAGCACTGCAAGACTACTTTTGATCACATGAGGGCTTATTAAAAAAGAATTTCTACCAACTACAACAAAAAGGTCCATCCTCATGAGTTCCAAGTGGTGAACTTGTTCTTCAAGAGAACACTAAGAATTAACAAAACATGGAACAGAAGGGGAAATTTAAGCCTAACTAGTTGGGTCCTTACATCATCATAACACTATTTGGATTCGGTGCCTATCAACTTTCTATTCTTCAAGGGGAACAACTTGTTGAGCCTATTTACATTCTACATCTGAAGAGTTCTATGCTTAAGGCTCACAACTCAATTATATATATATATATATATATATATATATATATATATATATATATATATATATATATCTTCTAATCCTTAAAAAATCCTAAAAATAGAAAATGTCCTAAAAAATGATCATCTTAGTGAAAACCTAGCAATAGGCGCTTTGATGTATCACCAAAAAAATCAAAACATACAATTTTTTTGAAAAGAGTCCTAAAATTTTTTTCCAAGTGGTGAAAACTTGGAAATATGCACTACTTGAGACCCTCACACCTATGTCTATCAGTCTCACTTCACACTAATTCATCTCACAAATACATTTCCTAGGTTGGGATTGTCTCTATGTCCTTGTCTAGAGGGTGCAATTGCTTAGCTTATCAAGGTCTTCTTGTGTGTTAGGGTTTCTTTGGAAATTCGTACAAAATAGTGTTCATTAACACTTCTCAAATAATATACATATAGTCTAGGATGCTACAATGTTTCTCACTATCATACACAAGTCCTGAAGAAATGGCCATGTGACATACACACATGCACTTAAACAGTAAACTTGTTGAGATATGATAAACTTTATCTTTTCTTTGTGTGTTTTCTGTGATAATTTCTTTGCTGAGTGTTCCCTCCCAGATAGTCTTTCGAGGTTGTGATTGACTAGAATACTAGGGGCATGGGGCATGTTTTACTTGTTTTCTACTTGTGGTGTACTTTGTTAGTCTAAGGTGGTGAGAGAATTCATGCTTTTCCTACTTGACATTTTGGGCCTACAAGATATCATCCTTGTTTATTTTCTTAAGACCACACTTGGGGGTTATCTTGGCACTCATGCTTGGATACAGGTGTAATATTTCTATACTAAAGTTAGGGAGTCTAACTCCATTAGTCATCTTGACTTATATGTCTTTGATGCTTAGGTTGGATTTCCACATACCTATCCAACATAGATCATATTAATACCTTCATAGTTATACTAGTGATGATTTTATGACCTTCTAATGTCCCTAATAATGCTCAATGATGAAATTAGAGTTTGAATTTTTTGTGTCCCTTGCAAGTAAACAATTTTGCCTAGTAGTTTGCATTATAGGCACATTCTATTCTGGACTTGCATTTTGCATATGGAGAGAGCTCTCTCTTCAACTTTGATGGACATGTTAGTTAACTATGTTCATCTCTTCTAAAATCTTTCTCTTGATCATGTCTTTCATTCCTTGTCAATCATATCCAATCTCTTGCTTCTTCTATACATGTTATCACAAAGGGTTAATATAATCATCATATCTGATCTATCCATGTATCACATTTTCAAAACTCGAGTCTACATCATATACATGAGAGCTAAAACTATCTATGAGAGATATCCATGGGCATGTAAACATGAACATAAAATTGAGCATACATAAACATAAGCAGAAACTAAAACATCACATAGAAACATAAACATAAGTGCTGAAATACCCATATACAACAACCATCAAATGAGCATAGAACATGAGACAAGTACACAACGTAGATCAATCAAATCCAACATTATATATATAATGATCCATCAAATATAATATGGGATCCAAAATCTAGATAATTGTCTCAAAATACATATGATATAACAAAAAGTGTCACAAGGACATCTACCTAGATCTACTCCTAGACCTAAGACTAATCCCACCCTCCTTGGTTGGTGGTGGTCATGGTGGGGGAGCTTGTCTCCTAGCTAGTGGTTGTACCAAACCCTCTAATCTACCTACTCTATTTGAATAGTTTGGGAGTCCATGTCCGAGTGGCACCACACCTTTGTACATAGCATAGTATTAGGCCACTCACAAACCATGATGCTCTTCCTTGCATCTTGTTGTGTCTCACTCCTTGTGGAGCTCCTCACTCTACACCCACTCATTACTGAGTTGCTGATCCTACATGGATGTGGTAATCTATGTTTCATGTAGCTCTGCCTCTAAGGCCTGAATCTAAGCATCTTATCCATCCTCTCCACCCCCTCTTGAAAGTTTCTCCTACTATGGCTCCACCCTCTCCACCCTCCTACATCTTATTGGATGCTCCTCCTCCTCCTCCTCACTCTCCTCCTCTCTTCTCACTCAAGCCTACATCCATCTCACCCTAGCAACTCAGGAATTTCTCCCAACCTCCATCTATCTCCCACCTCTGCCTCCACCACTACCACCATCTCTACCATCTCCTCCCTATCTTGGTTCCATAGGTGGTGCATTTGCTCATGTAAATTGGGGGAAGGGGTTCCTCTACATCTCATAAAGGTATGAAGGATGAGCCCCTACGTCTTCTAGGTCTGACCAATAATCCCAAGGCCCTTGCATCAATTTTTTTGTATCTCTCAAGGTTGTTTAGTAGTCCAGCATCGATAGTCACCCTTGGTCCTCCTCTCCACAGAAGCAGACATATGTGGTGGTCTCCATCAAAATCACCTGTCTCTGTCTAAACTATCTCCATACTTGGCTGATAGTAAGCTTCTCTACAATATTTACGTATCTCCCAACAAGTGGCTGACTATAATTCATATACTCAAGCTCCCATGCATCTAATCATCTCGCACACTTACGATATGGTTGCCAAACAAAGGATGTGAGCTCATCAAAAAGCCACTGATAGTATGTCATATCCCCACTATGAGACTTATGGATGAACCCTATGTATCTATAGATGAATGGGTTGCTACACTCCCATGCCTACATCTGTGGCTATATAACCGCTATGTGCTCCCAAGCCCATATCTATGCTAGAACTACATCACATGCCCAAGTCTAGCCATCTCAATACATTATCTCATACAGCTCATGGTGCATGTCTGCAAGGATAGATTGTCCCCATGTCATCCATCTCAATCGACCTATCAAATCAGCAACCAATCAACCCCATTCTAGAGGGAAGCCCTTTTGGCCCCTGCTAGTGACCAGAGCTTGGCAACCAATGAGAAAATAAGATAGGCTAAGGGATGTTGATCCATGCAATCATTTATCAACCTCTCCCAGCTATGTTGTCAGTCTAGGATGGTCACATCCTCAAATATATGTTGGATTTCCAACCTGCCCTCTATCGATCCCTGATCATAGTGAACTTGTGACATGATCAAACCCATATCAGCACACCTCATATGGAAATCATAAACCTAAAATGGAAAAACATCAAAACATAATGATCACACTCATAGGGTCTCCATGGCATGACACATGAAGTATACAATATACATCCTCCAGAGTAATGTTGGCCTCACTAGAAATAATTCATTGTTCACTTGAATATGGGGCATGCACAGTAACCACCTATATCCCATGACATCTATAGCATCCTTCTCATCTCTCTCTAGATGAGAGATGACACGTAGCCTCACCACCTTGAGGGCTCTGATCAATAATGCTAGGAAAATAATTTGCATAACTAAGTCAAGCAAACATAGAAATGTTAGTAGCAGACATAATGTATGTATTAACATCATAAACAAATCAAAATGACAGAAAACAACAAACTTATGCTCAAAATTTTCTCCTAAATGTTAAAAACACTCAATAAATAACTAGGCAATACTTTTTCTAACATGTAGGTGCTACAATTTCTTGACTAAGTATTATGCGATACTTTCCTTCCATGTGATTGTTCACACCATGTTGGGTGATATTTTGGTATGCCCTATACGGTGAAACTTTTTAATGTGTGTGATACAATTTTGGTAACAAAAGTATTGTGTGATACTTCTTAGCATAGGCATGCAATTCTTTTAAAGTATCATGCAATATTTTTCCAAAAACCCATAAAAATACATTAAAAACATGTTAAATAGCTCAAAAAGCATGAAATTTTTGAAGACTCACCAAGGCCTCGTACTCGGGTGGCCAGTTGTGCAACCAGTTGTGCTCAAAATGGTGTCCATGGGTCATAATTTTTGCAAGAATTCTTGCAAGAGCCATCATTCTCTCTAAAAATCACTCCAAAGTTCTCAAGAATCACAAAAAACAAATGAATTGAAAATGACCCTTGGACCCCTTATATAGTCCTCTGGTCTCATTTTGACCCATTTTTCAAACTCTTTGGAATTTCGCAAAAAATGCACCTTTGGCTAATTTCAATGCCCTGGATCTATTTTTGTGATTGAAATCAAAATCTAAGTTCATCTTGATGGGCCAAATCACATTTTAAATTTCAACCTTCATCTATGCAATTAGCTAACCTTTTGAGGTCTAAGATTTGAATATTCATTGGGGCATCTTCATTTCTCCATATCTTCATCATTTCTACACTCCATACCAACTTTTATTCACATATTTCTCTTCTAAAACATCTTTCTATGTGATTTGACCTTATTCTTTAGGCTTTATCCTTCTTGGTCAACTCTAGTCAAATAAGAGCATTGCATCACTTCGTCATGGTCACTCTTGGGTTCTAATCACTTATCTATCATCATGGACTTTGTTATTTCTCAATTTTCTCATATCTTTTTCAATTCTGCGTTCCATTTACCTCATTTCAATTTCAATCCCAAAGGGGAAAAAATACTCTATCATTGCTTGCTTGTTATAGCTATCTATTTCTAGGAGCACATGCTTGATCTTGCTCTTAATCTATCTTCTTTGCTTGATGTTAGTACTCTTCTTGAGTTATAATATTGTCTCTCTCCTAGTATTTAGTATTGTTGCTACTAGGTTGTGCATTCAGGACTTGCTATCTCATTCTACATTTCATTCTTCAGAATTGTGTCTTTCTATTTGTTATTACCTACTTAGCTTCTGTATTCTTTGATGTCATGTGTTTCCATATCGATAACACATTAGTCAAAAAGGGGAAAATTTAATCACCTATAAATGGTCATCTAGACTATTATCCCCATTCTTAGCATTTTGGCTAAATTATTTAATCATTTTCCTAGGTCAAATTGCTAAAAAAAATATTTATTTGATTTAACATATAGTTTGACTATAATACCCTAAGTTCATATTTTATTAAAAGAACATGTCCCCTTTTAATTAAACAAAAGATCCTATTATTCTAACCCACTCAATGTGCACACATAAAGTCTTTTTCCTATTTACAAATTAAAAGAAAAGACTTTTATCTCACAGAAAGGTCAAGTCTCTCTCATTGGTTGACTTTCTCTTGCATATGGATCATGCCAAAAGTCAACCCCCACCCTTGATCCTCCATTTCTTGATCTTGATCTCAACCATCTATATACCTTTAAAAGAGAGAGCTCTCCCCCCTCTAAGGATCCCAATTTTGAGCTAATGTTATGTTGTAGGCTTCTTGATACGTTTCCTTAGAGCTTTGTGGAGAACTTCTTCCTTCTTGTCTCATTCTCTCATCATCGTTCTCATTCTATTTTAGATGAATTTGCAATAGCTTATGTTTTCTATTCGCATTAGCATAGATCACATACCTCAATTATAATGGTTGTAATATGCTCATCTTGCTTAGTCTAGTTACACTCTTGCATTTCATTCTAGCATAGATCATTCTTACATTGCATGTTGAGAGCTCCCTTTGACATTGCACTTTTTCTGTCTAAGGAATCTCTCATTGCATGGTTTACTAGAAAAGGTTTTGTCTCAAGGCTGAGCTGATAGCTCCTCATATTAATAGGCACACACCTTTGCACTCCATAGATTGGGATCTCTAAGACACCATTCAAGCATTCCAATTTATGGAATACCTTGGATAGAAGGGTTTAGACAAGTGCATTTCATCTCTTGCAAAGTGAATAGATGCTTGATAATCATTCTCTGAGATCCATGTTGTCTCAACCTCTAGAAGGCCTTTCCATTTGACCAAGCTCTCTATATAGGTACCATTCCTTGTCTTCCTAACCATTTTGGTGCCAAGAATACACTCCAATTTCATGGGTATACTTGGTGGAAATTACTTAACCCATTCCACATCCTCTATGGTGTCCTATTTTACATCGTAATAATTGAATCTGTTATTCCCTTTGTACAAAGTTAGATCTATGATTTGAAGATGGGTGATATCCCAATATTAGGTGGAAGCTCTATTTCATATGCATTATCATCATACTTGTGAAGAATGCTACATGGTCCAATTTTCTTTGTGAAGATCTTACTGTGCTAACCTTTAGGAAGCCTCTCCTTCCTAAAATATGTCATTACTAAGTCACCGACCTTGAAATGTTTGTGTTTCTCCTTCCTTATTTGATTTTCCTTCTCCTTATATTTTGTCATTGATTTTTCTAATTGATATCTAACCTCTTCATGACTAGACTTGATAGTATCTGCAAAGGTTTCCCCCATAGCACTTATGCCTTTCATGTTATGAATGTCCCTTCACTCCAAATAATCTCTAGGACAGAATCCATAAAGTACCTCAAATAATGCCTTTTTTGTTTACTTATTGACTAAATCATTAAATGCATACTCTGCCTAGATCCAATCAGATCCCAAGATACTCCATGTTGATTTTTCAAACACCTTAGGAAGTTTCCAAGTGTCCTATTAATAACCTTTATTTGGTCATCCATTTTTGGATGGTAGACAAAATATAATGTAAGTTGAGTGCCCAATTTCTTCCATAAGGTCTTGCAAAAGTAACCTAAAAGCTTGGTACCCCTATTAGTCACTATGGATAGTGGAAATCCATGGATTTCAAATATTTATTTTAAAAAAAAATTGCAATTTGAGAGGCACCATGATTGATCCTACATGGTAGAAAGTGATCCCTCTTACTAAATCTATCTATCACTACAATTACCATATCCATACCTCTAACATTTTTAGGTAACCCCACTACAAATTCCATATTGATGATATCCCAAGGCATATTAGGGATTGATAGGTGTTGATAAAAATTTGAGTTTGAAGAGGATCCTTTATCTTTTTGACATATCCCAGAACCTTCAACATACTTTCTAACTTCCCTTTCAAATAAGGCCAATAGTAGAACCTTGCAACCTACTCTAAGGTCTTATATGCTCCAAAATGTCCACCAAGAGACCCATTATGTTTTTTTCTTAATGATATTCTCCCTCATGGATGACTTTAGCATGCATAACCCACTTTATTTGAATAGATTTCATTCCTGTAACATAAAATCATAAAATTCAGCATGAAAATGGTTAGCAAAGTTAGAGCAAGTTTTGTAGGTCTCCTTGAAATACTCCTCCTCTTGGTATACACCCTTAATTTGATCCAAACCCATAATTTGCAATTGAATCCCTTGTATAGACAACATTCTCCTACTTAATCCATTGACTACCTTATCAACTACCCCTTGTTATGCTTAATTGTGAAATAGAAAGACATAAGTTGTTTCATCCATTTGACATGCCTATGGTTCAATTTTCTCTTCCTATTAAGGAAACTTAGAGCCTATTTATCATCAAGCACCACAAAATCCTTTGGCATGAGGTAATGCCTCCACTTCCTTAAAGCCTACACCATGGCATAAAGTTCAAGGTCATCATTCAATGTTTCTAAAAAGAAGGGTATAGGGTACCCTTCTTGATTCAATATTATCCCAACTTCTTGCTTACTAGCATCACACTCAACCTCAAAAACCTTATGAAAATTAGCATATATGAGTGTGGGAAACTATGGTACCCTTTTCTTGAGGTATTGGGAACTATCATCTTCCTCCTTAGTCCATTGAAACTTGCATTTTATACCACCTTTGACTAATGCTGACTTGTGTTGACCAATGGGAAAATAATAAAATATAGAAGCAAAAAGATGACCAAGTTATTACAACTTTAAATTGCATGAATCACACATGCATAAAACACATAAACACATCCACATAATGAGCAACCACCAAAATTTGGATGGAGAAGAGTAGGACCATGCATGATGCTCCTACATCATACTCTCCATAACTTGAAAACTCAAGTCCCTTGAGTTTCCAACTCTTACAAAGTGAATCCATTCTTGATTATATCATTATCTAACATTTTTATTGTCTCAACCTTTGGAAGGCCTTTATCTTTGACCAATCACTCTTTATAGGTACCCTTCCTTATCTTCTTAACCACTTTAGTGCCAATAATATACTCCAATTTTATGGGTCTACATGATGGAAATTTGTTAATCCATTCCACATCCTTTATAGTGTCTATTTTCCTACTCTAATAATTGATTGTATTATCCCCTTTATACAAAGTTAAATATGCAATTTGAAGATGGGTGATATCCCAATATTAGGTGGAAACTCTATTTCATATGCATTGTCACCATACTTGTGAAGAGCCCTACTTGGTCCAATTTTTTTCATGAGGATCTTATTGTGTTGACATTTAGGAAGCTTCTCATTCCTCAAATATGTCATTAATAAGTCACCAACCTTGAAGTGTTTCTCCTTCCTTGTTTGATCTTCCTTCTCCTTATAATTTCCCATTGATTTTTCCAATAGATATTTGATCTCTTCTTGACTAGACTCGATAGCATCTACAAAGATTTCACCCATAGAAATCATTTCCTACATGTTATGAATGTCCCTTAACTCCAAAAAACCTCTAGGATAGAATCCATAAACTACCTCAAATGGGGCCTTCCCTATTGACCTATTAGCTAAATCATTATATGCATACTCTGTTTGGATCAAAATCAAATCCCAAGCTACTCCATGTTGCTTTTTCAAATACCTTAGGAGGTTTCCAAGTGTCCTATTAACAACCTTTATTTGACCATCCATTTATGGATGGTATACAAAATAAAATGTAAGTTGAGTGTCGAATTTCTTCCATAAGGTCCTCCAAAAGTGACCTACAAACTTTGTATCCCTATCACTCACTATGGAAAGAAGAAACTCATGGATTTTATTTATTTCCTTGATACAAAAACTTGAAATTTTAGAGGCATAATGATTTCTCCTACATGGTAGAAAGTGAGCCATCTTTCTTAATTTGTGTACCACTACAAACACCATATTTATATCTCTAGCAGTTTTAGGTAGCCCCAATATAAAGACCATTCTAATGCTATCCCAATGCTTGTTAGGGATTGGCGAGGATTGATACAATCCTGATTTTGAAGAGGATCATTTATCTCTCTGACATATCCCACAATCTTCAATATACCTTCTAACTTCCCCTTCAAACAAAGCCAATAGTACCTTAGAACATACTCTAATGTCTTATCTACTCCAAACCACCAAGAGCCCCATTATTTTTTTCCTTAATGATATTCTCCCTCATGGATGAATTTGGAATGCATAACAAGCTTCCTTTGAATATAACTCCTTCTTGTAACATAAAATTATAAAGTTCACCATGAAAAATGTTAGCAAAGTTATAGAAAGTTTTGTAGGAATCTTTAAAATCATCATCCTCTTGGTATAGACCCTTAATTATATCCAAACCCGTAATATGCAACTAAATATCTTATATAGAAAAAAATATCCTACTTAAGACATCAACTACCTTATGATTTTCTCCCTTCTTATGCTTAATTGTGAAAGTGAAAGACTGAAGTTGTTCTATCCATTTGACATGCTTATGGTTCAATTTCCCTTTCTTATTGAGGAGACTTATAGCATGGTTATTGGTAAACACCACAAACTCCTTTGTCATGAGATAATATTGTTCAAATATTGAAAATAATAGGGGGAGGGGGGGTTTGTATCAGTTATCCTCGAGTATAGATGTACCAATTCAACATTTAACAACTTAATCAATCTCATAAAATCACTCAGTCAATATAGAAACTTCTCAACAACATAACTTATTCATTCACCACTAGCTCATTGTTCATTATATGTGGACTAATAGAAATAAAAATAGTAAATAAAATGCATCAAAAAACAAAATTCACACATATATGACACCAAGATTTAACATGGAAACCCAATTTGGGATAAACCACCAAGTAACATGCTGCCACTTTTCACTCTTTTGAAGTGAGCTTGGTTAAAAGCCAACCCTATCAAAAGTTAAAAACAAACTATTAGGTGTGAACTTGGTAAAGGATTTAATCAACTTGTTATGAGTGGCTTGGTTAGAGGAATTTGGGTCATTCCATGAGAATGTCACGTTGATTAATGGATTTTACTACCACAATTGTTAGAAAGTAACAACTAGGTTTGATCTATCAAGATACAACTTTACAAATTTAGATCTCCATTCAGCTCAATTCTTGGTTCATTGAATTAACCCTAAATTATCTCTTAGATACTCAAATGCATCCTTAGGTAATGCCTTAGTTAATATATCACATATATGCTCCTTTTGTTCACATATTCTAGTCTCCCTTATTTGTCTTTTACTAACTCTCTCAAGTAATCATACTTGATTGCAATGTGCATGGTGTTACTATGCATTGCATGATTCTTAGATATGTTTATATCACTTTTGTTATCACAATATATCACCACAGGTTCAATAATCTCTTCCTTTGTACCTTTCAACAATTGCTTGATTCAAACAATGTTCGAAAAATGAACTCCAACAACAACATACTTAGCCTCTAATGTGGATTGAGAAATATAGTTTTGCTTCTTGATTTCCCATGAAATCAATTTATTTCCTACAAAGAAATCTCCTCCACTTGTACTCTTTTTATCATCAATGTTTCTAATCCAATTAGCATTTGTCTAAACTTTTAGCTCAAACTTGTCAGTCTTCTTGTACCATAATCCATAGTCTTCTATTCCTTCCAGATATATCACTATCCTTTTCATAGTCATCATTTGATTCTCCTTAGGATTAGAAAGAAATATTGCAAGAATACTAACTGCTAATGCAATGTCAGGTTTGTTATGAACAATATATTGAAATTTTCCAATCATTGACCTATACAATGTCTGATTTACTTCAGAAAAATCATCATTATTTGAAAGTTTATGTCTAGTTACCAGACATGTTTCAACTAGTCTTGAATCTTCCATTCTAAAAGTCTTCAATATCTCCTTGATATATTTTGATTGTGTAATGTAAATACCTTTCTTCATCTAATAAACTTGCAAACCAATAAAGAATTTAATCTCTCCAAACATAGACATCTTGAATTCTTTCTTCATCTCATTAGCAAGTGATTTACATAACAAATCATGTCCTCCAAATATGATATCATCAACAAAAATTTCAACTAGCAATATATTACACTTAGATTCACTTTTAAAATACAAATTTATATTGTCATTAATTCTTGCAAAACCAATTTTCACCAAATAATTGTCTAAACTTTCATACCATTCTCTAGGGGCTTGTTTCAAACTATATAAGGCTTTGTGCAATTTGCATACTAGGTTCCTCCTTTTAAGATCAACAAATCCTTTAGGTTGTTCAATGTAGACTTCTTCTTCCAAGATTATATTCAGAAATGCAGATTTCACATCCATTTGATATACTTTAAAACCTTTGTAAATAGCATAAGAAAGAAAAGTTCTTACTCCTTAAAACCTTGCAATTGGGGTAAATGTTTCTACATAGTCAATTCCTTCCTCTTGTACATATCCCTTACAAACTATTCTTTCTTGGTTCCTTCTAACTTCACCTTTCTCATTCATCTTATTTCTTAATACCCACTTTATTCCAATCACATTCTTATCATTTGGTCTTGGTACCAATATTCGTGTCTTATTCTTCTCTATTTGATCAATCTCCTCATTCATTTCTTTAATCCAATGTTCATTTTAACTAGTCTAGGTTAAAACTCACATAGTAAACATATATCATTCTTCAACTTGTTTCTTGTCATGATTCCTAAATCTTTATTTCCAATGGTTTGATGTAGTGTAATGTTTCTTCTCGCATATTTTTCTAAGATGGGTTCATATATCCTTTCTTCTTGTGGTATATCACTTGGTCCTGCTTGTTCATCTTCTTTAAGTATTTTTGATGCAACTTGGCATTGTTTTTCTAGTGTTTGGCCTCCTCTCTCTGACATTTGGTTTCTTCTCTATGTGACTCAACTCCTACAACTTGATACTTGGCAACATGCTAATGCTCGACAACATGTTGATGCTCCAAAGGGCTCTTGTGTTGAACCTTGGTAGTGTCTTGTTGTTGATGCTCAACAATTTCTTTCTCTGGTTAAGGTGATGTACTAGGTTCTCCTTCATAGATGTCAAAAATGTTTCTATAATCTCCATGCTCTTTCTTGCATTCCTCTTCATTCTTTCTAAAAAATCATCAACTTTAACATTTGTACTTTCCATAATTCTAATAATGTTAGAATTCAAAGACTTGTATGTGTTTCTTTTAGTGGAATATCCTAAAAATATACCTTCATCACTCTTTGCATCAAGTTTTCATTTCCTAGAATCTTTCAATATATAACACTTGCTTCCAAAGACTTTGAAATAATTGACATTAGGTGTATAGCCATACAAAAGTTCAAAAGGAGTTTTTTGTCTACCTTTCTTAACTTGAACTCAGTTTAGTGTATAAATCACAATACTTACAAGTTCTCTCCAATACTTTTGTGAAACATTATTTTCCATCATCAGTGTTCATGCATAGTCTATGATTGATCTATTCCTTCTTTTAGCTATCCCATTCTTTGGTAGGGTTCTTGATGCACTCATTTGTCTCTTGAATCCTTTGTCATTGTAGAATATATTGAAGTCGTCTAATATGAATTCACCTCCTCTATCTGATCTCAAGCACTCTAAATTCTTACCTGTTTCCTTTTCAACTCTAGCCAAATACCACTTAAATATTTGAAATGCATCATATTTTTCTTTAAGAAACATCATAGTCATAATTCTAGAAAAATCATAAACAAATAGAATAAAGTATTCATCACCATAATAGCTTTGCACTCCTATAAGATGACATAAATAAAAATGGACTAACTCCAAGATATCATTAGAAGAATAGGTATTTGTCTTGAAACTAGACTTTGTCATTTTTCCCACTTGATATTGTTTGCACATCACTTTATAAGGTTTTCTCAATCTTGGTAATCCTCTTACTCTTTTCATCTTACTAATGTTTACTAAATTATCAAAATTTACATGACATAACCTCTAATGGCATAATCAAACATCTTCAAATTGAGAAAATAGACATCTATCATTATATAGTTCTAGATAGAACATGTTACCTCTTGTTTTTTCTCTACTTCCAATTAGTTCATCAATAGCATCATATATCTTTGCCTTCCTATTTTGGAATTCAACATGGTATCCCAAGCTATTCAACTATGCCACACTCAATAGATTATATTTCAACCATCAACCCAATATGGACTATCACATCTAATCTTATCATTCAATATAATTGATCCTTTACCTTTCACATAACACGATGCATCATTTCAAAACTTAACGCTACTCCCATTATAATGGTCTAGCTTTTCAAACTTACTTGTATCACTAGTCATATGATGTTAGAAACCAATATCAAATATCCATCTATCATTCTAATTCACATGTGAGATTAAATAAGTTTTCTCATCCTCATTAGATTCATCTTTCATTACAATATTAACAACTTCATCATTTTCATCAATATCACTATCAAAACCATCTGCTTCAGCAATGTAACATGATTTCTTAATGTTTCCTTTGTAGTCTTTGTTACCTTGGTTGTCTTTGTTATCTCTCCTTCCTCGATATTTTTTGTCTTGCCTTTCTTTCTTCTCATCTTTGTCAGGAAATTTTACAACAATATGACCAACTTTTTTACATGTAAAATAGATAATAGAAAGTTTACCTTTGTATTTTCCTTTTCCTCTTAGTAGCTTTATTGCTAGTAATGCTTCTAACTTGTCAAGGTCATCATTTGATTCAATATAATAGTCCACGAGCTTATTCTTTTTCTTTTTTTTTAGATCCATTATTGATTAATTGAGACTTGAAAGCACATTCAATAGTAAAGTGTGTATAGTTATCAAAATTTTACAATTCAAATGTAGTTAGAGTACTAATTAGACTATCCAAGGTCAGATCATTACTAGGTGTACATCTCAGTTCTCGAATTGAAGATACTCAAATTGCATAGATAGGAAGTAAAGTCCTTGATACCTTTCTTATCATAGTCTCATTAGATATGTCTATTCAAACTCCTCTAATTTCATTCACACCTTCCTTGATTTGGCCACAATATTGTGCAACAGTCTCTCCTTTTTTCATTCTCATTTCATCAAACTTGCCTCTCAAACTTTCTTCTTTATCCTTTAACACAATTTTGTCTCTTCCATGATTTTGTGCCAACTTATCCCATATTTTATTTGCAATAGTACAATCCTTTACATCATCAAATTCAACATAACTCAGGTAATATATCATACCTATCATCATTTGGTTGTGCTTATTTTAGAAAGTAAAGCTCACCAAGATAATTGAGAGGAGGTTGGGGGGTAAATCAGTTATCCAGTCATTAAGAAATTTATCAACTTTATTAATCCTTAACCATGTGAACAATATAACTTGGAACCATAAGAAGATACACATACATAATAACACCAGATATGTTAAGTAGGGAAATCATTGATCATAGGGAGAACCTTGGTGAGGATTGTACTCATGAAATGATGTACTGATATAAAAGTTCCTTGTAAGAGGATGGATTCTATTAGAAGTGAATCAAATCCATTATGTAGAATAATAGAAATAAATCATCTTGAACTCCTCTATCCTCTTGACTAGTCCAATCCTCTTCTAATCTTAATACCAGATCACCAACCTCACATCTAATAATCCCTTGGATCACTTACTCACATTTACCAAATACTTCACATATCACACTTTAATACACACTTTCTTACACACACACATCATCCACAAGGAAAATAACCTTCCTTTATACCATATCCTCAAAATAATTCCTTGAGTCAACCTTGAGGCTTTCCCAATTAACTATAATAGGACCTCATTAAGATATTACAATCATTTTACAATTATAAGATATTGTCAGCTCATAGTCTTAACAAATTCTTACATGTGTGACTTTTCACCTTGTGCACTCACTTTTGTCATCATTAGGTTGTCTTCTATCATTCTATAACCATGTTCATCATGGTTCTATCTCTATTAAGAGATACAATCCAAACATCATAAAACATTTCTCAGATACTATGTCTATACATTGTCCTCTGTAATCTTCAAAAAACTTTCACATGTCTTCAACTCTTTTTACATGCACTTGTCCACTTCATTAGGACGTAGTGTAGAATATGTTCTCAAATACACATGACTTAATCATCAATATGTTTGTACAACCTCATTCTCTATCTTCTACTGTGCTAGTCTTTACAAAAATAATACTATGTTGACAATAATGACAAAAATAGCCATGAATACAACCTGTCAATCATGCTAACAATCTCTCTAGGTATTCTAGAAATGCATAGAATACTCCCCCAAAGGAATACCATCAACATTCATGCTAAAAATCTCCCCCTTTGGCATTGATGTCAACATAGATGAAAGACATCTATGTTCCAAGAATACCAAATCAAACTCCTCTATTGTTGTTGTTGCTACTCTCTTCTTTTCAAATCCTTTTCATCAATCAAATCTTAAACTCACAAGAACATTTTTATGTTTGTGCTTCCTCATTATTAGGATCAACATCAGTTGCTCACATTCTAACTCACAGGTACAACTCTCCATTCTTATCTATCTTACATGGATGGAAATCAAATGTTGACAACTTCTCCCCCATTGATATCAATCAATCTATATAGGAACAATTATCCCCCATACATATATGTTTCATGTACAAAATCTCTCCCCTATTATGTTAGAGATTTTTTAACTTATTCTCCATCTACAAAACTTCTCCCCCATACATAGGAGATTTGTTTCATGCAATCTCTCTCCCATTGACATCAATGACAAATACTACATTATGTCAATCATCTTCTCCAAGTCTTCAACCAACTCAAGTGTCCAAAGACATTGTTTTATACCAAATACCAAGAGTCCTTGATAACTCTTCTCATTAAAGATCCTCCCTCATATAGGAAGCATCAACATTTAGTTCAGATAAACAATAGTCCTCTGTACCACTGGATTGATGCACTTTTTGCATCATGTACTCAGAAGTAGGTAGGGGCATAACCCCAAGCATACTTCACAAATCCTCAAATTTATCTTTAGGAAAATGCTTCGTAAAGATGTCTACAATCTACTTTATTGTACTCACAAATTCTAATCTGATTTCTTTCTCTGAAACTTTCTCTCTCAAAACATGATACTTAATGGATATATGCTTAGTCTTAGAATACAACACAATATTCCTAGATATACTTACTGTACTTGTGTTATCACAATGGATGATAATAGGTTTTAAAAATCTATCCTAATGTCCTTCAAAATCTACTTCATCCACATAATCTTATTGCAATTGTTTTTTGCTACTACATACTTTGCTTTTGTTGTACTTAATGAGATACAGTCATGTTTCTTGCTTAGCCAAGAAACTATTCTTCTATCAAGGAAAAATTCTCCACTATTGGTGCTCTATCTATCATCCATACTAACTACCCAATCCACATCAATATAAAAATACAAACTAAAATCACTTGATCTGTCATACCACAAACCAAAATCAAGAGTACCCTTCAAATATCTAAATATTCTCTTTACTGCTACATGATGTGCTTCTCTAGGATCTTCTTGAAATCTTGCTACTATTCCAACTTCATTTTCTATATCTAATCTAGTGTGAGTTAGATATTGCAAACCTCTAATCATATATCTATGCTTCTTCTACTCAACTATAGGTGTCTCATCTTTGCTTGATAACTTGTGGCTAGTTATCATGGGTGTACCAATAGGCTTACAACTTTCCAAGCCAAATCTTTTCAAAAATTATTTTAAATACTTAGTGTGCGATAGGAAGGTAGCATCATTGTTCTACACAATTTATAGACCCAAGAAAATTTTCATCTCACCAATCATGCTCATCTCAAACTCATTCTTCATTTCATCAAATGTCACTTGATTCATCGTTTCCTGCAATTATTATGTCATCCACCAATATCATAGTAATCAACAATTCATTCTCAATTTCTTTCAAATATAAATTTTTATTTGTCGTACCTTTAGCAAATCCCAACTTTGCCAAGTATTTGTCCAATCTTGCATACCTGGTTCTAGGTACTTTCTTTAGGTCATACAATGCTTTCTTCAATCTACATACCACGTCCTTTTCTTTTGTCAAAGGAAATCCTTTACGAAACTCAATGTAGACTTCTTCTTCAAATTCTCCATTCAAAATTATGACTTTACATTCATCTGATACATTTTGAAATACATCCTTAGTGCTTCAATTTTGGCAACATGGGAAAATGTCTCTTCATAATCTATACCTTCTTGTTCTGAATATCCTTTGCATGCCAATCTTTCTTTATCCCTTATGACCTTGCCCTGTTCATTCATCTTGTTTCCAAAAACTCATTTAGTTCCTATAGCATTCTTGTCTTTAGGTCTAGGAACCAATTCCCATATCTCATTCTTTACAATTTGATCTAGTTCTTCCTTCATTGCTTGAGTCTAATAATCATCCTTACATGCCTCATCTACACTATTTGGTTCAAGCTGAGAAATTAAACACAATTCTTCACGTACTATGTTTCTTTTCATAAATTCTTTTTTCTTTTCTTCCAATGATCTGATTAGTAGGGTGGTTCTTTGTCAAATTCTATTTCTTTGTTAGCGTTGTTGTTTCAACTCTTACTCTTCTCTAGGTTAGATCTTGGTTCTCTTTGTTCAAAAAATTGAACATCATTCTAAAAATCATTGTTAGTCTCAAATAAAACTTCAACATTTTCTATAATAGGTTTGGGATTATCTTCTTCTTCATCAGAGTTATAATCTAACATTTCCTCTTTAACTCCAATTTTTTGTCTACTTTTACCTTTGCACACTCAACAATTGTCTTAGTTCTTTGATTAAAACATCTATAAGCTTTGTTTTCCAATGAATAACCAATGAACATACCTTCATCGCTTCTTGCATCAAACTTACCAATATCATCGTCTCTCTTTATGTAGCACTTACTTCCAAAAATTCTGAAATACTTCACTGAGGGTGCATGTCCAAATCATAATTCATAGAGAGTCTTGTTTGTACCTTTTCTGATTTGCACTTTGTTCATTGTGTATACTATTGTATTGATTTTTTCTCTACAAAATGTCTTTGATACATCATTCTTGAACATCACAGCTCTTAATGCTTCTATTACAGACCTATTTCTTCTTTCATCAATCTCATTTTACTCAGGGGTCTTAGGTGCTAATAGCTTTCTCTTGATGCCATTTTCTTCACAAAGGGTTTTAACCTCTGTCAATACAAACTAATTACCTCTAAATGATCTTAAGAATTTTATATTTACTCCAAATTCATTCTCAACTTTGTTCCTAAACTACTTAGACTTTTCAAGTGCCTCAAACTTTTCTATAAGAAATGCTACCCATATCATTCTAGTGAATCATCAACAAAAATCATGAAGTATCTTTCACCATAGAATCCTCTTATTCTAGTAGGACTAGTCAAATCTATATGAACAATCTCTAATTGTGTTGTGGTAGTGAACTTTTTGCTAGGGAAAGCAATTTTCTTCTACTTAGCCATAACACATTCTTTGCACACAACATTAGTTGGCTTCACAATTTTAGGTAAATCTCTGACAAAAAATGTACTACTAGCCTTCATGATATTATCAAAGTTTATATGAAACAATATTCTATGGCACAACCAACCGTTATTCACTTTTGTAACCAAACATGTCATCTTTGTAGGGTTTAATTGAAAAATATTACCTTTGGATCTTATACCAATGTCAATCAGCTTACCATATTTATCTTTGATGATGCATGTCTTCTCTATGAATTGAAACTAAGAACCTTTATCAACCAACTATCCAACACTCAATAAGTTATGCTTTAATTCATCAAAAAAATAGACATCATCATTGTTAGTCTTTCCATCAAGAGTGATAAATTCTATTCCCTTGATATGAGAAGATGCATTGTTACCAACTTTGACAATTCCTCCATCATGATTCTGAACTTAACAAATTTAATCACATCTCCAGTCATATGATGGGAATAACCATTATCTATAATCCAATCAAAGTTATTTTCAACTTGCAAAACTAGGGCTTTCTCTTCTCTAACTTCTTTTTCATGATTTTCTTCTTTTATAGCTACAAATCCTAACTCATCATCACTTTCACTCTAAACTCTTTCTTCATAATCATCATCTTCATTTGCATACAAATAATCTCTAGGCTTTCTAGACTTGAAATTCTTCTTATACTTTTTCTCTCTTTTAGGACACTTAGAAGCATAATGACCAAATTCATTGTAAGTCCAACATTGAAAGATTCTCTTACCATCTGGTTCTCTCCTTACAAGTAGGGATTTTCCTTCTTTAATTCTTCTATTCTCATCAGATCTAGTTCTCCTACTACTACCGTAGTCTCCAATAGTGCTTGCACTTCTTGATAAAGAATGATGAACACTTATGCACTAAATGTTGCTTCTACTTTGGGAAAATATCTAGATTTTTTTAATCTCAATTCTACTACTTCTAATCTTCCTAGTAGCATCTATCTAGTAAAATTCTCAATGCAGGGTATCACAAGCTCAATCATCTGCATTGTTTTTTTGAATGGTGGGGTCAAAGTTTCAAGATCTTCCAAATAACCTCATCTTTAGTTTTAGATCAATTGCAAGACTTAATACCTACAAAAATTTCTAATATTATGCCAATATAACTTCTTAAAGATTCTTCTTCCATCATTCTAGCATCTTGAAACAAACATATCCAATTATGCAATCTAATTCTTTTAGTTTGTGCATCACCTTCAAATATAGTTGCTTAAGCTTTTGAAAATATATGAGATGTATCTAAGGATTTTACCTAATTGTATTCATTCTTAGGAAGAGTTGACAATAATGCTTCTTTAGCAATCATATTGCACATAAATAGATCTCTTTTAGTTTCACTTTATACCTCAAGTTTATTTTCTTCCACAATCTTCTTTCCATTCTTTGTCATCAGCCAATACCCTAGACCCATACATAGAAAATGAGTCTTCATATTATCTTTCTAGTTGTCATAGTAAACTCCATCAAGTTTAGGACTTTCTTTTCTCAAGTGACCCACAATTAATCTCCTTAAGTTGTTAAACTTTTCCTTTAAGGACCCAATGCTTTGATACCAATTGTTAGAAAATAAAGTCCACCAAGATAACTAAGAGGGTGGGAGGGGGGTGAATCAGTTATCTAATCATTAAAATAATTATCAACCTTATTAATCCTTAACCATGTGAATAATATAGGTAGCAACTATAAGAAGATACATATACACAATAATACTAGATATGTTAACTAGGGAAACCCTTAATAAGAGGGAAAAGCTCAGTGGAGATGGTACCCACAAAATGATGTACTAATATAAAAGTCCCTTGTAAGAGGATGGACTTTGTTAGGAGCCAATGAAATAGATTCAGTACATATCAATCCCTATTAAGAGACTTTGAATCCCTGTTAGGAGATTCTAATGCTATTAGGAGTTGTGCCAACCCTTGTTAGGAGTTGTAGAAGGTAGAAGGTTCCATTGTCCAAATAGCTCAAGGGAAAGACCACTGAACTCACTATCCAACTGATCTCTATACCATTCCTTTTAGAATAATATAAATAAATGATCTCAAACTTATCTATCCTCTTGATTGGACCAATTCTCTTATGATCTTAGTACCATATCACCAACCTTGCATTGAATAATCCCTTGGATTGCTTACTCACATTTACCAAATACTTTGCATATCACACACTTGAATATAAAATTTCTTACACACACACACACACACACACACACATTATCCACAATGAAAATAACCTTCCTTTATACTACATCCTCAAAATGATTCCTTGAGTTGGCCTTGAGGCTTTCCTAATTAATTATAATAGGACCTCATTAAGATATTACAATCATTTTAAAATTAAATGATAAGTCTTAACAAATTCTTACAAGTGTGACCTTTGACCTTTTGTACTCACTGACATCATCATC
The DNA here is from genome assembly GCA_028749045.1 of Cupressus sempervirens. Lineage (NCBI taxonomy): Eukaryota > Viridiplantae > Streptophyta > Pinopsida > Cupressales > Cupressaceae > Cupressus > Cupressus sempervirens. The sequence continues at coordinate 716,309,605 of CM053789.1, forward strand.
ATCATGTTTTCTTTATCACTGTCTAGTTGTACTCATCATGATTTTATCTCTATTAAGAGATAGAATCGAAACATAAGAAATTATTTTTCAAATACTTTGTCTACACTATAATGCCCCACCTAGAGATCCTTGGAACAAGGATTCAATTCAAGCCAAACTTATTTTTTTGAACAAGTATGGATGCACATGACAACATCATACAGGGATCACAAAGATCACAATAGAAGACTTCACCAACAATTTGAGCAACCAATGAATCTCCAAATGTCATAACCAAGCAAAATGACAAACTACAAAAGATGCACAACTAAATTCAAATCAAAAAATTCAAAATTCAAAATGTATCACCAAAGGATTAAAGAGCACCTAAGAGGGTAGCCAATACACTTTCCAAAAAGTTTGGGTCAAACTGAAAGGTGCCCGTTGCCACTTGGACTATTTTTTTGCAAATACCAAGCGATACTTTAAATCAGTACTAGGTGATACTTTCTAGTATCATACGACCTTTTTCAAGAAGGGGTGTGACACTTTCATGGTTTGGGAAAGACTTCTCTGAAGGGCATGTGATACTTTACTAGTATCATATGACACTTCTTCAATAGAGGTGCAATACTTAAGAGTATCACATGATAGATCTCTATTGGGCGTGTGACACTTTATTGTATCACCCCATGCTAACACATGGTCACCCATGAACACAAGAAAAACTCCTAAGGACAAACTAAAGAGATAAAACAAGTTTAGAACCTCCACACTGGGGAATACTAGATCCACAATTCAAGGTGTAAACACTCAAACACAATACTGAAAGATGGAAGCTACATCTAACCATCTAATCAAGTGAGGAACATTGTAGTGTACTAAAATAACATCACAATAAATAGAAATAACATTGCAATAAATAGTACAACCAAACTAAGTATGCAATCCCAACCATAATAGCATCATAGGACCATCGTGGGCCCTAGCCATCCCCCGCACATAATATCCCAAGCTACTAATCAAATTGTCAGTACTATCATATAAGGATGTCACTACTAAAATAGGCTACAACATAAGCATAAGGAAATCTAACATGCTAGAAGTAAAGCATAAGATAATCTTACAAATATGGATAACATCATCTATCATATGCTAATCAACATAATAAAGGAAATGTGTCAATAACTAACATCATCTAAACATGATATACAAGCATTCCAATGAAAGCATAAATCACAAGAAAACATACTTTGGAACCCAAAGTACTAAGTGAAAACATCTAGTAGCGATCACACTAGGACAATAGGTCATCTCTGTACACCAATCCCCAACATTGGTATGGGTAGCTACATCTCTCAGCCATGTGAAACCCATAGGCCCACTCTCATTGTGCTGATGGTGATAATGATCCAACCACAAACACACAAAAAGCACAACATCCATAGCTAACACTCACACTAGATAGTATGATGACTGAAACCAAGAACATGGATAATGCATAAACTACAGGTCTTGGTTAGACACTCAATGTGCTACTAAGTAGGGTTGACATTATGGAGAGTCACTTGGAATTAACAAGCCCAAGATCAAATCTGTGCAGACTCAACTTCCCAACAGAAGGCTCTCACACTGAAGCATTATTTTATTTTCTTAGATTTTATTACCATTTGCACATTTTATTTAGAAGCATTGTCATGATACTAGGCTACAAGATAGAAGACCCCTCCATATGCTACCTTACCCTACCCATGCTCATCCAATGATGAGTGCTTGTAGGCATGCAAATTCCCAACCCAACCCCAATGATCATAACTTCCAGAAGTACCACAAAAAATTGAGCTTTGCAAGTCACTTAAAAAATGTACGTGCATGTACTCATGTGTGGCCCACCACCATCATGAAGATCATAACACAAATACTAGATGAGAACACAAAAAATATATCACTCAATCAAAAATAACTTGGGAAGATAGATTCTACATGAATCCCAATGACAATAAAACCATACATCATAAATCACTCAACTGGCCTCAATCTTGGAGTATGGATTCTACATGAATCCCAATGATGCAACAAGAAAAAACATCATAAATTCACTTAACCATCCTCAATTCAAGAGTATGGATTCTACACAAATCCTAGTATCCATGAAACAATAACAAGGGTCCAAAAGAAATAATAACATCAGGTATAAAATCACTCAATCAAACACAAATTCACCAGTACGGATGTAGCACACATTCCAATGCAAACATAAAAGTGTAACAATAGTTTAACTAACATCTTATAAATAATCTAAGTCCACAACCAACATCATGCCAAGAAAACCTAAGAAAATTAGGTAGCATGCAAATTGAGGTAAAAACCCCGAATAACTGGAAAACTTTGAAAGTAAAACCCATTTGGTCTTAGGGCACAAAAAGCATAAATATCAAATAAAATCTAAGTTTGGAGTCTATATGCAAAAAAAAAATCATAACAGTAAAAAACCCCTAACCCTCATCTCAAAAAATTAGGGAAATGCTCATACCCATCCAACTGGGTAGAGCCAACATATAGAAATGGAGGGGAACACTAGTTCTCAACCTCCTAACAAATGGCTACCAAAAAAAAAAATAGAAATGGAGAAAAAATAATAAAATGGGAGAGCCCTACCTCACAACCAAAAGGAAAAAATAGGAATCTGAGTCATAAAATAAAAAGCATGTAGAAGTAGCTAAAAATCAAGGCAATCCAAAGTCTCCCTGAGCTAGATCCAACAAGACTGATCTTGCAATGATCCCACACTTGTAGCTCCCACAATGAACAAAATAGTAAATCCTCAAGAAGAGGATTTTGGGTTTTACTCTCAAACTTTCTAATTCAAAAGTGCGAAATCAAGAATTAAATTCCTTTTTAGATACTTATTCACTTTTCAAGCGAATAATCGATTAGGAAAAATAACCAACCAACCTAGTTAAACCCTCAATCAACCCAAATGAAAATAGGTTATTCCTAGCAATATGAATTCATTTATGGAAAAGCTACCAAAAAATTAAATTAAATGCCCAAAAACTAAAAAACACAAAAATTTCCCTAACAACTTTTAGGATGATGTGAACCTCTAAATGCACAGACATGCTCACTGGTCTAATCACATAATGAAAATGAGTTTAGATTTAATAATCACCAAAAGGATTAATTAAACAATTAAAAAAAGGATACATCGACCATAACATTGGTAAAATAGGAATGGTTGAATCACTAACTCCATGTACCATTGTCAGGGATATAAATCCTACACACTAAACAACATGATAAAGTACAATTGCATATAATAACATAGCCAGAGCAATAAATATATTAAATGACTAATTCAACCATTTATTCAATTATACTAAAATAACTCATTTACATCAATCACATTCACATATATCATAATGAAGCAAGAATGAAGTAAATAACCATAGAATTAAATCCATCACATAACATAATTCGGGATATGTCCAAATACCGGATAACCAGATATCATCATAAAACACACTGTCATCTCAAAATGGCATCATCATGCAATACGACCAATTGAACATCATAGTAGTCTAACATCTAAGATAATGAAATCAAAGTAGAACATATAACTCTCAAGTCATCTCAAACATAAAATATAACATGAGCCATCAATATCTCTCAAAGCAAAATATAACAAAGTAAATATCTGTAGCACATAACCAAAGAGTCCAACATGGACAATCCATTTCTAGTTATTTAAGTATTTAATAATGGTAGTTTATGTTGGAAATATAAGAGGAGTAACTGAGAGGGGAGGGGTGAATTAGTTACTACTAAAATAAATCCCAGATCCCTTAGATGTCAGTACAAAAATGTAAACTGAAAAACTGAATACTGTTGAAGCTTGGTAAACACAAACAAAATGTTGTCACTCGATAATAACTAAATTAGCTTGGTAAGTTCTTAATGTATAAACCTTTAGATGTTGTCAGTGATTAACATTACTTTAACTAAGTTGCAAATACATAGCATGAACACAGTAGACTCCAAGATTTAACGTGGAAAATCAATTTGGGAAAAACTACCAATTGCAACTAGTTACTGTTTTCACTCTTCTGAAGTGATCATCGCTAGGAGCCAACCCTATTAAAAGTTACTAAACACACTGTTAGGTGTGACCTTGTTAAAGGATTTAATCACCCTATTAGGAGTGACCTTGTTAGAGGTCTTGAGACAATTCAATAGAACTGCCACTTTGTTAGAGGATTTACAAATAGCTTTTAAGCCAATTGATCTATTAAGAGATTTAGATCACCACTACAATGGTTAGAGAGTAACAATAAGATGACTTGATTTGAATGCAACTAATTTGCTGATTATAGATCTCTGTTTTGGCTTGTACTTGATCTTTCCTGATCTAATATATCTTTGTTGCTCCACAAGGATATTTTTCTTATCCTTCAAATTTGCTTCATCTTCTCATCACCAGCTCTTCAATCACATCATCATGAATTACACACTTTCACTTTTGAAATCACAACTTTGTCAAGTTGACTCAAATACAACTTAGAATAATCAATATTCATCACCTTAGTGGGTTTGAATCAATAGATAACTCAATTAATCTTAGTACAACAAAATAAGAAAATCTTTCGTTAGCTAACCCAAATTAGTAGAAACTGACTCAGAAAAGATTTCCTTTGTTAACCAACAGAAGCTCAGTTAACACTGAAAACTTGTGAAAATCCTTTGGCAATCGAGTGAGCTTAGTTAGCACTGGTTCCATCCAACTTTCCTTTATTAACCGAGTGAGCTCATTTAACACTCGCTTTCTACAAATTTTTTTCAACGTGCGAGTGAACTCAATAGACACTACCTTCTAAACTTGGCAAACACAAGAATGCTCGGTAGATACTAAGAACTATCTTCACTACCTGAGTGAGATTGACATATACTAACTAATAATGATTATGACATTTGTGTAACATCAAAGATAACACACAATTAATCAATTGCATCTAACAATCTCCCTCTTTGGCATTGTTCACAACACAACATGTCATAGTACAATGAAATTTTGGATTTAGACTTAAGAACTCCCTCTATCAGTATGAGCTCTTCCTTTCACTAGATTTTTTCACAAAAACTGCTACCAAATTCATTCAGAACATTCTCCCTCTTTCAAAAAACTTCTTTTTGGAAAACTTCTTCGTCTTTGGTTCCTTACTATATTTTGGTTCCAAACATTTCTCACAAATATGACAGTAAACTTCTCCCTCTTTGACAACACATTCCAAAGATAATAATTCTGTAAATACCAATGTACCTTAAGTACTAATTCATCTACAATATGCCCTTGTTAATTCTACACCAACTGATTGATCTTCAATAGGTTATGGTTGATGCATTCATAAAACTTCATTTAGTGAATTTTAGATAGGGGAATGAACCCTAGCTTACCTCTTAGATACAAAAATGCATCCTTAGGTAATGGCTTGGTGAATATATCTACAATATGTTCCTTTATATTCACATATTCTAATTTGACTTCTTTACCTTGCACTAACTCTCTTAAGAAGTGATATTTTGTAGAAATATGTTTTGTTTTGGAATGCATTACTGGATTCTTTGATATGTTTTTGATTAGATAAATAGGTTTTACAGGGAACCTAAAACCCGAAAGTTAGTACATAAGAAGGCTGATAATAAGCATGATAGCCCAGCCAAAAAAGTAAAAGTTCAAAGGCTGATAATAAGCATTAAGCCCATCCAAAGGAAAAAGTACTGAGAAAAGACCAAGAAAAGGAAACAAACAAAGCCATAGCCAAAAGCTAGCACAAAAAGCCAAATGACAATGAAAAACAAAAGAACATGCAAGAATTATTCCTCGTTCTTTTGCTCTTGATCCTACATCACCTAAGCAGCCTCAAATGCATGTTGATTCTCCTCTATTTCCATCTGTTTCCCTCTTGGATTCCCCTAGTCCTATGCAGGAGTGGAGTTGTCCTTTGTAGGGTCATCCTCCATTCTGGCCTTGTCTCTGTCTTCTCCATCCTCATAATCGTGTGTTTCTCTGTCTTTGATCTAGCCCATGAGAGAGATGATGTTGTTGTTGATGGAGCTTAACAAGGAAAACATCTAATTGGCAAGGTTGTGATTGTAGTTTTCCAGATTGTGTATCCTCTGTTCCGCTAGAGTGAGCCTATCAACCGATTCTTTGATATGTTGATTGCACTAGTGTTATCACAATATATGACTACTGGATCTTTGATCTCTACCTGCATTACTTCCAACAGTTGTTTGAACCAAAAAATGTTATAACAATTGACTATTTCTACTACATATTCTTCCTCTGCTGTGGATTGAGATGTATAATTTTGCTTCTTGCTTGTCCAAGATACTAGTCTTTTACCAAGAAAGAAGGCTCCACCACTAGTGTTTTTTCTATCTTCAAGACTTTCTGCCCAATCAACATCAGTAAACACTTTTAAGTCCAATTGTCTCCAAGTTTATACCATAGACCATAGTCTTTAGTACCTTTTAGATATCTCATGATTCTCTTGACTACCATCACGTAATTTTCTTTGAGATTTTCTGATAATCTTGCCATTATTCCAACTGCTAGAGAAATATCAAGCCTTGTGTGTACTACATACTACAATTTTCCAATCATTAATTTGTATGCAATCTTATCTACTTCTTTGGAATCATCATTTTTGGAAATCTTATGTCTAGTAGCCATAGGTGTTCCAACTAGTCTTGAATCTCCATTTCAAAGTATCTCCTTGATATATTTAGATTGAGTAATATAGATACCATTTATGTTCTTCTATATCTGCAATCTAACAAAGAATTTTATTTCACCAAACATGGACATCTCAAATTCTTTACTCATTTCTTCTAAAAATACTTTGCACAAGTTATAATTTCCTGTAAATAGAGTATCATTCACAAATATCTCTACCAATATAATCTTCTTGTCTAGTCCTCCCTTGATATACAGACTACTATTATCATTAGTCCTTTGAAAACCAATGTGTACCAAGTAATTATGAAGTCTTTCATACCAAGCTCTAGGAGCTTTCTTGAGACCATATAATGCTTTGTCTAAATTGCAAACTATGTCTCTTCTGCTAGGATCTACAAAACCTTTTGGTTGTTCAATGTAGACTTCTTCATCAAGAATTCTATTCAAGAATGCAGATTTGACATCCATTTGATATACTTTAAATCCTATATGTATTGCATATGCTAGTAAGGTTCTAACACCTTTTAGTCTTCCCACAAGAGAAAGAGTATCACCATAGTCAATACCTTCTCCTTGGGAATAACCTTTGCACAGTGCTTTGATTCTTGAAACTTTTCCATCTTCATTCAACTTATTTCTAAATACCCACTTTGTACCAATTACATCTTATCCTTGGGTTTAGGAACAAGAGTCCAAGTTTTGTTCTTTTCTATCTGTTCTATTTCTTCTTTTATTGCTTTAATCCAACTTTCATTTTCTAGAGCATCTTTAACACTTCTAGGTTCAAATTTCAACAAGTAAACATGTACCTTTTAGTTTGCCTCTTGTCATTATTCCATATGATTTGTCTCCAATGATCTGATTAGGTGCATGATGCCTTCTAACATATCTTGCTAACATAGGCTCTTTGGTCTTTGAATGAGTTCCACCATCTTCTTTTTGAATTCTAGTTTCAAGCTCAGGTCCTTCTATCTATGACTTGGGTCTATTAGGCTTGGTTTCAACTAGCTCAGTAGCCTATGATTATGACTCAGGTCCTTCAAACTATAGCACAAGTTGCACTGTCTGCAACTCGCTAACTATTGGTGTTTCTAGGGACTCGAGATATGAAGCTTCTTTTCTCTTAGATAGATTTGGTAGGGTATTAGGTTCATAGTAAACAAATCTTCTATAATCTTCTAGCTCCTTGTTGCTATCTTCTTCACTCTTTTCTACAAACTCATAAATTCTTACATGTGCACTTTCTATGATTTTGTGAGTAGACAAATTCAAACATCTGCATGCTTTACTTTTTTAGGAGTATCCTAGAAATATGCCTTCATCACCTTTTACATCAAATTTTCCTTTTTAATATTCTTTCAATATAAAACATTTGCTGCCAAATTCTTTCAAGTAACTCACATTAGGTTTGTAGCCATACCATAGCTAGTAAGGTGTTTTAAAAAAAAACCTTTCTTCAATTGAACTTTGTTCAATGTATGAACTATAGTACTGATAGCTTCCTTCCAGTATTTGAGAGTAACATTCTTTTCAATCATCAGGGTTCTTGCACAATCCATGATAAACCTGTTTCTTTTTTAAGCTATACCATTTTGTTGTGGTGTACCAGGGGCTAATACTTGTCTATTGATTCCTCTTTCAATACATAAATTATTAAATTCATGGGAGATGAATTCACCACCTTTGTCTGATCTTAAGCATTTCAACTTCTTTCTAGTTTCCTTTTCTACTCTTGCTAGATACCACTTGAATTTTTGAAAGGCTTTTGATTTTTCTTTTAGATACATTACTGTCATCATTCTAGAATAGTCATCAACAAAAAGAATGAATTTTTTTTCTCCACCATAGCTTTCTATTCCAATAGTTCCACATAAATCTATATGAACAATTTTCAAAACTTTTTCTGACTGATAGTCTTTGCTTTTGAAGCTAGTCTTTCGCATCTTACCAATTTGACAATTCTTGCATAGACCCATGTCAGGTTTCTTCAAACTAGGAATACCTCTTACTCTTATATGTTTGCTTATCTTAACCATATTATCAAAGTTTGCATGACATAGTCTTTTCTACCACAACCAGCTTTCCTCTACTTGAGCAATAAAACATAAAAAATCACTGAGATCAAGATAAAATAGATTACCTTTTGTTTGCTTGCCAGATCCAACCAAATTTTTTTTTCCATCCAATAGCTTGGCTTATCCATTCATGAATTCTACCTTGAATCCAATGTTATTTAGTTGTTCCACACTTAGTAGATTATGCTTTAGTCCTTCAACCCAATAGGCATTTTCACATACAAGTTCTTTAGTCAACAAGATACATTATTTTCCTTTTATGTTACAAGGTTCATTATTTCCAAATCTTATACTACCTTCATCATAATATTCCATATGCTCAAATTTTATTTTTTCACCAGTCATATGATGTGAGTAGCCACTATCAACAATCCATATATCATTTTTGCTAACATGAGAGATAAGTGTCATCTTATCTCCTTCATCATCAGATTCATCTTTCACAACAATGTGTACCATTTTATCTTCACTATTATAAAAATCTTTAGCTATAAAACAATATTTCTTACCTTTTTCCTTGAAGTCCTTGTCATTCTTGGAGTCCTTCTTGCCTTTATGCTTATTGCTTTTCTTCTCATCCTTGATTTCCTTATTTGGACACCTTGCAGCAATGTGACCAACTTCTTCACAAGAAAAGTAGATTAGGGGAACTTTACCTTTATACTTTCCTCTTCCTTTGGAATACTTTCTTGCAAGTAGGGCTTCATCAACTTCAAGATCACTGTCTGAACTTTCTTCTGATGTTCCATCTTCTTCACTTCCTGATTAATTGTACTTTGACCTTTTACCCTTTTCTTTGAGCGAGAGTTTAGCTTTGAATGCAGATTCAATATTTTTTGAACCAGGGACATAATTATCATAGTTTGCTAATTCAAAAGCTATCAGTCTTCCAACTAGAGCATCCAAGCCTAATTTTTTATTTGGATCACATCTCATTTCTTGAATAGTAGACAATCTAATTGAATAAATAGGAAGAAGAATTTTAAGTACTTTACTTACAACAGTTTCCTCCTTAATCTCTCCTCCAAATGCTTTGATTGCACTTACATTGGCTTTGATTCTTTCCATATATTTTGCAATGTTTTCATCTTCTCTCATTCTCATTTGATCAAATTTTCCTCTAATGTTTTCTTCTTTAGCTCTTCTTATATTATCATCTCCTTCATAGATATCTTCCAGTTTATTCCACATTTCATAAGCAGTTTCACAATCCTTTAACTCATCAAATTCAACATAACTAAGAGTAGATCCAATATCAATCATCATGATATTATGATTCTTCTTCTCAACAATATCTTCAATAGGTAATGTTCTAGTGGGAGTCTTGTATTTAGCATTAAGATATTTGCATCCTGAATCACTGATGGTAGCCAGATGTAAACTCATAAGTCATTGCCATGCTGCAAAATTATCTTTGTTTAGCTTGAAAATCCCTCTTTTGTAAGACATCTTGATCTTTAGCTTAGGTCCTTGAAACCTTCTTTGCAAGCACCAAAAGCTCTAATACCAATTGTTGGAAATATAAGAGGAGTAATTAAGAGGGGAGGGGTGAATCAATTACTTCTAAAATAAATCTCAGATCCCTTAGATGTTAGTACAAAAGTGCAAACTGAAAAATTGAGTACTGTTGAAGCTCGAAAAACACATACAAAATGTTGTAGCTCAATAATAACTAAATTAGCTCAATAAGTTCTTAACATATAAACCTTTAGATGTTGTTTGTGATTAACATTACTTTAACTAAGTTGCAAACACATAGCATGAACATAGTAGACACTAGGATTTAACGTGGAAACCCAATTTAGAAAAAACCACCAATTATAACTAGTTACTATTTTCACTCTTCTAAAATGAGCCCTATTAGGAGCCAAACCTTTTAAAAGTTACAGAATACATTGCTAGGTATGACCCTGTAAAATGATTTAATCACCTTGTTAGAGTGGCCTCGTTAGAGGTATTGAGACCATTCAATAGAACTGCCACCTTGTTAGAGAATTTACAAATAGTTGTTAAGCCAACTGATCTGTTAAGAAATTTAGATCATTGCTACAATGGTTAGAGAGTAACAATGAGATGACTTGATTTGAATGCAATTGATTTACTGATTATAGATCTCTGTTCTAGCTTGTACTTGATCCTTCCTAATCGAATATATCTTTGTTGCTCCACAAGGATATTTTGCTTATCCTTCAAATTTGCTTCCTCTTCTCATCACTAGCTCTTTAATCACATCATCATGAATTACACACTTTTAGTTTTGAAATCACAACTTGACCTTATACTTATATCTTCCACTATGTCAAGTTGGCTCATATACAACTTAGAATAATCAATATTCATCACCTTAGTCAATTGGAATCAATAGATAAATCAATTAAACTTAGTACAAAAAAAAAAGAAAATCCTTCATTAGCTAACCCAGCTCGATGGAAACTGACTTAGAAATGATTTCCTTTGTTAACCAACAGAAGCTCGATTAACACTGCAAACTTGTGAAAATCTTTTGGCAACTGAGTGAGCTCGATTAGCACTAGTTCCATCCAACTTTTCTTTGTTAACTGAGTGAGATCATTTAACACTCACTTTTTGCAACTTTTCTTTTGATGCCCAAGTGAACTTGGTAGACACTACCTTTTGAACTAGGCAAACATAGGAATGCTCGACAGACATTGAGAACTATCTTTATTGCCTGAGTGAGCTTAGCATATACCGATTGATAATGATTATGAAATTTGTGTAACATCAAAGAAAACAAAAAATTAATCAATTGTATCCAAAAAGTTTACACAACATTAAAAAGGTACTTAAAACACATAAATGAACATAGTCATAAACATGAATAACCACTAGTGCAGGAGCCTAGTCTAGTGTAGCAAAGTAATAGTACACAGTGCAATCTCTACACACATCTTAGGGTAATCATGAAACAGCAACATGATACCACATTGATCCTGGTGACCACTGGCACAAACCTTAGTGAACCATAAATCACATTATAATCTCATAAATCAACCATAAGCATAATTAAAGAAACTGATATAGTAACATAAATCAAATCACCTCAATAGTGTAGACCACTCATGGTCACAATAATGATCCCTTCTTAAGGAGAGATCAAAAAGGTTGCATCCATTAGGATGACTTACAAAATTCAAATGGGAGAGGCACTACATGCACACTATCATCTCTAATCGTTGAATAACTTTTGTGTTCGACTCTTTGTATGTGCACTTTTCCTCTTCATCAGGACAATGTAGAATATGTTCTCAATTGTGCATGATTTGATCATTAATATGCAATTTGTACAACCTCATACTCTTTCTTCTACTCTGTCAGTCTTCACAAAAATAATACTATATTGACATCAATGAAAAAGATAGTCATGAATGTAACATGTAAATCATGCTAACAATCTCCCCAAGTGTTCTAGAAATTTTTTGAATACTCCCCCTAAGGATTTCCATTATAATTCATGCTAACAACTCCTTTCCCTTTATTTTCTCAATAGTCATGGGTCTAGGTATGTTAATGTATTCATTGTCCGAGTAGTATAATGAAAAATATCCAACTCTAGATAGATGGAATATGATCAAGCATTTCCATGCAGAGAAGTTCTCTTTTTTTAGCTTAGGTACCTCTCTCTTATACATCTTGATCCTTAGCTTAAGTCCATTCAAACTTTCCTTACAATCACCAAAGCTCTTATACCAATTGTTAGAATATATAGAATAATTGGGGCGGGGGGAATCAATTATCCTCAGGTCTAGATGTGCCAATTCAACATTCAAAAAAATTCAAATAAGTTAATCAATCTCATAAACTCACTCTATCAATATAGACACTTATCAACAACTTAACTTATTCATTGAACACTAGCTCTATGTTCAATTTATGCTAACTAATAGAAATAAACCACTAGTAAATAACATGCATCACAAAACAAGATTCACAGATATATGAAACTAGGATTAATGTGAAAACCCAATTTGGGAAAGGTCATTAAGTAACATGCTACCATTTTTTAGTCTTCTAAAGTGAGCTCAATTAAGATCTAACCCTGCTAAAGGTTACAAAACACACTATTAGGTGTGACCCTATTAAAGGATTTAATCACCCTGTTAGGAGTGGCATGGTTAGAGGACTTTGGATCATTCCATTAGAATATCACCTTAATTAAATGATTCACAAATGACTATTAGGTCAACCTTAATTAAAGGTATTACTACCACAATGGTTAGAAAGTAACAACTAGGTTTGATCTATAAAGATACAACTCACTTTTCAAATTTAGATCTCTATTCGACTCAATTTTTGGTTCATTGATTGGACTTCATTATACTCTCCATATCTAATCTTCTTAGAAACCCTTCAAGAAATTACACTTCACCAATCTTCTCATTTTTCCTCTGCTACTTTGTTCTTCATAGGTTCATCACAAAATCACCAATCAACAATGAGCCTACATTAGTAAACATCTCTTGTCCCTCCTTAAATAGGTACCTTTTATCTTTTTATGATTAAATATCACCATAGATGTTAGGGTTTTATCAAATTCATTGAATTTTTCCATTGCTTTGTCCTTCTCCTTTCTTGAAATTTATAGAAACTTCTCTTTGAATCCTTTCCTTTGATATCTTAACAAACTCAATTCGTGCATTAAATATTCTAGCTCATCAATCCTTATCATTTACATATTTTGACCAATCTAAAAATTCAACTATGTTTGCTTCAAATCTTTATTCTTCACAAAGTGTAAAAATGTTGACACTCAGTCATCACAATGTTATTCTTCTCGATCATCATTGGGTAGCTTGGTTTCTACTATTTTGTCTTGCTCAACTCACATTAGCTCACTTGGTCTTTACTACACTTAGTTGCTACTTCATTTTCCTTCCTCACATTTCTCAATCATAACTAACATTTGGATTATATTTCTTTCTTTACTATCTCTTAATTTCGTTAATCTTGTGCTTCATTAACCTAGTAAAACTATCACTCAGTCAAGCTTAGCTTTTTACTTGACTTCTACTCTTCTCTTCTATACATTAACTCAATTGTCTTCTTCACTTCATATAATGATTAAACAACACATTATCTTGTCAAAGACTAATTGATCAAGTTCCCATTCTAATTCCAACATGCTTGCTCCTCTTTACTCAACAACTTCACTACTTTATCTAGTTATCTCTCTTTTCAAATCCCCTTCATCAATGAACTAACATGTCACTCTATACTATTAGAAAATTTCTCACCAGTAAGGTGTTTACATCAATGATAACATAAAAAGTATTCCAATTTTAGTTTCCAAGAAATGCATCCACTTCCTTAAATCTTGTACCATGTCATACAATTCAAGGTGATCATTCAATATCTTTGAAAAGAAGGCTACAAGATACCCTTCTTGACTCAATATTGCTTACTAGCATCACACTCAACCTTAGATACCTTATCAAAATTAGGTAATAGGAGTATGGAGAACTATGCTACCCTTTTCTTGCTTACTAGCATCACACTCAACCTTAAATACCTTATCAAAATTAGGTAATAGGAGTGTGGAGAACTATGCTACCCTTTTCTTGAGGTATTGGGAATAACCATCTACCTCCTTAGTCCATTGAAACTTTCATTTTATACCACCTTTGATAGTGTTGAGGATAGGAACATACATCCCACTAAATCCCTTAATGAAATTCCTATAACAAGTAGAAAGGTCATGAAAACTCTAAACTTCTCCTTGTGAGGTTAGAGCTGGACAATTTAGAATGGAATTTACCTTTGATGGATGCATTTTTAAACCGCCTTGAGAGATTAAAAAAACCCAAATAAACAAGTTTAGTTTTTAGAAACTTACAATTTTCCAAATTAATCTTCAACTTCTCCTCCTCAAGATTTTGCATCATTAACTTCAAATTCTCAAAGTGCTCCTCCTTTGACCAAGTAAATGCCAAGACATTGTCAAGATATACAATAATTTTTTTATGGATAAACTAAACTAAGACCTCATTCATAAATCTCATAAAGATGATTGGAAAATTTCTCAACCTAAAGAGAATGATAATTCATTCATATAACCTCTCATTGGTTTTGAATGGTGTCTTCCATTCATCCCCATGTCTATATGATAGTAACCAAATTTGAGGTCAATCTTTGAATGGTAGCAAGATCAACCCAAGTAGTCTAATAGGTCCTCTACTCTTGGAATTGAGACATATATCTTAAGGTATTTTTTTTATGGATCTTTATTCCATACACAACTTCCACTCTCCATTCCTTTTAGGGGCTAAAAAAAATGGCACGACACAAGGACTTAATCTTTTCCTTATTAGTCATTTATCTAGTAACCGCTACACTTGCTTACTTATCTTTATATTTTTTGGGGATTATTATCTTGTAGGAAGCCTTATTAGGAAATGTAGCTCCTATATTTAGTCAATTTTAATTTAGGTTACTCTCCCACAACAATAATAGGAAACTAGTTGAGCATAATATCTACTTCTTTGGGCAATGGTCCTTGTTTCTTCTTGTCATCTATGGGCTTAACAACTATTACATAACCTTTAGAATCTTCCTCTTTTTTATAGTCAAAACCTTCTTGCATCCTACTAATATCAATGAAAATTGTTGGTGTAAATAAGTATTTACAATTCACACTTCATTTAAATTTACTTAGGATAATGCATTTTTATATTAGTTGTCATGTAGACACCTAAGAATATGCATAGTCATATGAGTTGTCTTGTTGACAACAAAGGAGTTAGCAACTTATTTGAGCACATGGTTTCTACAAAATCTCTTTATGAGATACACCTATGTAAACTTATCCTCTCATTATCACACAAAATCCTATGCTCAATGGAGAATAATCCACTCTTGGTGGACATGTGCTTAGTTGTGATGTTTATCTCTTTGCTAACTCCTAGTCATTCTAGTTGCCTTTATATATAAGGCACTTCTATTGTGTATTCATCTTATATCCAATTATCTGATATCTATTATTATTTTTTATCATTATTGAGAATCTCACTTGATCATCATTAGTCTCTCTTGTGCTATCTATTGAGCTTCTTGATCTTGGTATTGAATTATTGCCTTAGGCAAATTCTTACATGGTATCAGAGCCATGGAAGCATCATTACATAGCCATTGGAGAGATTTTTTTTGTAGGGCAAGATTGGAGTTTGTTGGTGCAAATTAGATATTGGCATCATATTTAGAAGGTCAAAAAAACCCCAAATTGACTTTTTTTTCATCAAAATCGGACATCTGAGGTCAAATCTAGTCATTTAATTTTTGAAAGTGTGACGACAATGATTTAAGAAAAATAATTAAAGAGGTGATTTTCAAACAATGATATCTCCCTCATATGAACTCCATTTTTCAAGCAATTTTTTTTTTGTTTTGGGGTAGAATTTCATGATCTACACATTGGTGCAAGATGTTTGAGATCTTTGTTTATGAATTTTTTTGCAAATGGCAAATCCCAATTTTTGCAATTTCAAAGGCTTAGTGCAAACTCATATGGACACATATTTAGGTGTTATTTTTTTGAGAGCACATGATTTTTTGTCTACTTTTCAAACCTGGTATCAATTTGGAATAATTTTAAGTAGACATAGTACTTTCATAATTTAGTCATTTTTGGCCTATTTGGTAGTTGTAATTAGATCCTTGAGAGATCTTGTGTGTTATATTGTTGATTCTGATATAGCTTCATATTTGTTGTTGTAACCATCAAAATTAGAAGTCCGCTTACACCCTAAATTGGCAAGTGGCCATTGTAATCACACTAAATATAAAGTACCAAATCATGCATTGGGGTTTTTCTTTGATTTTATTTTATTTTTTCATTTTGGGGGTGCATACATTATTTGATCTAATGGAGTCATGTCAAAAGTGTCACTTTGGTTTAAGATTCAAATTGACAAAAAGGAACTATCAGAAATGGAGTGTTTTGATGATTGATCATCTAAGAGAACATAAGTGTTTCCTTATCTATATTTGAAGATATTTCCACCTAATACTAATTAGGGACATCTTTCTCTTCTTCTTTGCTTTATGTATAATAGTATGAGTAAGGAATCTTTTGCTCCTCTTAGTAAGGCAAGTAGTCCTCATGACATTTGGATGTGTCTTTGGGAAGCATATGGAGATCCATGAGTCCCTCTATTACCAAAGGACATTCTACCTCTAGTCACTCCAGTTGTGGTACCTACAACTCCAGTTGAGATCATACCTCTTGATGCTCTTGTTGCTTCTACTGATCTAGTTCCAGCCATAGATGCTCTTGATTTAGTGCAGCAGGAAACACCATGTCTTCCTATTTTAGCTTCATGGGATGACTTCCTTCCAGAAATTGTAGTGTTGTTTGTGGAGTCTTACATTGAAGATGTGGGAGACATTATTGATGACATCCATCTTCTCTTTGTTGAGGAGAATTCTTCTTCAGTTGTTGTGAGGGAACACTCTAACCCTCAACCACTTGATCTTTCTTTTGAGACTGACATGATTGTGGACACTTCTTTTCAGTAGTTGGAGGAGGACTCTTTTACTTCAAAGGAGACATATTAGTCTTTGCAAATTGTATTCCAGTTTCCTCAGACATCATATCTTTTGAGGATTCTTCCTACTAGTTGGGCAACATTTTCTACTACACCTATGGCACCACTTCTTCCTACGAGGAGGAACATCATTCAATTTTCATGGTGCAACTTCTTCAGTCATCAAGGAGCTTCTTTGATGGGTGTGCATTCATCATTCAGGGGAGGCTACATTTCTTCTCTTCCCATATCTTCCTATAAGGATGATTCCTTATCTTTAGAGTTTAATTCACTTTCATACATGGACATGTTGCCTTGTTTGCCACCTTCTTTTGGGCATCCACTAGATTGGCTTGTGGCATCTACATTCATCAAGGACTTGTCAACATATGAGTAGACTTTAGAGGTAGCATCCATGGCATACTACATATGGATTCCTCATCCATCTTCCTATCCACAATGGGAAGTATACTTGCACCTATACTTGGTGTATCCTCTTCCTAAAAGGAAAAATGTCATTTGTAGGTATTAGATACTTTTTTGTCTTCATGACATCCTTATAGGAGATTATTCAATATGGGGGGATACCATCATGTATTTTTTCTTATGGGGGATATATGCTTGTAAATGCATGATGTATGTCATACTAGGGGGGTCTTTATTACTCCATCCTTGCATGCATCTTGTATTTCTTCATCTCTCTTTTTGGAGGAGGTTTTTCCCATGAGGTTTTCCATCTTTCTCCATTTTTAGAGAGATTGCATTGCATAGCATTGTATGTAGAGCATTGCATTTATACATGGGTATCTAACATGGCCTAGTAGCTGAGACCCATCATGAATTTTCATTTAGCTTTTGTGAGTTTAAGTGCATTCCTCTAAATTTCACATAAGAGGGGGTGTTGGTGTAAATAAGTCACATGAGTTAGCAACTTATTTGAGCACATGGTGTCTACAAAATCTCTTTATGAGATACACCTATGTAAACTTATCCTCTCATCATCACACAAACTCTTGTGCTCAATGGAGGATAATCCACTCTTGGTGGACATGTGCTTAGTTGTGATGTTTATCCCTTTGCTGACTCATAGTCATTCTAGTTGCCTTTATATACAAGGAACTTCTAGTGTGTATTCATCTCATATCCAATTATCTAATATACATTATTATTTTTCATCATTATTGAGATTCTCACAAGATCATCATTAGTCTCTCTTGTGCTATCTATTGAGCTTCTTGATCTTGGTGTTGAATTATTGCCTTAGGAAAATTCTTACATGGTATCAAAGCTATACCAAATTCTTATAAAAGTTCACTTTGTTCCTTGCTATGCGATACAGGTAGATGGTCCATTTTAAACTTCTTAACATTTTTGGTGATTAGGTGAGTGTTATTTTCTCCATCATGCTAAGCCCTAAGATCAAATTTCCATGGCCTACCTAGTATCAAATCACGTGCATCCATTGGGATTACCTCATAAATAATTCTATCTTTATACTCAAATATTTCAAAATCAACCCATGTATTATATTCCATAGTATAATTTTGATTTTTGTTGAGCCAAGAGATCCTATGAGGTGATTATGGGGTGGCCTTCTAAGTTTTCACTTCTCCACCATCTCTATTGACACCACATTCTCATTTGATCTAGAATCCACAATTATTTTGTACAACTTTGCATATATTTTACCTTGTGTTATAAACAAATATTTTCTTTAGGGAGGATCTTGCTTCAAAGGGTTTTTAAGTAGTGTCTTTTTATCATAATATTTTCACCATCAAGGACAAGGGTTGCACTTCCAACTGGTACATTGACATTACTTCTAATGTCCTCATCTTCTAATAATAGTTGAATTATCCCATCTCTCTATGCAGATGAACTAGAAGGTCTTCTAGGACATTGATTCTTTGTATGTTTATTCTAATCACAATTGTAACACTTACTAAAGAAGTTTGCACTCCCCCTACCTAATCCTCCAAAATTTCCTATACCCCTATTAAAAGGTATCTTCTAACCCCTAAAATTTTCTCCACCTTTGTTACTATTCTCGTCCCTGAGTTTACTATTCTAATTTTTATCACTCCTATTGCTCTGTCTTTTTCTATAGTTACCTCTACCCCTACTAATATACCTACCTCCTATGACCCTATTTTCATGATATTTTCTTTTGAGTATCTCCTTAGCCTTGATAGCTAATTGAAAGCACTCATCCACATTTTTTGGAAGAAGAAAACTAATTTCACCTAGGATGTTATATTTTAGACCATTCACATGCTTGTACACAAGCTCCTTCTACTCTTCATTATGGTTTTCCCTTATGCTTAACCTATGGAATTATTCAGTATAAGTGGCAACATCTTGGTCTCTCTACCTATGATTTTGAAACTCCTTGATTATATGCACTTCGAAATATGTTGGCATAAATTTTAGTTTTAGGATACCAATCATCTTAATCCATTTGGTAATGGGGTTCTTACCATTCCTTTATCATTCATTTGAGTAAAATTCCACCAAATAATGATGGAACCATTTAGCCTAGTCCTTTCATACTTAAACTCCTTTTCCTCATTCACTTCATTCAAGTAAAAATAAGTGTCTAATGTTACTATCTAATATGTCATTCTTCTACATCCATTCTTCCACTAAAAGTAGACACTTCAACCTTGAAGTCCTCTTTCCTAGAGCCTCTTCCATGGCATTTAGAAAAGATTGTTGAATCTATATTGCCTCATCTTCAACTCTATTATTGGATTCTATTTCTTGGTTTTTTTCTCCTTCTTCTTCCTCCTCTTCTTCCCACTCTTCTTCACTATCAAAATTGTTCTCCTTGGCTTTCATCTTTTCCATCATATTTTTCAACCTCTCTTACCACTTTTGGTCAATCCTCTTTTCTATTTCTTCAATCACCCTTTCAATATTATTAACCCCTTTAGGAGCCACATTGTCTTTTTAATCTATCAAATTGAACCCAAAACACTTTGGTACGAAAATGATACCAATTCGATGTGAGTAGGGATGAATTAGGACAAGACAAAGTCAAAATTATTCTAGGCAAGTTTCTAAAGCAATGGCCAATATCTAATATGGGTCAGAACACAAGGTAAATAGGTAAAGGACTCTCTTTCTTTCTCTCTCCAATCTACCTAACTCCTCAAATCTATATCCACAACTCTAGCTAACTCTAACTTGACTCCTTATGTTCCTTCAACCTTCACAAGAACCCCCTAGGATCTTTCAACACCCATGGTTACAAGGAATCTAATGATCATTATAGTGACACTAGGCATCTCTCTAAACATATTTCAACTATTCCCAAGGTTTCAAGCTTAAAATCCAATATCCACAACCCAAAACTATCAACAAGGCCCAAATATACCTAATACAATTAAGCCTCCAATTCTAGTTTTTGGCTAATAGCTCCATATATCTCCAAAATCACCCCAAATATAATTTTATATTTGGAAACCCATTTCTAAGGTCTCTCGCATTCAAAATTTCTAGACTCTTAAGTCACTTCTAAGATAGAAAGCCCTAAATTACCTAAGAAATTAGGGTTTCAAGCCTAAACAAGTAGGGCTTTCCCAAATCTGGTGTTTTAATGGAAACATAATTGAAGTAACTCCACAACCAATTTGAGGGAACCTTGAATTCACTTTCTCATAACTTTAATTTCATTCTACACCTTATTTGACTAGTGTTGTAATTTTTTCCAAGTTAGTCATATGTGCATGCCTAAGCTCAACTTGACTAATTTTTGCATAGACCTAGTGAGTGGAAAGGAAAATATAAAAGTAATCCTATAATATATATTCCTTTCCCTCTTCCCTAAAAGAATCTTAAATTTTCAATGGTGGAATTGAGAGGAATATGCTAGAGAACTTAAACATTTTGTCTAAACCTTCAAACTTAACTATAACCACCTATCAACTCATGCAAGATGAATGAAATATCATATGCCCCGTCCTTGATGCATTCATAGAAATAAGTATTCAAGGAAAATAAAAAATCGCAAGTGAAATATTATATATTTTTATCAGTAAGAGGATAAAGCTAAGATTAATTATTATTATTTGTTTTTGATTAATTATTTTTATAATTAATTGAGCTCATACACTCTCAAACCGAAGACCTTCAAGATAAGAGGCTCACAATTCATCATTGTCTTGTAGGCTCTTTGTTGCAAGTGAAATAGTATTTACTGATGACCACAACCATGAAATCTCTCATCAAAATGCATGCATTACTTCATCAATCCTTCCAAATGTATAACATTCAACTTAAATCAATGAAGGAGATGACTATCCAACTCCCTAAATGGATCTCCATGACCAAAAGATAAACTGGCCCTTCAACTTCTTCAAAAATGATAAATTTAAATTTTTCATTTCTGCATTTGATTTTGTATTTTTTTTGGCATCCAAAAACAAAAATTTACAATTAAAATGGATTGTGAAAATATGATAAGAAAAATGCAAATGTTGCAATTTTGCAACATTTTCTTGCAAAGTTGCAAATTTTGACAACTTTCAACATATGGCCCCACCAACATGACCAAAAAATATGCCAAAATTCCCCTTTGACCAATTTTGACTTGCATTAACTAATGGAAAAACAATACAATATAGAAGAAAAAAATGTGACCAAATGATTACAACTTGAAATAACATGACACACATGCATAAAACACCTAAACATATCCCTCTAATGATCAAACACCAAAATTTGGAGGGAGAAGGGCATGATCATGCATGATGCCTCTACGTCAATACCTTTGACATTGTTTGTTAAAAGGGGAGACGTGTGAGAATTGCAATAAGAAAAATAAGATCATAATCATGTTGTAGAAGAAGTATGGGTCAGACGTTATATACCTTAGGAGGAGAAACCAATTGTATCAATTAGTGTTGCCACTATTGTTTCATGTTTCCCTCAATTCCAAAGGGGGATATTATTGTCTTAACTAATACAAATGTCTTCAAGGGTCATTAAGGGATTTTTATTATTATCTTGAGGCATATGTTTTATGTTGATTAGATTATTTATTATGTTGTAGTTGATGTCAACCATCAGTTGGCTATGAATTATGTACTAGGAAGTTAAGGCAAGCTAAGTTCTTTCCTTTGCAGGTGACAAATCAAGTGTGTGTGATGAGTTAAAATGTGGGATACAAATGAGAGACTCAAAGATGTTTCTAGTTGTTTTATATTTAATGGCATGCACTACACATAATTATTGAGTGACTTATGATTGATTGAAGTGAGACTCTTTAATTGGGTTGATCAATTCAGGATAAACAACTTGTGATGTTTCATTAGATGAAATTCATGATTTATGATGTTTACTAAGTTATTTGATCATGATCAGATTTTTATATGATGTGGTTTACATGAAGACATATTTTGAATGGATTGAAGAAAATTGATGAAGGAGAATGAAGAACAAGTTGAATATTTGTGTCCAATCTTGAATCGGTAACATGTAGGCAATTTTCTATAGATCTTTTGGTTTAATAAGTTAGTTGATGATGTAACAATGATGAAAAAACATAAGTTTTCATGGATTGGTTATACATTGGTATTTGTAATGGAATATCTTGGAAGGTGTATGCTCATTGGAAAAGGTGACATTGCTATATTTTCTTTGTTAGATTGATGTGTAATTAAAATGGTTGATTGTGTGTTACCAATGGATGATGAGTTAGGGTTTGGTAATACATTTTTCTTAAGATAGGTTGATTTTAGGTGCAAATCAGTTTAGTTAAGTTTTTGGCTTGACCTAATGTTGAGAAGTATATTTATATGGCAAAATGTTACTTTACAAGTGTGTATGAGAGAGTGGATAGTGTGTTCCACAAGGGTTGTGTGATTAAGATGGTAACTAAATGTCTGCAAGAATATGTAAATGGTGAACCAAAAGAGATCTAACAAAAAATGTTGAAGCATTATTTCCATATCACTCTTCACTCTTCTTGATTAATATTAATGGGTTATCAAGTCTAAAGCCTCTAACAATGTCTCTTTTAATAGGGTGAGTGGGATCTTTAAAAAGGTATGAAGTTAATTCCTTTAACATTATGGCTCATTAATTAGAGTCAGAAAATCCTTTCACAAGGTTACTCATAAAAGGTAAAGATATTAACAATCCTAAGGTAATGTCCTTAACCAAGCAACTCCTAGCAAGGTATTCTCTTAACCAGACACCATTGTAAGCTGCTAACAAGGCCAAGTCTTTAACATGGTGCATTTCAAAAGAATGCAAAATGCTTGTGGGTGTTATTTCCCATCATTGATTTTCCCTCTAACCAAGGGTTTCCCTGACAAGAAACTTAGTGTTATTGTATTACTTGTGTGAATTCTTTTAGTAATTATCTTATTAATAGTTTCATAAGTTAACATGGAATAAATAGAGGAATGATTAAATGTTAGATTTGATATTGGTTAATTAGTTTTATGAATTTATGATTAAAGTTTGATTATAATTGATTACTAATTCACACCTCCCCCACCCCCTCTTAGTAATTTTGGACCTTAATTATATTAACAACATCCACATTTTTTTAATATTTATATAATATATCATTAAAGACAACTTTAGGCCATCTACCTTACTCTATTTTTTAAATTCTTTTTAGATAGCTTATGGTACTGTTGGAAACTACAATTGGAACAATTGTTATGTTGTCATTGATGTCAAACATTACAAGTGAGATAGTTTCTACCTAAGTGGAGTGCCATATCATTTGATTGATGAAGAGAATTTGAAAAGAAGAGATAACAAGAAGACCTAGTGGAAAGGTTTAGTTATATGAAACTACAATGAGGATTTTATTAGTTGGTACATTGGTAAGATAATGTGGTGTTTAATCATTACACTAAGTGGAGAAGATAGTTGAGTTGAAGCCTAGTTGAGAAAATCAATGAAGGACCAAATGCATAAGCTAAACTGAGCAACAGAGCAAAATATTAAGGAACTTATAGTTGAAGTTGAGTTGTGCTAGTGTCGACCGAGTGAACAGCGGAAGCCGAGAAAATATAGTGTCAACCAAGCATCAGTAAAGACTAAGTATCAAAAAAGTTAGACCAAGTGAAGATAGTATAAGTTGAGAAAGACAATTAGTATTGACCGAGTTATCTAGTGATAACCAAGACTGAGGAACACAACATTGATCAAGTGTTAGCATTTGATAGTTTTGAAGGAATTGAGATTCCTAGCCAACACACTTGAAATTTTGGATTGGTCAAAGCATGTAAAGGATAAGTATTGGTGAGTTGGAGCATTTAATTCATGATAAACTATGTTTGAGCTTTCCTAGGCATAGATTCAAAGAGAAGTCTTGAGAAGTATCTAGAAGGAGGAGGAAACAAAATGATGGAAGGACTCGATGTCTGACCTAACCCTAAGATCAACGATGATATTTAAGTGGATAAAGATCAAAGCCACCTATTTAAGGAGGTATAAGGATAACCTAAAAAAGTTGGAGCAGCTATTGATTCTGTTGATTGGGGAACCTAAGCACAAGGCTTGAAGAGACGAGCATAGGTGAAGTGTGATTGCTTGAAGGGTTTCCAAGTGAATTAGTGATGAAGATATTAATGAAGGCCAATTGGTAGATCAACAGATGACTGACACTATGATCTATATTTGCAAAGTGAGTTATATTTATCAAATCAAACTATCATTACTTTCTAACCATTGTACAGTTAAAATCCTTTAATCAAGGTTGACCTAACAGTCATCTATAAATCCTTTAATCAAGGTGCCATTCTAATGGAATATTCTTAAAACCTTTAACTAGGCCACTCCTAATAGGGTGATTAAATCATTAATAGGGTCACATCTAACAGTGTGCATTGTAACCTTTAATAGGGTTGGCTCTTAACCGATCTCACTTCAGAAGAGTGAAAATTTGGTAGTCTGTTACTGGTGGTTTTTCACAAATTGGGTTTCCACATTAAATCCTAGTGTCATAATTGTGTGAATGTTATTTGAAATATTTTATTGCTTAATATTTTACATTCTGTAGGTAGGTTACTATTGGGATAGAAAACTACAAGTTATGTTACTGATAAGTTATTATGGAGGCCGAGTGGACTAATGAATAAATTTGAGTTGTTGAAAGTGGTCAATAGTTTGTTTGGAACATTTGGACATAAGGATAATTGATTCATCCCCCTCTCAGTTGTTCTAAATCATTCTAATAGAGACGTACCATACTAAGTGCCTCAATAGGGGTAGCCCCCATCTCACTTAACATTGTACAATTTGGGAGTGTCCTTTATTTTTAACTTTCTTGTGATTAAATGCTTTTGGATTCCCTTGATTTTCTTTCATTGTGAGACTGAAGATTTGTTGGCCCATAATTCACAATTTCACATCCATAGAGGACAATAGACATAACTATATGAACAAATAAAGTTTGAATAATTCTCCAGTCCCAAACCTAAGACTCTTGACACCTATTTTGGAGAGCATAAAAAAGCTTCCATCATCCTAATGTTTTTTTCTTCTTTCTACAACCATCCCACTATACACGTTTGTTAAAGTCAGTGCCAAAATACTTGTTCTCCCCCACTTCCTCAAGAATGTTTCCTTCAAAGTTAAACTTATTCTTATGTCACTTTTTTACTATTAAAGATAACTATGATTTTAGTCTCATTCATATTGCCTTGCATTCCCACCACTCTACAAAAGTGCTCAATGGGAAATAAGTGTTCTTGCAAACCATAGGCAGATTTGGCAATCAAAATGAGGTTGTCTTCATAAAGAAGAAGCCTTATTCATTATTCTCCCAACTGGATACCTTCACCATTTTTCATTTTTAACTACCATTCAACTTTGTCTATATATAAGCCAAACAAAGTGGGAGATAGTGGGTAACATTACTTGACCTCAATATCGCTCCTAATTTTTTTTTACATACTAGTTGAAGTTATGATTTTGAGTGAATGTCAATTTTTTCTTACTTACGATAGATTTACCACTGAGTTGCTAGAAACAAGGTGAAATAGCCTTTTGTAAATGCTTTCTAAACTAATAGAAACTGTTAAAACATTTATTGTAAAATAGTATAACTCAAATTGTAAAACATAAATATATAAATTATTATTATTCATTTAGTAACCACAAAGTATTGTGCAAATGCTTATAAATCATTGTATTTACATACAATTCTAAAATTATCATTTTCAAATAATTATTGATTTAAGATAGTAATTTGGTTTTATTAAAATATAAACCTTAATTTTTCTAGTCCTCTTAAGGTTTACATTACACAACAAAATATGTTAATTTGGAAAATACATTCTTCAAAGACATTTTTTGAGATTGAAATTCTTGGACTAGGAAGTATTGTGTAGGTTTTTATTTTTTAGTAAGTTATTTCTTTTTCTTAATTCTAGTGTCTAACAATTTTATTAGCCTTCTTTAGTAAATAAAGTGAGCTTAATTAGTAAATTATTTGTTGAAGTGTCATCATTCTACAAGGCACTTATGTTTATTATTTTATATTGATTGGTGGTCACTTTATTGGTTGGATTTGTCACTGCGACAATTATGTGGAATTTATGAAATTTCACTTCCTAATTTGTATTATTACTTCCTTTTTATGTATCTTCTTTTTTAGAACTTTAGTGCAATTTTGTTTAGTCTATAATTGTAATTTTTATTTATAATTTTATTTTTTTAATTTACTTTTTATTTTTTAATATAATATTATTTAGTCTAAAATTGTGTTTTTCATTTACAGTTTGACAATTTTCTAATTTTATTTTTGTTATGCATTTGTTTCAAATTTTTTACATAATTTTATAGTTTTGTTTTTTAGGATTTTGAATTTTTAGAGTTCTCTATTCAAATATTTGTATAATTTTGTAAATTCTTATATATTCTTCTCTTGTATTTTGAATTGTTGTAAAAAAATAAAATAAAATATTAAGATTATTTACCTTTTGATTTTGCGTGTATTTTTTGTCATATCTAGTCATAAAGTTATTTAGTATTCTTTATTGTTCGAACAAGCTCTAATGACTTGATAAAGTCGACATTGACTTTTGTTTCATTTGATTTGGGCATCAAACAAGAGAATAACAAGCCAAGGTTAGAAACAAAACATTTTTAAGCCAAAAGGGTCTTACCATTGTGTCTTGAAGGAACATGATCCTCTTTTTTGATATAAAATTTATTTACATTCATTATTAGGTGAACATGAATTTTTTTTTTTTTAAAGACTAGTGAAATCCTTAATTCCCAATATTGTATTTGAAAATGAAAACATCACACTATATGCTCAGAAATTTTGTAGAAGCCTATAGTCTAAGACAAGTTACTAGTTTCACTATTTTATCATTTTTGGCTTTGAAAATGTTGTACAAGCTCAGAGGTTTCACCATATTATCATATCAGTCACTCAAAATCATCATACAAAAACTTTTTTTATCACATAATTTTATTATCATTTGACTTTTGACAACATCATTTGTCTTGTAAATTGAATATCCAATTACGTCCTTGGTTTGTCTTACCAATGTCCTTATGTTTGATCTTGGTCACCTCCCATTTTGGTAGAAAAATTGATTGTACACACCTGTTGTGGCATATTTGGTGTATTTTTTTATCAATATCAATTTGTTTAGTACTTGAATTATCTTGGTCTACATTCATCAATCAACTCTAAAATCAACGTGTAAATAAGTTCTCATTATTAGGTAATCAAGCCTCAAATTTGACACCTTATAACTAATCTATCATCAAATATTCAAAATGTTGTCTCTTCCATCAATCTTTGAGCAATATGTACACTTTCTTATTTGAATTTAGACATAATCACCTTGGTTTCTTTGGACTCTTGATTACATCAATTTTTATGTTGGTGCAAACTAAAAGTCAAAGACAAAAAGTTTATTTTCATTCAAAAGAAATGACTTTATATAGTTGTGTTGATGGAACATCATTATATTGGAAAGAAAGTTCTAAAATTCAAATAAAATTCAAATTCAAAGTTGCCAAGTCAATGATTCACAAGACCAATCTTGTCTAAGTGCAACTCGGGTGGCTCTAGCCAAGGAAAACATAGTGATATGTATACTTCTTCATCTACATTTAAAGAACCCATAGAAGAAGAAATCTAGAAATGTCAACAAGATAAATAATTGCAAAAAAATGGTGCAATTGATGTTAGAACTTGACAAATAGAGATATTGTGTAGATCTAGCTTTGATGGGACTCAAATTACCACCAAACATTGATGTATAAAAATTGATACAAAAAGAGGAAGAAACCTCCATCATAATTCTTAACAAACAACTACATGAAATGTGGTGTGAACTCATGCAAATAATAAAGGAGAAGGACCAACAATCTAAATATTTACATGCCACCATTCCCCCCAAAATGTTTAAATACCAAAATACAATAAATATTACAATAGTGGTGATCCTCAAGATCATGTAAGGGAATTTTGTGTGAATTCATGTATAAACAAGGGAAATGGATTCACAACTCTATGTACAAGTAAAGGATGAAAACAAAGATTCACCTCTTAATGTAGGCTCATTTTAACACAAGATGAAGTGTCAATTCATAACCTAATGAAGAAGGGAGAAATTTTGTGGAATTAATTCTCCCTAACCTTTGAAAATATAGGGTTTTATGTAGGCATATATGCAAGATAAAGAAGAAATATAGAAGAATGGAAATGTGTATTGAACTTCAAAAAGAAAAGATGATGCACCTTTCAAAATATAAACATGTAAATGAGTTATTAAATGTTGTCAAAAGTTGTTGGGATTTGGGTTTTGAACCTGTAACAACAAGATCTACAAAACCCAAAAATATTTAGGCTCTCTATCAGGGTTGATTTGGACTAGCAGGGTCAATCTGGCAAGGTTATAGTACATCCCTGCTTTGCAAGGCCCAAGTGTGAAACAATTTTTGAATCCTTGAAGTTCTACAAAAAAAGTCATCTAAATTTGCACTATGTTTCATCTTTTTAGATCCATAACCTACAAGAAAAGGGATTTATTTTTGTTGATGGGGGGATTTCGTTGGTCAAACCTTAGTTTAGGATTTAACCTTGAATTGAGATATAAATGGAAGAACTAGAACGTAGTGGAAATCAATATAACATGAAGCAATGTAAATCTATGAATATCAAGTATGTTTATGCAATAGGCTTGACTCAACCATATGAAAGGAAATCAGAATAAACCAAAACCTTCATGAATGAATGTTCTTGAAATTCCCCTCAGGAATGAATGTTGGTCTTGATGATATGAATGTAGAAGATGGAACAAAGGATATTGGATGTATGAAGGGAGATCTTAAGTGTCAAAAATGATAGATCTTGCATAAACTCTTTCAATTGCATGGATACTTCAATCCTTGATCGTCAATGAAGAATATGCTTGAATGTCTTGAATGCTTAAGTGTTTGAATCTATTAGTGCATAATGATGTCAATTATTGTGATTGGATGCTTGGACTAAAAAATGAGGCATCAATGGTATATGTGCTAGATCAACCAATAAAAAGTATTTTGACACAACAAGAGGTTGGTTATAATAATATAGGATTTTGGATAAAAAAAGTCCAAGAATATGATATAGAAATTAAGCCAACCAAACTTGTAAGAGTTAATGCACTCTATAAAACATTAGTAGAAGATCAACAATTCAAAGAAGAAGATACTCCAAAATTTCTCATGGTAAGTCCTCATGATCCTTGGTTCTCAAACATTGCTCATTTTCTAACATATGGAAAATGCCCTGATGGATTGACTACTAAGCAAAGAAGGGATCTATAAACAAAATCCTTGAAGTATGTGATTCATGATGATGTCTTGTACAAGAGATCAATTGATGGAACATTTTAAAGATGTGCGGATAAGGAGCAGTAGGTAAAGTTGTTGGCATCTTTTCATAATGAGGCATGTGGAGGACACTTCTCTTCTACTGTCATTACATTAAATTTTTTCAGGCAATGCTATTATTGGCCTGGCATGTTTAAAGAAGCATATAAGTGGATGGTTAATTATGAGAAATGCAAGATGTTTACTGGTAATGCCATGCCCAAAATTCGGGGCAAAAACACACCAATTTTTTTTTTCTTTTTAAAGATAATAAATTCACTATACAAATATATGCTACATTGATGAGATTAGGAAAAATGAAAAAGGATTAAAGTGAGTTGATAGATTTAAACATTAGGTTCGAGTTGCAAAGGTACAACATCAAACTCAAAGTATAACTGGGGTTTTCAAGTTTCTTAGATTGACTATAATGATATCCCTTTTTTTTCTAATCACTAAGTAGATCAGTCCTAGGAGAATCAAATTTTGCATTTTCCAAAAGTTATCTAATACCTTAATACTTGATCCCAATTATTAAAATAACTATTAAACTAACTAAAATCATTTATTATTAAAATCATTTACAATATTCATTTCATCTTCAACATAATATAGTTTCAATTAACCAAAAAATATATAATACAATATCACTTTTATATACTTTTAAAATAATATACTCTCAAAACAAAAGTATACCAAACTCTTTATTAAACATAATTTTCAACTAGTTTAAAACTTGTTAACATTAATCATTAAAACTTCAATTAAGCAAAATATTAATTAACTTATAGAATTAATTGATTCGAATGACCATTTAAATAACATAAATCTAATTATTTGAAACGTTGAATAAAAGAACTTACTAATGGAAGTAACGTCTAACATACAATTAAATAACCTTTATTTAAACTTTATTCTAATAACAATTTTGTTTAAATCTATAATCTACTTAAAATAAAACATAATATCTTTATCGTCTAAACTAACATTTGCTAACAACTTTTAACTTTCAAACCTTTATTAATCTAAACATACGCCAAATAAAATAATACTAATTAAAAATTTAAATACAAACAAATATAATTGTTAACATTTGAAAAAAAAAAATACTAACCAACCAACCTTTAAAAACATACAAATTAAATTAATTAACATAAAAATTAACTAAATTTAAAAAACTTAAAAACTAATTTAGTAAAGAAATTAACTATAATTAAAATCCTCTTTAACTAACATCTTACCCTGAATACTAACCCTAAAACCAAATTAATATCTAACCTTAAGCACTACCAATATACCTCCCCTACTAACTATCTGAACAATAATACTAACAACAAAAATTAATAACTATAATTAAAAAACAAACTAACCTAAACACATGACCTACCTACACCTACACTGACAAGGGGACAAGTAGGTTGTCCCACCTACTTCCCCACTACCCAAAGCCACACACTTATAATAAATAATGAATGAATGCATCAAATAACTTATAAATGGACATACTAATAAATTTTATGAACTCATATTTAATTGATTTGTGTAAGAAATCATTTATTCAAAGTTGAACCAAATTTACATTTAAAAGGATCAAGTGAATAATTAGCCTCAAGACCATAACACTATTATATAAAAATGCGAAGAGATATCAAGTTGAATACATAATCAACTACTAGTCACTTATTCAACTTGAATCACAAGATATCACTTTAGAAATTTGAACACGAATTTTTGTCTTGAGAACTTTATGACCTTGTTATACCAATTCACATAAATATTTATTAATTTGATTAAATATTATTTTAAATCTATTTAATACATATTTCACCTGATGCTAATTATCTTAAAAATGTCTCTTAACATTAAAAACAATAAAATTATCTTTTTAATAATCATATGAAAAATTATATAATTAGTTGAAATGCTATTTTGGGAGCTTTCCTTCTTGCCTTTGTAATTGACTTGTTTTTTAACCATGCAAATCTTTTAGCTATAGTTTTATTTTCTAGGAAGATTTTTGTTAGATGATCATTCTATTTGTATACAATAAATCAAATATAAGATAAATAATATCTCTTATCTTTTTTATTTTTTAAAATTAATCGTAGTTAAATTTAAAATTAATTAAATTTTTATTTATAATATATAGTATGAACTTTTTATTAGTTTTTCTTAGATAAACACTTCGAAATAATTTAGAAATTATTTTATTTTATAAATAAATACACAACACACTACTAATTTATAAAATAAATTAATTTTACAAATTATTTTTTACTATGTATTTTAAGATAGAACATAAATTCTAAAAACAAATTAG
Organism: Cupressus sempervirens; assembly: GCA_028749045.1. Lineage (NCBI taxonomy): Eukaryota > Viridiplantae > Streptophyta > Pinopsida > Cupressales > Cupressaceae > Cupressus > Cupressus sempervirens. The sequence continues at coordinate 716,342,098 of CM053789.1, forward strand.
TACATAAATTATTTTGTTACTATATATATATATATATAATTTTAAGATAAAACATAATTTTTTCTTCAATTTAAAATTTAATATTCTTACATTTTCTTCTCTAAATTAATTATATTTACAACACATGACAATTTGGAAAATCAAAGTTCTTACAAACTCATTGTTTCTAATACCAAAAGCCAAGTATTTAAAAAACAAAGATGATTAAATATAATTTAATAATAGTCAATATGTTAAAACAATCTTGTCAAAATAACGAATGAGAGTACAATATTAATATTAAATAAAATATAAAATATTAACATTTCTTACAATAGAAATGTGTCTGACTATATTGCCGTGGGGTTCGTGCATGGCTGACGGTATGGAACAGTCTGCCACGGGGTCCGTGCATGGGGAGAGGCAAAAGGAAGCAGATAGAGGAGATAAACAGCATCATACCCAGCCAGTCGAAATAATTGGCTGGGTAGCCGTTGCCCCAAAACCCTTGGCTACAATCTTCCACCCATCACACACGCCACCCCAAGTGGACTTGGGTACCTCCCAACAGTAGCCAACTAGGAGTACGTGGGTGCAAAAAGGGAATGGTGATGGGTGATGTGACCCACTTACCCAATCACCAAGCAAAGAACAAAACCAAGGATGGGTGGTAGAAGACAAGAAATTTTCCATTAATACCTCAAATCACCAAGTCAACGTGAGTCCCAAGGTGGTACTCATGGTAGATTAGAGGTGGAGTGAGTGAGGTAAGAAGTAGGTGGTAGGATAGTTGCAAAGTTTTTTTTTTAAATTAAACAAGGATCTGCATTAACTTCTGCCTTACTACTTGAAAAAAGTGCCCATTTTGGAGGAGGAGCAATTTAATTAGTCAAGTGTAATGGATGGCATAGGAGATAGTAAAGTTTTAAAGTTTTATAGGTGGAAGCCATAAGGTAAGAGTCTTTTTATTTATTTTTATTTATCTATAAATTACATATTTCTTTTTTGCTTTTAAAAAAAAAAAAATTAGTATCCCCAGATATTAAATGGGATCTCAAAAAGAATATTCTCTATTCTAGGAGAATTAGAAAATTTTCCATGCAAATCACAAAGAGCAAATTTGCTCTAAAGGATAAATTTTTTCAAGCATCCCCTTTTTCTACAAGTATTAAATTTCCTAATTATTTTACATAGCCAAAGAGGATTTAAAAAAAAAAAAAACCAATTTCTAGGACAAATAATAGCATAATGTCTGATGTCATTTTGATGTACTCAAAGGGATTATTTTTCTTCTTAATAATTTACGAAAATGCAAAGTGAAGTATCGTTCATATAATCAAATTTTCTCAACATAGTTTGGAAGCAATTTGCATAACTTTATATCCATCATCATTTCGTCTAATTAACATTAATCAAATGAATACCAAATTGAACTAAAAGAATGTCGTAATAAGGTAACATCATCATATCTGATTTTTAGGTATCACGAATGCAAAGAAAACTTGAAATACTAGAAAACTCATATGCCAGATTATTACTCAATCTTTTTCTATTGAACCACCTGATTCAAAGGCTCTATCAGGAAAGAACCAGGAATAAAAACCAACATCATTTCCATTTCCACAATAAATTAACAATAACATTTTTTACACAAGATTTCAATCCCAAGGAGAAATCTCCCAACATAACTAAAATCCATTAACCATTTTGAATTTCCTTCTTGGCCCTTAACAAGGGATCCATTTCAAATTCTGCAATACATCACGGAGATCATGGAGAGAACAAAAACTGACCAAGAGACAACCAATCATAACATGAAGACAAAATCAAACATTCACTCCCATCCTGGTTTGCACAACAAGTTTCTCATTGAACCGGACTAGGGATAAGGTGGATTTTTCCAACAGGAGATGTCAGACACAACACCAAAATAGGTGCCCTTTCGAGGCTAAAACTCAAGAACTTACATTCTTCCATTCTTACATTCCAAAACTCATATGCGGTTTGTGTTGACGAGTAGTGGCCCATAACACCCTACCCTCTCTCCCTCTTCTCATCCTAAGAAGAGACTCTACACTGTCAGAGTCCAACTAAAGACCTTCCCTTGTACATGGCCACTTCTACCTTATCCAAGGGTGAGTAATGCTAATACACCCATAAAATCCCTTTGAAATTCAAAACAAAACACAAAGGAAAGACATTCAAGAAAACCAATTTCAATCCCTCCCAAACATATTCAACACACACACGAACATACATATGCAATAAAACTAAAACATGTAGCACAACATGAAAAAAATGAGGTGAAGTATTCCTACCTTCAAAAATTGGATTATGGAAAATGATCAAATTTGAGATGAGCTTGCTTTCCTCTCCTTCTCCTTCAATTCTAAATTCCACTCTAAAACTAGAGGTTGGGTGAACACTCAAAACCCTCTCAAAATTGCCTCTAAATAATATCCTAAACTCAACCACCTCTAAAAAGCAATAACTCCCCCACTTGCCTAAAAAGTTTTAGAGTTTTCTAACTCAACTAGACATAAGGCTGACCTCAAGGTGGAATTAAAGTTATCCAACTCATGATGAAACACTCAATTTTCCCAATAAAGCAAAAATGGAGTTTTTGAGTGACCATAGAAGTCAACAAAAGGGGCTAAGGGGGTGGACAATGCCCCAAACCCATATCCATACCCCTTAGGTGCTTATATTTCATGATTTTAGGCCTTTAGGATTAATTAGGGACCTATCAAAAGGTAGGAAATTTTAGGACTTTCTAACAACCTTCAAACTGCAGATTACTCACTACTCCTGATTAGGGTAATTAATCTTGATTATTAACTGATTAGCAGAAAGGTAACTAACCTAATCCAACTTAGATCTTTAGTTTACTTAGTTAACCCTAAGTATCATGCTGGAATGCATATACAATTCACAAGTGTCAAGCAACACTATAAAGTCACTGTTATGAAACATTAACATTTAAAGATTACAAAATGATACATTCATTCAATCCTTGATACAAATAAAATATGAACAACAGGGTTTACACCTTTTGTTAGACTCAACCATGGTTTCCACAATGGTAAATAATGTTCAGTTTTGTTTCTCCATTAGATTTTCTCAGCTAAAATATCCTGCACACTCATTGCACACATCAGTAGCTCAAGAAAATCACATACATATATTCAAAACTTATCTAGATAGTTACATAAATCAAAACATGAATCTTTCATATAATTAACTGTTTAATTCATTTCTTATCACATTTAATCATCAGTAACCACATAATCAATATAACATAACTTATTCATTAATTCAGATTAAAGTACTAAAATAATCATCGTTAGGCATGCATATACATAGACATCATAACATCACCCGTAGGGTATACTAGACCATCTGAATTGCATATAACTTGATCATCGAGGTACCATAATCAACATCATCATCATTGGGTGAAAACACCTTGTATCATCGTTAGTGAAATTTTAAAGTTTAAATAGTCAAGCTAATGTGGTAGCTTCTGAATCACTGGGTATTAAAACATGGATGTATCAACTGATCTCAATTTTCATTAGGGCATTCACAACATAAAACATTACTTCATATCCATATCAATCTCCTATAATAGATTTAATAGAGAAATTCATATTTAATAAGTACATGTGAGGAGGGACCTTACAGGTAAACCTCAACTTACTGCCCTACCTCTTAGGCTAGTGATAATTGAAGCTCTTTTTCATCAATGGGGTTTAGATTTTATAGGCCCAATCAATCCTCCTTCCAATCAAGGACAGTCTTACATACTGACTGCAAAGACTATTTCAATAAATGGGTTAAAGAAAATCCAAAGAAAACTTCATTATAAGTACTATGTGAATTTCTCAAAGAGCATATATTGATAAGGTTTGGAGTTCCCATGAAATTGATAATGGATAATGCATCTTATTTTTCTTCCTCAAAAATCATTGAGTTTTGCTATGATAATGGTATTCAAGTTGGACATTCTTCTAACTATTTCCCTCAAGGAAATGGGTAGGTTGAGTCTAGTAATAAGATTCTAATTAATATTTTGAAGAAATTGGTCTCAGATAATCATAAAAGTTTGCATAAGAAGATTTATGATGCTTTATGGGCTAACATAACTACACCTAAAAGGGCCATTGGTATCTCACCTTTTGAATTAGTTTATGGAGTGGAAGCTAATTTTCCATTGCCATTAGATCTTGTTACATGTAAATTAAAGTTTGAAGAAGATGTTTTCAAAGGTGGATTAGATAAGAGGATCTTTTATCTTACCAAATTGCAAGAAAAAAAGAGAAGAGATGGTTGATAAAATCACTGAACATTAAGAAAGGGTAAAGAAGTTTTTTGATAAAAGATCAAGGTGTAGAAAATTCATGGAAGGTGATTTTCTATTGCTATTGGATAAGAGAAATGAGCCAAGAGGTGTGCATTCCAAATTTTAATCTTTGTGGAAAGGGCCATTTCAGATCATACAAGTAAATCAAAATAATTCTTTCAAGTTGGCATATCCCACAAGAGAAACCCCACCATGTTCTTATAATGGGTAGGATTTGAAGTTGTATCAATTTCAAAATTGAAAGCAACTAACCCCTGCATAGTAGTTAGATAGATAGGTTTTCCTTTCATGCAGTTTGCTTTAGCTTAGTTGCTTGCTGCCCTAGGTAGTTTTTTGTTGTTTTCCTAGTTTAGTCTATTCTTTTTGTTTCCATGTTGTCACCTTTTGTGCAAAACCAAAGATTGTTGGAGTTCTTTCAAGCATTATCATGCTTAAATCCCCATACAGAGCCATTTTTTGCCTAAGTTTCAGTTCATATCTTTTTTCTCTAGGGTTTTGAGTTAAGTCAAGTGTCAATGTCTTGAGTTTAAGTCTAGATCTCCCATAGGATGACCTTTCTTCTCATCATTCCTTTGAGCTAACCTAATGCAAGTAATCATATGAGCAATGTACTAGTCCAATGGCTAGGTGATTAGGTTTTGGAGGATTTTTTATGTGTTTCACTGATGAGAAGGTCTAGATATTCTACTATTTCATCTTTCTTTATTCTTAATCATGTTGGAGACAAAGATTCATGCTATGTTGCAGTTTTCATGAAAGACATTGCAGATGATCAAGATAGAATGCAAGAGAAGAAAATAAATCATCAGAAATGGTGAAAGAACCCAGTCAAAGGTGGTATGAACCTCATCACAACAAAATCAATAGCTTATATTTAATCTACATGTCTACATTACAAAGTTGACAAGTCAAATGACTCAGAGACTAAATCTAGATCGTCAGATGAAGACTAGATCGACGAATGATATTTTAAAGATGGAATTATAAGTATTCAATGATGAATCTCCTTAGTAGTTAGATCTTAAAAAATCCATGCTTGTCAATATGTTGCTATAAAGAGTTGCATAATAACCAAAGTGACATAACAATAGTGTGACATGTGGAACATGTGGGACCTCCTTTCAGTCATGCACACCAATTAAGAAACACAAAGACAATCATTGATCTCAAGACAGATCTACGACTATCACTTTGTTGTTATGGAAAGATGGGGATGTTTTAATCTATGTGACATAATGATAGAGCAACACATGTCATGTTGGGCCCATCACATTCCATGAGATACAGTTAGAACCGAGTCATGAAGTTCCATGAAGCAAAGTAGTCTAACATTAGACTCTTCAAGAAATGGAATAGTGCCACATGTCTGCCACAATTTACACCACTGGAAGGTGGATCCGCACTACAAACCAAACAAGAGATCTTTTTCACAACCATTAGATCTTAAAATATCAACACTTGTTGTTATGTTTCTTACAAAAGATGCAAGGAAAATAATCTTAGTGACATAATGACATTTTGACACATGTAGCTAGGTGGACCTGCGAAGAAAGTCATTAAGGGAAATGGTTGAGTTTTAATCATGATTGTTAGTATAAGATCAATGGCCAAAATTCAAAATCATTGTGACCATTGAGATAAAAATTATATGGATTTGGCCCCAACAACAGAATATAAAGGAAATAAAGAGTTTAGCAAGCTTTTTATGAACCCACATCAAGATGAATGATTTGTAGGTGTTCTTAGAGGTGCCACGGGATAAGCACATTGTTGGGAATGATGTCACATATCTATACCATGTTGAAGATTAGATATTTTTCATGTATTATTCATATTTTCTTTCTATTTTGTGATTGTTGCTCTACCAAAACTTAGGGATGATAGATTACTATAAATGTAATTTCTTTTGATAATATAGAGATCGGAACACTTGATGGTGAATTGGTGTGTAATTCCATTTACCCTATTTGCTTGTCTTATTTTGTTGCCCATGCATAGATTAGTTCTACATTAAGAGTTGAAAGAAAATCATACGTGACTCTATGATAACCATATGGATTCCATTTCATTTTGGTAATTACAACAAAGGTGATTCCATTTACTTTCTTCATAAATGGTTTTGTTTCCTCTCTTGCTAGGTTCATAACATATTTTTGATTAAGAAATTTTTTTTTTGAAGGGTCCCTGAAACCTTTTACACAACAAAATAATTTTCAATGGAGCCCAAACAAATATACAACAAACCAAAGGTAAAATAGGTCACCAACAAAAATAAGGTGACTAGGGCAGCCTCACAAATAACACAGTACACTTCTACCACCAAATAAAACTAAAAAAAATCAATTTAAGACCCCCTACTCCCAAAAGAGTGAGATCTAAGAAGATGATTAGAGGACAATTGGGAAAATTTGTATTCTTTACCTTTAACCTTTTTCCAACCTTCCTCCACTCGAGAAGCCTCCTTCTCCCAAACCAAATCTTTTTCATCTAACCCAACTAGAGAACCAGGAAAGATCACACCTAAAACTTTGTCCATTGGAACCCAACCCACAAAGGGAGGAGTGACCATGGTAGTCAAATCCAACACCAAATCAATATCCAATTTAGAGGATGTAGAACCACTAGCACCATCAGCAACCACATATGGGGGGGAACCTTAAGAGCAATGTCTTTAAGGATAGAGTAATGCTAAACCAAAACCCTGGACCACCCAGGTCTTTTCTTTGATTTCCATACTTTCACAAGACAACACACAACAATATGTCTAGTCTCAAAGTAGATCCTACAATGGAAAGGAATTCCTTCATAGTCTATAGTCTAAATCCAGGAACCATTAGGGACCTCAAGTTTGATTTCTCAAGTAGGCCCTTTGACGTATCAAGCGCCACAAGGATGCAAGTGTAACTAGTATGAAATATATTAGATGATTTAGAATCTACCATTTCAAAGTCACCAATGGCATCTCCCACAGCTTCAAGGACCAAATCCAGCCATAGGTGAAGTGGAAGATTCGATAGCCTAACCCAAAGGGGCATATGAGAAAAAGATTCTAATGCAGGATCGAAATCCTCATGCCAAGGTTTGGCCAACAAAGGGTAACGATCCTCCCAGCTCAAATGACTACACAAAATAGCCCTCCTATCATTAGCAACATCAAATTTTACTATGAAAAAACCCTAGCCATAGGGAAAATCTAGACAGATTCAAAAATCAATGCATCCCATTGCTTAGATATCCAAGCATAAAGAGTCTATAGGGAAGGCTAGAAGCCTCAAAATCTAAAAATAATTTCCCTCTCAGAGAAGTCCTCAATCGTATGAGCAATTTCTTTGATTATAACATCCCCCAAAACAAATTTAATAGGACTACTAATCGAGATAGGATTCACAATTGAGGAAAAAATCAACGATCCATAAACAAAACCCCCAATCCATGGACATCATCTTCAAAAGTTGCTACATTTGCAAAAGAGGCAACATTTCCACCAACAACAAAAGCAAAAAACCTAAACCTCAAACTACCACCAGAAGAAATAGGCTGAGAAGACTTGACCCCAAAAACCACAGGGTCCACCAAGGAAGCATTACAAGGAGGAGCCATGGCTAGAACACTAAGTGGTAGAGCAAGATAATAGTTATCGCTTTATGGTTTCATAATATGTTAGATAGTTTCATTGGGAAGTGAAAGATAAATGTGTATGAACCTATTAGTTACTTATTGGATTCCATTTCATTCAAGGCTGATTGTTAAAAATAATTCCACTTGTCTTCATATGCATTTCTTCTTCCATTCATCTTTTGCATTTAGAATAGAAGTAAGAGTCAGAAATCTCAAGATAATCTACTACAGTCATTCCATTGGGTGTGATAGGTTATTCAAATATATTTTGCTTGAATTGTTTATGTCTACAAACAATTTGGTCATCCCTTACTACTCTTGGGTTAAGAGCTTATAATGTCAAAACTTTTGATCTCATAAAAACACATTCATTGCATATTATTGCAAATCATAATGGAGTTGTACGTAGTAATTTAGAGGATAGTGATAGAATACATACATTGACCCATTTGTTGGTAAACATCCTTTTGTATCTCCAAAACATTGGGTATCAAAGAGTTGGGTTATAAAATCTAATAGGAGGACAAAATGTTAACCAACATGTTGCTAGAGCTTTAGGTCTATTATTAACTAAGACATCTAGGCATTATTATTCCATGACTGCTAAGCATATCCCCCTCATAGGATAGATTAAGGATGCCCAAGTAGCCTTAGCAATCCATCTTGCAAAAAGATTGAAACTAACCATATTGGTAGCTGATATACCAGATGATCCTAAGGTGCAGATTCTCTATCATTAAATGGAATTTGGCAATTACATGTTATTCACAGATGAAGTTATATTACAAAAAGAATTAGAGTCTCCTAATGGTGAGCGAGTGTGGACACTTGAATTTGATGGAAGTTGTGTGTCCACCAGTTTTGGAGCTCATGTGGTGTTGAGCTCCCTTAGAGGGAAATTGATACATGTTTCTTATAAGTTGGAGTTTAATAACACCAACAACATGCTTGAATATGAGGCCCTTCACTTGGGTATAGTTGCAGCCAAGGAGAGAGGAGTAAAAGTTCTTAAAGCCTAAGGTGATGCCAAGTTGATCATAAAGAAAGTAAGAGGTCAGTGCACCATGAAGAATCATAGATTGAGGAACTATTAAAACAAAGTGTGGGACAAGACAGAAAGCTTTTTTTCCTTCTCCATTGTAGCAATTCTATGAGAACAAAATGTACGAGCCGATTCACTAGCAGTCTCAATGTCCCTACTACTTCCATGTCCAGATCTTGAAGATCAACTTTATATAATGTAAGTCATGTTCAAACCCAACATGCTTGAAAATGTTGAGTCATGGAAGCAATAAAAAATGACAAGAACATCCAACACTTCATGGAGGGAACTTATGCATTTGAAGCTCGCTACTTTGAAGGAAATGTCAATCCATATCATGACCTGACACTAGATAAAAAAAAGGAGTTGGAGCAGGGCATAGTGCAATTAAAAGGTAATAAGACTCCTCCCCACTTGGTTTCAATAGAAACAAATTTCAATAGGTGTGATACATATGTCAAAAAATAAAGGGATAGGAAAGGAGGAACTACAAGAGAATATGATGGGCTAAACATAGGAGTTGAACTTAGCCCAAAGATGATAAACATAGGGAAGTGTTGTACTAATGAAGAAATGATTGAAATGAAGAATCTTCTCATAAGTTTCCAAGATGTATTTGCATGGGGTTATAAAGACTTTAAGAACTTCATGGATGGGAAGTTATAGCACAAAATACCCCTCAAGCTTGATGTAGTGCCCTTTTGGCAAAAGTAGAGAAATTATAATCTTATGATCAAAGATTCTATCTTTAGAGAGATAGACAAGATGTTGAAGGCTAGGATTATCTATCCAATCCACCACTTGACATGGATTGTGAACATTAGTGCCTATTAGGAACAAAAGCAACAAGATAAGGATATGCATAGACTTCAAAAATCTCAATCAAGCGTCAGTCAAGGACCATTGTGTCATTCCTAACATGTACCATCTCTTGCAGACCATAGCAAGCTCACAAATGATGTCATTACTTGATAGCTTCTCAAGATTCAATCAAATAGAAGTAGACAAAGTTGACTAGCACAAGTCAGCATTCACCACTCCTTGGGGAACATGCCATGAACCTATCATTTGGAGACTGGAAGGATAAAATCATAGTTGCCTACCTAGATGACCTTATTATCTTTTCCAAGAACATCAAGAAGGTTTTGCAAAGGTGCAAAGAGCATGTTCAGTCGGAGATGCTTCCCTAAAGGAAAATTGATTAAGTATGAGAAGCCTTAGAAAAGATCATCTAAAGAACATCAAGAAGGTTTTGCAAAGGTACAAAGAGCATGTTCATTTAGAGATGCTTCCCTAAAGGAAAATTGATTAAGTATGAGAAGCCTCAGAAAAGAAGGAAATGAACTTCCTTCATTTTGGTAAAACACCCCACTAGCCACTTCTTCGACGAGCCAAGTTAAAGTACATTCTTCAGTAGTAGTTGGCTTACAAGATAGAATATTTTGTCGAAGATTTTTTTATGCTTCTCAAGTCATCAGAACAATAAGAAGGCTTAAGTATGAAGGAATTCAAAAAAGTGAGGATTAGACCTCTTTATTGCAAGGGTAGAAGCTCGACTACTACAATCTCGACAATGGTGAAATAGTAAGTTTTTCCAAGTTATTTAGGAAACTAATGAAGGAGCTACTCCCTTGAATAACTAAAAAGGAGTGTTGTAGAAAAGTAGATACAAGGCTTCCTTTCTGACCAAACTAAAAACATTGGTTTTGCTAAAGGTTGGATTCTCCCATTGAGAGCTTCTTCTCTGAAAGATTGAGTATTGGAGAAGTGCCTTATTCATTGCACTAGAGCTTAAGAGCTAAAATCTTATAAAACTCATTGTACGACCTCCTAGTAATGATAAATCTGATGTCAATGACATCACTTACATTCATTAACCTATTTCATATATGGTAAATCCAATTGTTACACCATAAAATGGCATTTTATAGTTATTAGGCTACTCCTCACTCGTGTCACATGGGAAATTTAAAGCCCAATGATTAGATTAAACTTGAATAAGACCAAAAAGTAGTTTATTTCACTTCTCCATTCTCAAACAACACAATTTCATGCTTAGTGTGATTTCTCTTACTCTATGTGATTATATATTGTTGATGGCAAGGAGAATTGGTGGTAATGATCATTTTTTGGTCTTAAGAGTGAGCTAAAGAATTATACATATACATCGTTTAGGTTCTACAATCTCAGAGACTTGCACAAAAGGTTAAATTCCCAACCCATTAATCCCATGACTTACAAACTCAAAGAGAATGGGCTAGTGGAAGTCGTTGGGTTCCCCATGGCAGTTCAAGCTCTAGAACTAGTTCAAGAATGTATTGCAAGATATGATGGGAAGAAAAAGAAAATTAAAATGCTAGATGACTCTGTATTGCTCACATTTGACAAAGGTCTTATGTAGAGCATTTGGGATCCTACATAGAGTTGAGTACTATGATATAGATTTTGGGTAATCTGCCTCCATGTTCAACAAGAAAAAGACCTTGAGGCAAGGGGATATGTTAGAAACCTGGTTCAAGTTTCCTAAGAGAAAGAATAGTAAAATTCATAAGACTCTATTTGGAACTAGCCTGAAGAGAGAAATCATGGAAATTCTAGCCCTATTGCTAAAGTTGAAAGGACAAGAAGAGGTCATGAATTTCATGAAGTGCCACTTCTTTTTGGTGCGATTCATGTGTGTTGATGACCAATATATTGATTGGGCACAAATTATATGTGATGAATTGACTAGTTGGATAAAATTTGCTATGACTTTCTAGTAGGTTTACATGGCTTCATATCTAATATATATTTTGGCAACACATCACCTATGGTCAAGCTTGTTGTGTATAGAAGATTTTGATGAGTCTACCAAGGTATATGATTTCTATCCTTGCTTGCAACTCGAGAGAAGTTATGAGGAGTTTGTGAAGGTAAATGATGCCATTACCATGAGGTTGTCCAAAGAACTACAAGGATGCCTTGAGAGGAGTTTTTTCCAAAGGAAATATCTATGGTGACCCAATTTGAATGTTGTTTCATACAATTCTAGGCCTTCTCCTACATCAAAATTGATGGATTCGATGGCTTCCCATGAAGAATACCAAGGTATCTAGATGATAAAATTGTGCTAATTGAGTTGTGTAAACAAATTCTAGAAGTGTATACTTTGTGCACAATTATTAAGAAAGTGGGAATCCCCTTCCCAATTGTTAGAGGATTGTACTCATATGCATCTAGGTCAAATGCAATGAATTTGATAAAGGTCTTCAAGAGAAAGTATAAGTTGAGGGATTATGACATCAAAAGGCCTCAATTTGATCCTATTGATTATGTGAAGGATAATTTGTACCTTGGCTTTAGGTATAAGCACGTACCAGATATAGAGGACTACTAAATCGATTGTAACATGGAGATTCAAACCCAGGAAAAAAATTTGTTGAGGCTCACAATGGAGTAAATCAAGTTATATAAAATAAATATCAATGTTGAGGATATTGAAGATGGTGGATCCTATATGAGGTCCTCAACATATCATAAAGAAATCAAAGACACACTCATTATGTCTACTCCACCTGAGGACCCTACAGTTGATAAAACGGATATTTTGATCGATAGTATCATCAAAAGGACTAACAAGTGGTTAGAGTGGATGGGAGCTAGTAGAAAGAGAATAGGTGCTACTAGCTCATCTACAAGTGTATTTGGAGGAGCTCAAACTACATCTGTGGCCACTTCCACTACTGCAGTTACCACTTCTACATCCATCGGTCCTTCACAACCAATAGGTGGAGGAAGTGACCATCCTCCAAAAGACAAGAATGTACAAGTAAATCCTACTTGTAGAAGAGGTTCTCTACCAAACACTAGAAATGTTGGTGACACAAAGGTAGACAAGGAAAAAGAAAAAGAAAAATTAGTTGCAAAGGACTCCTCTATAATTCCAGTGATAAACATTGATGGATATAGAAATCAACTAGAGGAAACAAACTAGGTGGTAGACTAGATGGAGGTGATTAGGCTCAAGAGACTCCACAACAACAATGACAAGGAGGAGGCACTGATCAAGGTAATGCTCCTACTTATTCCATGACTAACATTGTAATATTTCCTTTTTCTAGTAGGAAGGAAACTCCTCCAGTTGGGACAAAGCTATTTCATCCTCTAGAGCTTCAATTAGCATTGAATGTCCTCACAAATGACTCCTAGTTGGAGGATACTATTGAGAGGAAGAAGAGAAGAATGGAGGACAATGCACCACCAAAGAACCTAATTGACTAGGCAATGCAACCACAACCCACATCCCAGAATGCTAAGAAGAAAAAGAGATTAACATCTCTTGTCACTGATGTCAACACAGAACATATGGTCATAGAGATTGCAAAGCTACAAAAAGAAGGATGAATTGAAGATCTATCTTTGTGTGATTTCCAAATAAAGACTCATGATTTTGGACCTCCAATGCATGACACCATGTTGAATGTGTGGAAACACTCCATTTTGAAGATGAAGATAGGCTTGAGGAGCTCTAATTGGCTAAGGTAACATTGAAGGCCTCAAATAAGGAGTTAACAAATTATCTTAGAGAAATGTTCAGGCCCCTTGCCATTGTTCCAACAGATAGTGCTACCCTGAGCACATTTGATCCTACTACAGAGGAGAACAAGAATTTTCTTGTGAAGTTACAATAAGAGAGACACCTTGAGAAAATAGGTCGTGAGTGGATAGATGACTTAAAGGTTAGAGGTCCTCCCATAATTGAGAACCTAGGCAACTTGAATCTGGATGCGGCTAAGTTGAGAGAGACTATCGCTAATCACCAAATTGCTATGCAATTAGAAGATGAGAAGTTGACAAAGGATTTGTCCCTACTCCAAGAGGTGATTCACATGAAGACTAATTTTTATATTATCCTTGGGATCCTTAAAGAACCATTGCACCACCGGAATCAATGTGTGAAATTCAAGAAATAGAACTTGGTAAAGTATGAGAAAGAATTGAAGAGTGTGTATGAATCTGTAAAGAAGGTGATCAAAAAAATTTACATGAACTTAAAGGATTTGCACACCAAACCATATGTAGTTCCAAATAACTAGTTGGTAGACATTGAGAGAATGAAGTCAAAGTTCCTAGAATTTATTGAGGAATCTACCAGCTCAAACAACTATCAACATTCAAGGATCCAAGAGCTCACTGCCATTGATGGCACCCTAAAGATGGCATCAAACAAGCTCAAATCCAAAGTCGCCATGGTAGAAGAATTGATAAAAGACCATGACTACTTGGTACTTAGAGCTAGTGATGTATACATCTCAAGTGTCAAGGAGTTAAGGATAGTGTTTGATGACATGAAAGCACACAAGGCCAAATCCATAATGCCCAAGAAGAACTGATAGCTAGAAGCATTACATTTTTTTGATGATGAATCTTTAGAAATTTTTTGACAAGTGTCACTATATATCTATCTCTTTCTATCGTAGCCATTTTTGGAAATTTTCCTCACATGCGTACTTTTGTCATGGGTGACTATTTGCATACCTAATTTTAGTGATACCTCTACAACTACTCTAAAATGTAATGATGAAGGTAACTGACTAGGCTCTAAAGACTATTTGCAAAACTTCTTGGTGAATTTACCCCTATAGTTGAGACTACTGAGTGAGAAATTGGGTTTACTTTAAATGTTTGTTGTTCATAGTTTAGATTTGCATGGAAATGAAAGAAAATTGAATATGAAGTTGTTCATACCACATTGATTTGAGTGTTAGTGTTATATGTTATCAATATAAACAATCTAAGTATTGTTTTCAATCTTTAGTTTTGGTTCATCTCCCTCACTCCATCACATTGTTTAAGTAGCTTGAATGTTCATTTTAGTAATGAGAAGAGGAATATGTTTAATGGTATATTGATCAAGCTATAGCAATCTGAGTGTCATTGCGGTTTGGTGGGGTAATTAGAGTGTTACTTTCCTTTAATGTTCCTCAGTTTCATACTACTAGTTGAATCTTGTAGTGTAGGCTTGCATTGGTGTGTCTTGAGATTTGGATATAAGTGAGTTGGGATATTATTGTTGGGTATCTTATTTGGTTAGAGGGCCACTTGGGCCCATGAATGTTCATTCTTTAGTGCACCATATTTGCATTCAGTAGTGTAGATGGAGGAGTAGTTGTTAGAGTAGAAACTACTATAGAAAAGTTGAAAGATAGCTTATAACAACCATAGTTGTGGATGTGTGAGCTGTCCAAATAATTTTCTTTGCTTGGGTTGCTTGTGGCTATGGGTAACCTAGTTTTCCTCTCCTATTCTCTGATTAAGAGCATACCCCAAAGTAGTAGTAAGAAGATCACTTAAAAACATTATTCATTACATATCTTGCACTTACAAGGGAGCTCTACCTTTCAATTTAGAGGGCAATGATATCACCCATACATTGACCCATTCGTTGATTACAACTTGTTTCTCCACCATATTGGGTACTAAAGAGTCAAGGTATAAAACAAATTCAAGGAGGGACAAACTTTCAACCAACAGATTGATAAGTCTTGGTGTTGACACTTGACAAGTGAGCAAAAGATTTTCATATCATAGAGTCTGAGTTGACATCTTGATCAACCATAATCAACACCTTTAGTCAGAAAACCTCCAAAACCACCATCCATTTCATGTCATTGGAAGAAAAAAATCAAGTATCTCTGCACAATTTTTTTAATTGAGTGTTTGATGGCACTAATTAGAGTAAGATTTGCATAAGAAAATGACCAAAATATGACAATATGATTTTAGGTACATGAGGAAGTGACAACAATAGAAGGAAACATAGAAAATAAACATCAATCACACCAATTGCACACACAAAAAGAGTCACAAAGTAGTCCAAAACTAACTGTATTATGCTCTCAAAGGGAAAAAAAAAAATCAACTCCAATGATACAATCCTATACTAAGCATAATTTAGAAAGCAGTCTTCTCCAAAGGCCCTACTCTTAACTAAATAATGGAACAAGTAAAAGTGAAATATTAAGTACAAACAATATGTCCAATAGCTCATAACTACCCGAACAAAGGGGGAAACCTCCAAGGCAGGATAGAAACAAAAAGCCTTAAATGTAGGCCCTCTAGATGCTTCATCATGTGTGTAATAAATGCCAAACCACTCCTCCATAATGCCTATATGATATCAAGTCAATATAACAATGCATCCTCCTAGAAAAGCTCCAAAGTCTTCAACCATAGTTGAAAGTCCACATGAGATAGCTAATACCTAGCCAAACTAGTTGACACCACTGCAACTCAACTTAACAAATCTTTAAAAACTTCCTCTCATGCTATGATGACAATAAAATTTGTTCAATAATAACATGTCAACAATCCATTTTCCCTAAATCATAGGTCAATAATGACTTAATCTTTTGAATGACTAAATAAAAAGTTGCATTTAACATTTAAAATTAATTAATAGATTTATAAACCATCCATTCATTAATTTAAGTTACAACAAAATTTAAAAATACAAACAAAAATCATAGGTGGCCCAAATTTTTAGAGCCTCCAATTAAGTAAAAAATACTGCAAATGAATGCTAAGGATATGAAGAAAGTTTCAATATGCCCTTGCATCCTTCACAACGATTACATTTTATATATTAGAGGAAGTCAAACATGTAGATCGACTTACATTAGAATAAAGAGGTAGAGAAGGAAGGGTAACAAATAATGATTATGAGGGCTTGTCCCTTTGATGAAATGGTGGGGCTTCTTGCCTGTAGAGCCTACAACCAGGGTTTAAGTCCCCACAAGGTCATTCTCTACTATGGATCTTAATTGAGAATGTTTTTCCATTGCCCTTGGTGAAATAGTGGGGCTTCTTGCTTGTAGTGCTTAGAACCAAGAGTTAATAAATTTTTTTAGGGCTTGTCCCTTTGGTGAAATGGTGGGGCTTCTTGCTTGTAGGGCCTACAACCAAGGTTCAAGTCCCCATAGGGTCATTCTCTACTATGGATCTGAATTGAGAATGTTTTTCCATTGACCCTTAGTGAAATAGTGGGGCTTCTTGCCTATCGTGCTTACAACCAAGAGTAATAAAAAATTTAATCATGACAATTATTGTCACTGCCAGTACCCTAGCCATGAAGGTTGCTGTCGCTACCCTAGCTGTGGCTGTAGGTTGATTCCCATAGCCCTTGCCATGGCTACTAGCCCATTTTGCATGCTCTTCATTGGTCTAAGATTGTAGGATGCTTCTATCACTAGTCATTGTTTAGTTTCCTTCATGCTCGTGATCTAGTTCACCTAGGTGCTTTGCCTCTTAGTGTTGTGGCTGCTAGTTTTAGGTTTTTGCACGTTGGTTGTTGTATAGGGTGTGGGAGTGCTATGCCTTCTATTGTTGTTGCTAGTTTTGGGTCAGTTTCTCCTATGCCTTCAGGGGGTAGATTTGCCTCTTATGCCGATGTGGCCCCATTTGAGGTGGGTCTTCATGGTGTTGCTCGAGTTGCTCATTCTGGGCCTTCTCATCCCTGTGAAGTTTCCCATGTACCTATTTCAAACCCTATAAGGGTACTCTTGGACTCTGAAATAGTCGATAATATTTTAGGTATGACAGATGAGCTCTCTTCCTTTGCTTCTATCTTTAGATTTTGGAGTTTTTGGCCCTCTCTTTCTAATCCTCATGCTTGGATTTCTAAGCATTGGGAGCCAATTTTAGATAGTGAGGTCCACATTTTTTCGGTGGCTAAATGATTTTTCAATGTAAAGTTTAAATTTGTTAAAGACAGGAAAACTATTTTGTGCAATAATAGTTTTTCATGGGAGGACAAGTATCCTCTTATGGCCAAACTATGGCATATGGATTTTGATCTGCTTACTGAATCCTTTAACAAGGTTCCTACCTAGGTATAGATTCTGAATCTCCTGATGCATCTCTAGCTAGATTTAGTTTACGAAGCTATTGGGACTGCCATTGGTGATTTTTTATATGTGGACTCAGATACTTCAGATATCTTTCATTTGACATATGTTCAATTTCTTGTAGAGATGGATATTTCTAAGGGCCTTCCTGAGAAGGTTTGTTTGGATTCCTCGAGAGGCTCTTGGACCCAAATATTGGATTATGAAGGTATCCCTTTTCGCTGTAGAAAATGTCATAAGACTGGTCACATTGCTGCTCATTGTGCTGCTAGGAAGACTAAATCTAGGCAACCACCTTCTTGGTGGTCAGGGGCCTCTTCTGAATTCTATATGGTGGTTAAGTCTAGGGATGTGCTTCTAGATTTAGCGGTTGTCTCTGTGGATGATTCCTCTGCTGATGATATTTTGGTGTCGGTTTTAGAGGAGGTTATCCATTTCCTTCTCTTAACCCTGTATTGGATGTTCCTCCTAGTCTTGTTGGGGGCTAGGACTTTCCTACCCTTGCCCCTAGTTCGGACCTACCTCCTAGTTCTATGGGGGGCTAGTTGGCTTCAAGCTCTACTAGGAAGATTGTTGGCGTTTCAGATTCCCCTAGGCTTCATTATTCTGTTTCCCCTGGGCTTCATTGTTCCATTTATCCTATGGATTGGATTGATGAGGCAACTAAGATGGAGGATGGTTGGACTGTGGTAAAAAGAAAGAATACAAGACCATATTTTCCTCCTTTGGAAATGCACCTCCGATCATGCAAGGGAGGCTCTAAATCAAAGGGAAAATTGTGAAATATCTGGCTTTAACCCCTTGCTAGATCTTTACTTTTGGTTGGTGATAGCTCTTTGTAGAATATTTTATGTCAAACTAGAATTAGTGACTATATTTTGAGAGAGAAAAAACAATTGTAGTTTGAGTCATAAACTATTCTAATGATTTTTTCAAAGGAATGAATATTGTTTCTTTCTTGGCCCATTGCCATGCTTGTTAGATTCTTCACCTTTGTAACATCACAAAGATATTGTTTCTCTCTATCTAGACCCCTTACCATGCCTATTAGATTCTTCACATTTCTCTTTTTTCCTTAGATTTGTGTCCTCTTTTGGAAAGGGTCTCTCCTCATTCAATTTCACATTAGGCAAAACAATGTCAATATGTTCTACATTTGACTCCCTTCTGTCCAAATCACCTACATATTTGTTCTTTTCCTTTCTCTTTTTTTCCTCAGATTTCTGTCTTCTTTTTCCTTGAGTATAGTTGTTGCTTCGCAATTTTTGTGAAGCCTCGCCACGACCCATCCTAGCACTGATGATACATTATTATTTTGATACTCATGACTCGATATGTCAAAACATTATTTGATGCACTAAACATTATTATGCTATTTTACGATGTGTGATGCTTTACTTCAATTATTTGATTTTGTCATTTAATTTTTTATGAACATATATAATGATGAAGTAAATGTATGCAAAACTAACACTTTGATTATGCAAGTCTAATGGCCAAAAATATGAGTAGAATTGGATAAACAATTGATTATTAGGAAATGGATGCTTTAATTTATATGATTTTTTTGATACATAATTTACATAATGCATGTGATTTCTTGATCTACTAATGTGTGCAATGAGTGTGCTAGAAAATCAGTTGAGAAAACTCAATGGAAAGGCAGGACTAAATCACTTGTTAATTTTGTGCTATCTTGCATTGTAATTCCTTAAAGGTTGTTATTTGGTTTTACTATCCTCCTAGCTTTTAATTGTCCCTATTAAGTCTTTAAGGCCTAACAACCTTAAATTTAAGTACCCTAGGGGTAAGGGTATGGGTGGGGAGTACTTTCCAACCCTTTAGCCTCCTTGGTTGACTTTTAGGGTCACTCAAAAACCCTATTTTTTGTTTATTGCCAAAATGGATTGTCTCTTTACTTGAGTTGGTGACCCAAAACTTTATCTTGAGTTTACTTGAAGTCTAGTTGAGTTAAGGATCATATTTAGAGGCATTTTGGAGTAGTTTTGGTTTTGTCACCCAAACCTCTAGTTTTGGAGTAAGTTTGAAGATTGAAGGAAGAAAAGGGAAAGCTCTTCTCAATCCACCATTTCCCATCACTCTTTGTGAAGGTAGGAGTTCTTCACTCCGTTGAGTTGTTCTACATGTGCTCATGCTTGAATCATGTTTGAATCTTGCATAAGGTTTTGTGTTGTTTATGTATTGCTTGCTTGTGTGTTGGGGTTGATTGGGAGGGTACTTATCTTATTTTCTTTTGATGTTTTTGATTAGATAAACAGGTTTTACAGGGAACCTGAAACCCAAAAGTTAGTGCATAAGAAGGATGATAATAAGCATGACAGCCCAACTAGAAAAGTTTAAGTTCAAAGGTTGATAATAAGTATTAAGCCCAGCCAAAGGAAAAAGTATTGAGAAAAGACCAGGAAAAGGAAACAGACAAAGCCATGGTCAAAAGCCAGCACAAAAAGCCAAAAGATAGCGAAAAATAAAGGAACAAGAAAGAGTTATTCCTCGTTCTTTCACTCCAGATCCTACATCACCTGAGCAGCCTCAAAGGCCTATTGATTCTCCTCCATTTCCATTTGTTTCCCTCCTTGATTCCCCTAGTCTTGTGCAGGAGTGGAGTTGTCCTTTGTAGGGTCATCCTCTATTCTGGCCTCGTCTCTATCATTTCCATCCTCATCCTCATGTGTTTCTCTATCTTTGATCCAACCCATGAGAGAGATGATGTCGTTGTTGATGGAGCTTAACAAGGAAAACATCTAGTTGGCAAGGTTGTGATTGTATTTTTCCAGATTGTGTATCCTCTGTTCTACCAGAGTGAGCCTATCAACCAAATCTGTCCTCCTGTTGGCATCCATTCCCTCCCTTGTTGCCTCAATGTGTTTCACCTCGTCTTTAACCTCCTCGAGCTCATAGAAGAGCCATTTGATTGATCTAAAATTATCAATCATGCTGTTGCAAGCATTATTTAAGAGATTCATCCCTATCTCCCTGGCTTTGTTTGAAATAGCCACTATTGCCGAATCAATTAATTCTTCTAGTCGCTGCTCTTCTTGATTATCCACTAGGATTTGGGGATTCATGGCCTCCCTAAAAATTTCCATTTTGGCAGTCTTGACATTGAAATTAATCCATGCTTTCCTCTTGTCATTGGTTTGCACTTCCCCTTCTGCATACCTAGCTTTCTCCTCTTTCGAATCCTTAAGGTGGAGATGGACAGGAGAAAGGGGCAGCGTAGACATCTCCTCATGATGAGAGCGCACATCCTCCAGGCTCTCCCTCTTGCACTTCTTCCTTCCACTATCGACCTTTATTTCCTCCTGCGTCTCCTTCACCACCTCCTCAGACTCCAGATCCTCCTCATTGTCGTTGCTTCCCTCCTCAGCCTTCTGAACCTACTTTTTCCTGAGATCCCTAGGGCTTTTTTTGCTTGGGGTTATGGAGAGGGGGATTTTTTAATAGTCACAACTTTCCCTGAGGAGGAGACTCCGCCTTTCTCAGAACTGAGGCTCTAAATGTCATTCGAGTTAGAGGAGTAACTGGAACTTCTAGACTCCACAGTATCAGTCTGAGGGGGGGGGGGGGGGGGGCATTACTAATGGTCTAGGCTTTGAAGTGCTCATGGATAAGAAGCAGCAACCCTTCATGCAGAGCTGGGTTTGCAATGGGCTTCTTTTTGAAGCTATCCATCGCCTTACTCATAGAGGTTAACAGATAAAAAGGAAAAGAAATTCTGGCTTTCTTCCAAAAATGATTTAAAATAACAAAGTGGTGGGTGCAGGCTCTATCAAACCTTGGGTCCAAAGTGATATATTCAATAACAGCTTTCAGCACATACCTCCACCGTTTCTTCATGGAATCGGGGATATAGTAGGTGTCGAGCTTTTTTAATGCCTTCAATTCCTTCTCACTCTCCACAAAATCCCTTACCGCATTGGCTGAGAGCTTCTTATCCCTGAAGAATTTGAAACCCTCGATAGGGATCTCGGTGACAGCCATGATTACCTCCTCCATTATTTTCTTTTGATGTTATTCCCATGCTTGCTTGATGTTTTTTGTTTTTGAGAGGATTTCATAAAGATTGTTTTGGCATCACTCACCCTTGGAGAGGGAAGAAGTGGCCATGTTTGGGGGAAGGGCCTTAGTTGGACCTCAATAGTGTAGAGTCTCCTCTCATGGTGAGAGGAGGGAAAGAGCATAGGGTGTATGGGGCCCTACTTGTCATCCCATACCTTGTTGTTATTGAGAATTCTTGAATATGGAAAGGAATGAAAATCCTTGTGAAAATAGCCTTGAAAGGGCCTTGTAAAAGAATGGAATGTTATGGTATGGTGATTGACATCTCCTATTGAAAAAATCCACCTCCCCCCTATTTTGGTTCATTATTGAACCTATTGTGCAAAATCGGGTTGGGAATGCATGCTTGAATTGTTCACCTTGTTATGTTGTTTTACCCCCATGTTGGTTCTTGTCTCTCCCATGGTCCCCTTGATGCAATGAAGACATTGAAAAAAGTTCACTTGTGAAAGCCCCTTGAAGAATATTCAATTGAATTGTAATATTATGTAAATTGTAATTGAATTTTGATGTATTAGCAAAGACATCGGGTTTTCTTACTAGTTCTTTCCCGATGGAGCCTTGAACCAGGATGAATAATAGAGAAAGGAAAAAAAAAAGATTATGGAAACCTTCTTGTATTGCTCTCATGTGATTTCAAATTTTGCATATGTTGTGAGAAAATAGATTGATAGATAATGACTTTGAATTATGAATCCTCAAGTTTTCAATTAAGTTAATGAAAAGAAATTTGATATGTTGAAGTTCCAAATTCGATGTTTAAGTATTAAGAGGAGATAAAAAAAAAATCCTACATTGTGATCACAAGGTTAACTCCCTCTTTGTTAAATTTCATAATTAACTCAATCAAATTTGATTAAGAATTATGCATCATAGACTATGGTCTTTAGATGTGAAGATGTTGTTATAATCAAAGAGCATGATGAAAGGTTTAGATTACAATTAAAGATCAAAGAACGATTTATTGAAAAGGAGACATGACTTTTCAAAGAAAAGTCATAAGTGGATAATAAACAATAAGTCAATTTTAAGGAAAAAAAAAAGAGAACAAAACATTATAGGAGAAGCATTTGTAAGGAGAAATGTAAATATTAAAGCATGACTTTAATATAAATTTATATATTATACTTTCAATAATAAATAAGAAGCCCTTTTGTTCATGTTTATTCAAGGCAAAGAGAATAAGATTTTGATTAAGATTAGTCCTTTATGCCCAGTAAAGAAATTCTTGAATTATTCGAGAAAAGGCCCATGTATTAGATGTTGTCGCTATTATCTTTGTTCAACAAATAGCGTTAGTGCGAAATATACATGTGTTTCCTAGTCTCTGGCTAATTAGACTTCCCACTTAAGAAGTTAAATTCCTTTTCAATTAACATCAAATTGTATGTAAAGATTTGTCTTTTACAGAGCACAAGAGTAATTGATGATATTTTGATGAATATTATCTCAGAAGATTGTACATTATAATCTTCATTGTGGTTGACTATGCTGCTTGAATAAGAAAAGGCATTAGTCCTTTAAATCATTGAAATATAACCATTAGATTTATAGTTGAAGTCAACAATCTTTGCATTTCCTTCTTGCAAAGAATCAACCCAAAATCTTATACAAACATTCAATTATTTTAAGCATTCATATAACCTAATTTAATTGAGTTTAGGGTTTTGTCAATTGAAGAACTTACCAAGTCTAAATTCACTATAGAGAATATCAACAAATCAATAAATTCCTCAAAAGAGGTAGTGACTCTATTCAATAAGATTTCAGTTGGTAACTATGATGAGGGAGAATACTTCAAAAGAAATGGTAGATAGTTTTATCACAATTTTATCAATCATTACAAAAAAAATATTTTATTCCAAATGGCTTCAAGCCATTGGATCTCATAAATTTTGATTCTAAACCTAACAGGTTGTTTCCAAAGCTTTCACAACTTGTATCAAAGTTCCATGGAGAATGGGATGAATTGACAGTTTAACACTTGGATGCATTTTATACATTCATAGAAGATTATGAGATTTCTATAGAGGATCAAGTGATGAAACTATTTCTCAGGACATTAAGAGACAATTTGAGACAAGCATATGAATCATTACCTACTAAAAGTATCTCATCTTGGAAATAATTTGAGCAATGGTTCTTAGATGAATTTCATGATGCAAGTAAACAAGACAACATGTGTTATGAGTAGTATTAAGACCAAAGTTGCAGCATGGAAGATGATTTTAACATGTCTTGGCCTGATGCCTTTTACAATTTGAAAAGATTTGAAGGGGAGTATTTAGAAAAAAATTTGTGAGGATGACAAGCAGTTATCATGTGACACCATCAAACCTCAAGCCTCCATATGAGGAATTTCTAAACAAAATTTTTGAGTTGGGAATCTCACCAAAGGACCCTGATGTGAAGCTTCTTTTCAAATATTAGAAGAAGATAATGAAGATAGAGAAGAGTAGGCTTATAATCAAATTGAAAAAAATTCTTGTGCTTGATGAAAATCTCAATGATGATGAAGAAAATCCAAATTACATATCTTCTTTGAATGCATTTTCTAACTTGGAAAAAAAGAAGAATCTAAAATACAATTCTTCATAAGAATGTTTAATGTTCATAAAAAAATACCTTCAGAATGCAGACCTCCATCCTCTAATATTTTCAACAGAAAGTGAGAACTAGGTCTCTTATATGATCATCAGTTCATTATCTTTCTCAAACTTATGAATAATAAATTGACTATAGAAGAGAGTGAATGCAAGATAGAAGATTCATATGAGCTAAGTGTCATTTCAAAATTAAACATAGAATAATTTTTTGGACAGCATGAAGAAGAATCCACCCATGATGAAGAATCCAAACATGTTGAGAAAAATGGTACGATTTTTTTCTCAATCCACCATGGTAAACAAGTTAATGGATCAACTTCTATTCAAGGAGTACTAGATGAAGTAGATGGTAATACATAGGAATCATATAGTGAAGATGAATTAAAACTGCATATAGTATATGAACAAGAATAAGTTTTAGGAGAAAATGCTTATGAAGATATCAATCTTGTTTATCAAGCAAATGATGATTCTCAAAGGGATGAGTGTAGTATACAATTTGTTAATATTTGATGTAATGAAACACCTCAAGATCTAGATAAAAGATCTCGTGAAGGTAAGCCTAAATTTTTTATGTTCCTGAATCCATTATTTAAAGAGGAAGTGGAAGATGATGTGCCTGGGTTTTCTATATTCTTCAATCCATTATTTAAAGAAGATTTTTAATGCAATCAAGTCCATCAACATCATGATGAAGATAACAGGCCTAATGATTATTTTGAAGTTGATAAAACTCATGATATGCATTTAGAAGGTGAGACATCTTTAAAATCATCTTATTAGCAAGAAGTACCTGAAATATGTGAAGATGAAGTGAAATCATATGAGTGTGGTTCTGAAAATTATCCAAGTATCCTATCTATTCAAATTCTTGATAAGAACTAAGTTCTTGAATGTGAATTATCTTCAAAGCCTTTTTGTGAGGAGAAACAATATCTACAATATGAAGATGAAGCAAATTATGTGCACAAAGACATCCAAGAAGAGAAATTTGATCTAGATGCTGGCGTGGAGTAAGAAATATGAATTAAGGATAAAAGCCCTAAGATCATCACATAACCTAGTCTACATATGCATGTTTTGTTGTATTTTATTGTGAGTTGTCATATAGAAAGGGGTGGATAAGGAAATAGGAACCTTTCAATCCCAATTCTAGAGAACTAGGTCTAGCAAGATTAATGCTAACAAAGTAAACAAGGAGCACTCATGCAAACTAGATCTAGAAGAAAATGGGAAAGATAGCCACAAACCCTTAAGACCCTTGATGTGTGTTTATGCTAAATGAAGATATGGTGAATTAAAAAAGGAGGGAACAAGGACTTACCTTTGAAGTCTATTTCATGCTTGTTGTAGTGATCAAGATGTGAGGAAACCTTCAGATCTGGGCCTAAAATTGCAACCCTAGTTGATTGTGTTTGACATTGATTTTTTTTTTGGAGTTTCAAAGAAAGCTGAAAAGGGTATTCTAATCTGCAACATGCTCATCAATCCTAGATCCACATCTTGCAATACAAAGGATTGTTTGTTGTTGATGGGGTTTTCTCCTTTGTCAAACCCTAGTTTAGGAATTAACATTGAATTGAAATAATTGAAATAGCATGAATGTAAAGTAAATATTCAAATTTACCGTACAAAGCTAGATCTCTTGAATCAAATGCAATGCAACCTTATCTTCACCAACAGATTTTGATCAAGGAGATGAAGATGAATGAAAGTAAAAGATGTACCAAAGGACCTTAAAGATCTTGCTAGATAAACTCCTTCCATTGCTTGAATGCTTGAATCCTTTATCTTCAATAGAATTCTTGAATGGGTGCCTGAAGGCTTGAACTTGAATGCTTAAGAGCTAGAGCTTGTGGATGCTTGAATATGTTAGAGTCAAAAGATATGTTATGAAAAAATAGAGCAAATGGTGGGGTTGCAATAGAGATTGGAATCAACTAACTTCCATAGGCTAACTAACATAGGATTTTGTGCACACTTGTCAAAATACAAGACCTGAAGAAAAAGTTCCAAAATTGCCAAGTGCACAAACCCTGGGAATAATCTACGGACCCCAAACAGGCCCCAAAATCTAGAAATCATGCCCAAATTTTGAGGAAAATTTATTTTAGTTCTAGGATTGGATTCCAACTAGCAAGGTGGATGGAAAGGAAGGACCTAGGGGAAAATAGATCTTACCTTGAGCTTGCCACCATGAAAATAGGAGCTTTAAGGAGGATTTATTAGGTTTTACCTCGATTCCACCTAGAAAAAGGGACAAAAAGGGGAGGAAGAAATGAAAGAGAGGGAGAACATGATGATCTCACATTAAATAGGTGCTAAACCTTCATTAAATTGGAGTTCTTCCAATTTAAGATGGTATAGCTAGTATGACTGATCAAATGAATGGGGATCGTTTGTTCAACAAGGACCAAAGTATACCTAATGACTTCTCAAAGGTTGAACAAATTATGCATTAATCAAGTGAAACTAATAAATCTTGTCCATAATGATGATGCCCCTAACACAAGTTTTGAATATGGGCAATAGATTGAGGATGAAGGATAGACACAAACATGATGGTATTATATTCAGGAGATTCAAAGTGTTACATGATCAAAATTAGGTATTTGATAGAGGAAAGAATCAATGCTCAATTTTGGGGATATTCAAGAGATTCAAAGTGTTACTTTGCATCAAGTTGAGTATGGATACTTTGTCTGCTTATCCACAAGTACCTAGGATCTTATTATGCCCACAAGGGCCATATGTCCCCAGTAAGAACAACTGATGGAGGCCAAATTTTGAGGGCCTCTGGCTGAATAAAAAATGTTGCAAATGAATGCTAAGGATCTTAAGATGTTTTAGTATGCCCTTGTGTAATTCAATATAATTGGATTGAATATATTAGAGGAATTCCAACTTGAATATCGACTTACAAGAAAAGAAGGATGGATAACAAATGATGATTATGCATGGCTTATAAAGTGTTGTGAAGGTGATTCTATTGTTTACCTTAGATATCTCAATATTGAAATGAATGACTTAGTAAGAGAAGCATATTTGCAAGATAATTTGAAAGCTAAAATCATCCACATCAAGGAAAGTCATACCCTCAAACAAGTTTTGGAAGTAAACGAAGATCATGGCCTTCTAAAGAGGAATTAATGGATGCATATAACATTTTTCTATTGGAGAATGTTTTATAGAAACTTGAAATTAGAATTTGTAGATACAAATGAAGTTTTAGATAATGTTCTTCATGAATTAGTTGCTAAGTATGTTGATTAGGTGGAAGCAATCAAGTGCATGAGAAAGCTTGTTAGCCACATTGCATAGTCTGGCATGAGAGACAAACAATTGGTGAAGGAACTTGAAGGAATGATTACATGGTTAAAAGCTCATGATGCAAATCTAGTTTACATTGGTACTTACATTAACCATTGTCAAAGAATCTGTTTCTAGACTTGCACCAAAAATGACAAAAAACAAAAGGCAGTCAAGGCATGTAGATATACCAAAAAGCGTTACTAATGTGAAACTTGAGCCAGTTACTCCTTGTATACCAACATGCTCAGAGATTACTCTAGTAAATACGAAAGGAATTATCAAAAATTATCTTCAGTTATATTCAACACCAAAAATTGAAGATGTCGCCATATTTAAAGCACACGTAGCAACGCTTACAATTCATAAATTCCAATCTGCAACATACATTGAGTTGAGTATTGGGAAAGAAATAAGCCCATACATTCTCATTCCTTCTATCTTTTTGCCAAGTGATCTAGCCCTAATTTGACTTCCAATTTAAAAATTGTGACATTTATTCTAAAATGTGATGTACCTAGGAAAAGGATCATTTCAACAACATCAACTACTTCTATTATTCTAATGAAGAAAGCAATATTCCACATCATGCCAAAGGAAATTAAAAGGAGGGAACATGCTAGCAATAAGAGGATATTGTGTTAGGTATAGACGCTGATAGGAGAGCGATGAAGTCATAGCCTAGTGATGCTATCATGATAACACAATGATAATAATAAACAAGTTGAAGATATGAAGCAACATGAACGAATTGATCTGTTGAAGCCCATGTAGGAGAATGTCTAATATATAGAGTGACAATCACAAAAAAAATGATTAATTTCTTCATATAGTAGACTATGCTCTTTAGATGTAAAGATGTGTTTATAATAAAAGAACATGATAAAAGGTTTTGATTACAATTAAAAATCATAGTAAAATTAGTATAAAATGAGACATGACCTTTCAAAGAAAAGTCATGAGTGGAGTGAAAGAAAAAGAACAAGACATTATAGGAGAAGCATTTGTAATGAGATACGTATATAAATTTATATATTATGTTTTCAATAATAAATAAAAATCCCTTTTCTTCATGTTTATTCAAGTTACGAAGAATAAGATTATGATTAAGATACGCCATTTATGATCAATAAAGAAATTATTGAATTATTCCAGATAAGGCTTGTGTACTAGATTTCATCACCATATATTTTTTTCAACAAACAGGGGTAGTGTGATGTATACATTTGTTTCCTCATCTCTGGCTAGTCAGACTTTTCATCTAAGAAGTTAAATTCCTTTCAGATTAAAATTAAATTGCATATAAAGTGTTGCCTTTTGGAGAGAAAAGGAGTAATTCATGATATTTTGATGGATATTGTCTCATAAGGTTGTGCATAATAATCTTCACTGTAGTTGGCTTTGTAGTTGAATAAGCAAAGGCACTGGTATTTTGAATAATTGAAATATAACCATTGGATTTATAGTTGAAGTCAATAATATCTACATTTCATTCTTGCAAAGCATCAACCCAAAATCTTTTACAAACATTCAATTATTTTAAGAATTCATATAACCTTATTTGGTTGAGCTCGAGGATTTTGCCAATCTAAGAACTTAACAAGTCTAAATTCACAATAAAGTAGATTTGAACCAGGTCATATGTTTGAAGTGAAGGCTTACCTGCCTAAGTTTAGCAAAGCCTAAAGTGCAAGGGAATCGAGGTTATTCATGTTTGTTGGCCAAAAGTGATTGGGTATTCCTATTGGAGAATTGGCAAAGCTCATAGATTTCCAATCTATGGTTTTGGGAACTAATAGGTGCAAAATGGTCAATTTTTTGAAAAAATAAGTCATGCATAAGAAAGAAAGAAAGAAAAGGTAACGTGGTAGATCCTCCTCCAAGGGATAAAGGCTACAACCCTAAGTTGAAACACATATCTTTCTTATTCTTTCACTCACTCCTAGAAAATGTAAGGAGAAGAAAGCCAATGCTTAGGGTTTTATGCAACTTGACCTCCACGATGAATTTTTGGCAAACTTTCACATCTTTTCTTTTTTTATCTTTGTGTTGTAAATAGTTTTTGCTCTTGTTTTTGCCTTAGGTAAATAGCCCTTGGAATTCCACTCGATTTGAGCTAACTTAGGTTGAAATCAAAGTTGTCTAGCTAAAGTTATAAGGGAAAGAGTGGGGTTTTTTAGGTCAACTGCATATTTTTATTAAAAACCCCATAAAAGTGGAATTTTTAAAGGAATTTGCACAATATAAAGTTGTATTTAATATTTAAAGGACTTTGTGGTCCTTTTTAAAATTTCAACTCATTCTGAGTTGATTTGACCATAGTTTTTTATGTTTTATGAAAGTAAAAATTTTCAAGACTATTTTTTATGTTACTATATTGCATTTTGCATATATTCACATGCAAATTACTTCATCAAAATCTACTTTCCATAGAATATAAGTCCCAGCATGATTAAAAGTGTGTTTTTAAAATGTGATTGTTTTTAAAAATTCATTTTTAATAATTAAATGCATATGCTTTTTTTGTCACCATTTAAAGTGAGTTTTTGAAACTCATTTACATGTAAATGTTAAATTAAAATGAGTTCTTTATTCTTTCAAATCTAAATTTTTGATTTTGGACCTAAATACATAAATTTTTAATTATAAATATGTTTTTCTTTAAAGCCTAAGGCAAAAGTGGCAATTTTAAAGCCAAACGTATATGTTTATAACATATGTCAATGCATCTCAAAAACACATTATGATTTTGGTCATAAAGGAAAGAGTCAAAGAGTGGAGATTTTGTACCCTGTTGCATGTTTCTAAAAATATATGAATATACCTTTTTAAAATGCACTCTCCACTAAGTTACTTTTTCATTTCTTGGGTGTCATTTTTTTGTGGTTTTACTTGTGTTAAAATCACATGTCTTTGCCTCTTAAAAATGTATTTTCCCTTACCAAGTCATAGGTGGTGATTATTGGTGCTTAGGCATGTGTTAAAATAACATTTTTTTAACATTTTCTAAGGAAATTTTCCTCTCAAGACTCTAAGTGGCAATTTGTGAGGAGATTGCATACATGTTATAGTTTTCTAAATGTGTGTTTTGGCTTGAAGACATCTCAAGACTCTAAGCTGCATTTTTTAAAGAAACAACATGCATCTTGTAACATGAAAATACTTCCCCAAGAGGCATTTTAAATCTATATTTTCCCTATTCATAGTTGAGCAGTGATTTTTGGAGGGATTGCATATGTTTTAACATATGCGTTTTGGTCAAAACAACCTATCTAAGGCATTTTCTCCGTCATTTTCAGCTCTTTCTTGTGCATTTTGGCATTGAATCAAACAAAGATGGTGTGGGTCAAATAAAATCATATTCATAATTTGTCTACATTCTCCTTGGAAACTCATGAATTGGAATTCATCCTTGCTTGTGCAAAGACATTTTGATGTTGCATCATGGATCATCAAACATCAAGATGGTAATACTATCATTAGCCTTGATCTCAAGACTATTGATTGTATATTTCATGTTCCTCACACTCTAGTTGTTACAAACATCACAAGACAAAAGGCTATGAAGTGATGGAAAGAGGATACTTCATCTTGCACCAAGTTTGTGAATGATAACTAGTTGAATACTAAGAGATTGAATCTTGTCAAATGGTTGATCAAGAGAGTCCACAAATGTGATTTTAAAAAGGAAATCAATGACCTCATCATGCTTCTTAGCTGCTTGACAAGGCTCAAGGATTCAAACACATTTGAACCTTGGATGTATAAGTACATCTCACTCATAATACGGTTAAAAAAGAACATGTTTTGGGCTGAATTAGTGAGTGATTCCATATGCAGACAATTGGTGAATGCTATCAACTAGTGTGTACAACATGAACTCCTATATGGTATACATTACTGCTACTTTAGGTACCTTTAATGGGTTATCAACTAAGCATGATAGGTATATAGTTCATGTGTGGGAAAATTATGAACAATTGTCTTTGAAACAAAGTCAAATACACTTCAAAAGAGTTTAGGATACTTTCTTTGGGCAATTTATGTGCTTGTTTGATAAAGAGTTCCCTAACAAACGAGTATCTAATGAGATATGGAGCAAATTTAATGAGTATGGTTGTATGTTTTTACAATTTCCCAACTTTACATATTTGTGAGTTAGGTGTTTCAAAAGAGAACCATACACATTACCAAGGTATCTTACTGATAGAATTTTACTAATGGAGTTAGCGAGATAGCTTATGGAAGTCTAGGATTTATCAATCTCGTTTGAACAGGCTTGGAGTGGGAATTTCATCTCAAAACCCATTAAAGATTGGAGGATATTCTATTGACATTATTCCTAAGGCAATAAATATGGAGTTTGAACTTGAAAGGATCAAGCTGAAAAATTTTGCAACCAAAAGTTATTTTGAAGAAGAAGCAATTCATGCATATACATTATTTAGAAGATTTCTTGAATGATGTACATACTGAGGTGGAAATACAACATATGGATTATACCAGTTAACTATGAAATAAATTGTAGATTCCCATTTGACACCAATTCCCCCTGATTTTGAAGATCATGATCAAGTTTTGGATCCTAAATATTTTCAGCATGATGTGGAGAAGTTACCCATTCTTCCTCCCACATGATTATGGAAAGAAAATACATCCATTTGGGATAGATTTCAATCTATTCTCAGTAATACCAACACGTGGATGAAGAAAAGAGGTCTTAAATGCATAAAGATAAAACCTAGTAAATATTTTGATCATGTTGGTCTGATTGGTTTGAGATCAGAGATAAAGGGTAAAGAAAAAGATGGTACATCCTCGTCTACATTTGAACCCCTTGTTCAAATTTTTCCTAAGTTATCTATCAAAGGAGGAACAGATTCAAGAATACTTGAAGTGAAAGAGATTGGACATCAATCAATTCAAGCTTATTCAAGTGATGATGAGCCAAGGAAATCAAAGGAATCATCCCTTCTTGCTTCATATCATTTGGAAGATCTTATTGCAACCTCTCTTCTAGATTTGGCTCCAAAGATGAATCTCATGATTTGCCTTTAGACATTGCTATGGGTGCATTCTCTATTAAGCATTCATCCTTCGAGGATTCTATGACTATTACACCAAATTTTCCTATACCATTAGTTGCTTATGTATTAGAGGCACAATGAGATCAGTGTAATTTTGAAAATATATTTGATACATATTCTTTGTCTATTCATTTTGTCACTATTTGGTCTACAACATTGTTGGATGTAACTTTAGCTCAGTTTGAACAATTTATGATTGAGGTCACACATAGCACTCCTCCTATGGACATTCAATCTGAGACATCAACTATAGTTACTACTGTAATGCAAAGTGGTCCTGAATTGACTATGGTAACTATTGCTTTAGCTAGTGTATCTTCCTTCAGTCTTTCTCCATGGTTGAGTGTTGTTACACATAAAAGAAAGAAAGAATAAATTCCTCTTGAAGAAAATGATAGACATGTAAACAAGCCAAGGGTTTTAATGAATAAGAAAGCTAAAATAGTTTCACGAAAGCTGGTTGATGATAATCATATCAAGTATGCTAAAGTAACTAAATCGCTTGTGGAGAAATCTATCGAAGATATGCAACCTATTGATTATGGAATCACGAGGGTAGAACTTGGTAAGAAAATGAGGCTAAGTTATCAACAAGATGCACATGAGGTGGTAAAATTTCTTTCTCAAAAGAATGATGAATTGTGGGAAAAGAAACTAAAACTCAAAGAAGAAAATGCTTGTTTGTTGATTATCATTGAAGAGATGAAGAGGTCTTTTGTTGCTAGTGAACCTATTTCAATTGTATGCACAAAGAGGGAGAAGCAAAAGGAAAATATTGTTGATTAGTGGGTCAGGAATATTGAAAAAGAGGGAATCCAAGTGTTTTTCAAATTGTACCAAGAGTTGAAGAAAGAAGGTGAAATCCTTGCTAAACAAGTTCTCCAAAAGCTCATTGAAGAGGTAAAGGCAACGGTACTCAAAATGTCTACTCAAGAAAACAAGATTAAAGGAGCTTTAAAATAATTACCATGTGAAGTTATTGATGAGGACAAAAAAGTAAGAAGTCAACAAGAAATTATCACAAAGTTTGAAAAAGTCATTAACCAACAACTTGAGTTGGATGACTTCAACGTCTATATAATTGACACATTTTCAAATTGAAAGTTTTCATTGAATAATTTGCATAATGAGGAGGCAAATTCAAGCAAGATAACATCTAGGGTAGTAACCACACTCTAAAAATTCATCATGATTTTACAACACACTGGAGAACCAAATGTTGCAGTCATACAAGTCCCTACAAAAGTTTGGAGAATTGGTTGATTCCATGTGAAAAATCCAAATCATACTTTTACATGCTTTAATGTAGATTAGTAATAGGAATACTAAATGTAAAGAGCATCTTTGTTGTAACTATAGGATAACATGTACCTATGCAAGTAACTCATGTAGTTAAGTTGCAATTACATTAGGTATCCAACTTCAAATAAAGTCAAAATAATTAGGATAAGTATTGGTGGTTGAAGTTTTTCCACTTTTTCCTCCACCTTTTTCTTTTCATTTTTTCTATATAAAGGAGAGAGTTCATTGTAAATAATTATCTTTTTCTATCAAGGAAAAGGTTGAGCTTGTGACTAGAAGGCTTTCTATATTTTGTTCCAAATTTCTAAATTGAATAAACAAGCAAGTTTTTTCCAAGATTTGTGTTGAGATACTTGGAATTGATCTTTGCTTCTTATGTTAGATTGATTCATTCATCCTTGTTACTTCTCTCTTTGAAGCATATGAGAATTTTGGTGTTATTTTTGAAAGACTTTGAACTTTCATTAACAAGATTGATTTAGTTAAATAGTGGCTACAACTGCTAAGAATTTTAGACTTTGAGCTTAACTTCTTAGTATATTATTTCATAATTAGATAGCTAAACGAGGACTTTGAGCTTCATTATTTGTTCACTCTTTTATTTGAAGAAGATTATCTGTAGGAGACTTTGACTTCTTGCTATCAATCACCCAAGAAGAGATATAATTGTTGTCTTAAGGTTGTTCTTATGTCAACACTTAAGCCACTGGCATTACCATTGCAATAAATTTAGTTTTTTTAATTGCTAGTAGTAGTTGGTAATATAAGATCATTCCTTAAGAAAAAGGAATTGATTCAGTGAACCACCCCATTGTTAATTCCAGTTAAGTCTTTTGTAGCCACCTATGGTAAGAAGGGAGCATCTCCTATTGCTGAGAGGAGAGATTTAACTCACTACATTGGCTTACAAAATATTTAGCCAACATGTGCTTGCTTTCCAAAAGGACAAGGTAAAAATCCATTTATTTCTAGTAGTAATATGTTGAATTCATGTCGCTAATGATAATACTTGCAGATTCGTATGAAATTTCTTCTTTGTTGAGAGTTTTATAATGCATAGGTAAAGTCACCATTGATAGAAGCCTTTTCCAAAAATTTTTGATTATATTTCTTTTATTATTTTGCTTGATTTACTTCATGATTTATGGGTCCCCCAAGACAATGTAAGTAATTAAGATCCCTCATAAAGACTTACTGCACTTTCTTTTTTTAAATCAAAACATTTCAAGCTCTTCCTTTAATCACTACACATAAAATCATTTTTTGTAGAAGCTTGAAAAGTCATGGGTTTTAAAAAAATATACAAATACTGTCAAAGTTGCTCATTTCTCTTTCACAAAAGCTTGTTCAACTGTTTGATTTTTTGAAGATATGGATCTTTGTAATGTTCTTGTTCCCCTACATCTTCTCTGTATCAATATTTCTCAATTAATAACTGATAATGTCAAACAATGGGGCAAATGCAAAGGCCGTACAATCTAATTGTGAGGCAGTATGATCTAATTGAGACGTCGTATAGTCCTTTAGGTGCAAGGCCAAATTGGATGATGTATGATTAGAGCAAGAGGTCATACAGTAGCAAGCCAATTTGGATGTATGGTTAGCAACAAAGGTCGTACAATGTGATGTTGGGTGGATAGACAGGTGTCCATACAGTAGACTCAAGATGTCATATGGTGGCAATGTATGTTGGAACAGACTACACCATATGTTGTGTGGCAGGGAGGTGTGAGGGTTGTACAATAGAGGGAGATGGTGATGTACGGTGGTTTGATGTGGAGGGAAAAATGGAGAGGGGTCATACTGACTGGGAGTAGAGACATAGCTAGATATAGTAAACACCCAAATTTGACTCTGAGATATTACCAATATTGAATATAATAAAAGTAATAGGATTACCATAAACATAATATACCTCTAGAAGACAATGATATTAGCAAACAAGATTAATGGTCTGAGCTCCAATTTTCTACATCCAGGTCAATTAATACACAAAAAAAAAAAAGGTGATGGTTGAATCCCACCAAAACTACAATAACCAAGTAGGGAAGATCTTTCACTTTCAAAATGGAAAACAACAGAGAATCCCAACTAGAATTTGTAGTACAAAGAAGAAGAATCAAATCGCATACCTAATACTACCTATATGATGTGCTTAAATACCAGTCAAAGAAACTTCCCAATAGTTTACAAAGATCACTGATGGCAATGTATGGTGGAACAGACTAGATAGTCAATTTACAAAGAAATAAATGGAAGGGTGTTGCAATGATACTAGGGATGACGTACAGTGGCAATGTATGGTGGAATAGACTAGGTTCTCCATTGTGTGGTAGGGAGCTATGAAGACCATATGGTATAGGGAGATGTTGATGTATGGTTTGATGTGGAGGGGAAAATGTAGAGGGGCTGTACAAACAAGGAGCAGGGATGTAGCTACATACAACAAAAACACAAATTTGGTTCTGAGATATTACCAATAATGAATATAATAGAAACTAACTAGATCACCATAAACATAATGTAACTCTAGAAAACAATGATATTAGCAAACAAGATTAATGCTCTAATTTGCCAAATCCTAAATACCCTGCTGAGAAACTTCCTGACAACATAAAAAGATAGTCAATGGTCATACCTATGGAAATAATTAAATAAAAATGGATCTAAGATATACTAAACCAATCATCCCATTAACAAAGGTTTGATTAAATATTTATTTTATGGTGGGAATAGTACAAGCTTCTCCTCTTTCCTTAGATCTATGTCGCTATGCATCTTTCTCTTTTCTTTTTACAAGAAAAATTAATTTTCTCCATCATAAGCCTTAGCTTTTCCAAATACTTTTGTTGTAGCACCTAGGTGTATGCCTCTCCTTCTTTCCTCTTTGCTTTCTTTACTCAAAACCCTTTGACGTGTGGTTTTCTTATGGTTGAACTTTCGATTTATCTTGAATAGAGCTCAATTAATAATAGGAAGTCTTTGGGTTTTTATATGGATTTTTCTAAATTACAACCCTTGGTTCATATCAGTTGTACAAACTCATGCATCCATAGTAACTATCTTCATTTTACTAGTTGTAGAACCTCCTTTACAAACTAGGTGTTCAATCTTTAAGTTAGCAACTCCTGTATGACTGGTAGCCACGATTTTGCAAGAGGCTATACATCTATTATAGAAGCTGCAAGACAAATGAGTTCTTTGTTTTTGCATGATCACTCTCTGGTAGATAATGTTACCTATTTTCACGTACTTGCTCTCAAATAAGTAGAGCCTAAACTGACTGGTAATCCAAATTTTCATGTTTAATGCCTATGATTATCACTTGGAATATTCCATTCATATAATTTCACATTTTATGATGAAAAGTAAAGCAACATCTTTTAAAGCAAAACTAATATAACATATTAATTTTTTTGGAAGTGCAAACTTTATTCATCATAGAGTTTATCAAATTCTTCACACACAACATGAAACTAACCGAAAAAATAAACCAAAGCCTGATGTATGATCATATATACAAATGCAAAGAACATTAAATGTGAAAGGAGGTTCATAGATTGCAGTCATTTCCTAGAATGATTGGCCATGTTGTTGGTTGCTTGCCCACTTTGTGTTCTCATTGTCCTTCTTTTCCTCGTCCCATGCCAGACCTTACATGTGAAACAAGGAGTTAGATCAAAATGATCAAAGCAATGACTAGATAACTCATCATCCT
This sequence comes from Cupressus sempervirens, assembly GCA_028749045.1. NCBI lineage: Eukaryota > Viridiplantae > Streptophyta > Pinopsida > Cupressales > Cupressaceae > Cupressus > Cupressus sempervirens. The sequence goes on from CM053789.1 coordinate 716,380,087, forward strand.
ATGCCTCACATATGCATTCATATCCAAAAAGTCCCAAGCAATGATATATTTTCTAATCTGCTGGTGTCATGTGCAGCAAAATCATCAATGACATGTGGACGTGATATGTGGCTCCCACAAGGGTTCAAGCCAAATGTGTCATTAATCAAGAGATATCAATTGATATAACAAGAGAAAAAAATATGAGAAAAGATATTAGAAAAGTAATGGAGTGAATCCTATTACAGTCTGCAATCCAATTTGGTTGGAGTTGGAAGATGAAGTTGATAAAGAAATTTCTCAAAAGATTGAGGACTTCTCTAAGAAGGTAACTATTTTTAGATTTAGAGGCTTCTGGCCTTCCCTTGCAGCTCTTCATGCTTGGATTTCTAAGCATTGCATGGGACCCATTGATTTCTGAATCTGTCCAGATTTACCTTGTGGCCAAGGGTTTTTTCATAGTAAAATTTGATGTTCTGAATATAGGAGGGCTATTTTGTGTAGTCACTTCAGCTGCAAGGATTGTCACCCTTTGTTGGCCAAACCCCAACATGAGGGTTTTGACCCTTCCTCTGAATCTTTTTCTCATATGCCTCTTTGGGTCAAGTTCTCGAATCTCCCCCTTCACCTGTGGTTGGATTTGGTTCTTGAATTTATGGGAGATGCCATTGGAGTCTTCCAAATGGTGGATTCTAAATCTTCAGATATTTTTCATACTACTTACGCTCACATTCTTGTGGTGGTTGATATTTTGAAGGGCCTCCCTAAGAAGATCAAACTTGAGGTCTCTTATGGTTCCTAGATTCAAACCTTAGACTATGAAGGTATTATTTTCCACTGTAGGGTTTGCTCCAATATTGGACATGTGGCTATGCATTGCCCTGCAGAGATGAGGAAATCAAAGAAAATACCTCCTTGGTGGTCTGGGGCTTTGGATCAGCATTACTCTGGCCTTAAAGACCCTACTCCTTTGGTTTCCCCTGTGCCTATGATTGCTTCAAGTGCCTATGTTTTTTCCCCATTTGACCAGGCTTCTGGTCCATTCTTATATAAGGATGTAATGGTTTCCCCTCCCACTATGGGTCAAGAACCTATGGGTAATATTTCTAGCATGGTTTTTCCTATTTCTCCGGATGGGCTTGATGTTGATTCTTTGGTTTTAGAGAAGGAGGCTTCTTTGGTGGAGGAAGGTTGGACGAAGATTAAAGAAAAAAATACAAACAATCCCAACAGCCCTCTAATTTTCTTCTTTGATCCTACTCTTTTGGGACTAAAGGGTCCTAAATGGTTTTATGAAGTTGGATTTTGGTGGCAGATGTGAACTATGTTATCTATGAGCCACCCTAGTCACTTTTTTTGGTCAGTGACCTATTTCTCCTCTGGTCTATTGTACTTTTGTTTGAGCTCTATTGAAATTTTTTTGAGGTGCAAAGGGTTTCAGGCACCCTTCAAAACTTATTTTACTAAATCAAAAACAAGAGAAAAGTATATAAGATCAAAGGGACTTATTAATTCTATACATGAAACCTTATATTATAGCCACATACAAATTTTAGTTTCAACAAGCACAAAATTGTTAAAAGGACAATAATTTATGGCTAAAACCTTATAGCTTGGCAAGGAGTTTATCATAGAAACTACAATAAAATTGATTTGGAATCAAAGGGGGACATCGTGAAATAACAACAATACAAGTATGTTCATGTCCATTAGAAATGGAAACAAAAACCACCACATATTGATATAAAACATCGCCAATGATAAACAATGCAAATAAGGTTTTCTTATTTCATTTATATATATATATATATATATATATATATATATATATCTGTGTGTGTGTGTGTGTGTGTGTGTGTGTGTGTGTGTGTGTAGCATGAAAGTAAAGAGATATTGATATCATAAGCACTACTGAATGCTTTTCCAATTGGTGGAACAAAGAAACATAATTTTTTTTAATATTAGAATAGAGTATCAAACTAAGAATACAACTGTTGATTTAAAGATTAAGGGAAATGCCCAACCACCCTATCTACTTAACCAAAAAAGCATATTAACATAATGTTCAAAGTCTTGATTATACAATTAGCAAGACTAAAGAGAATGCCAGATAAAAAACAAAACAAAGCTTCCCAAAATAGATTTCTACTGTAGATCAATGGCCACCAACTGATTAGTGACCACATTTACTAACTCTTCTTCACTTCTTTTTTGGGTGTCAGGTTCCTGATCAACATGTCTCTCTATTTTGTCTCTCCTAAACTTCTCAGCTCCTGGTGTTCTTGTTTTGATTATTCTCTTGAATGTATATGTTTAATCTTTTGTTTAGATTATTCTCTTGAACATATATGTTCAATCTCTCATTTTCCTTCATGTTAAGCATGTATGAGAATGATTCAAAACATTTGATTAAATAAACATTTTCTTTGAAAATTATCATTTTCTAGTCTATTGATCATAGTCATGAATCAATCTTTGGGGAACTCCAAAATAGCCGAAACCTGGGACACAATAAAGAAATGTGTGAGTTTTATGTTAAACCCAGTAAGCTCTCTCTTTTTGTGCTAGAAAATGTCTTCATTTCTCATTTTCCAAGGAAAACAAAGGATTCTCATAGTAAAAAAAAGTTATAACTTATTCAAACTCAAAGAAAAGGATTCAACAAATCCAACAAGAATTTCATGCCAAGTAATATTAATTATTCTTGTAGTTTGACATAGGAGACCTACCAATAGCATCCCTAGAATAGAGCAGGGGTCTAACCTATTCAACAAATCCAACAAGAATTTCATGCCAAGTAATATTAATTATTCTTGTAGTTCAAGATAAGAGACCTACCAATAGCATCCCTTGAACAAAGAAAGGGTCTAAACTAAGACCAAGCCTTCCACAAAGAAGCAAAATTTTTGAGCCAAACACTATCACATCAAACTGCTTAAAAAAAATTTCAAGAAAGGAAATGTCAACCAGTACTTACCTTTTTAAACTTTGGATTTAATAATATTATTTGTAATGAGCACTTCTCATGGCTCATTACCTTTAGTACATTTAAGAATCTATTTAGTAGCAAGAGTAATGACTTGAGTTTTAAGATATCTAAATCCTAGACCCCAAACCTTCCTAGGAATGCAACACCAATCCCATTTCACACAATGTCTCTTCCCATTTCTTGAACCATCAAACCATAAGAAGTCTCAATTCTCTGAGAATCCTTTCCAGTCTATTGAACTCATAATTAGCAAACAACTAGGAGGAGTAATAAACTGCATGAGAAGCAACATTTTTTTGAACAACCCACACTCTTCCTGCCAAATAACAAATGGGTTTGTCATTTCAAGTGTTTTTTTTCTCAATCTTATTGTATAGTGATTGCAACATATCCTTCCCAGAGGGTCCAATAGAAAAGTACATACCTAAGTACATGCCAATACTTCTGGGACCATTCCACATCCACCCATTATTAGCAATCAAATTAGGAGGTTGATCTGTCCACCCAAGCATAGTAGACTTGTAAAGGGCAATTTTGGAGCTAGAAGCAGAACAAAAGACATGAAACCTTTCGATAACATTTTCAAGATTAATTATTACCTAGCTCCAAAAATAAAGCAATATTATTAGCAAACTAAGCATTGATGAGATACTCATTTTTCAATAGGATGATGCCTTTAATGGGAGAGCCTAACTCATGTGCTCTAAGAATATAGATCATAGAATCTGCAGCAATCAAAAATACATAGGGGGCTATAGGGTGTCCTTACCTTATGGATCTCTAGAGTTGAAAAGGATCAGAAAGCTCACCAATGACTCAATTATGGTGGAAGATTCTTTAAAGAGAATAGATACCCATCTACAAAACTCATAAGGAAAACCAAAATCCTCCAGCATTCCCAAAACAAAGGACCATTCAATTTTGTCATAAGCTTTTTCAAAGTAAAAGAGAATCATACAAAGAATTTGTCCATAGTGTTTAGCTCAAAGGCCAATGGAGAGCTTCCCAACTAGTAATTAGATTCTCTAATATACAACTTTCCATATAAGTCTAGTTTGAGAAACAAAAATATTTCTACTAAGAATATTAGAGATTCTTCTAGCAAGGACCTTAGCAATAATTTTATAGGGAAAATTCAATAAAGTAATGTCTCTAGTTTTTAACTAAAGCCTCATCTCCACTTTTTGGAAGAAGCTTAATTAAATCTTTGTTTATCATAGTTCCCAAAAAGCCACTTTCAAAAGCATAATCATAAGTAAGAATTACTCTTAATATATTTGTAAAATTCAATAGGTAAACCATCGGGCGTAGGTGTCTTACTGTTTTCCACACTATTAATGGCTTCCTCAATTTCACTAACTTCAATGTTAGATCTAAGTTTCTTAGCTTTGTCAAAGGTAATCATTTTGGGAATGAGCTTAAGATAAGATTTTAAATCTTTTTGGTTATTCTCTGTGTGTTATGAGGAGAACAACTCTTTATAAAAATTAAAGAAAGCCATCAATATATCACTATTTTCTTTGATATCCCCTTGTCAATCAGAATCTCATCAATCACTTTTGTCTTATATTTGGCTTAGATAATATTGAAGTACTTAGATCCTCTATCACCTTCCTGCAACCAATTCATTCTAGCACTAACTTTTTGCCCTTGAATCTCATAGATTTGATGCTTTCTTAACTAATTTTTAACATAGGCTAACTTAAATTCCAATTCCTTATCAGGGTCATTATTTTGAATGTTTTTCCTATGCCTCAATTAGTGCTTTAATGGCATTGGGTAATATGTGATTTCCTGTCCATTACTTTTTTCTTTCCAATGATTTGGAAAATTTCTTTCCAGTCGAAGACCTTTTGACTCAACAAATTGATAGGAAAAAGACCTTGGTTTTTAAGATTAGTGATACATTTAATCATTTGGATGGCATCATTAACATAAGAATTTTTACAAAGAGAAAAATTAAGATTGAAAAGATTCTTCCTTGTATTTCTATCATTATCATCATATTCCTCAACAAGTTTGACTTGAATAACTATTGGGGAGTGATCCGAGATACTAGCAGGAGTAACTTTCATAGGATAACAATTAGAAGAATTCTTGACTTTGAAAATAGAGATGTCAAAATAGCTTCTATTGAGTCTAAGTACACTCTCTAGGGGGCTGATTGGTTATTACACCAAGTGAAACATATACCCTTCTTGTCCACTCAATTATTGATCATAGGGTCTAACAAATTGAATTTTCTTTTAAAGCTATTCCAAAAAGAAAGACTTTGTTACCTTTCCATCCATGAGCATTGCCCCCACAATTATCTTCTTTATTCTCCACTATATTGAAATCTCCAATGAAGATCCAATGTGCTTGTGGAAGATTGTTAGATAACCAATTCCAAAACAGATATCTAATTTTGTACTCATTAGCAACATAGAGATTACAAACACCAATAGATTTATTCAAATGTTTGAAAATGACCCATTGTGCTCTATTACATGGGGAGGTGCCTTCAAAGTAGATTATCTTCCCATTTCAGGCTAATTAGAAATGCAGTTCCCCTTTACCTTTATTGTTTTTAGAATAGAGGCAATCTGCCTTATTCTAGATAGATTTCATCGAGTTGAGGGCATGATTACCCACCATTTTACCCTCTTGCATACAAATTATATTTTTCTGCAAAATATCATTACACCATTTCCAGACTACATACTTTATGTCTGGCAATTAAAGACCACAAACATTCCAACTGTGAATATGGATCATTGAAAAGTTTAATTAGGGGATTCTTACTTTTATAATCTATTAAAATGAGCATTTTTATTGCTGCCTTTCTGGCTAGAGATAGAGGATATTTCATTACATTTATTTTACTAGGGGTATTTTTATTGATAAATTTTGTAGAGGGAGCTTCATTTTTGGAATTAGATTTATCATCCATGCTAAAAGAGCCATCTAGGTTGTGAATATCTTTCTAGCAGGGAATTGAGGCCTCATGTAGATCCCTACCCTACTTTTTGACTACTAAGGTAGACTTACTAAGTTTTCTTCCTCTATCTTTAATAGAGTTAAGAGATAATTGTTGGTCATTCAATTTAACAGGGTTAGAAACATTATTATAGCCTACAAGATGACAACTAGTTAACATACCCCTATTTTCTTCTCCTCCAGCAAGAACTACATCGAATTCATCCTCAAACAAGATAGTCAATAGAGAAACAAACTTGCTACCCCTATCTATCACTTTGCCACTTCTCTAGTAGACCTCCTCAAAATTATTCAAGTTTATATCTTCACCTATGCTATTATTTTGATCACCTTTATCCTTAGCATTAGTTTTTTTACCATCAATTTTAGTAATACTATGAATTCTTGCGGCAGGGGGAGGCTGAAGGGCCTGGAACTGATTGGGCCATCACATTATCCTTGCCATTGTTCTTGTCTAAATCTTCAAAGATCTTTTGAATATTTTTTAATGAATGCAATCTTTACGATTGTATCCATTCAGTTTACAATGGAAGGAGGCTCTTGAATTGCACAGCAAGGAAGTATTCTAAGACAATAACTCCCCTTCAATATCCAAAGCAATCATGTCTAGAAATTCCACTTCAATATCAAGAGCTATAATAACACGAGCATTAAAGTGTGGGAGAGTTATCTTTGATTCTTCAACTTGTAAAACTGACCCCAAAGGTTTAAGAATTTGGGTGAGAAATGGCCAAACTTCCAGCTAAAGATTGCTTATCTCAATCCAAAAAGGAGAGGACCTTGCTACAACATGGTCAATATTACCATTCTTAGACCAAGGGAATGCTTAGAATAGAGCTTTACTTGTGTTCCAGAAAGCTTTCTTCAAAATATTTCCCTACATTTCTTTATTTTTAAGAAAGACCACAAAAACACCTATTTGAATCATTTGATAGAAACTAACAACAATACCTAATTTTTTTCCCAAAACACTATTAAACTCATCATCTAGAAAATTCTTGGTAGGCAAAATCATGTTATTTGTGCAAACAAACAAACGAAAACACTTTTTAGATGGGTTTTCTCAAACTGGATAACTCTTACCACGTCTAGTTCAGAGAAAGCAGTTCTCAACCCAAAAATAGGGGACTTACCCATTTTGTCTCCTCTAGGATTTGAACTCTCAGCTATGGCATCACTTCCAAATCCATTGGCTCTAACAAAATCTCCATGCTGATTTGCTCGAGCAATGGAATGCACAATTTTGCATGTGAGAAAAGCATTTTCAGCAAAAATAGTGGCATTATTTCAGAAACCCATTCCTTATAAGATGGTTTCTCCTTGCTACCCACTTCATTACTAGGCATAGCCATCTTCATTCTACTCTTCTCAATGATGTTCTTTCCTTCCTTCTCCCTCTCCTTGCCATGATTACCCTATTGCATTGAAACTAGATCGCACACAGAGAAAATGTTAGAAGATCAAACCCTAAGAGACACCTTCCTCAACCGGTATGACACAAGCATAAACCAAAGATTAGTTCACAAAATGATGGCCTAACACATAAGGACTCAAGAGAATGACACACAACAAAGAAAAGGAAACACAATAGCCCATGGGTAACACACACTGGTTTCCATGGAAGCCCTGCAAGTATAGGCATAGAAATAATGCCTTCTTGTAGAGCCTCCACTACAAACACAATATCACTTACATATCTTGAATCAAATACCAACTTCAATAGACAATAGAAGTAACATGTGTAAACCATTGATGTGGCATTCTTCAAAAGAACATGACAGCTATAGGGTTTTCCTTTTAGTACAAAATCTTAGGTTGCAACGAGTGGAGGGTAAACTACAACTTTATAAAAGAACATCTTCAGAACCTGTCATCTAAAATGTGCAAGAAATCCAGATCTTCTACTGGTGGAATAATAGTTAGAGTTATATTGGAGAAGGCTATTTCTAGTTACAACAACAAAGATGAAAGCTACAGGTCAAACATCATATGCCTCAGAAACTATGCAAAATAATGAATATTAAACAAGTTCAAAATGAAGTGCAAAGCTAAAAGTGGGGTTTAAGAACACAGCTATATATATTTTCATTAGCATCTACAAGAGAGAAGAAATATTACAATGTAAACACCTAGAAATCAAAAACTTGTCAAAAGAAGAGCTACCTAGATTTTGTGAGGCCTTGTCCTAACCCTTCGTAGCATAGTTGTTACCTTATTATTTTGATCCTTAGCACTCGATACGTCAAGACATTATCGGGTACTTGAACATATTATATTATTTCATGTTGTGTGATGTTTACTTTCAGATATTTGAGTTCGTCATTTAATGCTTTATGAATATGTATGTTGACAAAATAAGTAAATGTAGGATTAACACTGTGATTAAGAGATTTTAATGGTTAAGAATATGAGTAGGATGAGAGAAACCCTGATTGATTTATAGATGTATGCTTTTAATTTATGTGATTTCCTGATACGTATATACATATGTGCATGTGATTTTATGGGACTACTGATGTGTGCAATGAGTGTGCAGGATATTTTAGCCGAGAAACTCGACGGAGAAATAGAACTGATCCCTATGTGCCATTTGTGGAAACCTTGTTGTTCGTAATTTTATTTTCTTGTGAGATGTATGAATGTATCTTTCTGTGATCAGTAAATGTTATGTTTTGTAACTATGTTCTTTAGTGTCGCTTGACACTCATGAATTTTGCATATGCATTCTAGCATGCTAGTTAGGGTTAACTATGTAAGCTTTGGACCTAAGTCGGATTAAGTTAGTGTCTTTTTGCTAATTTGTTTCTTGATTGACTTTAGTCACCCCTATTCCAGATTAGTGCTTAATCTACATTTTTGGAATTGTTAGATGTTCCTAAATATTCCTAGCATTTGTTTGGTCCCAAATCTATTCCTAAGACCTTTAAAACATGAAATATTTATACCCAAGGGGTATGGGTATGGGTTGGGGGTATTTTCCACCCCCTAAGCTACTTTTATTGACTTTTTAGGTCACTCAAAAAGTCTATTTTTGCCTTTGTGCGAAAATTGTAAGTGGTTACCATGAGTTGCATGACCTCAACTCCACTTAGTGGTTAACCTTAGTATGGGTTGAGTTAGAAACTTCTAGATTTGTAGGTGGGTGAGAGAATTTATTGCTCTTTTTGGTGGTTGAGTTTGAGTATTATTTAGAGGCCCTTCTTGGAGTAGTTTTGGTTGCTACCCAATCTCTACTTTTAGAGAGGAGTCTTGGAAGATTGAAGGAAGGAAAGGAAAGCTCTTCTCAATTTGTTCATTTTCCATTACCTCTTTGTGAAGGTAGGAGTTCTTCATCTCCCCTTGTTCAGATTTTCCATGCTTGTTTCATGCTTATGCTATTGTGTTGTTATTTGGATGCTTGTATGTATGTTGGGTATGTTGGGAAAGATTGAAATCATGTCTTCTTGAATGCTTTTCTTTCTTGTTTTTGTTTGAATTTCGAAGTTTTTTTGTATGGGTGTTTTGGCATTACTCACCCTTGGAGAGGGAAGAAGTGGCCAATTTCGAGAAAGATCCTTTTAGTTGGACTCCAATAGTGTAGAGTCTCTTCTCAGGATGAGAAGAGGGAGAGAGGGTAGGGTGTTATGGGACCCTACCTGTCAGAACAAACCACATATGAGTTTTGGCATGTAAGAATGGAAGAACAGAAGTTCTTGATTTATAGCCCCGATTGGGCACCTAGTTTGGTGTTGTGTCTGACATCTCCTATTGGAAAAATCCACCTTTCCCTAGTTTTGATTCATTGTGAATCCTATTATGAAAACCTTGTCTGAATATGCATGTTTGATTTGTCTCTTGGTCATGCTTGTTGACACTTGATCAGATTCTATTCTCTCCACGGTTCTTAGAAATGTGTTACAGAAATTGATATGGAACCCTTGATGAGGGTCATGAAGGAAATTCAAATAAATTGTTGTAATTTTGGGATTAAAATCTTATGTAATTGTATTTCAAAACTTTGTTATAATGGTAACGACGCCAAGTTTTCTTCTTGGTTCTTTCCCGGCTGAGCCTTTGAATTAGGTTTGCCAATAAAATGGTGATTGAGTAATATTGCTTATCTTGAGATTTAATCATAATTTTTAGTTATATGGATGCACATCAAAAATAGGATGGAAATGATGTTGAGTCAATTAGGACAAATTTCAAGTTTTCTGATATGTTGGAAACGAAAATTGTGTTATAAATGAAAGTTCAATTGTGTTTTTTTTGTAAACCAAAAAAAAAAAGTCAATCTTGCAATGTTATTTTAAGTAGATATTAGATCCTTGGTTTAACTAGGTGTTAGCCAAAAAAAAAAGCAATGACAAAATTTGCATATATATATACCCTCCTTTGATAAATGGACAAAAATTGGTAGTCATACTTTAAAAAAATATATTTATCTTTATGCTTTTGTTGTTGTTCTTAAATTTTCTTAACACTTAGGAAAATATGATACAAAAAAAAAACTTACATATCTAGAGCAAAAGCCCTCTAGACTTTGTATGGGCTTGAGATTTATTGATATAATGCAATAGAGAATATTCTTGAAGATACTCTTAAATTTAAAATTAGAAAATTAAAAAAAAAAACATATGCATATATATATTATAACATGAAAATATATATATGATACCTATCTAACTTAATATCTTCCCTTGCTACCTAATAAACTTTTTTGGCATTTAATCCCCTTGGGTGCCAGTTTTTGGTTGTGTTTTTAAAAAGTTTTTTTTTAAAAAAAAGTCAATGTAATTATGATGGGGTGACATCGCCCCATCCCCATCTTTTTTTTTTGAGCACTCACCTCATTCATTTATGGAGGGCTTAAAACAAAATGGGTATGCTTTTTTTAAAGAAAAACTTGCTTTTTCTTCTTGGGCACCAACTTGGCTCTCACCCATGACAAGAGAGGTGGTGGGGGGACAAGACTGACGTAGGGTCAGTTTGGTGGGACAGTGCGCAGGGGACTTTATGGGAGTTAGTTGAGTGGAGTGTAGGGTAGAGTGTAGGTGGTGAGGGGTGGTTAGAAAGTAGGTTAGTCCTAGGTTAGTGTTAGGTTATTTTAGGTTTAGTTTATGTTAGTAATATGTTATTATTGTTTTTTTTTTATTACTAGTATTTGTTAGTAGTTTTGTTAATAGTTTTAGTTAGTTAGTTTTAAATTTAATTAAGTTTTAAAGTTGTGTTAGTTTAGGATAAGATTATTATATGTTAAAGTTAAGTTTTATTTAAAATTTAGTCACTTTATTTTGTATGTAGTTAGATCATATTTAAATTTAGTTAGTAGGTATTAGATTTAGTTAGTTTAGTTTTAAATTAATTTAGTTGTTTAATTATTTTAGAAAGTTTTAATTTAATGATTAGTTAAATTTAGTTAGTTGTTATGTAATTAAATTTAGATTTAATAAGATTTAGTTAATGTTATTTGGAGTAGTACTAGTTAGTAAGTAGTTTTATTTATGTTGTTTGAGATTTTCACTAAATATTTAAATTTAATTGTGTTAGTTTAATCGAGACTTGGTTAGCAATTGTTAAAATTAGATTCTAATTAAAACAATTTAAATTAAGTAAAATTATGTAATAACAAAACAAATGTCAATATCAGATTAATAACGAGAGTTCAAATCTTAACGATGTATTCCTTCACTAGTTTATAAACTTAAGATGAAATGTAGAGAACCTCTACTTTAACTGTGATCACAACCATATCGAACTTAGAGCATTTTAATTATAATTTTAAATTTTTTTAAAAATTGTGTGTTTTTGCCCTCGTAGTTTGGGCATGACAGATTTGAAGGGAAATCTTATCATATGAGAGTCAACAGGAGACATCAGCAGATCATAGCATTCATTGTTGTGACTTGAGGAAAATTAATGAATCATTGCATGTGATAACAGTCACAGGATTTAGCATTGTGACTTGAGGAAAATTAATGAATCATTGCATGGGATAACAATCACAGGATTTAGCAGCTAGTTTTTGTTTTCAATGCTTTTAATCAACAATAGGTGACCCTCAAAAGTGAAAATGCAGCAATAATGGTTGGAAGTATCAAGAGAAAAATGATGGTGCTACAAAAAAAACTAAGCTATTTATGCATGGCAGACTACATTTTGTCATCAAGAAAATATTGATACTAGTTATAAGAAGGATAAAGCTCAATGTAAACAAAGAATGCAGATCTGGACTCCTTATGACAACAAGTGTAATAATAGTCATTGGTTCATTTTAGCTAATAGTCTTACCTATTTTATCTTAACTAAGTTAATATGATGACGTATTGCAATGGTCTAAACCATTATTAAAAATTGTCAGGCATCATACAACAAAGAAAGCTAAAAGAAACTATTGCTTCAGATCTATAACCCTTGAGAGGTGCAAGTTGAGAAAGTCTCAACAAATCAATAAAAATCCTTCAAAAGCTTTAATGCAACAAGAGAAGTATAGCTCGAGTTATGGAGAGTCTTCTACATAAGGAATGCCCTCAATATTTCACATGGTAAAACTTCAAAAATCCATCAAGCTCCAAGATGAGCTATAAGAACACCCAGATCATGAAGAAAAGCTTAAAGTTTTGTTTGAAGCACTAGTTTCTACAACACAAAAAGAACATACTCAAAATTAATCTGCTAAAGAGTTTGGGAAAATCCCTAGCAGAGAGTAACATGTAATGAAGAAATTTTTGTAGCTATTTTTATGAAGCCAAACCCCTTTGACTCTCATTGTATTGAGGAAAAGAAAGGAGGAGAAAAATGTTCCAAAAAAGGGAAAAAAAAAAAAAAAGCAAACCATTTCAAAATGCTACAAGGAAACCCTAAAAAGATACATGATTTCCAATTCCCTGAGGTAAGAATCCAAGATGAGTAAGAAAATGATTTCTAATGCCTTGAGGGAGTGTACTTCTAGATGAGTGTGTAGTGCCCAATGACATTGAGATTTTCATCTTCTTAAGGTGGGAATGTAAAAGCTACAAAAGGCTTGAGATCAATATGTTAACTATTAAAATTAATTTCATTTCATATGCATATTAATGATCATCAAAGAGACCATTTAATGAATCATCAAACTACAAAAAAAAAGGACATTAAAAACTTTGAAGATTAAGTCATATCTTTGGATTATTTCACCAACCTCAACATCACATGTATATCAATCATACAATTATAAAATCATCCATTAAATAATGTTTCGGATCAATTGAGGCAACTCAACACCTTGACGTTATGACATCTATAATTTTTCATTATATACGATATGGTCATCAAACACAAATCAATTGATTATGTTAAGTGAGAATCAATCTCACGTTCACAAAATTGATTTATATATGGAATCTCTCATACCACTTAATCTAAGTGTACTTGAGTCCACCTTTTAAGCTATCAATTTTATCATTTAATTGAAGTTCAAAATTGAAACAAGAGGCATGGATTGATTAAGATCTAGTAGCTAAATAAAATTCATAATTGCTTTAGGACAAGCAATTTTGAGAGGGTAGGACTGTTACATCCCCTCTACTAAAGAAATTTAACATTAGAAAACAACAGTTGAATATAAATGAATAAATATCGTGTCAAACTTATTTATAATAGAAATTTTTATAGCCAATATTTATAACTAAATAAAGAACTATAATAACCATAAATGAATTGAATTGATTAAAAACATTGAATTACCCAAACCTAAAATATAGTGAGGAAATATTTTCAATATAAAGAAATGCGAAAAGATAAATAAATCAATATCAAATATTTTAAGTAAATTAAAACCAAAAGACTTAAATAGACTACACAATATTTCAAACCCTAATCAAATAATCTTATTTCAATTTCTAAACCATAAGAAACAGCCCATGAGCAGTCATGACAGTTGTCAAGAGACATGATCAATCCATTGGTCCTATGCATTATAAATGCAAATCCATTACACAAGAAAAAAAGGACATCACTAGGAGTGAAACATATAAAGGGAGAGTTAAAATAAAAAAGTGTGACCCTATTGGTTTGACCCATCCATATGTTTTTAACAATCAAAGAACAATATAAACAAACTCCATGCCACCATAGAAAGAAAGGTTGGTGGCCACATGGGAATGTGGACCCACCATATAAGCAACAATATATATAAGGACTTCAAGAAATATAAATATAGATATATACATATATGTATGAAAAGAGCATCAATCAACAGAAAGGCAAGATGCATATTAAAAGGCAGCTACTATTAGATATCATGGATCCATCTTCAAAACCTTAAAGGGAAGGCTCCCCCTTCTCACCGTTTCTTAGATCAACTCAAGGTAAGAAAGAAGTTAAGAGATTCGTAAGGGGTGTTACCAATAGTCTTTCTTGTTAACTTTTAGCAAATAATCCACTTACCCACAGAGTGGGTAAGGGGCAAGATGAAATCTCTAACTACACTTCTATCTAGTAGCTAGAAATGGTGACATCGATAAACTAACACCAACTCAAAGGCTGATTGAAAGGGTATCGGTTTGGCTCTAAGTCTTGTTTGTCTAATTTATAAGAAAAATCACTATCATTGGAGCACAAACACTTCCAAAAGTAGATGATCTTTATTCTACAACTTATTTTTAGTTTTAATATTTTCTATAAGAAAAACATGTACCATTGGGGCGCAAAGACTTCCAAAAGTAGGGAAATTCTAACTATCTTCCTTGAATTTGAGATGGTAACACAAGCTATAGTCCAAGCTTCTAGTCTATGTATTACCACAACCACTCCTAGTCAAAGCTTCGGCTCTGATTGTTTCTTAACTCGCTTTTCTCTATTATTGAACACACAATAATAACACAACTCAAAGAAAATAGGCTCAAATTATAGTCTAAGCTTCTAATTTGAGCTATCACAATTGCTTCCAGCCAAAGCTTTGAATCTAATTGCTTTTTTTATTCACTTTTATCCCAAATTGGTACTACACAATCATAGTTATGCTTGCTTAGGTTTGGTAGAGCTTTCTTGCATACAACAAAAGATGATTTTTACAATGAGAGGGTATTCCTTTATATAGGCAAAGGAGTTGAGAAAAAAGTGGGAGCAACTCAACCTTGACCTGGTCTAACTAGACGAAAGAAATTATTGGATTACATATAATTACAAAAATTTATGCAATTAATTCTCCAACTACAAATATGAAAACTAAAGAAGCAACAAGACAAAAGAGAGTTGAAACAATCCAAAGGATTGTTTTGAAGCACCTTGTACTTGGTATTGAGTGTGGGATCAAGGATTCTTGTATTCTGCACCACTACATCCTCTTTGATGAGTTTCTAATTGTCATATGAAAACTTTATGTGATCAAGCTTTTTCTTGTTCAAGTTGTCGTGAATTCTCCTTTGTAGATTGGCATATTCTAGAGCCTCTAACACTTTGAAAACCTTCTCAATGGTGTCCCAATATAAACTGGGAATAACTTTCAATTAGCACCTTGAAATCATTTTTCTTTTTTTATTTGAAGCAAAGTGCTTGATGCATTCCCACGTGAACTCAAGTTGTCGAACAACCATTGGGAAAATGGAGACCAAATAAATTATCACTACTTTAGATTCGAAGAATGCCTTCTTTACCGAATGTCTTCATTCTTTAAAAAAGTTCTGACATATCTTCAAAAGTGCATTGTAACATGAAGATGAAAACATCTTCCAATGACATTGGATCCATGAAAGCTTTGGGATTTGAGTTGCAATGACGAATCCATGAAGGATGAGTGTTCAAAGTATAGATTTGGGTGAAATAAGACAGCTTTCCACTACTAGTTTTACATGTAATCCAATAATTTCTCTTGCCTAGTTAGACTAGGTCAAAGTTGGTTGAGTTGCTCCTACTTTTTCCACTTTTTTTCTCAACTCCTTTACCTATAAAAAGGAGTTACATCTCATTGTAAAAATCATCTTTTGTTTCCAAGGCTAAAATTGTCAAATGCATATTACATATTGTATATTTTTAAAATATGTAATGGAGGATGGAGAGTGCAAATTGCATTCTTATGAATATTACATGTTTTTAAAATATGTAATGGAAGCTGGAGAATGTGATTTGCATTGTTTGTTACATGTGTGTATTTTAAAACATGCAATAGCACATGGAGAATGTGATTTCCCTTATTTCCCAAGAATGCATCCTTTTTAAAATATGTAAAGGCTCCAATAGAGTGTGATTTGTACTAAAACATGTAAATATGCAAATGGATATTTAGAGTCTAATTTTAAACATGTAAATGCACTTCCTCCCGATGAATTTTATATGCAATGTATCTTGGGCAATCATATTTTGTATTCAAAACTCATGTAATGACTCTCCAAGATCTCATTTTTGCACTCCCAAGCCAAAAACACCCAAATGCAAATATGTAATGGATCCTTGAGAGTGTGATTTGCACTTCCAGCCATCATATGCATACATTTTAAACATGTAAATGCATCTATAGGGTCTGACTTCACAATTCTAACTCATGCAAATACATTTTAGGACTGTATTTTTGCTAAAAATGCCCAGAAATTTGGGTTTTCATCCACATTTTTGCATTTTCAGCCATGTTTTTGCATTTGGGGAAGACATTTTTGCATCCACAAGTCAAAAAAGATCAATATAAATGCATTTTAGTGCCACCTTTTTGTTGAAAAAGCCTAGAAAATTGGACTTTCATCCACATTTTGGCATTGGAAACCCATGTTTTTGCATTTTAATATATGCAAATGCATTTAAAGAACACATTTTTGTATTTCTAAGGCAACAATGTGTTATGTTTTGGCAAAAATAGGACACATTTTTATCAAAAATGACCTAGAAATCTTCATTTCCAACTCACATTTTTGCCTTTGGAGGGCATAAAAATGCATTTCCAGCTCAAAAAACCAACATCAAGGGCACGATTTTTGCATTTGGGAGCTAGTTTTGGCATTTAAGAATCACATTTTTGTCGTATTTCTTCAAGAACGACCCATGTCTTTGCATCAAGAAGGCACATTTTTTTAATTAAAAATGCCTCATGAACACATTCCATGCAAAAATATTTTGCATTTTGAAGGTTTTTTGGCTTGTATTTTACCCATTACATGCAAAAATGGCCAAGTGTTTGAGCATATCATTTTGCATTTGCATGTTTTGAAAAGGTCAAGTAGTATGAAGATTCGAATTTGGAGGAGAAACATTCTTTGAAATCTATGAATCTTCCACATTTGGCTCTTTGAGCTCCAAATAAGTAGAAGTTTTCAAGCCTTTGTTATTTTGTTGCTTATTTTGGCTTATCAAATTGTACACTTGTTCAAAGACATGCCATGTATTTTGCAAATTTCCTTTGAATAAGATAAAAACTTCCATTTTCAAATGATTGGAATTTTCCCAAATTCCAATTTTGAAATTGAGAGCAACTTAATATTTTGTCATGTTTGAGTCAAAAACCAAAAGTATGTTTTTTTGCTTTTTGCATAGTTTTTTATGTTTTGTTTGCTTGCTTGTTTTGGCTTCATTTTTTAAAGAAAGTTGAAAAATCTTGCCCAAGAATGCAAGTGCATATTGCATCCATTCACATTTCATCTTTTCATGCACATACATATTGTATCCTCACTTTTCACCAACAAATGTCAATGCATTTTACAACCACTTTCCAATATATGCAATTGCATCCATTTTCATTTACATGTAATTCCATCCTCTGATCCTAAGTACATGTTTACATCAATTCATGGTTACACGTAAATCACTTTACCTATAATTGCATTTGGAGAATCCAAATTTGGTAGAAGGTCACTCTTTAAAATACCAAAGTTATCATTTGTACTCATTCATATGCATCCCAATTTGTATTCTTGGCCATACCCACAAAAGCCCATCTTTGCCCATATGCAATCCACCCTTGAGAGTCTGATTTTGACCCTTTGCACCCAAATACATAGGCTTTCAGGTTCATTTCCTGCCATCATAATTTTTTTCATAAGTATCTAATCTATACTTCAAACACTCATCCCTCATAGATTCATCAGTGTAACTCAAATCCCAAAGTTTTCATGGATCCAATCTCATTTAAAGATGTTTTTATCTTCGTGTTACAACACATTTTTCAAGATTTGTTTGAACTTCTTCAAAGAATGAAGACATCCAATAAAGAATGCATGCTTTGAATTAAAAGAAGCAATAATTCATTTGGTCTCCATTTTCTCAATCGGTTTTCGAGAACCTGAGTTCATGTGGAAATGTGCCAAGCACGTAGCTTAAAAATTAAAAAAGAGAAAAAGGTGCTCAGGGAAATTTGTTTTGACTTTACATCCGGACACCAATGTGAAGGTTTTCAAAAAATTAGAGACTCTAGAATGTGTCAATCTACAAAGGAGAATTTAAGACAACTTAAACAAAGAAAAGCTTGATCAAAACAAGTTTCCAACTGACAACAAAAAACTCATCAAAGATAATGCAATAGTGAAGAATGCAAGAACACCCAATTCTGTATCAATCATGAAGTACAACACTTTTGTTGATAGTCTACAAGATTGATTCATTTAGAATGAATAGTTTCAACATTTTCTTGAAGTATTTTCCAGCTTTGTATATGAAAAAGATGGATCACATGTAACTCAAAAGTATGTAATGCAAGTGCATGTAATCCGATTACAAATCCTTCAGAATGTTAGCAAAAAAAACACACTTAAGAAATTAATCAATACACTATCATTTCCAAGACACTCAGAACATCAAGTAGAGATGCATAAGGCTTAAAGAATAGCCAAACTAGACATGATGAAAACACAAAAGGAACAAATCATGTATGCAACTTACGGAGAATACACAAAACATGATAATTTGATTCAAAAGTAGAAAGCAAGTTTGGCAAGAAGTTATAGGGAGGAACCTAACACCATATGTTGAAACTAGCCTAGCAACAATCTAGCCATGGGTGCTAGTGTCTTGGAGCTATGCTAAAAAGATCATCTCTTGGTAATGATTTGAGGAAACAATCATGCTATCCTCTAAATCTCAAGAAAAAATAAGGAAAAATTATGATCATTAATGAGAAAGGATTTCATACTATAAAAAGTCTACAATTATTCATCATGGCATGTTATGTTCATTTAAGCAATTCTATTAGTTAGAATCCTCCAAGTTTATCACTGCATACATGAAAGACTCTAAAATGTAGTATTGTATAGGGATTTCTTTAATCCTATGTTGGTTTTACCAAATTCACAACAATAACTATAATCATAATTACAATTGTCTTCTCTTCTAGGAATAGAGGACAAGGAATCTATAATATAAAATTAGTATCTTAGTTGTGAAGAGTTTGCTTGAGTAAAGTTCCATGTGAAGTCTTGCAAGTATTAGTTAACAACAATGTACTCTTAGTATGTGCTATGAAATAGATAAAGAAGGATAAACTAAAAAAATCTAACATAATACAAAAAACACAAAACACAAGTTGAAAGATAAAATTAGATCTAACTAAACGATACACATTAGAAACTGGAAATGAAAGTGGAGCTTCAATTCTCTAGACTCCAATGCTAGGTGTTGATATCCTGAACATTGTTTCACACAAATCAATGTGAGAAATGATCTAAGCAAAGAGCAGTGGAACTATCATTAGAATATGTAATCAATAAAACAATACAAAAGTGTACAACACTAGTGACATATGAATTGATAATGTTGCAATTTAGAAAATGTATGACAATTTCTTCTCTTTCCATGTGTTGTTTTCTATAGTATAAAAATTGTATTCCGCACCTACACACATCAAAGAACAAAAAACATTGTGTTGTATAGGGGTCTGCCTTGGTCAAGCCCCTTTTGCTAATTCAACCACGTAAGAAAAATGATAATGGTAATGTTTTAAACATATGTTATCAGCAAATCGAGGCAAAAACAGATAACACGAATGATAATGAGTACCTAAATTGTGAATCCCTTTCTTGCAATCCATACAAAGTGTTTATAAAGTACAACAATTATTAGTACACGATATGATAAAATTGACAAGAAAAAATATTACTATATTACTCACCTCATAATATCCACAACCTTATTATCATGATTCACTTTGACTCTCAGTTGAAGAGATAACTAAGCAGCATAAATAGATTGTCAATCCAAGCTTTTCAAATGAGAAAGCCATATATTATAATAAAATTTATAATTGTATACAACAAACAAATAACACAAGACATCTATGCGATCACATCCACCAAAAGTCCAAAGCCAACATTTCAACAATCGATTATAGAGCCAAATTGAAAAGAATTTGAAGTTGACTGCTAGTGTTTGACCATATTTGGCTTCTCAAATGAATTGAATGAGATTGCCAATATGAATCTCTAGGATAAGAAAATTCACACGTCAATCCAAGAACTATCGAGGTTTAATAATTAATCAATATAAAATGTCATTTTTAGGAATTACACGATATTAAGAAGAGACGCATGGGAAATGATGTATACCAACAACATGCATGAAATAGAAACGAATCTCATGTACATGAAATGAGAAGAAAGCATGCTAAACATGCAAGAGAATTCAAATAGATGGCATGAAAGCCAATTGACATGTGTATTATAAAAATAATATCAAATAAATATTTTGAGTCAAAAAGGTAATGGGACATAGATATGTAAGGTTATTTTCATAAAAACTGCACCCATAAAATACAACAAACACATTGAAGAATATAGTGAATGTACAATGTCATCAAGAAAAAAATATAAATTATAATTACACGTATAAGACATCAAGCATATGATCAACAAACATGAATAAGACATAATACAAGTGAGTAAGACAAACAACATACATGCAAGACATGAAAAAAAAAAACACAAATTAGACAAGACATAGAGCAAACACACAGAACAAGTTATACACAAAGAAAACACACATCACATGCAGGACAAGTGTGTGGTTAGAATGTTAGCACACAAAACACATTTAAGAAATTATTCAATACACAATATTGTTTCCTTGAAATTGAGAATATGAAGAAGACATGCATAAGGCATTAAGCATACCCAACATGAACATGAGGCAAATACATAAGGCACAAAGCATATATGAGAGTTAAATAGAAAACACAAAAAAAATGGAGCAAACACACAAAGTAGACATGATGCAAGCATGAAACACACAAAGCATATATGAGAATTAGAGAGATATCACACAAAACATGGAGCAAACACATGAAGCAAACATGATGCAAACACGTAATGCACAAAGCCTAAATGCAAAGAAGGGAGGAAGAAAACATGGAAAGAATGCTCAAAGCATGTATGAGGAGAAGACCCATAAAAGATGCAAGACATTTTAAATGTATATGACAAGAAAGACAACAAGGAAGCATAGACTGAAAATGATTGGCTTCAATGCACAACATCCAAACAAATATTTGGCTTCTCAAAGGAAAATGTAGTGTAGGACAGAGACACAATTTCCAATATGAACCCTCAAGGTAAAAAAGTTCATACACGAATGAAACAGTAATAAAGGTTTAGGAACTATTCATCCAAAATGTCATTTCTGACAGATACATGGTATTAAGAAGACACTCATGCAAAGTAAAGTATTCAGACAACATACATGAAATAGATATGAATCTGAGTCATAATAGATAAACCGTATATGCGAGATGAGACACAAACATGACAAACACGCAAGATAGGTAAAAAAATGGCTTGAAAGCCATTTAACCAATATATAATGAAAAAAATAGCAAATCATTATTTTGAGTCGAAGAGGTAATGACATAAACATATCGAAGCTAGTTTTCATACAAACTCCATCTTCAAAATACAACAAACACATTGAAGGATATTGTCAATACACACTACCATTTAGAGGAAATGAAAATATGAAGACACTTATAGGACATAAAGCATTCAATGGACAGACAAGAATTAGACATAATACAAGCGTGTAAGGCACAAAGCATATGTGTAAAAATTGGAGAACACACACCAAATAGAAAAGACATAGAAAAAACACACAAAACATGTTATATACAAAAAATACATAAATGGCATGCAAAACAATCAAAAACTATGTAATTAGAATATTAGCAAATAAAAAACATTTAAGAAATTAATCAAAACATCGAGCAGAAATGCATAAGGCATAAATAAAGAGGATAAATAGATTATCCATCCGAAAATTTCAAACTTGTTACATCCCAATTTTTGACTTAATTTAAAATATAGCCGTTGAGGTTCACATGAAGTTAGTTGATAGTTAAATTTTTTATAATCCTGCGAAATGGTAAGATGGTTAGTCGTTACAATTTCATGTGAAGATAACATGCTAGTTAATTATTTAACACAAATTCATGAAATTGAATAGGCTGTTATGATTATTTATGAGTATTTAAGATGGTTGGTTGTTATTATTATTTATGATTAAATAACTTGTTATGGTAATATGATTTAACTATCAAGAATTCCCTTGTAGGAAACACGTTGAATGGGTGAAAACATTGTTAGAAAAGAATTGGGCACAGAAGCATCACCATCACTGGGCAAATGGGTATGAATCGTGAATCACCATGGTTGATGATCTAAAGACTTGAACATCAAGATACAATCAATGAAATCACATCAGCTATTAAATAAATAATTTAAAACATAAAATAATTAAATTAAATTATAATGAGTACCTCAAAGGTTTTGAATGATCTTTCACCATATTATTTTAATAGATGTTCTCCGACAATAATATATACTTATGTTCGTACACATAGATATAACAATGAAGTGACACCATCATATTATTTTCTTATAATAAAATGATTCCACCTCACCAATATATTTACATGTACGTATATAAATATAAATATAAATCATAATGATTTTCGAATTATAACCTTCCAACTCTTTTTCCATCTTTTATTCTTTTCCTTGTTTGAAACTGATTGAACACTTGGCATTTTTATTTGACAAATATTCTTTAATTTACAAAAGCCAAAGAGTCTTTATAAAATCCTTTTATATCATGATTCAGATGAGATGAAAGAAAGAAAGAGAATGCATTCCTGATTTCCATTTTACTATCACATTTTTCCTTTCTCATTTCAACTCCCTTAAAACATCTTTGACTCCTTCATTATTTCTATTTTTCTCTACTAATATTTTTGGCTACCATTTACATTTGAATCCTTGCAAGTTTCTCTGCAGATTGTAACGCTGCCATCCTTGTTATAGGCTGCCGAATATCACTCTACCTTGCTGGAAATAAGGTTGTCCCTACCTTGCTAGAAATAAGGTTGTCCTGCCTACTGCAGTTACACCAAGAACTTAATTTGAAGAAGAACAAATATAAAAATGTCTAGCAAGACTCCAGACATTTTGGATTATACTAGAACTTTTTTTGCTATCAAATTCGTTCAAGATCTTCACAGTCAAAAGGGAGGCAGATTGTTGAGCATCCAACAAAACCCATACTTTTTCAGATTATCCTAGGTTATGTGGATTTCCAAAATCCAAACATTACAATATGATTTTCTTATTCATTTCTTTGAGAAAATCCAATTTACATAAAAGGAAGCTACAACTTATATCATGATGCAAAATATCTTGCTTGATATTATAGGTTAGATCTTCTCTAAGTTAGAGTTGTTTATGGCAAATAAATGCCAAGTAAACATGTTATGAAATAATGATTTATTATGCCATTGGAGATTAGAATTCAAATGATATTTTCTACAAGTCTTATATAATACATTCATCAAATCATAGGTTGTAATAAGCTGGAAACTATATTATTCATGAACAATTGAGAATCAATAGAAAGAGTTAGTTTCTCTAACATTCAAACACCTAGGACTTGGCCAGCTATATAGCCAAGGAAAAGGGTGAACAAGTGAGAGAAAGGAATTTGCAATAACATGAAACAAATTCAGATGTGATATAACAATATTTATTACTTTTAAAATGAATCATTTAATAGCTCATGCAAGATCACATTTATTGTTTTCTTCTGTTGTCAAGTCAAGTAGAGTGGTTAGACATCAGGATGCTCAGTGGCTAACAAGGTGTTCCATGTCTAATTTTGGGTAGGGAGGGTCTTTCTCATTAGAGATTGTGTGGGGACAAGTTATAGTCCAACATTGGGTGGTTAAGCCCCTGGCAATGTTTCCCCTCTCCACAAAATGTCGGACATGCATTAGATAAAGATAAGCTATGCATTTAAAAATTTGTTGAAAAATAGGTATTTTTACTTTTATGATGTATGTTCAAGTAGAAGGTAAGAATAATTGAGTTATATAATCGTTATAGTTATTTCTTTCAATGAAAGCAACTCATATCGTCAATATAATTGGCAACCAGTTAGATCAATTGATCTTCTAATTGAATTTGGAATATATTTATTTGTGAGAGCTAGATTTATTTGATGGATTATTATTTTAGTCTTTCATTCATAAAAATAATGATTATGAGCATATTTTCTAATCTTATGTTATTGCCATAGTTAAGCAAATCAGAAGGAAAGGAATGATACAATTGTATCTGAAGCCCTAAATGATACAGTAGTATCTAATGCCCTAAATGATCCAATGGTAATTGATGCCCTAAATGATCCAATGGTATCTGAAGCCTTAAATGATATAGTGGTATTGATGCCCCAAATGATACAATGAAGCATCCCTACATTTTTTTTCGGTTCAAATTCCATGGTATGTAGATTTTAATTTCCATAATAAATTCATTGATGGTGGTTTCAGATGTTAGTTATGAGTTTTCCATTTATGTAGTTGTAACTGTTAATCTCATTCACATAAACATAACAAAAATAATTTTCTTCCTATGAAAATGAAGTTATAACTTTATTTCTTTGATATGTTAGTTGTTAGTTAAGATCTAAAAATAGTGGATATTACATATGGTATCAGAGCGCTAGGTTCAATGCTGAAACCTTGGGCTCAACACTGCTTTTGAGAAACTATGAATGTAATATTGAAAAAGATTTATTTTATATAACTAGATATTACAATCAAGATTATCTAGAATAGCCAGAAAGGGCTGAGATGATATGAAATGGACAAATGTATAAACTGCAATATCATAAAAATGAAACAGAACTAAGAAATGACATGATTGGCAAGTCGAGTAGTGTTAATCAGGGTGTTTATCTGCCCATTTAAATCCTTGGCCAAGATAGTTTAAAAGTATGTTTTCCATATTTTGATCACAAGAATTGTCAGTGGTGTCAGCTAATAAGGAAAGACCCGCCTATTACTAAGCAGACATTATAAACACCAATATGCTCAGGTGGTAGGGTAAAAATGGTACATGCGCCTTATCCCTAAAGGGAGGGCCATTCTCAGTAGAGAATGAGAAGATTAAATGAGGTCCAAATGTTGAGGCTTGCACACTACAAACCAGATCCTAAAACCTTGATGAGATGTTATCTAAAACCTTGATGATGGCTAATTATTTCTTTTCAGTTGAATGTTCCTAGCATTTACTTTACACAATTATATTCATGTTCTTATGGTAGTAATATTTTGTTATCCATTTTGAACTTGAACTAAAGGAAAAACAAAATTGTGAACCATGATTTTTGAATAATAATCCTTTCTGATGTTGATTAAACAACTAGGCCATTTTGTGCTCCCATATGGAGTAAATGCACTTGCATAACTAAAACTATCAATTCTTATTTATAGATGTAAACTTTTCATTGAAACAATTACACAACAAGATGGGCATAAAGCCTAGGTCACACAAATGGAACAGATAAACTTTCAAATATTTATAGGTGAATGATGAGCTTCTTGATAAGAATCTTATGAGAATTTGTTTCAGATGCTTATGATCTTGATTAGATGTATGATGATCTTGCATAGTATATCATGTTTTTACCCTTTGACACACTACTATACATGTATAATACACATGTGATATTGAATTTATATGGTAATGAAATAACAAGACATACTGATTTGTTTATATTTTTTAGAGATGAAGTATATTTCTATCATGGGATGATTGTTTTGATGAAATGTTATTGTGATAAGATGGGCATGAAGGCCGAGGTTACACAAATGGAAAAACGTGGATTCACTAACCTTTTTCAAGTGATCTGTGAAGGATGATTTACTCATTAAAGAGTACCATATGCCAAACTAGGTAGATATGAGTGATTTAAATTATGTGATCAATTTATGAACTAGAACATGATAGTTGAGGAATTACAATTTTGAATACTTTCTTACTCTCAGTTATTGAACCCTAAAAATTCTCTTATATGAAGATATTAATATGAGAATTGAACTAATGATATAGTGAGTGTCTACATGAGTATGACAGGAATATGAAATAGAATATCCTACAACATAATCAACTCAAGTGATGTTGAGGTGACCACAAGTATGATAAAGTGAACTTGGGTGAGTATGTGTTTAATTTTATGATATCATGCAAGTATCTTTCTAGAAACATTGAAGTAAAAATAGACCTTGAGTTTTGATCATGATTTAGATTTTGATGCAATTTTGAAAAGAAACTATATCATGATACTATATATACATCTTGTATTTCAAATATTCTTTTAGTGTCTAAAATTGCAGAGATCATCAAGGACGATGAAACACAAAGGGGAATGGTACATTATATTCCAATTTTAAATGCTCCCTTATAATTTTCATTACAATCTCAAGTTCATTGAGGAGGATGAAACACAAGGGGAATGGTATGTTGCATCCCAATTTTTTACCTTATTAAAAATATAGCCGTTGAGGTTCACATGAAGTCAGTTGATTGTTAAATTTGTTATAATCCTGTAAAATGGTAAGATGTTTAGTTGTTATAATTTCATGTGAAGATAACATGTTAGTTGATTATTTATCAAAAATTCATGGAATTGAATAGGCAGTTAGTTATTATGATTATTTATGATTAAATAAATTTTCATGGATATGATTTAACTATGGAGAATTTCCTTGTAGGAAGCACATTGAACGGGTGGAAACATTGTCAAAAAAGAATTGGGCACAGGATCATCACCATCACTAGGCAAATGGGTATGAATCATGAATCACCATGGTTGAGGACCTAGTGACTTGAACATCAAGATACAATCGATGAAACCCCATGAGCTATTAAATAAATAATTTAAAATATAAAAGAATTAAATTAAATTATAATGTGTACCTTAAAGGTTTTGAATGATCTTTCACCATATTATTTTAATATATGTTCACTGACAACAATATATACCTATGTATGTACACATAGATATAAAAATGAAGTGACACCATCATATTATTTTCTTATAATAAAATGATGCCACCCCACCAATATATTTACATGTAAGTATATAAATATAAATCATAATAATTTTTGAATTATAACCTTCCAACTCTTTTTCCATCTTTTATTCTTTTCCTTGTTTGAAACCGATTGAACACTTGGCATTTTTATTTGACAAATATTCTTTAAGTTAGGGAAGCCAAAGAGTCTTTTTAAAATCTTTTTATATCATGAGTGGGATGAGATGAAAGAAGGAAGAGAACACATTTCCAATTTCCATTTTACTATCACATTTTTCCTTGCTCATTCCAACTCCCTTAAAACATCTTCGACTCCTTCATTATTTCCATTTTTCTCTATTCATACTTTCGGCTACATTCCCATTCAAATCCTTGCAAGTTTCTTTGCATATTATAACACTGCCATCCTTGTTATAGGCTACTGAATATCACTCTACCTTGCTGGAAATAAGGTTGTCCTGCCTACTATGGTTAAACCAAGAAATTAATTTGAAGAAGAACAGATATGCAAACATCTATCAAAACTCCAGAAATTTCGAATAATACCATAAGTTTTGCTGCTATCAAATTCATTCAAGATCTTCACAGTTGAAAGGGAGGTAGGTTTTTGAGCATACAACAAGACCCATTCCTTTTCAAATTATCTCAAGTTATGTGGATATCCAAAATCCAAACATTACAATATGATTTCTTATTCATTTATTTCAGCAAATCTGATTTACAAAGCAGTAAGCTATAGCTTATATCATGATGCAAAATATCTTGCTTGACATCATAGGTTAAATCTTCTCTAAGTTAGAGTTGTTTATGGAAAACAAATGCCAAGTAACCATGTTATGAAATAATGATTTATTATGCCATTGGAGATAAGAATTCAAATAATATTTTTTGCAAGTCTTAAAGAATACATTCATCAAATCATAGTTTGTGATAAGCTAGAAACTATATTATTCATGAACAATTGAGAATCAACAGAAAGAGTTGGTTGCTTTGAGATTAAAACACTTGGGAATCACCCAGCTTTATAGCCAAGGAAAAGGGTGAATAGGTGAGAAAAAGGAATCTGCAATAATATGAAACAAATTTAGATGTGATATAACAATATTACTTTTAAAATGAATCATTTAATAGCTCATGCAAGATCATGTTTATTATTTTCTCATTCTATCAACTCAAGTGTTTTGGTTAGATACCAGGATGCTCAATGGCTGACAAGGTGTTCCATGTCTAATTCTAAGTAGGGAGGACCTTTCTCATTAGAGATTGTGTGAGGATAAGTTATGGTCTAAGGTTGGGTGGTTAAGACCCTATCAATGTTTCCCCTCTCCATAAGATGTCGGACATGCATAAGATAAAGATAAGTTATGCATTTAATCATTTTTCAGAAAATAGGTATTTTTTCTTTTATGATGTATGTTCAAGTAGAAGGTAAGATTAATTGAGTTATATCATTGTTACAGTTATTTCTTTAAATGAAAGCAACCCATATCGTCAATATAATTGGCAATCGGTTAGATCGGTTGAATTTTAACTGAATGTGGAATATATTTATTTGTTACAGATAGATTTATTTGATGGATTGTTATTTTAGTCTTTCATTTATAAGAATAATGATTATGAGAATATTTTCTAATCTTATATTATTGCCACAATTAAGCAAATTGGAAGGAAAGGAATGATACAGTGGTATCTAAAGCCCTAAATGATATAGTGGTATTGATGCCCCAATGATATAGCGAAGCATCCCTACATTTCTTTTTAGTTTGAATTCCATGGTATTTAGCTTTTGATTTCCTTAGTAAATTCATTGATGGTGGTTTCAGATGTTAGTTATAAGTTTTCCATTTAAGTAATTGTAACTATTAATCTCATCCACATGAACATAACTAATATAACTATCTTCCTATGAAAATGAAGTTATAACTATATTTCTTTGATATGTTAGTTGTTAGTTAAGACCCATAAAAAGTGGATGTTACAAATTTAGAAAGAAATACATTATAATAAAGCCTACTATTTTACGCACTAAACAAATCAAACAAGCCATCTATGTGATCACATCCACCAAAATTCCAAAGCAAACATTTTAATAATTAATTTTGGAGCCAAATGATAAGAAATTGAAGATGAAATTAATTGTTAAAATGGTGGCTATGGACTTTTGGACTCGAGGTTGAGGAACTAATCAATCTAAAATCTCCTTTCTAAGAATTATAAAATATTAAGAAGAGACACACTAGAAGTGAAGTATAACGAAAACATGCATGAAATAGATATGAATCTCATATACACAAGATAAGAAGAAAGCATGCCAAACATGCAAGAGAGCCCAAACAAAACACGTGAAAGCCAATTGACATGTGTCAAAGAGGTAGTGGGACATAGATATGTAAGGTTATTTGCATACAAACTTGATGTTCTCAATTTTGATATCACAAAATTGAGACAACCCTACACAATTTTCTCACAGATTCATAGGTGCATCCTCTATTTTTTTAATGCATTGATGAAGCATCATGAAAAAAATTCATTATCTCTAAATTGTTCTTTGTGTACTCTTGCCTATGTGTTCTTTTAAATGTTTTCCATTGAGATCCACAATTATTTGTGAAATTTTTGTGAACTTTTGCGACCTTTTTTGTTTTTCTTCATGTTGTAAATAGTTTTTGGTTTTTTTTTTCCTTTGGAAAATAGCCCTTTGAATTTTGCTCGATTCAAGCTAACTTAGGTCCAGATCGAAGTTGTCTAGCTCAAGTTATAGGGAAAAAGTAGGATTTTTTAGGTACACTACATATTTGTATTCATAACCTCATAAAGTGGGCTTTTTATTGGCAATTGCATGATATAAATTTATAATCAATATTGTAAAGTGGATTTTGATAGCCATTTTCAAATTTCAACTCGTTCTGAGTTGATTTGACCATTCTTTTCTATGTTTTATGAAAATAGCTTATTTCAAGATTAATTTTCATGTTTACTTTTTTAAAAACTATAGTTAGATATTAAATATAAATACGTAAGACAACTTAAGTGCATAGAAGTGGGATTTTTATTACATATTGCATACATCCACGTGCAAAATACTTAATGGAAATTCACTCCCAATAAATTGTAAGTCTCGGCATCACTAAAAGTGTGCTTTTTAAATGCAATTACATACGTATTTTCAAATCACCATTTAAGTGAGTTTTTGAAATACAATTACATTACATTTTAATATGTAAATGTAAATAAAAAATGAGTTGTTCACCCACATCAAACAAAAGTGGCAATTTTAGACTTAAATGCATATGTTGTTGATTAAAGAATACATTGTTCCCACTAACTTATTGCAAACTGGTGATTTTGTGCCTTATTACATGTTTTAAATAAATTTCTTTTAGAAGTCCAAATGTTAGTTCATTAAAAATGGCAATTTTTGTAGCTTTTGCATGTATTTCAAAACATGAAAAGACCCCCAAATTCCTTGTTTTTAATAACTTAGCTTCTCTATTCATTCTTCGTGGAAATTTTTAAAATGATTGAACATATCAAAACATGTGAAAATTTTTCAAAAATGTACTATGAACTTGAGCAAGTTTATGGTGGCTATTTTGGGTCATGTTACATATTTAGAAGTATATGCATTTGCACCCAAGAATTGCGTCAAAACCTTCAGTGCCTTTTGGAGAAGTTTCTATATGTATTATTACATGTTTTTGCACTCTTAAAATGTGTTTTCCCTTATAAAGAGAGAAGTGGCAATTTTCCAAGGAAATGCACTCATTTCCGAAACATCTTATAACTTCCAAAAAATGTGCTTTGGCTTAAAACATTCTATCCTCTCCAAGCGATGATTTTTAGAGGGAATGCATATATTTTGTGACATGTTAGTGCCTCTCTAAAAGGTGTTTAAAGTTTGTAAATTCCCTATTGAGAGAAGTGGCAACTTTTGGAGGCTTTGCATATGCTGCTCATATATGCATTTTGCGAAAAAAAAGCCTATTTAGGGCATGATCTTCATAAAAAAATGTTGCATTCCAAGGCATTTTAGCATTGAATGCCCTCAAGAATCCTTCTAGGGTAAGTATCTTGATTTCAAACTTTTTTTTCATCATTTTGACAAGTTGTTCTCTTGTTGTAAGCACCATTTGACATGCTCTTGTATATGGACTTGCTAGGTAATTTGTTCTACTTTTCGAGCATTGCATCTTTCTAACCATCTTCACATGTTCAAATTCAAACCATGTTGTTTGGATTTCAAAATCTATTTAAGTCTTTTAGTTTAAACAAATCTAAAATCCTAAATCTCTTGGATTTATTTCAGATTTGCTCAAGTTTTGGATAAAGACTTGTTTTCTCATTCTTGGTGGAATTGAGGTAAAATTCATTTGTTATTGTCCTTAAGGCATTTGTATATATTTTCTTTGTTTTTTCCTTTAAAATCTTTTTCATTTCCATTTCATATTTGCATCTCTTTTTATGTACATAAAGTTATTCCTTCTATCTTTCATTTTCTTCTCAAAGTTGCATGTGCAAAGTTTCATTTTACTTGCATATGCAGTCGGATGTAAAATCCCATTCTTAAAAGAAAGGCAAGTTCATTTTTCCCCCACATGCAAAGGTTGCCCAATGGTTGAAGTTTCTCCCACATTCTTGCCAAATAGAGTGTCACATTTTTCACTTATTAAAATGTGCTATGTTTAATGTGTTCCTCATTTTTCCACTTATTCACTTAATTTCAAGCTTGCTGGTCGCATGTGCAATTCACTCCATAAAAATAATTTTTGGCTATTTTACTCATAGTTGAGCTATTCTGAGCTTAACTCATTTGTTCATTCTCCATCCTTAATCATTCCATTCCATTTCCTTATCCATACCTTGTCCAAACCTCTTGTTTTTACATCAAAACTTATCATGGATCCCTCACATGAAGGTGTTCTCACATTATGGGATTTTCAAGTGACAGTCATGCAAGCGTACCATTTTGCAAAGTCAAGAGACATTACTTCAGCAAAGGGAAAATAAAAAAGGAAAATGAAGCATCATTATGATCAATACCATAAATCCATTCCACCATCACTTAATTTCAAGCTTTTTGGTCGTACATGCAATTCACTACAAAAAAATCATTTTTGGTTATTTTAATCATATTTGAGCCATTCTAAGCTTGACTCATTTGTTCATTCTCCATCCTTAATCATTCCATTCACTTTCCCTATCCATACCTTGTCCAAACCTCTTGTTTTTACATCAAAACTTATGAAGGTGTTCTCACATTATGGGATTTTCAAGTGATAGTTGTGGAGGCGTACCATTTTGCAATGTCAAGAGAACCTACTTCAGCAAAGGGAAAAGAAAAAAAGAAAATGAAGCATCAATATGATCAATACCATAACTCCATTCCATTGTCACAAGTAACTTCCTATTATGATGAAGTGCAGGATACAAACATACCTCATATGAATATTGAGGGTTTCCTTACAAGAGTTGATGTTGAAGCTATCGAGAGTATGACATGGCTCAAGCAAAGTCGTATTCACCTACTATCTACTTTCCCCTTGGAAACTCATGAGCCAAAATTCATTCTTGCATGTGCAAGACACTTTGATGCACCCTCTTGAACCATTAGATATCAAGATTGTAATACTATCATTAGTGTTGATCTTGAGACTATTGATCATATTTTTCATGTCCCTCACACTCTAGTTGTCACAAACATCACAAGGCAAAAGGGTTTGGAATAGTTGAAGAAGGATATCTCCTATTGCACCAAGTTTGTCAATGATAACTGAATGGTCACCAAGAGGCCAAATCCCGTTAGATGGCCAATAAAGGACATGCAACAATGCAATTTCAAAGAAGAAATCAATGATCTCGTCACATTGCTCAGTCGCTTGGCAGATCTCGAGGATTCAAAAATATTTGAATCATGGATGTATTAGTACATCTCTCTCACTATAAGGTCAAAGAAGAATGTATTTTGGGCTGAAATAGTGAGTGGTTCAATCTCTGAATAGTTGGTGAACATGTTGTCTACCAGTATAATCAACATGAATTCCTACATGGTGTATATTGCTGCTGCCCTGGGTCCATTTTTAGGTTTGTCAACTAAGAATGATAGATCTATAGTGCACATATTGGAATACTATGATCAAATACCTCTAAAGAAAAGCTAGATTCATTTCTAAAAGGTTTAGGACGCATTCTTTGGGCATTACATGTGCTCGTTTGATAAAGAACTCCCAAACAGGCTAGTCTCTAATGAAGCATAGAACAAAGTAAATGAATATGGTTGTATGCTTCTATAGTTTCCCAAATTCACATACCTATGAGTTGGATGTTTCAAGGGAGAGCCATATAGTCTACCGAGGTACCCTATAGACAAGATTATACTCATGAAATTGGCAAGACAACTCATGGAGGTATAAGCTTATCAATCCAAGTTGCACTGGTCACGAGTGTGGAATTCATCACATAACCCCTTCAAGATCAATGGTTACTCATTGGGTACCATGTCTAAAGCTAAGAACATGGAGTTTGAACTTCAAAGGGTCACACTGAAGAGGTTCACAACTAGGAGTTGCTTTGACTAGGGAGAACTACATGACAAGACAAGGAAGCAATTCATTCACATACACTATCTAGAAGATCTCTAGGCTGATGTACACACTGAAATGGATATATGGGACATGGACAACACTCAGTTGACTGTAAAGAAAATTATGGATTTCAACTTAGCATCGATCACTTCTGGATTTGAGCATGATGATCAAGTCTTAGATCCCAAATATGTTAAGCATAATGTGGAGAAATTACCCATTCTTCCTCCTACATGGTCATGCAAGGAAAGTTTTAAAGCCTTTGATAACCATTTGTAATGTCTCGTCCTCTGATCATTTGATTTTTATACGATTTTGATATGAAACTCTGGATGTCCTTTGTGTCACCATTCCTCTATATATTATACTTTGAAAAGGGATGTGTCTTTTCATAGTAATGTTATTATACATTATTAATATGTTTATCATTTATTAATATTAAAATATTATTGTATTTATATTATTATAAATATAAATTATATATGATTCAATTAATATATTTGAATAATTATTTATTTTTATGTGATACTATTATCATTTCAAATAGTTGAAATTATATATATTATTTATCTTCAATGGTATAGTATTTAAATGTCTTATTAATATATATATATATATATATGTATGTATGTATGTATGTATGTATGTATGTATGTATGCATAGTTATATGATAATGTATATTTTCATCTTAGTATAATTACAGTATTTTATATATATTATCAATCATTTTAATATTATAAACTTTATATATTATATTTATTAAATCTTATGTCAAGGTGGGGATATCACAAAGTACTTCTATTTCGGATTGGTTTCAATCCATTCTTGCTAATACCAACACCTAGTTGAAAAGAAGAGGTCTCAAGTGCATCAAGATAAAGCTTGGGAAAGACTTTGATCCTGTTGGACCAATTGGGTTGAGATGCGAGATTAAAGGTAAAGGTAAAGATGGGACATCATTATCAACATTTAAACCTCTTGTTCAAAGCTTGCCCTAGCTATCCATCAAAGGAAGAAAGGACTCAATAATACTTTAGATAAAGGGGATTGAAACACAATCAATCCAAATTGATTCAAGTAATGATGATGTTAGGAAATCAAAGGAGCCCTCACCACTAGTTGTGTGTCCTCTTGAGGTTTTTGCAACAACCTTCATTCTAGATTCAATATTAGTATCAGATGAATCACATGGTTCACCATTGAGTATATGTATGTTATCTCCATCGAACATCCATTTCTTGTGGATCTTTTCGCAATACCTCTGACATTACTTGTGTCCTCAACTACACTTGCATTAGAGATACAAAGAGATCAATATGATTAGGAGAATGTGTTTGATACATATTCCTTATCAATCCCTTCTGCTACTACTCGGTCTAAGGCGCTACTTGATGTGACTTCAACTCAATTTGAGCAATTCATGACTGAAGTTACACATAAGTCCTACTCCCACAACCATTCAGACTGAGATGCCCACTAAATTCACTAATGTCATACAAGACAATTTAGAGTTAACAATGTTGACTACTTCAGTCAGGACATCTTCTTTCAACCTTCCTCCATGGTTGAGCACTTTCATGCAAAAGAGAAAGAAAGAAGAAATCCCACCTGAGGAGTCTGATAGGCAAGTGACCAGACCAAGGGTTTCAAATATCGAAAAATCCAAGATAGTTTCTCAAGTTGTGGTTGATTTAAACCACATTAAGTATGTTGAATTGGTCAAACAACTTGTGGAGAAATCTACTAAAGACATGCAACCTACTAATTACAAAATTACAAGAGTTGAACTTGGTAAATACACTAGGCTGAGTTATCAACTGGATGCACATGAGGTAGTCAAATTCTTAGCTCGGAAGAATGATGAACTGTGGGATAAGAAGAGCAACCTCAAGGAGGAGAATGCATGTCTCCTAGGAATCATTAAAAATAAATGAAGTATTCCTTGGGTACTAAACATATTCCAAGTACATGTACTGAAAGAATCAAAAGAAAGGAACAAATTGTAGACGAGTGGGCTGCCAATATTGAATCACAAGGTGTTCAGGTCATTCGAGATATCTATAGAATACTAAGGAAAGGAAAGGAAGTTGTTGCTCAATTAAGTTATATTCAAGTGTAATCTCCCCATTTGTGGCAATATCAAAGTTTCGAGGATTAGCCTATTATTGTGATCCTCATAGGCTATTGTGGATAGAGGGTCTTCTAACACAGTGGCTTGGCTTGGGAGGGTCTTATCTTCTCCACAATTCAATAAGCTATAGGTTGGTCTTCATTTGGCTCAAATTGGACTTTGTTTGGGCTTAATTTTGTGTACATACTATTTGTGGTAAGTTGGTGTTGATCAAGATGGACCCTTTCTATTTTTGAAAAGTGTCATTAGTCACATGGAGAAATAATAGGTATGACTCCTATTTTAGACAACATATTTAAATGATGAGTATTTTGGGAGTTATTATACTTCTAGTGGCCAAATTATTATTAAATAATTAAATGGCTTATTATAAAGTTACAATTAGCCATCTCTCCTACTATATTTTCCTGTGACTAAGAAGAAGTCTATTGTTGAAGGTTGTGATCAGTATATTTCCATTGTTGAGGCATGGGATATAAGTGAAAGAAGACTGTTGTCTATTTACTGCAAACACCACTCTGATTTTTGGTGGTCTATTGTTGCTCTTAGTATTCAGCAATAACATGCAATGTCTCGATACCATTGAAGACAATATTTCACTATATCTCAATTTCATTATTGTCGAGTAGCTCAAGGATGTGGTACAGATCTAGCATGACATCAAGGATGGCCGTACATAGCAATGATATTGGTGCAAATGGGTCGTACAGTGCCAAAGTGTTGGTCGTACAGTGTCTATGTCATGGCCATACGGAGGTGAGAAGGGCATATGGTGGCAGGGCTAGGACAATATGGTGTAGGGAGGAGGAATGTGCAGAGGCTGTATGGTATCAAGGTTGCATGGTGGATAATGGCCATATAGAATGGTTGTACAACATGTGGGGGCAATTTTGGGTGTTGGTTGTACAATGAAAAGAGGTGAAGTCATACGATGTAGAGGTAAGATTGAACAAGGTCGTATGGTGGCAGAAACATAGAGTTGTACAAATGAAATACTGATAATATGGATGAATGGATGGGTGAAGGTCATATGGTCAAGGAGTAAGCAATACAAAAATGATAGGAGGTCGTACGGTTAGGTATCTAAGCCCAACTCTGAATAAAATCTTGTCCATACACAAACATAATAGATTTAAATGAAATCCACACACAATATTAGAGGCTTGAATAGAATAATCCATTTAGTATTATATGTCAAAAGATCATTCTCTGATTTGCTAGATCCGAGTGAAGTATTACAAGTGATGAAATAGGGTGAGTGTTAAATCCCACCGAAACTAGAGATCCAAGTAGGGAAGATCTTTCACTTCCAAAATGGTGAACAACAAAGAATCCCCAACAAGAATTCACAGTATAGAGAAATAATCCAAATCGCCTACCTAAAACTACCTACAAGCCATGCTTAAATACCTGTTGGGAAAACATTCTGAGGGTGTACAAAGATAGCCGACAGTGACACAAACTACAAAAACAAAACAAAAATGGGTTCAAGATACATTAAATCGATCGGCCTATTAATAATAGTTTGATAAATAATTTATTTTATAATGGGAACATTACATAATAGGAAAAGAAAGGACTATAGTATTGCTAGAATTAGACCAAATGCTGGAAGTTAATAAGTTTATTAATTTGTAATTTCTTCAATATTGTTGCAGCAATAGTATATGACAAAACTATATTTATTTTGTATGGAATTTAATTGTGAATTTCTAAATGATAATTGGAAAGTCAATATTTTAGTTCCCTATTAATTTCAGTATTAATTATTTATTTAATCTTGAACTATTGGAGGATGATTGCCAAGTGTTTGACGAAATGTCAAATCACTAAATTGTGAAAGGAATTTGTTGATTGTGTAAGTTATAACTAGCTAGGGTTATTACATCAAGGGTCACTTAAACAACATTTAGAGTTGTTGGACAGAGACATTGGTTCTTGGAAAAGCATAATGGTGTTTGATTTGGATGGTTTATATTATTATGAAGGCATCTCATTTGTTTAGTTGTATCATGATTACAAGCATCTGATGATTAACAAAGAACAAGTCTTGCAACAACTCAAGAAAATGCAAAGGTAGATGTAATGAAGATTAACGAGCAAGAAGATATGATTAATGAATGTTACAAGAAGTTGTCATGTGGAATGATCCATGAGAATGGAGAATTCAAGAAAGAAGAAGATATTCTTACAGGGTTCATTGAAGTCATTCGCTTACAGCTTGAAGCAGATGATTTCAATCTCAGTGTTATGAATGCATTTGCAAGCTAGAAGTGTCCACTAGATGAACTATAGAGAAAAAAGGAAATTTTTGTCAAAGAAATTTCAAAAGCAACAATAACATATTGAAAGATCATAATGGTTGTTGAGTACTCCGGTGAGCCTAACGTTGAAGTTGTGTGCAACTCATTGCAGAAATTTGCAAATTTTGTTGAGATTCTATGAACATTTCAAATTTTTGTATGTATTAAGTTAAGTTACAATAGGAAAACTACATGTAAAGAACGTCTATGTTGTAAATATAGGATAACATGTTTATGTACAACCGGCTCATGTAATTCAGTTGCAATTGCATTAGGCATCAAACTTTTAATAAAGTCAAAGTAGTTAGTTAGAGATAAGTCAAGGTGGTTGTGGTTGTTCCACATTTTCCTCCACCTTTGTCTCTTCATTTTTCCTATATAAAGGAGATAGCTCATTGTAAATAATCATCTTTTTCTTTATATAAGAAGGTTGGGCCTATGACTTGAAGGCTTTGTATTTCTTGTTGTGAATCTTTGAAGTGAATAAAGAAGCAAGTTTTTTCCCAAACATTCTGTTGTGAGGCTTGGAATCAATCTTTGTTTGTTATGTTCCATTGAATAGTTCATCTTTTCTATGTGTCTCTTTGTGAAGCATTTGAGTATTTAGTTTTGTTCTTGAAAGACTTTGAGCCTTCATAAAAAAGATTGATATAGTTTGATAGTGGTTGGAGGTACTAGGATTTGAAGACTTTGATCTTAAATTAGTATATTATTTCATATCAGAATAGTTTAGCAAAGACTTTGAGCTTTGTTAGATGGTTGCCCTTTTGTTTCAAGAAGGTTGCTATCAACCACACAAGTCAAGTTATAACTATTTTCTTAAGGTTGTT
This sequence comes from Cupressus sempervirens, assembly GCA_028749045.1. Lineage (NCBI taxonomy): Eukaryota > Viridiplantae > Streptophyta > Pinopsida > Cupressales > Cupressaceae > Cupressus > Cupressus sempervirens. The sequence continues at coordinate 716,419,166 of CM053789.1, forward strand.
CTTACGTCAACTCACTGCTATTATAGTAGCAATAGATTCATTTTGTTAAAATTGCAAATAGTAATTGTTAGTGTAAGATAATTCCTCAAAGAAGAGGAATTGATCCAATGAACTAACCATTTGTTAATTCTAGTTAGATCTCTCTTGTAACCACCTATAGTGAGAAGGGAGCCTCCCCTATTGTTCAGAGGAGAGATTTACCTCGCTACACTATTGCCTAAAGTTCCCATTTTGTAAGTTGTGGTCACAATGACTTACAAAATATTTAGCCAAAAAAATTGCACCAAAAAAATACAATAAATACATTGAAGAATATAATGAATGCAAAATGTCATCAAGAAAAACATATAAATTATGAAGACACACCTAGGATATAAAGCATACGATAGACAGACATGAATGAAACATAATGCAAATGCGTAAGGCATAAAGCATACATGCAATACATGGAAAAAACACACAAAATAGACAAGAGATGGGCCAGAATTTGGCTTTTCAAAGCACCAACCAATGTAGGATATATATACAATTTCCAATATGAACCCTCAAGGTAAGAAAATTCGCGTGTGAATCCAAGAGCAATAGAAGCTTAGGAACTATTCAATCCAAAATGTCATTTTTAGGAATTACATAATACAAAGAAGACATGCATAGGACATAACATGCAAGGCATTTAAGATGTCTATATTGAAAATGATAGAAAATAGACATTCAATGTAGTTAGAGAAAACACGACATTGATAAGTAAGCTTCACTTCAAATCAATCATTAACCTCAAAATACATTAACACATTGAAGAGTTTAATCAATATGTAACGTGTTGAAAAGACATATAGGACATCAAGTATAAACAAGGAAGACAAGAATGAAACACAATAAAGACACATAAGGCACAAAGCCTATAGAGGAGATAGGGAGAAAACATACAAAGAATATAAGACATAAAGAAAACACATAAAATACGTAAGGCATAGTGTAAACACATAAGACATGGAAGACAATTAGGGAACTTAGAATGAGAATTATTATGATACACGTAGAAGGAGATTAGAGATTGCCAAAAGATGAAACAAGATATGAGAATGAGACATAGGCAAGAACCTGGCACAAAAAGTTGAAGACAGGTTTGCAACAATCTAGCAATAGGCGCTATTGTCATGAAGCTATTCTAAAATGAGCAAAAAAACACAAGATGATGGAAATAATAAGTAACAACATTACTAGATTACAGAAGGCAGAGCACTCTATAATATTGTCACACTTATTACAATGATGATCGTTGACTTATTCCTCAAGAGATAAATAAAGAGAATAATTTGATTGTCCTTCCAAAAAATTTTAATGACAAAGCAATACATGATGTAATGCCATAAGGAGCCTCATAGCATGTAATGTTGTCATTATTTTGGTTTGTCAGTTATCTATTTTTTAGTGTAATAAGGTAATTTATGACCAATTGGGAACATGTTGATCTAGTCCAAAAAGTTTTAAGTCGATTGATCAAATACTCTAAATGTTGCAAAATTTGTTGTGTTGTTGCTAAATAATTTTTCAAGCAACTTAGCAAAAATTTTCAAGAAGGCATTCTTGTTAATAAAATGGTTAGGTGGATAGCAGTTGATATGATGGAAAATGTACAAATACAACCTTCCAACTCATGCTCCTAGTTGAAAACTTATTGGGGATGAATTTGATGAATGATACCCTCATTTTTCAATGTATTTCTCATTATTTTGACTAATATTTTTCTTTGTTTGAATCATATGATCCATATTATGCTATGACATCAATTGGAATTGTTTGGTATGTTAATTTGCTTTCGTTTTCTTCTAGTATTGTCAATTATTTTTTAGTATTTTTTAAAGTGTAATAACCCTATTCGGTTATGCTTCTAGCAATATTGCTTATTTAGATATTTGACATTTCAACAAACACTTGGCAAATAAACCAATTGTTACTAGTATTTAAAATTCCAAAACATGGTATCGAAAAATGCAACAATTGTTCACAAATTCAATTAACCTTAGCCTTATACATTGCTCAAATAAATATCAAGCACTAGTATATAAATCAGCCATGTGAATTTGCAAATTTAAATTTGAAACAATAAATGACTCACAACAAATTCTAAATTTATTCATTAACTTACTATGCTACAGACAATTCCCACTTGCAATCACATAAAGATTTTATCACCAGAAAAACCACAAACGTCCAGCCTTGAGAAATCCAAATCGAAAATTACCAAAAATCAGAGATATAAATTACCAAACTCTCCAAGATGGAATTGCCTGCTCAGCCACAGTCAACATAGTAAGAGAAGACACTGAATTATTCCAATGAACAATCACTCCTTAGCCACAGGAAATACAGTATGAGAAACCACCATGAAAATCTTTGAATTCACAAGGAACCAATCTCTATTATACTGCAGTAATGGAGCAAAAACGTTAGATCAAACCCTTATACCTCAATAAGGGATTTGAAAATCACAAGCTTAGAAAAGCCAAAAAGGCAACAAAGGAAAATCCATATTCAAGTGTGTTTTTCTCAACCAATGGGCTTGTATTTATAACCTCTAGATGCTCTTTTTGATGCCAAAATGTAACTTCAACACACAACATTGATTAGAAGCTTCCATTAGACTCTTTCACTTGACTTGGCTTAACTAATTAGTAAATGACTCTTTCCAATGATAACTCAACTCTAAACTTAAGTGAAATTATAAAGTTAAATTATAACTTTATAATAGGTCATTTAATTATATAATAATAATTTGGCCACTAAAAACATAATAACTCCCAAAATACTCATGATTTAAATAAGTCGTCTGAAATAGGAATTATACCTATTATTTCTCCATGTGAGCAAATGCACTTTCCAGAAATAGAAAGGGTTCATCTCTATCAACACCAACTTGCCACAAATAGTAAGTACCCAAAACTAATCCCAAGTGAAGTCCAATCTAAGCGAAATGAAGACCAACCTATAACTTACTGAATTGTGGACAACACAAGACACTCTCAAGCCAAGCCATTGCCTCAAAAGACCCTCTATCCACAATAATTAGCCTACGAGGATCAAAATATTAGGCCAATCCTTGAAACTCAACTACTGGCAAAAATGGGGACATTACATTAAGATATTGCATTTTCTCTAAAAATTAGTCAAAACCTTGCCTAACAAAACTAGCAAGTAGAAAATTATACTCTCCACAGGTAGAAAATTATTAAAATGGGACGAAACATTTGTCCATATCTTCTACATTAGATTTACAGGTGTTGAAATGGAGATGGCACGTATTTTAATTAATTGTAAGTATGATTTTCTAGATATATCAGATTGTCTTCATAGTTGTATGGAAGGTTTGGAGGGAAGAAGGCATGGTGTTGGATTTTTTTGATTGGGGAATCTAAGAGGATTGTGTAAAAGACCCAATAGATATGTCCCAATGTGTGTTTGACAATGTTGTGGTGCTTGAAACCAAATTTGCAAGGACTGTCATATAAAAACAAACATGACCAAGATAGTGCAGTAATTGAAGATTCAATAATTATGCCTAAAATTGTTGAATGTTCATGTTCTTTGTTGGGAAAGGGTCTTAGGAGGTCCTACTAGTGTAGGAGCAACTAGTGCATTTGTGCCTCCTTGAGGCCTTTATGGTAAATTAAATTGATTTTTACATTTTGGTGATGGGATAAGGTCTTTTATCCTACTTTGTATTTGGATGGGCCAATTTAGAGTCTTAGGATGTCATTTGTAAAAAGTTGTCCCCTATATTTCTCTAATAGAGTTTTGAAATAAATGATAATAAAATAATAATAAAAGAAATAAGAATAAAATAATAATAATTAGTTATATTAAGGTAAGATATCAAATTGATATAATAAAATTATATCAATTAGTTATAAATATCCAATATTCTTATATAAGAAATGATAATAATTGAATTTAAAATATCAGATATTTCTAATATAAAAATTTATACTATCTAAAGATTATAATATAACCTCAAAATCCATGTATTTATAATTAAATGAATACCCAAACTGATTGTTATTAACACAACGTAATATTCATTATTAAAATAATAAACATAGTGAGCAAAGGTTACAATCAAAGGTCAGCAACCAAGTTTGCCACTTCACCAAAGGCCACTAGACATATATAGAGCGCAAGACATGGGGGAAGAAAATATTATCTTCAAGAAGACAAAATAGCCATGTCATGAGCAGTGACCAATAAAGTGATACATGAAGGAGATAACAATGTGTATTAATAGGAAAGCAGACGTTAAAGAAAGATGAGGAAAAAGGGACCATCAATAACTCTACCAGGTGAAAGGAATAGAAGAAAAAATAATGCAAACTTGGAAAGGGCTTGGGGAGTATAATGCCACATGTCTGTAGGTTGCAGAACACATAGAAGATATTGAATGATGAATTAGTCATCCTAGTTAGCAAAGAGCAGACAAAAAATTGTTAGCAAACAAAGTATAAGGTATATGAATTTTGTTCAAATCTGATCGTAGGCAAGATAGCCAGAATAGATATCATTGCACTCAACAATTGGACAGCAGGACTGGGTAGAGTATAGTCGACTCAACATCCAACCCAGTGGAGGTCTCTAGCACAGACTTCAATTAGGAATTTTAAGATGAGATCAGTTAGTGAACATAGAAAAGATTAGCAATAAGTTTATATATTCAACGTATAATATTCATAGCCCTATATCCACAAGGTACACCTTCACCATATATCTATCATAACTACTCTTGAATACCACTTGAACAGTAATAGTGATCACTACTAAGAAGAAAACAATATAGTTATTGCTGCGTATACTAGAGAAGATGATAATGCTTATCAAAAATTATTGGAGGGAGAACAATCCATCGAAAGTTTTTATCACAGTCTAAATGATTAAAGCTAGCATGCAACAAATGTAAGACGACCATATTGGCATTAGAGATTGAGGAATACATTCTGGCAATGAAAACCAAACTGATAGACCTTCAACAAAATTATCAACATCATCATGAAGAGTATTTCAAAGGTCTGCAGCAATCACTTCACTCATATAAGAGCATGGAAGAAAAATGAATCCCATCAAATGGTAGAAGTTACATCGAAGGAATACACTCAAACATTCTAAATGACAACCAGAACTATCATTCAATCAACAATTAATTAATACAATGGAAGATTTCAATTATCAAAGTTTAACATTACCAAATTTAAGCATGACTGAAGATCAATTAATGTATATTTTTAAATGGACACAACGATGAGATTAGACACCAATGATGAATGAGGTAAATAAATGAATATCATTTCATATTCACCAATAGAGAAGGAAAAGCCTTACCTTGAGACACATCATTATAAAGAGATAAATTAGAATCAATAATAAGACAAAGGTTAATTATATTTCAAATATGAGAGAACATGCCCATGATATGTAGGACATCATTTGGGAGTATAGTTTAATCTTAAGAGAGATCAATATCATGTTCATATGTAAAATAAAAATTAAGGTTTATGTCAAAACTTAAAGGAAATTCCAATCTTCTATGGTTATTCCATAAGTGTTATAGGGGCCCAAGGTCCTAAACAAGATGGTCAAACATCAATTTTGGATAGATTAGAAGGTTAATAAGCATCCAAGATGACACAAGGCATTAAGTCAATCTCAAACATCCTAGAATGCATTTTAGGCAAATTTCATGTATGTTGCAATAAGGTCTATGGACAAGTCGGAGATCAGTCAATGCTATGAGTTGACAAAAAATCTTCAATTTCATGTTTTTAGTATTCTTGCATGATTCATTAAGTTTTAATAGGCATTTGAAGTCATTTGTTTGGAAATATGGAAAAGTTGCAAAAATTGTCAAAAAAAGTTGTCATGCAACTTTTATTGCAAATATGGAATGTCAACAATCAAATTTTTGTTTTGATCAAACATGTAAGGGTGAATGTGTAAGGTCAAGAGGCTTGGCCTATAAAATGAATGTCTTCAACCTAGGAAAGGGTTGGAGTTGTGTTGTATGGAATTTGAATCAATAAAGAAAGTTTTTGGTAGGAAACTATGTACAAACAATGAATACAAACTTGAGATCTCCTTGCAGAGTGATAGTAAGTACATGATGTGATAGTGGAAAGTTGTGTTTTGGTATACTTGTGTATATATTAATCTAGTTTTGTCATGAAGAATAAGCTTGTAACTCTTTTTTTTTAATTTGCACCTACGAGTTAACCTATTCTATGGCTAGGGTTTTTAACTAAAATGAAGTCTCCCTCCTAATCCCCATAGTGGAAAACCCTAGTTTTTGGTGTACAAAAGGGGTATAAGATGGAGATGATTATTTATTTTTATTTTTTCCACCACCCAACTACTTGGAAGTCTCTGATAGCATTTGAGCTAAGCATCTGATGTGCTTAGCGAGCAGAGAATCAGAGTTAGCATTGCAGAAGGCACAAGGACAGTCATGGGAGCTTGAGATTTGGAAGATGGCAATGTGGGAGGATGTCCTAAGTATTGATGGAAGCATTTATGATGTGGGCTTCTGGAGTAGACCCTCAAACTATATTCAAATTCGTGACTTAGTGATTCACAATACCACTTTTCCCAATACAATCTAGGGCTTTGACAATAGTTCCCAAAACCCACAATCACTAGACCAGATCTTCTTCCTAGTCTACAACACCTTTATGGCATGATAGGACCCAACCAAAGACCAAATATTTTAGGGATTGAATTGTACTTCCATCAACACCAAGACACAAATCTCAAATGTTGGGCAAACACAAGATTCCACAAGAATGATTCTAAAACACACCCAAATCTCTATATAGGGCTATAAGGAGAAATCATGGATTTTAAAGGAAACTCCTCCATAGAAAGTCTTCACCAGCTCCAAATTTTTCAATCCACTAATCAACAACCCCTTCCAAGTTATGATTCCTAACCAATCCCCTAACGCTAGTTGTCTTCAATTCTATCCAAGGCCTAATAGGGCTATTAGGTCAATTTTACGAAGCAAGTACTAGAATTTCAAATCACCTTCCAATAAAACCAATTGGAACACTTGAGGAATCTCAAAAAACATCTAAATCCAAGGATTCATACTTCTACTCCACCCCTGGCCGAGTTGTGCCTTAAAAACCAAATTTTGGACAGTCACATTTAGATGCCTGTCTAGAGGGTTTAGTGTTTTATCATCCCATCTTCTGCCTCCTGATTTCAAACCCCAAAAATGTTGAATTACATCCTCCCCCCTCTCTTTCCACCAAGGCTTAGAATTTTCCCATGGTGGAGTCTTTGGGAAAGCAAATTTTTCTCTCGAAACCCTAGTTAGGACCTTCCTGCTATCAGTAACTACACAAAAATGGATGACTTTCATTCTATCCACCTTTAGGAATTCAAACCACTTGAAAAATTCTCATAAAAAACTAGGCCAAATTTTCCAATCCTTCAGTCGTGCATAGACATCTGTACAACTTATTTTTCTAGTAGATTCTATAGGAAAACAATTGAATTTCATTAATTTTAGAAAAATGAATTACATTAGATTTCCTCCTCTATTGTAGAAATGTTTCTCAACCTTATTTAACTATTCCCAAACAATTCCAACCAATTAAGATGCTTGTGAACATTGGGATTCAAATATTGCACTTTTTGCAAAAGCTACATAATGCAACATTGACAACTTTCACAACTATTTTGCAAAAATTGTCAAATGCTTAACAAACCTATAAAAATCTAAGCCTAGAATCCACTCAAGATCTTAGAAAGGCTAAGAAAACATTTCAACCTTTATTTAGCCTCCTAGACTACTTTACCCCATTCTAACTTAAAAATTGTCCAAAAGTGGCTAACGTAGACAACTAGGTTTATAACACACCTACTGTCACCTTGCCTTACAAATAGGAAATTATTTCTAACATTGGATTCAAGATCCAACTACTACCCTAATGCTTTGTCTTTGATCCATCTGGTTTTCTTGCAATGGATGAATTTGAGGGTGCTCCTACACCATACTCTTGGGGTCCATTGATCTCAAGTCCTCTTGAGATGTGGTCTTGCAAAGTTAAGCCATTCTTTTGGATTTCATGTTTATCCATCCATACAGATTCTTCTTAAGTACTCCCTTTCCACTAAACCAAATATTTCTTGTACACATTCTTCCTAGTTTGTTTGATGATCTTTGTGTCCAAGATCTTGTCAAGCTTCCTTGGCTCATGAGTTGGTATCCCTGCAACATCTTCTTCAAACTCTTCAAGTTGCACCTCTGAACCTACATTCACATCACCTTTGTATGGGGTTAGATCACAAATGTTAAATATGGGAGAGATACCAAGGTGTAAGGGAAATTCTATCTCATTAGCATTTATTCCATGCTTTCTCAATTTTTGATAAGGTCCTACTTTCTCCATAAGTAGCTTTAGTATGCTTGCCCTTTGGCAATCTCTCCTTCCTCAAATATGCCCAGACCAAGTCCCCAACCTACAACTGGACATCTCTTCTATGCTTGTCTTTTGCCTACTTATATTTTTCTACACTCTTCTGAACTGCCAAGCTTACTAAGTCATGAATCTCCTTCATACTTTCTACAAATTCCTCTCCATGGGCATAGATTGGAGTGTTTGATGGTAATTCTCTGAGGTCTAAGATGCCTCTTAGATTTTGCCCATATACAATCTAAAAGGGACTCTTCCCCATACTCCTATTGACTGAGTCATTGAAGGCAAACTCATCATGGGGTAGGACTAATTCCCACTTGTCTCCACACCATTTTGTCAAACATCTAAGAAAATTTCCAAGAGATTTGTTGACCACCTCTGTCTGCCCATCTATTTTTGGATAATAGATAGAGCTAAGACTCAGATTGATTCCTAACTTTTTCCACAAGGTTCTCCAAAAGTGACTAATAAACTTCACATCCCTGTCTAACAATATGGTCTAAGGCAAACCATGTATCCTAACAATTTCTTTGAAGAACAAACTTGCAATTGATGATGCATTATTAGTACTTTTACAAGGGATAAAGTGGGCCATTTTACTAAACCTATCCACTACAACATAGATGCTATCATACCCCTTTTATGTTCTTGGTAGTCCCATCATAAAATCAATGTTGAAACTCTCCCAAGGCCTTGTAGGAATAGGTAGAGGTTGGTATAGCCTTGCATTTGTGGATGTACCCTTGGCTCTTTAACAGATTATACATGTCTCAATCTTCCTTACTTCAATTTGAAGCTTAGGCCAACAATAAAATCTTCTTACCTATTCCAAGGTCTTGTCCAAGCCAAAATGTCCTCCCATGCTACATGCATGTTTCTCTCTAATGATGTTCTCCCTCATTGAACATTATGGAATGCATAGCTTGTGTCCTTCGAATAGTAGCCCATTTTGAATCAAATAATTTGCATATTCAGTGCGATAAGCCTTAGAAAAATTAGAATTAGAACATACTTTATAAATATCCTTGAAATCAACATCACCCTTATACATGTCCTTCAATGAGTTAATCCCTACACTTTGGAGTTGGATTTCTTACACAACTAGATTCCTCCTACTTAGTGCATCTACCACCTTATTGGAAACTCCCTTCTTGTGTGTTATTGAAAAGGTGTAGGCCACCCATTTCATGCATTTGTGGCTTAGTTTCTCTTGAGTATTTAAGAAACTTAAAGCTTGGTTGTCTGTGAAAACCATAAATTCTTTTGGAAGGAAGTAATGCCTCCATTTCTTCCATGATTTTATTAGGGCATACAGTTCCAAGTCATAAGAGGAGTACTTCCACTTTCCTTCATGCAATTTCTCACTACAAAAGGCTATTGGCCTTTCCTCCTGGCTCAAAACAGCCCTATAGCCAGGTTTGAAGCATCACATTCAATACTAAATATCTTTTAAAAATCAGGGAACACTGGGATAGGTTTCTCCATTACCTTTTTCTTCAACATTTGGAAGGCTTCTTTGGCATCCTTGTCCCACACAAACTTACACTTTTGGCCACCCTTGATGGTCTCAAGGACATGAGCACACAATTGGCTGAAGTTTCTAATGAACCTCCTATAGAAAGAAGCAAGTCCATGAAAACTCCTGGACTCAATCATGGTCCTAGGAGAAGGCCAACTCAAGATGGCTTCGACCTTCTTAGGATCCATTTTGATATTCCCTTCTGAGATCACAAATCCCAAGTAAATGAGTTCTCCCTGCATAAAAACACATTTTTCTAAATTTATGAAAATCTTTTCTTCATGCATCCTTTTCAAAACCAAGTTAAGATGTTCTAAATGTTCCTCCTTACTCTTACTGAAATAAGAATGTCATCAAGATACACTATGACAAATTTCCCTAGAAATGGTTTGAGCACCACATTCATGAGTCTCGTGAAGGTGCTTGGAGAATTTGATAGGCCAAAGGGAATTACTCTACATTCATACAAGCCATCATTGGTTTTAAATGCAATTTTTAACTCATCACCATCCCTAATTCTTATTTGGTGATAGCCACTCTTCAAAATCAAAGAATAGTACCTTGCACCTCCTAGATGATCCAATAGGTCCTCTATTCTAGGCAAAGGAAATATATATCTAATTATGATTCTATTTATAGCTCTAGAATCAATGCACAATCTTCATGTGCCTTCCTTCTTTGGGGCTATAAGGGTGGGTACCGTACAAGGACTAAGACTTTTTGCTATCGAACCCTTATCCTATGGTCCAAGGCCATAAGAGATTGTCTATTAGTTGCCAAGAGACTAGGGAGAGAGGCAACAAGGAGAACTCATAGGTGAGGCAAAGAGGTTGTTAGTGAATTAATAAAGCATGAAGAAGTGGGCATGAGGTTGCTGAAGCACCATGGATGGCATCCATATACACTCCACCGATAGGAGTCAGAAGAAGATTACTTGAGGGAATATTACAGCAACATATAGATAATGAAAGAAGAACAAAGAGGCATTAAGTGACAAAAATTAATCAATAAAAAGCTGAAGATCCCACTCAAATATTTTCTTGCAGGTTATTTTCATCCATGTTTCCAAAGGACTTGGAAACTTTTCAAGGTTGGGAGTATGGTGCAGGAGCACCTACAAAAAGTCATAAAAGGAGTCTAGAAGGACATAATACAAAGACACTTAGAGGACGTAAAGCATTCTATAGATAGGCATAAATTGGAGAAAATGCAACCATGTAAGGCACAAAGCATACCTAAAAAAAAGGAGAAAACTCACAATTTAGACAAGACAAAAAGAAAACACATAATGCAACAAAACAGTCAACAAGTATGTAATAAGAAATTTAGAAAAAAAAACACATTTAAGAAATTAATCAATACATAGTCATTTGAATTATATTTGTGTCATGTATGTCACAGATATGTAAGGGGGAATTAATAATAAATTTATGATTTGAATTATTTGCTAGAAACTCTTGTCTGTGATTTCTACATTTGCTATTCATTAGCATTTTTGTAAACTACAAACTATTAGTTATATTATATTCTGAAGGAATTGCAAATTTGGAAGATTAATTTCAAGTGAGTGGGATGTTCTTCATATAATCCATAGTGTGAGTCCACTAGGATTATTACAATGGTATCAAAGCTTGCTTGCAAAGTGTTTGACAAAATGACAAACAATTGAATAATAAACAAATTTGGTGTTTGTCGAAGTTATGACTAGTTGAGGGTTATTACAAAAAATTTGAGAAGTATATAACAAAATCCAAACTCAAGTCTTCCCAACAAAATCAAAAAATGTGAGGGTCAGATATTAGAGAAAACTCTTTCAAAAAGGACTCTAGAAGCTCCAAAAAGGTGTTCCACTACTCTCAAACTCTTCCTCCATCAAGTCTACATGATGACAATTCCAAGAGAACTCCAAACATACCTAAAATCACTCCTAGAATGACTTGAAAGTCCCAGTCAAGACTTGTGATCTAAAACAACATCTGGGACACATGGCAATATCATAATGTCACCACTATCAAATAATAAAGGAGTCTCTTACTTACAACTTAAAAGCTAACTCCAAGTCCTAATATATGGCTACACATATTAAGCACAACTGAAACAATGACTCTAGTCTTTTTTATTATTATTGCATTCAAAACTCAATATTAACAAATTGATTTATATTTTGTCAATTCATTAATATTGACCACATAAATTTATGCAAATAACAATAAATCTATCCCCTTTAACCAGACACTTGTGCATTTAAAAATAACTATTACTAGTTGACTTATAGAATATCAACTAAAACAATAATTACAAAAATGACATGCAACAAATAACCAGTAAAAGTCATTACATATTTATTAATATAATAGCATGTGACATTACAGATTAATATAAAGTCATATACTATTATATTAATAAACATATATTTTATTTCCTCAATCTTAAAAGGGGCTAGACCTGACAAAGCATTTCAATTTGTTTAAGGATAAGAGTAAACCTAAAATAAGATTCATTTGGTCATTTGCAAAGCATGAACTTGGGAAGAAGAACCAGTGAATAAGGGTTTAGAAAACCTAGCTGACATTATCGATACTTGTGTGTTTTTCTGATCTACGTTTTCTAGACTGTTTCTACCTGAATCTGCTACATTTTTTTATGTCGTCTTGGAGTTCATTTAGCACTCACTTGACTGCGTCTATTTCTACAACAAGTCGCAGCTTTGTTGCTGATACTTTCAATCCCATTTCAAACAGTTATATGTTGTGATTGAGTCTTCTCTGTTGAGAAAAATGTGGCCTTGTTTCCAAGTAATTCATACGCCACTTTTAAGCTTTTTTGATGTTGTGATCTGGTTTAGATATGGCCATTACTTCTCTAGGAGTACCATAGGAATGTGGCACTTCATTTTGAGGCTCTTTTGTTTGATTTGTGCCTCTTTTTCATGTCATTCTTTGAGTTTAGTCATAATTTATCCTATATTTACTAGACAACGTAGAACAAACCCTTACCATTTTCTTTGAATATTATATCATTTTCTAGGAAGAAATGATAAGCCTTTTTAGCAAATACATTATTGTTTTCTATTGTAAGTTATTTCTGACAGAGGTTATAGATATCTTGTTTACTCATTTAGATGGGTTTTTTCCTTTTCAACAGATTTGGTTGCCATTTTAGATTCTTCTGCCATTGTTATATGCAAGTATTTATAAAAAATGGTGGCACTTTTCTTCTAACACCCTTTTGCTAAAAGATAAAGTCATTACATTTTGATGATGGTACAATCATACCTATATGGGTTTTCAACATTTTTCCTTTATTCCTGCTTGGAGGACATAATAGGTAATGACTATTGATGGAAGGATCATATACATTTCTTCTTATTTGACTGCAACCATTTGATTTTATGCAACAACTTCATTTCTCTCTGTTATTTTATTGCCATTGTTCTTTGTAGTCATTCTTTTCTAGCCATACTCATGGCCACCTAACATATGTAACAAACAAATTTTCATAACAAATTAAAGAGCTAATATCTGGTTTCACATAGAAATGAAAGATTTTTCTTCAACCATCTTCAAAAACAACCATCTTAAATCATTTTCATGAGACTTTAACTAATTTAAGGAGATAACCATTCGACTGAAATAATTGGAAGTAATCGAAGTAACTGAAATAATGATTAACTGAAGTAACTGAAATAATGATTAACTAAAGTAACTAAAATAATGATCAACTGAAGCAACTGAAATAACAATTAATTGAAGTAACTAAAAGAACGATTAATAGAAGTATCTGAACTAACGATCAACTAAAGTAACTGACATAATGATTAACTAAAGTAACTAAAATAATGATTATCTATCTTCCCTTGCATTTAGTAAAGTAAATACATGATCAGTTACATGAGGAATATAAATGCATAACAAGAATGGAAAGAAGAAACATACAAGAAGTACCTGGTGAGTCTTTAACTAGTTGTGCAAGCCTCAGCTTTCAATAAGAGGAGAAGCATTTCCTTAGGCTTAACCTCCCAATCTTGGACCATATTCATTGCCACACAATCTATTGAATAGAAAGGCCCTCCCTACCCCAAGATCGGGCTTGGGATACTTCTAGTCCAGCCACCTGAGCATTTTTGGTGTTTAAAATGTCCGCAGAGTTATGGACAGACATGTCTGAATAACTAGTACTTCTGACATCAAGTGATCATAGATGGAAAACATGCCTTTAACGACCTTGGCCAAGGTTTTTGGATGGGATCAATCACACATTCACCACCGCTCAACTTGACAATAGGAGAACAATAAATACGAACATGCAAAAGCTATTAAATGATTTTCTTTTTAAAAATAATATAAAATTGTTATGTCATGTCTAATTTTTATTTCCATGTTATTGCAGATTTTTATTTCACCTCTTCACCTCTTCCTTGGCTATATAGCCGAGTGAGTCCCAAGTGTTATAATCTCAGAGCAACCAACTCTTACTGTTGATCCTCAATAGTCATAAGAATATTACATGTTTTCAGCATATCACATTTCTCTGACTTGAGAATTATAATCTTAAGACTTGCAAAATAAATACCATTTGATTCTAACATTCAACAGTAAAATAAAGATGTGAAATCATATAATGAACAATTAGTCTTGACTTATCATTAGAATTTCTTACTTAAGGAGGAACTATCTGATGATATCAAATAAGGATGTTGTATGACATTTCAAGGAATTATATCCTACTATTGTAAATACAATGTAGTGGTATCTAATAAAAAGATATTATAAATCATTGGGATATGGTAAGTCAACCACATAACCTAGCAAGTTCGTAAAGTATTGGAGCCTTGTTTGGATGCTATTAATCAGTTCCTTCATGAAAATAACTCCAAATGCAAACCTCAATATTATTATCAATAACATCCTTCAGCAAAAGGTATTCAATGAAATGGGAATATCGTGGTAAGGAAATATGCAGAGGGAAAGAATGTGAGGAAGAATGCAAAGAGATATCATGAGGAATAAGACTCAATGGTCTTGTTATATTCTTGGTTTCTCACAGCTTCCATAAATAAAAGGCCTTCCAAGATCATTCGCTATAACTCGTGATTGGTTTACAAAGATTTGTTTTCTTGATCCATCGAGAATCAAATGCCAAATGTACATTTCAGTTTCAAGAAAAGAATTAAATTTGTTGGTGTAAATACGTATTCACTATTTACAATTACTTCAGTTTACTTAGATTAATGCATATTTTTATTATTTATTTATTAGCCACCTAGTAGTATACGTACTCTTGTGATTTGTCATGTTGACAACACAGGAGTCTGCACCTCTTTTATGCCCATAGTGTCTACAACATAGGAGTTCGCACACTAATTAAGAACATGGTGTCTACAACCTTCTTATTCTTATCCACTCATCTAGAATGTTGGATAAGGTGTGTGATTAGTTGTCAATGCTTATCTTATCTCCTGGTTGTTTCTAGAGACATTCTAGGTGCTTCCTAAGAGGCCTTTGTATACAAGCACTCCTAGTGTGTTTGAATATCACATCACATCACATACTGAATAGAGTAATGTATTAGGACATACTCTGATTAATTGATCATATCCATTTTTTGGTCTACAGTTGTGCTTGTTTTTGAGTTCTTAGTTCCTGGGTGAATTTTGCCCTAAGAAAAATTCTTACATGGTATCAGAGCTCTAGGAGATTCCTCTTCACAAAGTCGTTCAAGACCATCATCTTGCTTCATCACCACAGCCTAACTCTAGAGTATCATAGAAATTAGGAGTGTCTAGTGCTAGATCTAACCTCACCATTGTGTTCGGAGTGCTGATTTAGTGAAGATCAACTATAAACTCGGCTACCCTAGGCCAAAGTCGATTGTGAGGCAATTTTTTTTGCAAACCGGCACCTGAAGGACCAATTTGCAGCATTGGTATGATCATTTTAGATCTGTACATTTAATTTTGAGATCTGTATTTTTTTTTCATCTGCATCTTTACTATTTTTTAGATCTGCATTTTTTTTGAAAATTTTTTGGCCATCAAGCCATAGGAGAGATTTTTTGCAGGTGAAGATTGGAGCTTGCTAGTGCAAATCAGATATTTGCATCACATTCAGAAGGTCCAAAAACCCTCAAATTAGATTTTGTTTCATCCAAATCAGACATCTAAGGCAAAATCTAGAGCCATTTGATTTTTAGAGTCGCGGCCACGATTCAGAAAAAATAATAGCAACAGCGATTTTCAAACAACAATATCTTCCTCATACGGACTCCTTTTTGCGAGCAATTTTGTTTTGTTTTGGGGTAGAATTTTGTGATCTACACATTGGTGCAGGTCATTTGACATCTCTATTCCTAAATTTTTCTACAACTCACAAATCTTGATTTTTGCCACTTAAAATGCTTAGTATGGGCTCATTTGGACTCCAAATCAGGTTCCATTTTTTTTTGAAAGTGCATTTTTTTGTTTACTTTTTAGATCTACAATTAGATTATAGGTTCTATGGATAAAAATACTATATTTAAAAATAGACCCTAAATTGGCAAGTGGCTATCAAGTGCCTAAATCATACATTGGGGGGGGGGGGGTTCTTTGATTCATTATTCTTTGATTCTTTGGGGGTTCATTGATTAATCTCATGGAGTTTTGTTAGATTTTTTAGTTTAGTATTAGACCATAGTTGACAACAAGGAACTATCACAAATGGAGTACTTTGATAGTTGATCATCTAAGAGAACATCCAGAATTGCTTCCTTATCTCTATACATTGCCACCGCATTTTAATTGGACATATGTTGTCAACCTTCGTGGCTTTCTATCTAAAAGTATGAGTAAGGAATCATTTTCTCCTCTTAGATTGGCACATTTTTCTTATGATATTTGGATGTCTATTTGGGAAGCATCTGGAGATCTATGTGTTCATCTCCAGAGGACATTCTCCATCCAGTCACTCCAGATGAGATCGCACCTCCTACTCCTATTGCTCCTACTGCTCCAATTTCAGCCACAAATGCTTTGGATTCAGTGCAATAGGACCATTTATGTCTTCCTACATTACCTTCATGCGAAGACTTCCTTCCTACCCTTGCAGGCCTGTTCATGGAGTCTCACATTGAAGATGTGGGAGACATTCTTGATAAAATTCATCTTCTTTTTTAGGCAGATACTTCATCTTTTGCCACAGTCATAGATTCATGTACTTCAGCACTGTAGGGTACACATGGTCTTCTAGGTGATGATTTATTGCCAGACATTTCGACCCTATTCTTGGAGTCACACATAGCAAATATGGGAGACTTTTATGATGATTTATCACTTCTCTTTTCTGAGGAGGATTCTTCTATAGTTGTTGCAAGGGCCCACTCTGACCCTCAAGTCCATTCTCTACATGATCAATCCTTCTAGGTTGATGTGATTGTGGATTCTCATTTACAGCATCTGTAGGAGGTCTCTTTCACATTTGAGAAGACAATTTCTTGAAACAAGTTCTACATCACTCCTTGTGCAATCTGCACTTCTCTTCAACAATTTTTGAGGAAGCCATCATCAATGTCAACACAGGGCCACTTGAACAGGTTTTAGAGACACCGTTCATCATAGAGATTCCTTCACCATATAGGGGACACATCTCACAGGTACCCTTGCATTTGTTTCTTCCAAAGGGGAAGAACATCATTCAACGGTCATGGATCAGCTTCTACATTGAAGCACTTCTCACTAATCAGTACACTACCTTTAGGGGGGGGACTACTTCTTCTCCTTTTTGGGGGGGACTTTTTCGTCTTAGGGGGTTTTTTCATTCTCCATTTTTCTCTTGTATTTACTAGATGTATGTTGTAATGGGGGGGTCTTGATTACTCCATCCATCCATACATCTCTATTCATCTCTCTTTTGGGGGAGGGTTTTTCCCATAAGGTTTTCCCTCTTTCTCCACTTTATGAGAGACTACATTTCATTATGTACATGGGTACCTAACATGGCCTAGTAGTTGGGACCCATCCTGCATCTTCATCCTAGTTTTCATAAGCTTAAGGGCATTCCCCTAAGTTGCACTTAAGGGGGGGTCTTGGTGTAAATAAGTACTCACTATTTACAGTTACTTAAGTTTACTTAGGTTAATGCATATTTCTATTATTTATTTATTAGCCACCTAGGAGTATGTGTACTCTTGTGAGTTGTCATATTGACAATACAAGAGTCTGCACCTCTTTTATGCACATGGTGTCTACAACACAGGAGTTAGCACACTAATTAAGCACATGGTGTCTACAAGCTTCTCATTCATATCCACTCATCTAGAATGTTGGAGAAGGTGTGTGCTTAGTTGCCAATGCTTATCTTATCTCTTGGTTGTTTCTAGAGACATTCTAGGTACTTCCTAAGAGGCTTTTATATACATGCACTCCTAGTGTGTTTAAATATCATATCACATACTAAACAAAGAAATGTATTAGAACATACTCTGATTAATTGATCATATCCATTTTTTAGTCTACAGTTGTGCTTTTATTTGAGTTCTAGTTCTTGAGTGAATTTTTCCCATAGGAAAATTCTCACAAAATTAAATAAGGAAAAGAATTTGAAGGTTATATATCAAGGATAATTTGTAATATGTTTATCTACTTGTGTAATAACCTTGTCTAGTTATAGCTAAATCAAGCATCAATTTCTTTCACATTTCAATGGTTTGACATTTTGTCAAATATTTGGCAAGTAGCCCAATTACCACTGAATATATGATGTCTTAAATTTTCAAACACAATATTAGGATGTACAGGAAACTAATCACAAATTTATTTAATTTTGACCTTATAAGTTTTGCATAAATAAATACCAAACCCCAATAAACAATTCTGAAATGATTCACACCAGCCTCTGAATTCATTCATCAACAAACCATATAGCAATATAATGAAAAGGGAATTTAATTGTTGGCTGATTATAAAATAGAATTTGAAGCCAACCTATTTACTTTCAAACTATGTAATATTAATAAGTAGGAGATGATTTCCACAGCTAGTCAAATTGTGATGTGAATATCAGGATTTAACTGTGTGATTTTTGAGTCAAACTCGATGACCCATGTTTCATGAGTAGTGATTCAACATGAATCCATCTCTCATGAGAATAAATGGAACACTTAGCACTCATTGGATCTAGGTGATGCTCACAAGGGTGAAGCACCGGGACTTCCCGGGAGGTCACCCATCCCAGTACTACTCCAGCCTGAGCGCGCTTAACTACAGAGTTTCCTCCACAGTTAAACCCAAAGCTTGCAACCCCATTTGCAAAACCTTCACCAAGTGTTGTGCCTTATGAACCATTCATTAGAAAGCCCCTTAAGCTCATCAATTGATAAGTAGGAGATGATTTCCACAGCTAGTCAAATTGTGATGTGAATATCAGGATTTAACTGTGTGATTTTTGAGTCAAACTCGATGACCCATGTTTCATGAGTAGTGATTCAACATGAATCCATCTCTCATGAGAATAAATGGAACACTTAGCACTCATTGGATCTAGGTGATGCTCACAAGGGTGAAGCACCGGGACTTCCCGGGAGGTCACCCATCCCAGTACTACTCCAGCCTAATGAATGGTTCATAAGGCACAACACTTGGTGAAGGTTTTGCAAATGGGGTTGCAAGCTTTGGGTTTAACTGTGGAGGAAACTCTGTAGTTAAGCGCGCTCAGGCTGGAGTAGTACTGGGATGGGTGACCTCCCGGGAAGTCCCGGTGCTTCACCCTTGTGAGCATCACCTAGATCCAATGAGTGCTAAGTGTTCCATTTATTCTCATGAGAGATGGATTCATGTTGAATCACTACTCATGAAACATGGGTCATCGAGTTTGACTCAAAAATCACACAGTTAAATCCTGATATTCACATCACAATTTGACTAGCTGTGGAAATCATCTCCTACTTATCAATTGATGAGCTTAAGGGGCTTTCTAATGAATGGTTCATAAGGCACAACACTTGGTGAAGGTTTTGCAAATGGGGTTGCAAGCTTTGGGTTTAACTGTGGAGGAAACTCTGTAGTTAAGCGCGCTCAGGCTGGAGTAGTACTGGGATGGGTGACCTCCCGGGAAGTCCCGGTGCTTCACCCTTGTGAGCATCACCTAGATCCAATGAGTGCTAAGTGTTCCATTTATTCTCATGAGAGATGGATTCATGTTGAATCACTACTCATGAAACATGGGTCATCGAGTTTGACTCAAAAATCACACAGTTAAATCCTGATATTCACATCACAATATGTAATATTAACTGAATTTTACAAATTAAGAACCTGATCTTTGCCACAAAATGTAATTGCAAAGTCAAACTGAAAGCCACTTGGTCCAATTTCAATCTGGCATCAAATCCATCGATGCTTCCACACATTTAAAAAATGCCACATACTTATGTAGGCTATTGAGGAATTCATAGCAGAGGTGGGAGAAAAAAATGTGATCCAGGTGGTGACAGATAATGCAGCAAGCTATGTTGCTATAGGTAAACTTTTAACTTTTCAAGTTTTGAAAATAAATTTATTTGAATTTTGAAATTTGAATTTCTAATTGACTTAAAATTGTTGTAGGTAAACTTTTGATGGAGAGGCACCCCACCATATTTTGGTCCTCTTGTGTGGCACACTGCATTGACCTCATGTTGGAGGAAATTGGAAAACTTGAGTTTGTCAAGTCATGTGGAAAGGGCAAAAAACATATGCAAATTCATTTATAATCATTCATTTGTCCTTAGCACAATGAGGAAGTACACAAAAAGCAAGGAGTTAGCTCACCCAAGTATCACGAGTTTTGCCTCGAATTTCATCACCTTGCAGTCCTTGTTGACATCAAGGGATGAATTGAGGAGCATGTTTGTTGGGCAGGAGTGGATTTCCTCTTCCTATGCCACAACCACTGCAGGGATAGATGTGGCGGATTGCATATTTGATGAGGATGGTTTTTGGAAACCCACTAGAGAAATCCTGCAGGTAAATTTATTGCAATTTAACATTTAGTATTTTACTTTTACTTTAAGTTATATTATTTTATATTTAAGTTTTGAC
The DNA here is from genome assembly GCA_028749045.1 of Cupressus sempervirens. Classification (NCBI taxonomy): domain Eukaryota; kingdom Viridiplantae; phylum Streptophyta; class Pinopsida; order Cupressales; family Cupressaceae; genus Cupressus; species Cupressus sempervirens. Next base: position 716,440,200 of record CM053789.1, read on the forward strand.
TCAAGTTTTTTGTTTTACTTTATATGTAGGTCACTGAGCCCCTTGTAGCTTTGCTATGAATTGTTGATTGGGAGAAGCCCTCTATGCGCTATATTTATGAGGGCATGGATAGGACCAAGGAGGCCATCAGAGCCCAATATGCAAGAGTGTAGGAGAGGTATGGCTCTATTTGGGACATCATCGATAGGAGATGGCAAAATCAGTTCCATCAACCCATCCATGCAGCAACTTACTTTCTGAATTCAGCATATCATTTCTGTCCAAAGTTCAAGGTGGATGCGGAAGTTCTCACTAGCTTATACACAGTGATTCAGAGGTTGAGTTGCGATGAAGATAGCGCTGCTGTGATTGCTGAGTTAGACCAGTTCAACAATAAAGAGGGGCCACTTTTCTCTGGTAGGATGGCCATAAATGCTCAGACAACACTATAGCCAGGTAAAAATTAAATAATATATTCAATGTTCATGAATCTAGATTCTAAACTTAAAGTTGATTATGTAATTTTAGAGTTAACTTGTAATTTGTAAATGAGACTAATTGTTTCTATTTTCAATTTTTCCATTATTGCAGATAGATGGTGGAAAATGTTTGGGGCCACAACCCGAAAACTTCAAAAAATTTCCATTCGTATTCTGAGTTAGCCAAGCAGCGCTTCTGGATGTGAGCACAATTGGTCCATGTTCGAGCACATCCATTCGAAGAAGAGAAATAGGTTGACAGTGCAGAAGTTGAATGATATTGTCTTTGTTCATTACAACCTCTGTCTTAGGATCAGATAGATTTTGGGCACTGACTCCTCTCTGATCATTCTGGAGGAGATTGATCCAGAATCAGAGTGGCTCACAGAGGTTGTGGATCTAGTCTTCACTGAGGAAGACCGTGTGTGGGTTGACCAAGTGGATATAGAGGCTGAGGTAGCTAGAGCACATTCTTTAGGCATTGGTAGATGCACACGTGCATGCACAGGCACAAGCCCTAGCGACATTCATGAGCCCATCTTACATGTGGGAGATATGGCTCGGCAATCCTCTAAGACCTACATTAGACGCCTTGCTACTAGGCAAACTGGATACTCAGAGGCTGGGGCTAAGGCTACAGCCAAGCTTCAGGATGATGTTGAGGATGATGATGGTGGTGACTATGAGTCTGAGGCTTGAGCTGGAGCCTTGTTTTTATATTTTGTTTACAGATATATATATATTGAATCATTGATAGACATATGTTTCAAACTTTCATGGATCTTCATCTTAGATTCTTACATACATTTATGATTTGATGTCTTATGGATCATCTTACATACATTCTATGATTTAAATCATTATGATCATTTGATTTCTATTTACTTTAGCTAGCCTACAATTTACATTTTAGATAACATAGTTACATAGGTGATGGATTTTATGTTCCATGTTTATGTATGTTTAAGTTTTAACTTCTATTTGATGATGTTATAGTGTGTTTAAGTTATATTCAATAAAAGGTGCATGAAATAAGTTTTAAATTGTTAAAATATTTAAATTTAAAGGGTTTTTTCAAATTTGTTGATTCATTGCCGATTCATTGCTGATTCATTGTCGATTCACGATTCGATTCGTCCTTGCCGATTTCGATTCTTGTTACTTTAGTTTTATCCAAGGTTGCATCTTATCTAATGTATATATAAATAAATGCTTTATTTGGAAAATTATTTTATCTTCTTGTACATGTATTTAAATGTACGTATTAGATAGAATCTTGCATAAAAATGACATTATGGTGTCATCTTTATTTCTATATCTATGTACACATACATAAATGTGTTGTAATGAAATGATGGAAATGCCAACCATAATTTGATAAAAGTATGTATTTTAATTAATTTAAACTCATTCATGTTTTTAATGTTTTTATAATAACTCATGTGTGTCCAAATGATTGTACCCTGCTATACAAGTCACTAAGTCCTTACCAAGATAGTTAGAGGTATTACCTATTGACTAGATAAGTGGACTAAGATAGTATCACATTCTATTGTTCCCATTTAGCAATGCTTCTCCCCTACATCTTCTCCTGCAATCACGTGTGCAACATTTTCCACGATAATAACAAGTTCCATGATAAATCCATAATAACATTTAATATGGAATATAACAAGGAATTTAATTATCAACCATAATTTTGAAACCAAGAAACTACTAACTTCTATCATCATTATATGACAAATAATAAATAACGACCATTATCATTAAACAGTTAAACAAATTACTAAATACAATAGATATATTTAACTACCCTTTTCACATGATTATGAAAGAAAATCCATTCAATTCAACAGCTATAAATAAATTTAAATTAGGTCAAAAATTTGAGATTTAACAACATATTTCTTTGGCTACACTTGTCTCTGCTCTTTTTAATTCTTACAATCAATGACAAGTACATGTGTTCCTATCCATTCTCGCTGTGTAGAAATATGTTCTTGTTTGTGACATTCCTCATACTCAATCTAAAGCTCTCTATCTCCCATTTAAAATAGAAGCTTTCTCAGTTTGAAATTCTAATAAACTTACTTGCCATGACTTTACTTATATGCACACGTAAAACAAATTTTTGAGTTATACTTTTTAATTTCAACTCATCTTCTCTTATGGTTGCAATCAATATGTTCCTGTTGTTGTTGTATACTTGCCTCTTTCATTGCTTTTGATAGGCTGACATTTTTTGAATGTTGATGTTGCTTTCTATCAATTAAGTTGATGTAAGGACTTCTTATTCCCTTCACTTGGCTGATGAAGATCATTACTCTTAACCTTTATCTATAGCATCTCAACTTCCTAATTCTAAAAATCATGTTTTACTTTGAAACTCTTGTTGATTGGATTATGATTCTACTATTCTCTATGCTTTATTGTTCAACTAATTTTCTTGTAGCTTATATTCTTTTAAAAACATGGGGCTTGAGTCAGATTTCAAATCTCTAACGTATATAATGACACATTTCTTTACTGTTCTATGTATACATAAGGATTTTGTTTTCTATTTTAAAATATTTATAGCTAATTCTTTCAATTTTCAGTCCACACCTTACCACACATTCCACAAATAACACAGAATCGTATTTAAATGTTATGTTGAACTAGACACATTCTTTTATTTACTGATGTAGCTTTTCTCTGTTCATCTTTAATCCCACTTTTAGTACACTTGCACTTGTTGAACACTTTTAGCTGAAACATTCATTCTCATTTGGCATATTCTAAAACAATGGGTTTCAAGTTATAATAACCTACACCTTTAATGTTTACTCTTATGTTATTGAACATGTTGTACCTCTTCCGTTATAAAAGTACAAGGTTTCATAAATGATTATGTCCCTTTTATATTTCATTGTACTTATTCTGATCAGCTTCATAGGTCCTATCTCTTATAGGCACACCATGCTCAATAACCCTCATGGGAGCCTACAGTTATATCTGTGTACCTATTAATGATAGGACATTGCACAAGAAACAAACATGTTAGTAATAAAACATTTGACATGATTGTTTTCCTCTCTTTCTATGGGTAGGTGTTCTTATTTTATGGAAGTGCACAACATGAGAGTAGCATAGATATTTATGCATGAGGTGAGACATTCCATTATTGCTTAGGTCCATTGGGTCTAACACCTTAGTTTGTGTATGTTGGATTTAAAGACTTGGAGGAGACATTGTTTAAGGAAATGACAGGTGGAAATGGGGAAATGCATTATGACCCATCATTATAGGCAATGGTTGGTTCCTTATGACCCTCTCTTACTCTATCTTCTTTCATTCATATTATACATTTACATAGAGTATATGTACCAATAGTTCTTAGGGCCACTCTCACAGTCAATTATGTGAGAGGATTTACTTTTTAGCATTCATTTCATTTCAACTTTGTGAATATCAATTGTATATTATAATGAATAATACAAAGGACATTTTTTCTCTATTCTTTCACTCTGAATCAAATAAGATTTAGTAGTTAGAACGTGAGTTGAATGCAATAAAAATTAAGTAACATTTTTGACAACCTTTGTTGATTGTTTGCCTGCAACACATGTAACCAATAGCCTTTACATCCATTGGGTAGCAGAGTCTTGAAAACATACATTTTAGGACCTAAAAACAAATTTGAATGATTTTTTTTCTGGCTGATTCAATGAAATAGTAGATAGGAGTGTATGAGCAAGTTCAATGGGGTTCATTCATCTCACACTCATTGGGCTTATTGATATACAAGTATGTGATCCAACGAGAAAGTACATGTGTACTTTATCTTTTTTTCTACTATGTGGATCAATCATATACATAGGAATGAGTCTTCAATGTGATGACCTCTAGACCGGTTTGTATTTGTATGGCTTATTCGAATAGTAATAACTTCAGCTTTGAATCGTGACTTCTCCAGATTTCAAGTTTTGAACTTTTGGTCTTTGACCAACAACCTTAAAAGTTTGAATGTGTTCAAGACACTTAGGGAAACTGAAAATTGAAACCATTGATAACCACCTATTTGAGCATGCTAGGGTGAATGCTTGTATAAAGGTTAAACATTAGGTATGAAGGTAAATAGAGTACATGGTAGATGACCTATTCTCTTGTAGATGTGATGTAGAGCCTTGACATGGACTAACTATAACCTTTCTAAATCCAAGATATCTCATTGACTACATTTTTAGATTTTTTACAAGTGTTCAAACTGACTTCTTCTCTTGCCTTTTGATAAAAATATATGATTCCTTGTAATTATTCATAAGGTTTTTGTTGTATATATTTGTGGTGTTGTGTATGCAAATCTCATTTCCAATTTCAGATTTGCATGCTTTTGTATATATGTCGTCACTTCTTTTACTTCCATCTTCTTCTTCAAGTTGCATATTCAAGGTCTCATTTACATGTATATACAGTCGGGGATAAACTCTCGTTATAATATGGAAGCAACTCTCTCTTTTCCTCTCATGAATACAAGTGCAAGTCCTATGAATACACATTTTGTGAACCTCCATATGGTCATCCTATGGATGAGGAATTTCCCACATGCTTGTTAGATACATAGCATGACTTACACCTATTAAAGTTTGTTATGTTTCCATTTCATTACACTATAGCACATTTTCAAGCTCGATGTTGACATATGCAATTCACTCCAATAAAACCCATTTTTGGTAATTCTAGTCATTTTTGAGTCATTCTAAGCTTGACCCATTTGCTCCTCGCTATCCCTAACCATTCCATTTCCTTTCCCTATTAATAACTTGCTTGAATCTATGTTTTTACACACCCAATTTTACTATGGACCCTTCATATGACGATGTTCATACACTATGGAACTTTCATGTGACAGTTATATAGGCACAATATTCGGCAATATCAAGAGAAATTACACTAGAAAAAGGAAAAGAGACTACTGTTGAATTGAATGACATTCTCAAGTCACTCAATCATCAATTCGAGTTGCTTGACAAAATCTTGGTGCATGGAACAAATGGAGATTGATTTGGGCGTCTTGTGTGAGTATGAAGTCATAATGTGTGTTGAAATGTACCATGATTACACACATGTGATGACCAACAAAAAGAAAGTTCTACAAGGAATTGTAAAAGATGCATACACAGTAGTAGCCAGGATAATTATCCAAGAAAGCATGATCAGAGAGGCATTCAGAGGGATATGATCTGAAATCATCACCAAAGATAACAAATTCGAGAATCAAAACAATGTTCTCACAAAGTTCACAAAGACCATCCACTTACAGCTTGAAGTAGATGACTTCAACATCACTTTGCTGGATACATTGGCAAGCTAGAAGTACTCATTAAATAATTTTCAAAATCAAATGGAAATTTGTAACAAAGAGATATCTAGAGTAGCAAGCATACTTAGGAAGGTTACAATGATCTCACAACACACCAATTAATTAGATTGTGCAATTGTATCTCAGTCCCTGTGGAAATTTGGAGAGTTGGTTGATACGATGTGCAATACTTCAAATCAGATGCTTTAAGTAGAATAGTAATAGGAAAGCTACATGTAAAGAGCATCTATGTTGTAAATACAAGATAACATGCACCTGTACAACCAGCTCATGTAATTAAGTTGTACAAATTTGAATAAAGTCAAAGTAGTTACTTAGAGATAAGTCAAGGTGGTTGAGGTTGTTCCACTTTTCCCTCCACTTTCTCTCCTATTTTTCTCTATAAAGGAGAGAGCTCATTGTAAATAATCATCTTTTGGCAAGGCAAGAAAATTCAGTCAATTTGTATTGTGCACTCTATGACTTTGTGCTTGGATGTAAATCAGATTGCTATCAATAAAAGACTCAACTTGCTTTAAAATTTTGCATTGATTCAAGGTGTTACATGATGATATTTATTGGATTTTGATTACGAGTTTTGAAGCTTTGATCAAGATAGATTGTGCAGACTTCGAGTTGCCTATTGCATTCAGAGTCAATTTGATCTTTTGAAGACTTTGTGCTGCAAGAGGACAAATTGTAATCAATAGTAGTTGTTGCAATTACTTAGAGTTGAAGACTTTGGGCTTCAATTGTAAGTGTTTTTATTAAATTTGAGAATATCCAATAAGAGACTTTGTACCTTACTGTTTATTTTGCTTGAATCTTCATTCGAGACAAGTGCAAGAGACTTTGGGTTCTTGTTTTTTTTTCACAAAATATAAAAAGTAAATTGCTGCCCCTGGTGTTGTTCCTACATCAATTCAAGGGTCACCAATATTATCAAAGCAATAAGACATTATTTGTTAAGTTGGAAAGTTAGAGTTGGATGCAAATCATTCCTGAAAAAAATAGGAATTGATTAAGAGAACCATCATTTTTGTAATTTCAATTAAGTTCCTATTGAAGCCACCTATGGTAAGAAGGGAGTCACCCCTATTGCTGAGAGAAGAGAGAAATCTCATGAAATGTTGCCTAAAGTCACAATTTTGTAAGTCGTAGGTTAGAGACATACAAAAGTTATAGCCAACAAGACTACAAGAAATTATATTTTTACAAGAAGATAATTAATATACGGAGGAATAAGAAAAAGAGAAACACGTAAGGAAGGATGACATGGAATCTAACCAAGAAATAAGGAGAAAACAAACAATTTTTTCTCCCCTAAAAGACTTCAAACCAACAATTTTGGCAATGAAATAAACCATATAGGTACAGTGGCCTATTAAAGATGACACCAACATACATTAAAGGGGCGAATAAATTATAAACATCTTACTTTATCCTATAAGATACCCTACATGGAGGTCGGAACCAATGTATAATATTTGATATAAGACATGGGAATATTACTCAACATGGAATGAAAAAAAAGTGACATAAAAACCATGAAATTGATTCCTTGCATTGGTCGATTTAAAATAGAGATTAATTAAGGCTTTCTTTCATTGATAAAATAAAGGGAAAATTCAAGTCTATTTCAGCCATTGAGAGGTATAGAAAAGTATTATAATTGTACAAACAAACACAACAATAAGGAATTTAAAATAAAAACAAGTTACATGGAAATAAGGGATAGTAAGAAGATTAAAGAGATTTTAATAATAAGAAAACAATAAGTTGAAGAGACCTTATTTAATAAGAAATGAACATCAACCATATTAAGTAGATTCTATCATATAATTAATTCTATACAAATATTATTAGGAAGTAAATTAATTTAATTTATATAGTTTAGAAAATATATATTGTTTATGAAATAAATTTCTAAGAACTATTAAATTTGTGGATAGTAAATTATAAAGACAAGTATCTAAAAAATAGCATATTGTTGAGAATGAGATGATTAGATTATAGATATATGCCTATATAATAATATAGTGAATAATTATATATGTCTATTTCATACATATACATAATAAATATGCATATAAAAAATAAAGGACTCTTATATTATATTTTAACAAAGAAAATGAAATTATATTTGTATAGATATGAGATCATTACAATGATATATAATTATTCAAGATAAATTGCAAATAAATGTTAATAAGGAAAGGACTAAGTAGGTAAGAGGGTATAGTTGATCCCAAAGGCAAGAGAGGTATGTATTCCTCTCTTGGGTTTAGTTTTATGAAGCTATTGGACCCCACTACAATGTCAAGTACTCTAGTACGGTATAGCACCTAGAAACGGTGTAGGATGGCAAGCACCTATTGAAAGATTGGAGAACCTTGGCAAATGGACAAAGGCTCTACCCAAGCTTTAATGAGGCCTTCTTGGCCAATCCCTAGATGACCTAGCCTATACATTGGTATGGTGTAGCACCTAGGTGTGGTGAGGGATGGAAAGCACCCATTGAAATATCAAAGAAGCATTGCAAAAAGGATCAAGGTTCTACCCAAGCTTTAATGAGGTGTCCTTGTTCAATGCTCAAATTACCAAGCCTATACATACATAGTGAGCTTATGAGAAATAAATAGGAAGAGATACCTTGATTGATAAAGAAATGATTATATCTAACTATGATGTTTTTATGAATACATGAATACATTATAAGCCTTATAGTAAGAGAAATTAGTTATAACATTTTGATCTCATACGAGAGAAATATAAGTAATAGCAAAATAATTATTTATAACTCTAATCTTAATAACTATGACTATTAAAATTGTTTAAAGTATACTCACATGTCATAATTATGTGTGTGTGTGTGTGTGTGTGTGTGTGTGTGTGTGCTAACATGTGTTCCCTTTGTGCATGATCTCTCATTGTCATAGCCTTAGCTTAATAGATTATACAAGTTGATTGATAAAATAATACTTGTATTATGTGTATGCATTGTGTATGCTTCATGTCTACTTGCATTAATGTGTCTTCTTCGTGTATACTTTGTGTCTTAATGCATTTATGTGTCTTCATGCGTGCTTCGTGTCTACAAGCATTCATGTATTTACTTTGCTCACGCTTCATGTTCTCATGCATTACAATATAAACTCCATGCATACCTTATGGATTTTTGCATCCTAGCATATAACTTGCATGTTTTCTTTACAAGAAAGGTTCAATGTTCTACTTTCATTGCTTGAGGACAATCACTTTGAGAAAAGGTAGATTGTTTGTCCCCTAATTATGATAATGTATATAAACAGGTCATGAAATAAAATAGTTATAATAACAATTTTAATGAATATATACTAAATTATTTTAACTATATTTTAATAAAGATTTACTAAATTAATGTTGGATTAAATGACTATATATAAATCATATTATGATTTCATCATGAATAAATATAATTATACAGATATATTATTAAATAATAAATAATAATATATTATTAATATAGTAACATGTTACTAAAATCTAATAAATAATAATCAACCTAATAAAGTTAAAAATAATAATAATATGCACTTAAATATAGAATAGTAATAAACAAGGATATACTACAAATAATTATAATAAATATCATCCATATATATATATATATAATATTTAATCTTTATACATAGACAATAAATTAAATGGAATCAACTACTAAATCAATATAATCGATTAAATTATGAAAAGTCATGAGTGATGGAAAATAAGTATTAGGAAGAAATGCCATTTAAAGGGATATGCAAAAAATATATGAATTAGATTTCACATTACAGAATGGAGGATATAGGAATTAGGTTTACAAGAAATTTAAAGGAGAAATATTAAATTATTGTTTCAACTGGGGACATTTCACAAAACTAGGTCTCCTTCCTTGACATACCGATTAGTGGTCTTTTTGTCAAATGTTTTCTTAATTAGAAGTTGTTGATATTCTATTTTCAACAATGCTTTACCCCTTTCTTTCTCTAGGTCTAGCAACTCAACATACCTTAACGTCACGGGATCGTTTTCTTCAAATAATATCAATTAATCTACAAGTTGTAGAGATGGAAACTCAGTAAAAATAGGCAGCCTAGCCTCTTTTTCATACACCAAAACATAGGGAGATGTACCATTAATTTGTTTAAGAGTGATCTTATCCAACCACAGGGCAAATTTCAGCTTTAAATGCCATTTCCTCTTGTTCTCTTGCAATGTCCTCTTAATTATTCTAAGCATATTCTTGTTAGTATTTTTAGCTAAACCATTACCCTAAGGATAATAATTTGATGAAGTGTTTAGATAAATGCCATTCTTTAAGGCCCATTTAGTATAACCTTAGCTCCTACAAAAGCAAAGGCATTATTAGAAATAACTGAATTAGGGATACCAAACCTGGTATCGAATCATGATAGAAGCTTCATACAACAAATTCATTGGTTTCTCGTAGCACCACAACCTTAGTCCAGCATGTAAATAATCAATTGCTGTCAAAATCCACTTATGACCAGCACTAGAACTTCAATTAATAAGACCCACAAAATCAATACCCCAATTCAAAAATGTTTGATCAACAAAATTGATTGCAAAGGTAAGGTTTTCAGCCTTTCCTTGCCTGTAAATAGGGTGCATTTTTGGCATTTTCTTGCCTATACATGAATCTTTAAACAAATCAGGCCAATAGAAGCCTTCTCTCAAAATTTTAGAAGTTGTTGTCTTTAGGGGAAAATGACCACCTGCATCATGAAATTGCTCTGAAAGCTAGTTGGTCTGATCAGTAGCAATACATCTCAATAGCATACCACTAAGGTCCTTTCTAAATAAAACAGTGTCAATCTAAACGTAAGGTATGGATTGTAGTCTGAAAAATCTATGATTAGCTCTATCCAACCTTGAAGAGCACTCCCCTATCTGCAAATAGTGAACCATTTTAGTCAACCCAACTCGCTAGCTATTCATTATCAACTTCTACATCAATAGCCAACAATATCTCTTGATTGCTTCTACATCATAATCCATAACACGTGTAATCCAGCCTACACACTTTTTATTTAGATCCCTGCTTAGTAGAAATTCCTTCACACTAGGATGTGTAACCATTAGATGTATTTTTCTATTTGAAACCAAATGTTTGAATTTTTTAGAACGTTCTATAGTAGCAAGTACATGTTTTTCAACAAAATTGTACCTTTGTTCATATTATTCTAAACCTTTACTAAAAAATTCAACAAGTTGCTCAAAACATTCAACATTTTTCTACACCAACATTGTAGAAAGAGTCTCAAATCTACCATGTGCATAAAGAATAAAGTCTTTTGAAAAATCTGGATTGACCAAAGCAAGGGCAGCTGCTAGGGCCTCTTTAATTGCTTCAAAACTATGCTTCCCCTCTTTGGTCCAACTGAAAAAATAGGATTTCTTTTAAACATTGTTGTTAATGCTTTAAAAAAATTGATATATCTGGAATAAAGCGTCTTAGAAAGTTAATTCAACCAATAAAACTTTGCAATTCTTTTTTATTTCTAGGCAATGGTAACTCCAAAATAGAATGCACTCTATCTAGATCTATGTTAGTACCATATTTTGAAACCATGTAACCAAGAAATCTTCTTTCATGTACATTAAAAATAGATTTCTTAGGATTTAGAGAAATACCATAATTCTCTACATCTCTCCATTTATCTAAAAGGAAAAATATGATCATCAACTTCTTTGCCGAAAAAAGTTGTCATCTAAATACACTAGCACTTTTTTTTTACATCAAATTTCCAAACGCCATATCCATAGCTTTCTAGAATGTAGCCCTAGCATTAGATAATACAAAATTCATTCTCCTATAAGCCATAATACCCCATTTTGTAGCGAAAGTTGTTTTCAATTAGTCTTCATCCTTAACTAAATTCTGATTATGTCCAGAATACCCATCTAACAAAGAAAACATTTTAGACCCTTAAACATATTGCAGAATTTGTTTCATAGAGGGTAAGGGATGCATGTCCTTCAATGAAGCCCTATTCAAGTCCCTAAAAGCAACACAAACCTATTTCCCAATTTTTTTTCCAAACATGAAGTAGATTAGAAACCCAAGAAGTGTGTTTTATAGGAAAAACAATCCCACCCTCTACAAGCTTACTTAACTCTCTTAGCATCATAGGTTCTAGCTTAGGATTTATACGTCCTTTTTTTTTGTCTTATAGGTTTTTCTTTAGGTTTAAGTTCTATTGTATGCTGGGTCAACTTAGGGTCAAAAATTTTTAGATTAGAATAATCCCATGCAAAAGCATCATTAAATTCTTAAAACAACTCAGTAAAATCATGCATTTCTTGATGGGAATTAATCTTACCAACCTTTAGTTGTTTACCTTCAAAGGTTTCCAGCTCTTCATAGTATTCTTCTTTGACTAGTATGCTCATTTTATCTCTTTTTAGCTAATCATCAGGACTGAAAATGGTCTCCAAAGTGACCAAACCCTTGGGCAATTTGTTTCTCTTCAACTATATAATTTGATCTCTATATTGCTAATTTAGTTTGCCCCGATTGGACACTGAAAATACATCCTCTTCTAGTAACTCAAAATTTGCTCATGTTAGAATCAAAAGCTTGCCAATTGATGTGATTATTAGGTATAAAACGTCTAACCACCACTTTTACAAGCAGTTGCGATCTTTCCTTATTGATTTCAGCAAGAATGTCAAATTGTGCACCAACAACAACTAACCTATCAGCATGCTGATCTTTGTTCCTTGGAATTGAAATGATATTGAAAGCAAGAAATTCTTCATTAACAACCCAAGTTTTGTGTTTATAAAGCTTTAAAGTATCATTTTTTATAGTATTCAGCCCTCTTACCTAGTTAACAACTAGCTCACTATCACCAAACACTTTGATACATTCAATCTCTCTTTTACTTGCCCATCCAATGCCTTGGATCAGACCTTTGTATTCTGCTACATTATTTGAACAAACAAATGAGAAATGAAATGCAACATAATATCTTTCACATTGAGGTGAAATTAACTTGGCTCCCCCACCAACTCCATTCTTTCTTTTTGAACCTTCAAAAAATAATTCACAAATGTGATCTTGTTGTCTAGAATCCTGAATAACATCTTTAACCAAATTAGATATACCAGCATCAAGTCCAAAACCCATATATGTATCAATACCAGTATCTTACATACTATTGTTTTGGCTATCATTTTCCTTTTTTTGCAGCCCATTTGTTCAAAAGGTTGTCAGAAATGTCTTCAACATGAGTTTTTTGAACAACATTATCACATGTTCTTCTTGATAAAAAATAACACAGTTTGCATTAAGTGGACTAGGAACACAAGTTTCCATATGATCTTTAGCCAAAAGCTAAGATCTTATGGTTACCTTAGTTCCATATTAGTTCAAAAAATTGTATGTGACCAATCACTAGAAAAATACCCACCTATCTTGGCTGTAAAATATCTTGACAAAAAAAGTGCAAAGTATGGAGGCAAATCTATGGTGTAAATTGTAGTGTTCTTGCTACGTATTGATTCAATCTGCAAGCTGAAGACTGCAAACTTGCCCTTGGGATGAACTCTGTACAGTAAGGAATGAGCCTGTAGGATGTCCGTATGGTGTGGGAGAGAGTCTTTGTGATAGTTGTACAATAGTGAAGAAGTAGTGCACAAGTGTATGGAGAAGAGATAATTGTATGGTCTATGGGTTGCCAATATGAATAGACTGTATAGGAGGGGAGTATTTGGAATGTTGTACGATAGGATAAGCTTGGTGTATAATTACCTAATGAAGCCGTAAGCCGTGTAGGTATGTGGGATGGTCGTACGGGTAGTTGAGTTATTGTATAGGATTAGCTAGAGGACCATATGGCTATCTTAGATACCGTATGGTACAATAGTGATATGAATGGAAGGACTTATAAGCTATATAATGAGGGGTGATGGTAGAATGTAGGTGATACCATACGGTGCAATAATGGAAGGGAAATAGGATGAGGAGGTGGAAGCTATGCAAGGTATAAACTCAATGATGCATTCAAACATAGAACAATAATGGCAGAACACTAAAGATTGAAAACACTAAATAATATCCAAACAAGTATGGGAAAACATTCACCAGATTGATTCAAACATGAATTTGTAAATAATATGAGTACTCCAATTGTTGGATACAAACCAATTGAAAACCAACAGAATAGGGTGAGAGTTGAATCCCACTGAAATCATGCAAGTCAAATAGGGAAGGTCTTTCACATCTAAAATGGTGAATCAATGTCAAACTCCCACAAGAATTTGTAGCACAGAGAGATATAATCCAAAGGCATGCCTATGAACTAACTACAAGCCGTGCTTAAATACCCATCAGAAAAAGCTTTCTGAGGGTGTACAAAGTTGGCCAATGGTGACACAAACTACAAAACCTAAATAAAATGGGTTCGAGATAAAATAAATCAATCGACCCATTACAAAGATTAAATGAGTACATTTATTTTATGATAGGGACATTACAGTCCTCCTATCCCAAAATTTGCTTGTCCTCAAGCAAGTGCAGTGCCGAGTGCTGGAGGATGTGTTCGCCTTCCCACATAGCATTGTCCAGAGGTAGATGTCGCCAATGTACCAAGTACTCCCTCACGGTGTGGTTCCGTAGGACCTTTTTATGCACTTCAAGAATCTCGGCAAGTTCCAAAAATGAGCTTTCCTTCCTCATTGAGCGGCGAAAGGTTGGTAGTGACTCTGATGTTTTTCCCTATAGCCTTCTTTAGATAGGAAACATGTAAGACATTGTGAATGTGACTACCCTCCAAAAGTTCCAGTTTGTATTCTACCTCACCAATGCGACAGATCACGCGGTAGGGACCATAAAAATGTAGCTTCGATTTCTCCTTTCCTGTTCCCTTTAATGAAGACTATCAGTATGGCTGAAGCCAGAGATAGACCAGATCCCCCACTTCAAAGCTCTTCTCTATTCGATGTCTGTCTGCGTACCCCTTTTGTCAATTTTGTGCCTGCTATAGGTTTTCTTTCAAGCTCCTCAGTATGTCATGTCCTTTCTGAAGCCAATCCTTCACCCTTGGAGTGTGACTGTTGCCTGGAACTGTGTCGATGAAGGAGAGTGGTTCATGCCCATATAAAGATTTGAATGGTGCCATCTTGATCAACATGTGATATGTGGTATTGTAGAAATACTCCCTAAGATGGATCCATTTTACCCACTTTCGTTGTTGAGTCAAGACGTAGTTTCGTAGGTAGCCTTCAAGCCATTTGTTCATAATTTTAGTTTGGTTGTTTGTCTATAGGTGGTAACTCGTGCTTGGTCATGATTCTGTCCCTGCCATTCAAAATAGCTCTATCCAGAAGGTACTAATGAATCGACCATCCCGATCGCTCATGATGTTCTGGGGCAATCCATGTAGGCGAATGACTTCTCTGAAAAAAAATTCAGCAGCCTATGCAGCCTGAAGGTCCAAGGGGATGGTGAAGAAGTGAGCATACTTTGTCAGTCTATCAACCATCACGAAGATGTAGTCCTTTCTGTTCA
This sequence comes from Cupressus sempervirens, assembly GCA_028749045.1. Lineage (NCBI taxonomy): Eukaryota > Viridiplantae > Streptophyta > Pinopsida > Cupressales > Cupressaceae > Cupressus > Cupressus sempervirens. The sequence continues at coordinate 716,455,558 of CM053789.1, forward strand.
CCCTAGGAAGACCTGTTATGAAGTCCATTGATATACTTTCCCACTTATGTTTGGCAATCGACAGAGGCTGTAACAGTCTAGTAAGAAGAGTGTGTTTGGATTTGTTCTATTGGAAAATAGTACATTCTCTCACATGCTGCAACACGTCCCCTTTCAGTCCCTTCCATGAAAATCTCTCTCGAATACTTTTGTAGGTTTTAAGGAAGCCAAGATGTCCAGCCAGAGGGGAGTCGTGCACTTCCTTCAGGATCTTCTGCTTCAGTTTGGATTTTGGCACTAGGTAGATCTGATCTTTATAATAGATGATATCATTCACCACCCTATACTGATCATCATAGATGTGACCATCCATTATCTCACAGGCTGACATATTCTTGGGATATCCTACCAGTATTTGTGCCTTCCAATCAGTTGAGATCTATTCTAGTGAGCAGATGGTGGGTTTTTGGGACAAGGCATCTACAACAACATTATTTTTCCCCTTTACATAGTCAATATCAAAATCAAAAGATTGAACTTTTCTTACCCATTTTTGTTGTCATTCATTCAATTCCCATTGCTCTAGGAAATACCTCAAACTATTGTGATCCGTACAGACAACAAACTTGGCAGCAACCAGATACTGTCGAAACTTGGTTAGTGTATGTACAATGGCCAACATTTCTTTATCATAAATAGAGTACATGCATTCTTCTGGTGTAAGCTTCCTACTCTCATAGGTGATGGGGTGTCTTTCCTGCATCAGAACCACTCCAATGCCCTCCTCAGACATGTCGCATTCCAAAATGAACGGTCGGGTGAAGTCAGGTAGTGCCAAGACTGGGCAAGTGCTCATGACCTCTTTTAGTTTATCAAATGTGAGTTGTGCTCCTTCATTCCACTGGAAAGCCCCTTTCTTCATTAGATCCTTTAAAGGTGCACTAAGTTGAGAAAAACCTTTCACAAATATTCTATAGTAACTACATAATCTGAAGAACCCTTGTAGATTCATGAGTGATTTTGGGGGAGGCTAGTCAAGGATGGCCTAAATCTTCTCCTGGTGTACTTGAACCCCATATTGACTGATGACATGCCCCAAGTACAATATCTCTGTCATACCAAAGTCACATTTGGATTGTTTGGCGAATAGGGACTATTCCTCCATGATACTCAAGACTTCATTCAGATGCTTCAGATGCTCCTACCATGTCTTACTATAAATAAGAAGATCATCAAAGAATACCAATAGATACTTATGCAACTATCTTTTGAAGATGCAGTTCATGCATGACTAAAATGTGGCAGGTGTGTTGGTTAGATCAAACGGCATGACTAGGAACTCATAGTGTCTGTAGTGGTAGCGAAAGGTCATTTTCTCCACATCTTCTTCCCTCATTCGGATCTGATGGTATCTGGAATGGAGATCTATTTTCAAAAAATAGACTGCACTATGTAGTTCATCCAGTAGCTCATCTATCCTCAGGATGGGGTACCTATTCTTTATTGTCCTTTTGTTAAAAGTGTGATAGTCCACACACATGCACAACATTCTATCCTTCTTGTTGACCAACACCACGGATGACGCGAATAGGCTAGAACTAGGATGGACCCATCCCTTCTCAAGCAACTCATGAACCATCTGTTCAATCTCATCCTTGAATTTCTTGGGGTGGCATTACAGAGTGGTTATGACTATTTTTGCCCTTGATTCCAATTCTATTGTGTGTTCAAACCCTCGATGCAGTGGTATGCCAGGTGGGATATCCATGAAAACTTTTTCATGCCTACTTAAAATATCCTAAAGCTCATCATCCTGTGTAGGTGTTCGGTGCCCCTTCATAGGTTCCACCAAGATAAAACGATGCGCAACCCACTCAACATCATTGTGCCACAAGACTGCCTCCATCCAATGTGCAAAAACTTCCTTCAAACCTTCAATTGCCATCCCTCGGAGGACAACCTCTTTTCCATCAACCACAAAAGTGAAGTCCATTCGCTTCAAACTCTGAGTGTACTCATCAAGTGTCTCCATCTACTGTATGCCAAGAATGACTTCCATGTCGGCAAGATCTATTATGAAAAAGTCCTATGTAACCGTGTGATTCGCCATCGTGATGCTCAACTAAGGCACAAGGTACATGCATGGTAGGAAAGTCCCTCCAGCAACCTTGACCTATAAGCTTGTATGTGCTTCTGTAGAGAGACTTCTACACTTTACCAAGGATGAGTTTATGAAGTTCAAAGTAGCTCCACTATCCAGCATTACCGTGACCCTTTGTCCTTGAAGGGTACCCTGTACACAGAAAACTCTGCACCTCGAACTGCCTGCCAAAGCAAAGGATCCCCCACGCTGTACCAAGACAGCAATCCTCTTTATTTAGTTTAAACTAGCCATGTTGGTGTCACCGCTAGGTTGGATATCTTCTACTGGCAGTTAATCTTGTTCCTATTTGTCCTCTTCATCAGAAATTACCTCAATGAAATGGATCTTCCCCTTCCCAAGGCATCGGTGGCCTGGCTCCTAAGGCCCCTTGCAATTGAAACACAACTTCTTCCTTCAAAGTTCTTGTTGTGATGCTTCATCCAATGATAGCTTTTTGGGCAAAGGTTTGTCCCTTAGAAATGTTGGTGGTTTTAGATGTGAGTAACTCCAAGATGATGAAGATGATGCCGACAACGATGCCATGCTTCAGGCCTTACTGATCGCTTCCAACAGGGTTGACAGATTGAATTCCTTCACCCAACCCTTCAGTGGTTCTACTAACCAATCCATAAAGAGCATGACATGCCTCCTTTTGGAGATGTCCGTGACCAACATGGAAAGTCTCTGAAATTTTGCAATGAATTGATCTATCGATCCAATTTGCCTTAGTTGCACCAGATCTTTGAAATTGAGCTCGGGGTTTTTTCCATCAAATTGTTCTATTAATCTCTCTGTAAACTCTACATAGGTCTTTATTTGATCATGCCCTAGTTTGATAGTGTCATGGGGCCACCATTCATGTGCAACACCCTCCAAGTGCAACGCGGAAAATTTGATAGCTTCTTTAGGCATAGGATTTAGTTGGAAGTAGGTATCGGCTTTCATCACCTATGCTTGTGCTGAACTAGAGCTTGATCCGTCAAATGGAGAAAAAGTCACCTTACTCAATTTTCTCCTAAGATCATCGTTAAAATATCCTCCTCTATTTCTACCTCTCGAGTATCTCATCCTTAGATCTACATAATCTTTGTAGGAAATATCCTCTTCAAGGTTTGCATTTCTCCACTCCTCTCTTATCTCTTTGTAAGTTGGTAGTCTCTCCCCATGGTGTGATTCTGTTAGTGGTGGGAAAGTCGACATGGAAGGTTGAGAGCATGCGAGCTAAGGGTGTGGTTTACCCGAAACTGAGTCTGTGTTGTGCCCATTTTGTTCACTAGATATTTTGTTCTCTGCCAACTTCTTGAGGGTTTCTTCCATGAGTCATTGTGTATCCATGATCTATGCCTAATTTTGGGCAAGTTCCCTTAGAAGTGCAACAAGTTTGGCACTGGTCAATTCTCATTTGTCATCTATTCGATCAATGGAATAAGTACTTCTTCTCTTCCAACTATAAACTCTCATTCACTATCCACAGGCTAGCAAGACCGAAGGCTTTGATACCACTATAGTGTTCCTGCTATGTATTGATTCAATCTGCAAGCTGAAGACTGCAAACTTGCTCTTGGGATGAAGTTTGTACAGTGAGGAATGAGCCTGTAGGATGTTCGTACGATGTGGGAGAGAGTCTTTGTGATAGTTGTACGATAGTAAAGGAGCAATGCACAAGCTTATGGAGAAGAGATGACCATATGGTGTGTGGGTTGCCAATATGAATAGACCGTATAGGAGGGGAGTATTTGGAATGCCATATGGTGGGATAAGCTTGGTGTATGGTTACCTAATGAGTCGTATGGTGTGAAACATGGATGCACTACGTAGGAAGCCATATGGGTATGTGGGATGGTTGTACGAGCGGTTGAATTATTGTACAGGATTTTCTAGAGGGTTGTATGGCTATCTTAGATACTGTACGGTACAATAGTTATATGAATGGCAGGACTTATAAGCCGTACAATGAGGGGTGATGGTAGAATGTAGGTGATACCATACAGATGAGGGGGTAGAAGTCGTGCAAGGTATAAACTCAATGATGCATTCGAACACAGAAAAATAATAGCACAACACTGAAGATTGCAAACACTAAATAATATCCAAACAAGTATGGGAAAACATTCACCAGATTGATTTGAACAAGAATTTGTAAATAATATGAGTACTACAATTGCCGAATACAGACCAGTTGAACACCAACGGAATAGGGTGAGGGTTGAATCCCACCGAAATCGTGCAAGCCAAATAGGGAAGGTCTTTCACTTCTGAAATGGTGAATCAATGTCGAACTCCCATAGGAATCCATAGTACAGAGATATAATCCAAAGGCACACCTACGAACTGACTACAAGCCATACTTAAATACCCATCGGGAAAAGCTTTTTGAAGGTGTAAAAAGTTAGTCGATGTCGACACAAACTATGAAAACTAAATAAAATGGGTTCGAGATAAAATAAATCAATCGGCCCATTACAAAGATTAAATGAGTACATTTATTTTATGACGGGGACATTACATTAATTATCTTGTGGAATGGAAAAATTTGGGCAAGCATCTAGAGTCAAATTGGCATTTGCGACAAAACCTATGGTATTTATTGATGCACCATCTCATTGCACCACTCCCTTTTCTAGGGGAACATATTTCAACTCTAATTAATCATAAATCTTTTTGGGCATAATCAAACTAGTGGCCCCACTACCTACCATGCAATTTTGAACAAACTTATCCCCTATGATCAATGAAATGTAAAAGAGAGGAGATTTAATGTTTTTACATTGTACTTCATTCTCCTTTTTATTTTTTTTATTAGGAACAACGAGCTAATTTATTTAGACACCCTTATGTGCATCATGAGCAACTTGTTTAGGAATAGCTTCATCAGATAAAGCTTCCTTCAACATATCAATTTGACCCAGTATTGGCAAGGAAACCCACATTGAGATTGTAATATTCATTTTTTTTAATTCTCAACAATGTTGAAGGGTACAATTGCATGTACCTTAAGTTGAACCTTAGCAACTGCAGGAAGTACTTGTTTACTCTGTTGTTCTCTATTGGTATTTGGAAGATTCTTTTGTGGAACTTGTTGATCAATAGGCTAGGATGATTGAACAACTACTGCATTACTTGCATCACCATCTTTATTGACATTCTCATTGCCAAGTGCTCTTTTCTTACTTCTGGTATATATAACAATTTGAGGATCATTTTTATTGACACCACAAAAATCTTCTCCTTGCCAATTGAGAAAAGTAGCATCAATAGGAGGTGCATCTACTTCTTGTTCATATTCAGCCTCAGATATGTATTGCGTACTTGTAGTGTTTTGAACCATCAAAGCTTAATTTATAACCCCATTGGAACAAATAGCTTAATTGTGGGGTTGGTTATATGGGTAACACCACTCATAATCTGCCACTAGGTTATTTTCAGTGGGTAGAATATCCTTACTAGGTTTAGCACTATTGAGAGGTGTTGGATTATAAGGTCTATATGGCCTTGGATTTACATTCTACTTAGTTCCTGCATTAAATCCTTGATAATTTTCTCAATTTTGAAAGTAACCTTGATTTTGTTGCTAATATCCTTGATTTTGTCATTGATATCCTTGATTTGCAGCAATGCTTTGGGCTTGAAATAGTTGTCTAAGCTGGTAGTCTTGCTTATTGTGGTTAACCAACCCATTTCTAAAAGTTTAGATCAAGCTTTCATTCTTTTGCCAGTTTTTCTTTATCTCTTGCAGCTCTTGAGAAGGTCCTGTAACTGTCATTTCTTCATTGGAAACAATTTGCAATGGATTGAAAGGTGGAATTTCCAAAGGCATATTAGGCTCTATACTGGGAAAAATTGGAATAGAAGGTCTTTGAGCAATCTTACCAACTTGAATGAGACTATTTTCTACCCTTACCACTATAAAAAATGCTTGAAGCAATGAGGTACCTCCCATAGACTAGATCATGATAGATATGTCATCGTTCAAACTCTTCAAATAGTACAAAAAGACATGATCAACACTTGGCCTTACAGTAATAAGTATCCAATTCTACGTGTTTTTATAATGTGAGTTCAAATCAATCATTTGCTCTTGTATGAACCCCTCTATTGCTTTTCCTTCGTATGAAGCTACCAATAATCTAACTGTTACATATTCGTTGTAATATCATGAACATTATAGAGAGATGTTATGTCTCTAATATACTCAAAAGCTATAGTTTGTCCTTCTCTGATGAAATCTAGTAATCCTTTGAGGGCTGCCAAAGGAATGTCGTTATGTTGGGCTATAGATTCAATGGACTCCCTAGATTAAAGGGCACAAAAGTGAAATCTCTTGGCTGCCTTTAATGGTGGCTGAAAACTAATCTATTGCTGCTGTGATCTAACTACAAAATGTGGTACCGAAACTGCAGCAGGTACTAAAAATAAATTTGATGTATAACTTGAGCTTGATTTTGTACTAGTAAAAACAACAAAAGTCTCAAGTTCAATGGGCTCAGTTCTGCAAGTTGGACTTGTTGTATGTCTAATATTCCTCTCACTTACACAATTTCTTCTTTCATAAACTCAAATATCAAGTGATGATCATTGAGTCCTCTTAGCTAGCTTTGTTCTAGCAAGAGTTCTTCCAATCCTTTTTGTTGTTTCCAACTGCAAATATTGAAAAGTATTAGAGCTTCTAGTCTGTACTTTTCTTGTGAATAGCACTGGTCTGTACTTTTATAATCTATAGCATCACTTGATATGCAAGTTACAACAAATATTTTGAGAAAAGGACAAGATCTTGTTGTTTGCATATCAGAACAGCGGTAATACTCCTTAAAAATTAAGTGAAGTGTCCCATTGGATGTGCCAAAAAATGTGACCTCTAAAACTTTGCACCCTATTGCAAATGTCCTAGGAATTCAATAATTTTGGAGTAAGAAGGGATTAATCAGAGGTTGTGGGTATCCTATGACCTGACTAAACCTCTACGTTCTAGGTTGGTTCCTATTTGATTTTGTATGATGAATCACCTAACTATCAAAACTAAGGAAAAATGTGAGGAAAAGAGCTAGAGAAGTACTAATGACTAAAAATATTGTGCAAATAAAGAAAAAGGGTGATACACCATTTAATTTGCCTAACTATCAAAACTAAGGAAACATGAGAGGAAAAGAGCTAGAGAAGTACTGATGACTAAAAATATTTTGCAAATAAAGAAAAAGGGTGATACACCATTTAATTTGCCTAAAATAAATATATTTTCGAGTACAATCTGACAGGTTGCAACATTCTAAACACAAATATAACTCCTACAGCACTCATTCACTAGGTCTCTTTATGAAACAAGTTGCGGCTTCATTGCTGATACTTTCAAAGCCATTTCAAAGAGTTATATGATCTAAATGAGTCTTCTCTGTTGAGAAAAACGTTGCCTTGTTTACAATTGTTTGATAGGCCACTTTTAAGTTTTCCTGATGCCGTGATCTGGTTTAGATATTACCATTATTTCTGTTGGAGTATAATAGTAATGTGGCTCTTGACTCTCTCGTGTTTGATTTGTGGCTCTTTTCCATGTCATTCTTGGAGTTTGTTTATAATTTATCCTATATTTACTAGGAAACATACAACAAACGCTTACCATTTTCTTTGAATATTACATTCATTTTGTTGAAAATGATAAGCCTTTTGAGCAAATACATTTTTTTTTGTTGTTGTAAGTTATTTCTGACAAAGGTTATAGGCATCTTATTTACTCATTTAGATGGGTTTTCAGATTCTGGTCACCGTGTTAGATTCTTCCGGTACTGTTATATGCGGACCTTTATAAAAAAATGTTGGCACTTTTATTTTAATCCCTTCTTGCTAAAAGAAAAGTAATTATGTTTTGTTTCTGATACAGTCATACCCATCCGGATTTTCAACATTTTTCCTTTATTCCTATTTGTAGGTAATGATGGGTAATGACTTTTGATGGAAGGATCATACACACGGAAGGATCATATACATCTCTTCTTATTTGACTGCAGCAATTTGATTTTATGCAACAACTTCATTCTCTTTGTTATTTTATTGCTGTTGTTCTTTGTACTCATTCTATCTCAGCCATACTCACGACTACCTAACAAGGTTTGCTCCATTTCCAAAGAATGATAGGTAAAAGGATAGTTTGAACTTGTGACATATTTCTTTGGTTAGAATTGTATCTACTCTTTTTAATTCTTGTAATCAATGACAAGTACATGTGTTCCTATCCATTCTTGTTGTGTAGAAATATGTTCTTGTTTGTTGACATTTCTCATACTGAATCTGAAGCTCTCTATCTCCTGTTTAAAGTATAAGCTTTCTCAGTTTGAAATTCTCATAAACTTACTTGCCATGAATTTAGTTTTATGTACATGTAAAATAGATTTCTGAGTTATACTTTTTAATTTCAGCTCATCTTCTATTAAGGTTGCAATCAATATGTTCCCGTTATTATGCCTCTTTCATTACTTTGACAGGCTGACCTTTTCTGAATGATGTTGTTGCTTTCTATCAATGAAGTTACTGTAAGGACTTCTTATTCCCTAAACTTGGCTAATGAAGATCACGACTCTAAATCTTTATCCTATACCATCTCAACATGTTGATTCTAAAAATCTTGTTTAACTTTGAAACAACTGTTGATTGGATTATGATTTTGCTATTCTCTTTGCGAAATTGTTCAACTACTTTTCCTATAGCATAAAATATTTTAAAAACATAGGGCTTGAGTCAGATTTCAAATCTCTATTCTATAGAAAGACAATTTTTCTTTACTATTCTCTATAGATACATTTGGAATCTGTTTGTTGTTTTAAGAGATTTGTAGCAAATTCTTTCAATTTTTAGTCCACATCTTACGACACATTCCACAATTAACACAGAAATCTGGTATTTAAATGGTATCTTGAAGTAGACACATTCTCTTATTTACCGCTTTAGCTTTTCTAAGCTCATCTTTAATTCTACTTTCAGTTGAAATGTTCATTCTTATCTGGCATTTTCTAAAACAAAAGGTTTCAAGTTATAATAACCTGTCCATTTAATATTTACTCTTTTGTTATTAAACTTGTTGCAACATGTCTGTTATAAAAGTCCAAAGTTTCATAAATGAATATGTCCCTTTTATACTTAATTGTACTTGTTCTAATCAGCTTCATAGATCTAATCTCTTATAGGCACAACAGGCTCAATAACTTTTGTGGGAGCTTACAATTATATTCTCATACCTATTAGAGATAGGACGTTGAACAGGAATCAAACATGTTAGTAATAAAACATTTGACATGATTGTTTGCCTCTCTTTCTATTGGTAAGTCTTCTATTTTATGGAAGTGCACAGCATGACAATAGCATAGATGTTTATGCATGAGGTGAGATGTTCCATCATTGCTAGATCTACTCGGGATTTGGAGACTTGGAGGAGAGGCGGAAATGGGGAAATGCATTACAACAAGTCATTACAGGCAATTATTGCTGCCCTATAACCCTCTCTTACTATATGTTGTTTCTATCATGTTATGCATTTAAATAGAGTAGGAATATGTATCAATAGTTCTAGAGGCCACTCTCATGGTCAATTATGTGAGGGGATTTACTTTTCAACATTCATTTCATTTCAGCTTTTTGAATATCAGTTGTATATTATAAAGAATAATACAAAGGACATTTTTTCTCTATTCTTTTAGTCTGAATCAAATATGATTTAGCAGTTAGAACATTAGCTGAATGCAATAAAAATGTATACACTACTTTCACTTCATCATTGGTTTACAACTGAGTTTTAAAATGTGTTAACAATAAATAACAAGTCCTTTAAATCTTCTTTTATTTGCATCCGATTTGGCCCATTTTCATTAATATCTGTAGAAGTTAGAGAAATTTTACACAAAACACTCTTGAAACCCAAGGTGTGAGGGTTTGTATCATAAAATACCCTTTGAGGCACCTCCCACAATTGAAAATTTCTATAAATCAATGGAAAGGAGAATCTCTGGATATATTTTATGTTACATAAGATTGCAGGAGTAGGTGTTTGTGCTAGAGACATCTTTTGATGCCCTAGCCTAATATCTTCATGTACTAGGCTTGTTTTTTATAGATAGTATAAGGGTTTGTCAAATGGGTCAATTGATGAGGGTCCTAAGAGTTGAATCTTTTGGATTTAGACCATAGGTGACATGGCCAATGCTCGGGAATAAAGTTTGGAAGTTCGCAATAAAGAAATCGAATACTTCCTTGAAAAAGTGGCCTAATTAATCCTAGTTTTAGATTACCAGCCAATTAACCATGTCTTCGTTCCAAAGTAACCACATCCACAAATTGGATACATTGTTGACTGCCCAAAAGGGTATCTCAAAATGTTTTTCATCTAAACCTAAGAACTCTACGCAAGAAGTTATGACCACATAGGCCTATTTGACATATACTAAATTATAAGCCAAACTCTTCAAGAACTAGTAATGCCCTATAACCAGGTGCTAATATGAGAGTTCAATTATGTTAGACACAAGGTTTTGCTCCCCCTTTGCACCACCTACGGACCTTGTCAATGTGTTGATCAATTTTGGAAATCACATGGAAACATACGACTGTCGTAAAGGAATGTGCATGGAAATGAATACCCTCATTATATGCTAGATAGGAAGAAAAATAGAAAAACAAGGCGTTGTCACACAAAGAATGAAAGACACAATGAAAACACACAAAAGATGCAAGGCAGCAAATAAATGCATCAGAGACACAAGACTATTAGGAATCATAGGCTTAAAATAATTATCATAAACATAGCAATAGACTAGAAGATGCTAATGTGATTCAAAAGAAAAAAGTGAGTTTGGAAACAAGTTATAGGGAGGAAACTAACATAAGATGTTGAAGCTATCCTGGCAACAATCTAGCCATAGGTCCTAGTCTTGAAGCTATTCTAATGAGATTATCTCTATGGAAAGATCTAAGGAAAAATTCGTGCTATCCTCTAAATCTCAAGAAAAAAAAAGAGGCAAAATTATGACTATTAATGACCTAGGAATTCATACTATTCAAAATTTACAATTATTCATCGTGGTATGGAAAGTCCATCTAAGAAAATCTATTAGTCTGAATCCTCCAAAGCTGTCACTGCATGCATGAAAAACTCTAAAATATTGTGTTTAGGGATTTCTCTAATCCTATGTTGCTGTTCCTACCTCTACAACACCAATTATAATCATAATTACAATTGTCTTCTCTTATAGTTATAGAGGAAAAGGAAAATAAAATATGAAATTATTATCTTAGTTGTGAAGAGTTTGCTTGAGTAAACTTCCATATAAAGTCTTACAAGTATTAGATAGCAAGAACATAAGTAAAAATGCAAAACACAAGAATAGAAATATAAATCAGATCTAATTAAAAGATACACATTAAAACCTGGCGATGAAAATTGAGTTTGAGTTGGCTTTACTCCAATGATGGGTGTTGATATACTAAAGATGTTTTCACAAGAATTAATATGAGAAATGCTCTGAGCAAAGAGAATTGGAACTCTCATCAAAATATGTATTTAAAAGAAGAAGACAAAAGTGTTAAGCACTAGTGATATACAAATTTATAATACTGTAATTTGTAAGATAAATGACAATTTCTTCTCCATCCATATGTGTTATTTTTCGTAGTATAAAAATTTGCATTCCACACCTACACACATCAAAGAAAGAAAACCATTGTGTTGTATAGGGGCTTGCCTTGGTCAAGCCCCTTTTGCTACTCGAACCACACAAAAAAAATGATAATGTTAATATTAAACATATGTTATCAACAAGTCGAGGCAAAAATAGATAACATAAATTATAATGATGACCTAAATTGTTAATCTGTTTCATGCAATCCATACAAAGTGTTTATAAAGTCTGACAAATGTTAGTACACAATATGATAAAACTAACAAATAAAAATATAACTATATTATGCACCTCATACAATCCTCAAACTTATTATCATGATTCACTTTGACTCTCTATTGAAAAGATAAAACAACTATTATAAACCATAATGATTGCCTAAATTGTGAATCCATTCTTGCACTCCATACAAAGTGTTTATAAAGTCCGACAAATGTTAGTACACGATATGGTAAAATTAACAAGTAAAATATAACTATATTACGCACATCATACAATCATCAAACTTATTATCATGATTCACTTTAACTCCAGTTAAAGAGATAAATAAGGAGGATAAAGAGATTATCCATCCAACCTTTTCAAATGAGAAAGCAATATAATATAATAAAGCTTCTAATTTTATGTACTAAATAAATCAAACAAGCCATCTATGTGATTGAATCCACCAAAAGTCCAAAGCCAACATTTCAACAACTAATTTTCGAGCCAAATGGATAACAATTCGAAGTTGAGCGATAGTGTTTGACCATATTTGGCTTTTCGAATGAATTGGATGCGATTACCAATATGAATCCCCAATGTATGAAAATTTACACGTCAATCTGGGAACTATGGATGTTTAAGATCTAATAAATCTAAAATATCCTTTCATAGAATTGCATAATATTAAGAATAGACTCATGAGAAGTAAAGTATACCAACAACGTGCATGAAATACAAATGATTTTCATATATGTGAGATGAGAAGCAAGCATGCTAAACACACTACAGAGGTAAAAAAAATGGCGTGAAAGGAAATTGACATGCGAATTATTAAAATAATAACAAAGAGATATTTTGAGTCAAAGAGGTAATGGGACATAGATATATAAGGTTTCTTTAATAAAAAATACACCCACAAAATACAACAAACACATTGAAGAACATTGTGAATGCATGATTAGAATGTTAGCACACAAAACACATTTAAGAAATTAATCAATACACAATATCATTTTGCTTAAATTGAGAACATAAAGAAGAGATGCATAAGGCATTAAGCATACCCAATGTGAACATGAGGCAAACACATAAGACATGACATGTATAAGAGTTACTGAGAAAACACAAAAACCATGGAGCAAACACACAAATTAGACATGATGCAAGCACGTAACACACAAAGCATTTATGTAAATTACAGAGATATCACAAAAAACATAAAGCAAATAGATAATGTAAACATGATGCAAGCTTGTAACACACAAAGCACACATGCAAATTAGGGAGATATCACAAAAACATGGAGCAAGCACAAAAGTAGACATGATGTGAACACCTAACGCACAAAGCCTAAATGCAAGTAAGCGAGAAAACAAAACATGGAGCAAACACTCAAAGCATGTAAGAAATGAAGAAAACACATAAAAGATTCAAGACATTTTTTCAACACACATGACAACAAAGATTGTAAGGAAGCATCGACTAAAAATGACTGGCCTCAATACACAACATGCAAACCAATATTTGGCTTCTAAAAGGGTGAGACAACGTAGAATATAGATATAATTTCCAATATTAACCCTCAAGGTAAGAAAATACATGCACGAATCCAAAAGCGACTGAGGCTTAGAAGCTAACCAATCTAAAATGTCCTTTCGAAGAATTACATAATATTAAGAAGACACACATAGGAAGTAAAGTATATAGACAACATACATGAAATACATATGAATCTAAATCATAATAGATAAATCATATATGAAAGATGAGAAGAAAACATGACAAAGATGAAAGACAGGTGAAACAAATGACATGAAATCCATTTAACAAATATATAATGGAAAACAATAGCAAATAATGCTTTTGAATTGGAGAGGTAATGATACAAACATATATGAGCTTCTCTTCATACAAACTCCATACTCAAAATACAACAAACACATTGAAGAATATGATGAATGCACAATGTCATTTAGAGGAGATTAGAGATTGCCAAAAGATGAAAGCAAATATAAGAATGAGACATTGAGAGGAACCCGATGTAGAAAGTTGAAGCTGACTTCCCAATGTGTGTTTGACAATAGTACGGTGCTTAAAACCAAATTCACAAGGACTTTCAAATGAAAACAAACATGACCCTGATACTAAATTGATTTGTTTATGGATTCGATTGTGTAAAGATTTTTACCATTAATGTTTTGAACCACACTCATGATCCATCATCAAGATGAAAGAGAGCAAGAGATGCAAAACAAAGGGTTGAATGTCCATGTTCTTTGGTGGGAAAGGGTCTTAGGAGGTTAGAGTAGTGCAGGAGCACTGAGTGCATTTGTGTCTACATGAGGCCATTCTCACAAAATTATTTTAAAAAATTGCGTTTAGGTCATTTGTAAAAAGTAAGACTAAACTTGTAAAAGTTGCTAAGCAAGTTTTTCTTGCAAAAGTTGGCATATTGGACACATATCAAGTTTCAATTAATTCAAATTCAATTGTAACTTTTGAAGTTGATGGGTTACCATAGAAATGAGTTGCATCATCCACCAAGAAAGTATTTGATGTGATTTAGATGGTGAAAGTAACAAAACTACATATGGTTTTCTGAATGTTACCTCTTTGGTTGGATGGTCCTTTGAATCTTCTTTAATTTGCATTCGAAACACAAAGTATGAGGGTTTGAGTCATAAACTATCCTTTGAAGCTCCTCCCACCTTTGAAAAATTATATAAATCAATAGAGTGGAGAACATTTGGATATATTTTATGTTACATAAGTTTATAGGAGCAGGGGTCTATGCTAGAGACCATCTTTTGATGCCCTAGCCTAATATCTTTATGTACTAGGCTTGTTTTGGATAGGTAGCCTAAGTGTTTGACAAATGGGTGAGTTAACAACAGTACCAAGAGTAGGATCTTGTGGATTTAGACGATATCTGACATGGTTAAGGCTAAGGAATGAAGTTTGGAAGTTTGGAGTCACAAAATACAATACAATAAGTGACATGGCAAGAGAATACAATATGCTAATGTGATTCAAAAGTAGAAAATGAGTTTGGAAACAAGTTATATGAAAAAACCTAACATAGGACTTTGAAGCTATTATGGCACCAATCTAGTCATAGGTGCTAGTGTCTTGAAGCTATTCTAACAAGATCAACTCTTTGAAATGATCTAAGGAAGTACTCTTACTATTCTATAAAATCTCAAGAAAAAACAAGAGGCAAAATTATCATTATTAATGACCTAGGATTTAATACTATTCAAACTCTTCAATTATTCATTGCAGTACGGTATGTCCATCTAAGCAAATCAATTACTCTGAATCCTCCAAAATTGTCACTGGATGCATGAAAGACCCTAAAAATTTTGTGTTCTATTGGGATTTCTCTAATCCTCAACACCAATTATAATCGTAATTAAAAAAAATTTCTCTTATAGGAATAAAGGAAAAGGAAAATATAATATAAAATTATTATCTTAGTTGTGAAAAGTATGCTTGAGTAAAGTTCCATATGAAGTCATGCAATTATTAGTTAACATAAGCTTAATATATGCTATGAACTAGATAAAGGAGGAGAAACTCAAAACATCTAAAATAATACAAAAAATACAAACCACCAGTATAGAAATATAAATCAGATCTAATTAAAACATACACATTAGAACCTAGAGACAAAAGTTGAGGTTGAGTTTACTAACCTGAAGATCAAAAATGTAATCAAAAGAAGAATACAAAAGTGACAAGCACCAATGACATACAAATCTATAATGTTGCAATTTCTAAAATGTATGACAATTTCTTCTCCCTCCATATGTGTTGTTTTCTGAAGTATAAAAAAGTGCATACAGCATTTACACACATCAAAGAAACAAAAACATTGTCTTGTTGTCTTCTATAGGGGATTGCCTTGGTCAAACCCCTTTTGCTACTTGAATCACACACAAAAAATGATAATGATAATATTAAACATACGTTATCAGCAAGTCAAGGCAAAAAATATATAACATAAATGATAAATTGTCAGTCCCATTCTGGCAATCTGTACAAAATATTTTTAAAGTCCGACAAATGTTAGTCCATGATATGATAAAACTAACAAGTAAATCTATTACTATATTACAAACCTCATACAATCCTCAAACTTATTATCATGATTCACTTTGACTCTCAATTGGAGAGATAGATAAGGAGGATAAAGAGATTGTTCATCCATGCTTTTGTAAATGAGAAATGAATATATTATAATAAAGCTTATAATTTTATGTACTAAACAAATCAAACAAGCCATCTATGCGATCACATCCACCAAAAGTCCAAAATGAACATTTCAACAATTAATTTTGGAACCAAATGGATAAGAATTTGTAGTTGAAGGCTTTATTCTACCATATTTTTCTTCTTGAACGAATTGGTTGTGATCACCAATATAGTGAATGCACAATGTCATGAAGAAAAAAATATAAATTATAAAGCCAAATATAGGACATAAAGCATACACTAGACAAACATGAATAAGACATAATGCGAACACGTAAGATACAAAGCATACATGCAAGACATGGAAAAAACATACAAAATAGACAAGACACAGAGGAAACATGCAACGCATGTTATACACAATGAAAACACGCATAACATGCAGGACAGTAACCAAGTGAGTGATTACAATGTTAGAACAAAAAACACATTCAAAAAAATTAATCAATACACAATATCATTTTATCTGAAAGTGAGAACATGAAGAAGAGATGCATAAGGCATTAAACATATCCCAACATGAACATAAGTCAAACACATAAGGCATAAATCATATATAGGAGATAGCCAAAAAACACAAAAAGCATGGAGCAAACACACAAAGTAGACATGATGCAAGCACGTAACGCACAAAGCATATATGTAAATTAGGGACATCGCAGTAAACATACAAAGTAGTTATGATGCAAGGACATAATCCACAAATCATTTATGAAAATTAGGGAGATATCACACAAATCCTAAAGAAAACACACAAAGTCGACATGATGCAAACATGTAACAAACAAAGCCTAAATGCAAGTAAGGGAGAAAAATCATGGAGTAAGCACTCAAAGCATGTAAGAAACAAAGAAAACACATAAAAGGTTCAAGACATATTTTAAACACATATGACAAGAAAGAAATAAGGAAGCATAGACTAAAAAATGGTTGGCTTTAATACACAACATGCAAATCAATATTTGGTTTCTCAAAGGACCAAGCAATATAGGATATAGCTACAATTTCCAATCTAAAGCCTCAAGGTAAGAAAATTCAGAAACAAATATAAATAAACCACACATAGGAAGTAAAGTATATAGACAAGATACATGAAATAGATAAATGATATATGCGAGATGAGAAGAAAACATGCCAACCATACAAGATAGGTAAAACAAATGAAATGAAAGTCATTTTACAAGCATATAACCTAGAACAATAGCAAATAAAGCTTTTGAGTGAGAGAAGTATTGACACAAACATATCTAAGCTTCTCTTCATACAAACTCCATCCTTAAAATACAACAAACACATTAAAGAATATGATAAACACACAATGCCATTTAGGGGAAATAAAAATGCAAAGCCAATTAGAGGACATAAAGCATTCAATAGACATGCATGAATTTGACATAATACAAGTAAGCCACAAAGAATACATGCAAAAAATGGAGAAAACACACAATATAGACAAGACACAAAATATATTACACACAAAGAAAACACACAATGCATGCAAAACAATCAGCAATTATGTAATTGGAAAATTAACAAACAAAACATATTTACAAAATTAATCAGTACACTATCATTTTAGAAAAACCTTCAACGTGAAGTAGAGATGGGTAAGGTACAAAGAGCCAAAGTAGACATGATGCAAATACATAAGGCGCAAAGCATGTACGCAAGTTAGGGAGAAAACATGAACTTGGAGCCAACATACAAAGTAGACATGATGCAAACCTGTAAGACACAAAGCATATATTCAAGTTATGGATCAAACATGAAAAACATGGAGCAAACACACAAATCACATTAGAAAAGAAGAAGGGAATAAAAGATGCAACAAAGGGATTCATAATTTAGGCATTCATTATCATTTATGTGCAAAAAAGACATTTTAAACACACGTTAAAGAGTTAAATCAATAAACAACATGCAAAAAAGACATTCAGGACATAAGGTATAAACAAAGAAGACAAGAATCAAGCACAATGCAAACGCATAAGACACAAAGCCTATATAGAAGATAGGGAGAAAACACACAAAATAGGGAGTAAACATACAAGGAATGTAAGAAACAAAGAAAACACTCAAAAGAGGTAAGGCATAGTGTAAACACATAAGACATGGAAGACATGGTAGACAACAAGGAAACATAGAACGAAAATTATTATGGTACACATAGAAGGAGATTAGAGATTGCCAAAAGTTGAAAGCAGATATGAGAATGAGACATTGGGAGGAACCTAGCATAGAAAGTTGAAGTTGACTTCACAGCAATCCAATGATAGGCACTATTGTCATGAAGCTATTCTAAAATGAGCGAAAAAAGTAGAGAAGATAAATGGTAATGATTACCTAGATTGTGAATCCCTTTTTTGAGCTTTATACAAAATGTTCATAAATTCCAAAAAATGTTAGTACACAAGATGATGGAAATAATTAGTAACAATATTACTATATAGGGCATTGCACAAGAAACAAACATGTTAGTTATAAAACATTTGACGTAATTGTTTGCCTCTCTTTCTATTGGTAGGTCTTCTTATTTTATGGAAGTACACACCATGACAATAGCATAGATGTTTATGCATGAGTTGAGATGTTCCATCATTTCTTATAGATCCGCTCAATCCAACACCTTATTTTGTGTATGCAATATATTGAGACTTGGAGGAGGCATAGTTTAAGGCGGCGAACAGGCGAAAATAGGATATTTCATTAAGACCAATCATTATAGACAATCACTGGAACCCTATGACCCTTTTTTAGTCTATGCTCTTTCTTTCATGTCATGCATTTTCATAGAGTAGGAACATGTATCAATAGTTCTAGGGGCCACTCTCACAATCAACTGTGTGAGAGGATTTACTTTTCAGCATGCATTTCATTCAGCTTTCTAAATATCAGTTGTATATTATGATGAATAATACAAACAACTTTTTTGATCTATTCTTTCACTCTTAATCAAAAATGATTTAGCATTTAGAAATTGATCAATGCATTGTCATTTCCAAGAAACTTATAACATGAAGCAAAGATGGATATGGCATAAAGAAGCCAACGTAGACATGATGCAAACACATAAGGCACAAAGGATGTATGCAAGTTAGGTAGAAAATATGAACTTGGAGCCAACACACAAAAGTACACATGATGCAAACCCATTAAGGCACTTCAATAGCTTGAAATGAAGTAGCACATGAAAGATGCAAGGAATATTTTAAACATGTAAGTCTACCAAGACAATAAGGAAACAAAAAACACACATGATTATGATACACATCGCAAGAGATTAAAGATTATCATTCTAATTCATAAAGCACATATCACATACACAAAACAAAAAGAAATGATGTTGAATTCATAAGAGAGGTAAAAACACATGGCATGCATGGCATTTAAGATGCCTATATTGAAAATGATAGAAAACAAACAATCAGAGTAGTTAAACAAAATGAGACATTGATATGTAAGCTTCACTTTAAACCAATTTTCTGCCTCAAATTAAATTACACACGTTGAAGAGTATAATCGATACACAATGCGCAAAAACCATATATGCCAATTAAGAAGAAATCACTCAAAATATGGAGCAAATAGACAAATCAAGTTAGACATGAAAAAGCACATAAAAGATGCAAGGCATATTTTAAACACATAAGACAAGCAAGACAATAAGCAAACAAAGAAAACACGTGATTGTGATATAGAAAATATTAAAGATTATCATTCTAATTCAAAAAACACGTCACATTGATGAAGGGTTATCCCCTTAATACCATAAACACATAAGAGAAACAAAGAAATAACAGCAATTTGCAAGAGCAAAATATGGTCATCTTATCATTTCGGCACATACAGAATTACAAAATTAAAAATTACAATATGCTAACCAACTTTTCAAAAACCTCAACTTCTGATCTACAAGCTCACATTCATGCCCATCGGTTTGGGGATGATAACTAGTGTTGGGGGTTAATTCAGTTCCTGCTAACCTAAAAAGTTCTTTCCAGAATAGGCTGAGGAATTTGCTATCCCTATCACTTATGATATTTCTTGGCAATCTGTGAAGCCTAAAAATCTCTTTAAAGAATAATTCTGCTATCTGAGGGGCTTTATAATGTATGGATAAGGGAAAGAAATGTGCAAATTTTGTTAGCCTATCCACCACTACCAAGATGGAATCTTTTTCTTGTACTTTAGGTAAGCCCGTGATGAAATCCATAGAAATATTCTTCCAGTTTTGATTGGGAATAGTTAATGGTTGTAATAAACCAATTGGGTAATGTTGTTTCAATTTATTTTTCTGACATTTTATACATTCCTAGACGTGCTTTATGATTTCCTTCTTCATACCTTTCCAGGAGTACCTTTCTCTTACTTTTCTGTAAGTTTTGTAGAATCTAGTGTGACCGGATAGGGGGTTGTCATGATACTCCTTCATGATTGTTATTTTTACTTTGGAATTTGCTACTAGCAATATTCTTCCTCTGTATAGTATGAGCTCCTCCATAATTTTGATTTCATCATTGGTTATATTTCTTTCCATGATCTCATTGGTTCTAGGATCTTTAGCATATTCTGCAATAATTTTATTTTTCCAATTATCTGTGATACTAGTAATAGTATTCAGTTGTCCTTGCCTAGATAAAGCATTAGCTACCACGTTATGGGTGTCTTTGACATACTCAATATCAAATTTATAAGCTTGGATTTTACTTATCCATTTATGTTGTCGATCATTAAGATCTTTTTGACTCATGAAGAATCTTAGGCTATTGTGATCTGTTTTAATATTGAACCTTCCACACACTAGGTATTGCCTGAATTTTGCCAATGTGTGCATGATAGCTAACATTTCCTTGTCATAAATTGAGTAGTGTCTTTCTATCTTAGAAAGTTTATGGCTTTCAAAAGCAATAGGGTGCTTGTTTTGCATCAGCACAGCCCCAATTCCTTCACCGGAAGCATCACATTGTAATTCAAAAGGTTGTGTAAAATATGGGACCACTAAGATTGGGCATGAACTCATTCTTTCTTTTAACTCTTCAAAAGCTTCTTGTACTGCTTCATTCCATCTAAAATTTCCCTTTTTGGTCAGGTCTGTCAAAGAAAATGCTAATTTTGAGAAATTCTTTACAAACCATCTATAGTAGCTACATAGGCCCAAGAACCCTCTGAGTTGAGTTAGAGTTTTGGGTTTTGGCCATTCTCTTATTGCTTTAATCTTTTCCTCATCCACGCTTACACCCTTGGCACTAATTTTATGACCGAGATATAGAATTTCTTCTAATCCAAATTCACACTTTGATGCTTTTGCAAATAGGGATTCAGACTCCAATATACTCAGGACTTCATCAATGTGTTGGAGATGTTTTACCCATGTTTTGCTACAGATAAGGAGGTCATCAAAGAAAATAAGAAGGAACTTCCTGAGTTGTTTTCGAAATATATGATTCATACATGATTGGAAGGTGGCTGGAGCATTAGTTAGACCAAAGGGTAGAGCTAGAAACTCAAAATGCCTGTAATGACATCTAAATGCTATCTTGGGAACATCCTCCTTCCTCATTCTAATTTGATGGTACCCTGAACGTAAATCAATTTTTGAGAAATAAAATACTCCATGAATTTCACCTATGAGTTCATCCACCCTAGGAATGGGATAGCAATTTTTTATAGTCTTCTTATTTAGGGCTCGATAATCTATACACATCCTCATTGTTCCATCTTTCTTTTTTACAAGTACTACTGGTGATGCAAAGGGACTGGAGTTGGGTTGAATGTGTCCAAGTGCTAAGAGTTCTTGAATGGCCTTTTCAATTTCATCGTTATACTTTTGAGGATGTCGGTAAGGGGTGGTGATCGTTGGTTTAGCATCCTTTTCCAATTCTATAATGTGTTCAAATCCTCTTTTGGGAGGTAATCCTTCGGGAATCTCTTCAAACACTCTCTGATGTTTTTTAATGATAGGTTCAATGTCAATATGGATGACAGATTCCTGTGGAGTTGATTTATTTAATACTAGACATTGTGCAATTCATTCTCCTTGATCATGTCGTAGTATTATTTCTATTCATTTGCAAGAAACCATTTTTGTGGAGTCATCAGGTATTCCTTCCAATGTTATTTCTTCCCCATTGTGCTCAAATGGATTTTTAGGTTTGGAAGGTCGAACCTAAAACATCCCAGAGAAAAAATCCATGGACTGCCCAAAATTATATCAAAGTCTAGTGGAACCACATGTAGGTCTTCTCTGATGGTGTGCTTTCTTCCTAAAGTGATTTCTTGTTGTGGAATCACTTTTGTGCAACATACCAATGATCCTGTGGCTTGAATAGCAGTAAAGCCTTTGAACCTCTTAGTTTTTAATTTCATTCTGTTAACCAGTCATTCATTAATGTAGTTATGGGATGCTCCACTATCCACTAGTGCAATGACTTTTTGTCCATTAAGGGTGCATCTAATTCTTAAGACCCTATTTTTGGAGGGTTGATTCATAGTGGCTATTACTCATTATTCCTCCCCCTCTGCTTCTTCTTCATTTCTTTTGTCACATTTTTCCTTTTTGCTCACCCTTTCTTCCTCATCATCCTCTTCTATTCTCTAGATGCGGCCTTTCTTCTCACATCTATGTCCGGGCACCCAGTCTATTCCACAATTTCTATAGGTGTTCTTTTTGCAGCTATGGCCTGGCTCCCACAGTTCTTGACATTTAAAGCATAAATTCTTTTTCTTTAATTCTTCTCGTTCCTTAGTCAGAATGAACATTTTGTATGATTTATCTTTTTTGCGATTTTTAATAGTTGGCTTATTCCATGATTTGTTGTTCATGTTTGAGACTTCCAACCTTAATGCCATTTCAAAAGCATCATCTAAGGATGAAGGTTTTAAGGCACTTACTAGACCTTTTAGTGAATCTTTCAACCCTTCTATGAACAAGTAGGTAAAGTGTTCATCATCTACTCCTATGACTTGGACAGAGATCCTTTGGAATTCTTTAATATAATCTTCTACTGTTCCTTGTTGCCTTAATTGATTTAATTTCTTAAAGTTTTCTTGAGGATGCTTCCTATCAAATCTCTTAATGAGTTTTTGAGAAAATTCTTCATAGGAAGTAATATTTTGGTGTCGTTGGGTGACAAGGCCCTGATGCCACTAATCATGAGCTATGCCTTCTAAGTGAAGGATTGAAAATTGAAGCACATCTTCCTCTGTCATTGGACTTAGGGTGAGATAGGTGTTCAATTTTTGTAGCCATGCGTTCGCAGTAGGTTTTTCTAATCCATCAAAATTTGGAAGTGTCACTTTATTTACTTTACTTCTAAAATCTTGATTCTGATGTCTTTTTTCTTTCTTATGACTTTCTTGCCTATTGGCTTCACAGAATTTCCTAAATGTTACTAACTCCCTGATTTTTGCTTCAAGATTGGTATAAGCTCTAGCATTTTCAATAGCAGTATTGGTTGTTTGACCTTCTTCTTCCATTGAGGGGCCTTCCCTGGATAAGAAAGGAGGTTTGTGTACTTGAGATGGTGTAGCTCCATTATTTTTCGAATGGTTTGAACTTATGTCCCTTCCATTAGAATTATTATTCTTAAGATTGTTTATGGAATTTCCCATGTTTTGCAGTGCTTGAAGAAGTGCTTGATTTGATCTTTCTATTTGCTCTGCTAAGGTCTGGTTTTTTTGTTCCATAACATTCCTAATTTCATTGGATAATTGCTCACTCATTTTTGCTCCTCTTGTCATTTACTATATTTTCAGGATGGCAGGATCAGGCTCTGATACTAATTGTAATGACCCCTTTTTGTTCTTTGGCCTATATTTCAACATTTAGTATAATTTTAGGAAGTCATTCCAGTTAACATGCCTTAGATCCTTATTATTATTCAAAATAGATGGATTGAGCAATATAATTAATTAATTTAATTGATTTATAAAGTTTCACTCTATAGCACCAGGCAGACTGCTCTCTTCGACTATGACTATCTAGAGACGGTAGATTGACGGTGCAAAGGGCGCATGAAACAAGCTCCAAGCGGCTCCCTGGAGGATACCGTCAAATGCTCTAATTTACTCTGCCTCTCCCTCCACCCACTCCCTATCTGAAGACATCATATTTCAAAAGAGAACAAAGTTTCCTGAGCTATAATTTGAACGATCATCTTAAAGATTATTGTTAATGATAATGTAGCCATAATTCTTTATTACCCTAGTTGTTCACACATTATTATTATATGAAATATTCATAATTGTGTACATAATTATACATACATATATATATATATATATATATATATATATATATATATATATATATCCATTTAAATGGAGAGATGAAGCAGCTTTAAACTTTACGTAATACGTAAAGTACCAACTCAAGGTGCAAGCATCAAATACTATTATTAATAATGACAATACCGAACATCAATGTTTATTTACAACCTGATAACATCTAATCAACGTTTCGACATTGTACCTGAAGTTATAATACTGCAAATGACCCACGGTACCATGTGAGCCTATACTGTGGGTTCAGTGGTCGCAGCGGATATTCCATGTACTGCGCAGAGAGTATATGTGGCTTTGTATTATGATCTCCTTTGCCTATTTCTTATTTGGTATATATCATTCCACTGCTTGCTTCCCTTTTACCTAACCCTAATAACGGGTATTCATATGCCTTTTGGGAGCCACGTCTATAAAGTCGTGACTTATAGTTTAATTTCCCTATTGTAAAATTTCAATGCTTATGTTATGCTTAAGCATTATTATACCCATATAATAAGTTTTGTGTTGATTATATCATAATAATAACACTTAAGCTGATTAGGGTTTGTGTTCTCTATTTTTTTAAAGAATGTTTATAATAATTTTATTTATTAAACATAAATAATATTTGTAATAACAAACCTATATATTAAAAGTTAAAGATGTAATAGTATAATTATAATGTAAATGTTCATATTATATAATGTAAATGTATATATGAGACATTGGAAACGTGAAGTTAATATTTATCAATTAGTATGAAACAAATTAAAGTAGTGCTATCATAGAAGTAATTTTTGATTAAATAAATATGTGAATTTGGTACATAATATTTTCGATAAAACAAAACACATTAATCCAGGTCCATTACAGTTCACATTAATCCAAGTCCATGTAACGCCCCGCCAAGGGATCCAAAAGAATTAACCTAAAGTTTCACTAAGTTTGCTAAACTTTTTTTTTTTTTTTTTTTTTTTTTTAAAGTAAGAAAGTATAACATACACATCAAACACATAGTAGCAGAAGCAATAACATGTAATCATCGACAAACATACATTGCAAGTTACATTTCTTAAAGATCCCAAGATGTTGAGTCACGTTTAAATTTAATTAATTCTAAGTCTAACAACTATCACATACATATGAAAGAATAATCAGAAACTCCAATGTCCATAATATACATTTGTTCCGAATGCCTCTCGGCAAATTAATTCAGAATGCTCAATCATCCACTATACAAGTCACAGGGTATGAAAGGCTTAAAAGAATATACATATGTAAAGATCAAGATACAACATCCTCAAATCCATGATACAAAGTACAATAAAAATATATGAAACTATTCACCATACATGATACATCCATACATCCATAATGATAAAACATCTATCATAAAATCTAACCATCCATCATAATAATCCAAGAACATAGTGAAGGTAAATGCCAATCACAAAAACTCCAGCCACGGTGACCACAGAACAGATCTCAATGGTAAGAGTAAAAGCACTACCACCCGACCGCGTGGAACCTAAATGGTCCACTCCCATCGCGCTGAGGAGATAGTCTCAAGTCCCAAATAGGATAACAAAACCTATAATCATAAATACTCTCTAAGTCCAGGAAATCCTATAAGTATGCTAACTCAAGGGTTCCTAAAAAGATCGACATCTAAATCCCAGAGGTACCACAAGACACGTAGGAAACCTAATATGCAAGCGGGAAAGTGTCATCGCAAAAGTCATGTAGAAGTTACCTGAGCAATCCCTTAGGAATCCCGGGTCCCTACTGATCCTGCGGCCACTAGTATCCTCTCGTACTGACGAGGCATACTATGGAATGCAAGGTCGTAACCAAGCGTCCTCTCTACCCCATCCTAGCCTGTACTAGCACTCAAGGCATGGGAGAGAACATACAATTATCTTGTTAGGTTCATTTTCTCTCATTTAGTGTAAATGTTTTCACTTATTAAAAATGACTTACAATGGGTTTCTCAAGGCAGCCTCTTAGGGCTCCGACCCCCATTGCAAGCCACTTCTCGACTCTACACATAGATAACCTACCCTAGCTCATGAACTCGTAAATCAAAGAATCATAATAAAACCACCTCAGTCCTATACAAGCAACTGAAAAACATCATAAAAAGATAATCCACAAAATTACATCAGTTCTTCATGAGCAACAGATAATATCAAATAGTAATCATGTAATCACGATAGTTCTCTATCAGCAACTTAAGGCATCAATGATAAGTCACAAAATCCAATGGTTCTCCAATGAGCAACCAAAAAGTAATACAAGTATAACTGATCGAGACTTAGAAATGGTTAAGTTAGGTATTCTCAAATACATACACCTCAACTTCACACAAGGAAACTAGAAAGCAATAACAAACAGTAAACACAATCATGTCATAGAGCACTTCATCACATTACCATGGTCGGGTTAAGAAAGATTGAGACCAATTCATCATGACATCACATTCACAACCCCCGAGCCTCTGGTAACAACCTAAACTGGTCAACGCTAAACCAACCCCAAAACATTCAAAGTACAAAGACAACATCAAAGTCTCAGAGATTGGATCTGAAAGTATATTATTTGAGTTAAGGTAAGGTTTATGTTTCAGTTTAATGTCGAATTCAAGTAACTAGGTTTTCACAACTACCCTTTACGATTAACCCAATTCTATAATAACTTTCATTAAATCAATAATCCAAATCTATAATTTAGTCAAATACTATTCACTAATTGTTAATTTATTAATTTTATACCAAAATTAATAAATTAATATTTACAACTATGTTTATGCATTTAATATTTATTTATTAAATATTAATAAAGTTAAAACTATTATTAATTTAAAATATATTATAATTTTATTAATTAAAAAAAAATTTAAATAATAAAATTTGTTTTAAAAAAATAAAATTAAAAAAATATTTTAAAAAAGTGAATTAGTGAATAATATTTGACTAAATTATAGATTTGGATTATTGATTTAATGAAAGTTATTATAGAATTGGGTTAATCGTAAAGGGTAGTTGTGAAAACCTAGTTACTTGAATTCGACATTAAACTGAAACATAAACCTTACCTTAACTCAAATAATATACTTTCAGATCCAATCTCTGAGACTTTGATGTTGTCTTTGTACTTTGAATGTTTTGGGGTTGGTTTAGCGTTGACCAGTTTAGGTTGTTACCAGAGGCTCGGGGGTTGTGAATGTGATTTCATGATGAATTGGTCTCGATCTTTCTTAACTCGACCATGGTAATGTGATGAAGTGCTCTATGACATGATTGTGTTTACTGTTTGTTATTGCTTTCTAGTTTCCTTGTGTGAAGCTGAGGTGTATGTATTTGAGAATACCTAACTTAACCATTTCTGAGTCTCGATCAGTTATACTTGTATTACTTTCTGTTGCTCATTGGAGAACCATTGGATTTTGTGACTTATCATTGATGCCTTCAGTTGCTGATAGAGAACTATCGTGATTACATGATTACTATTTGATATTATCTGTTGCTCATGAAGAACTGATGTAATTTTGTGGATTATCTTTTTATGATGTTTTTCAGTTGCTTGTATAGGACTGAGGTGGTTTTATTATGATTCTTTGATTTACGAGTTCATGAGCTAGGGTAGGTTATCTATGTGTAGAGTCGAGAAGTGGCTTGCAATGGGGGTCGGAGCCCTAAGAGGCTGCCTTGAGAAACCCATTGTAAGTCATTTTTAATAAGTGAAAACATTTACACTAAATGAGAGAAAATGAACCTAACAAGATAATTGTATGTTCTCTCTCATGCCTTGAGTGCTAGTACAAGCTAGGATGGGGTAGAGAGGATGCTTGGTTACGACCTTGCATTCCATAGTATGCCTTGTCAGTACGAGAGGATACTAGTGGCCGCAGGATCAATAGGGACTCGGGATTCCTAAGGGATTGCTCGGGTAACTTCTACATGACTTTTGCAATGACACTTTCCCGCTTGCATATTAGGTTTCCTACGTGTCTTGTGGTACCTCTGGGATTTAGATGTCGATCTTTTTAGGAACCCTTGAGTTAGCATACTTATAGGATTTCCTGGACTTAGAGAGTATTTATGATTATAGGTTTTGTTATCCTATTTGGGACTTGAGACTATCTCCTCAGCGCGGTGGGAGTGGACCATTTAGGTTCCACACGGTCGGGTGGTAGTGCTTTTACTCTTACCATTGAGATCTGTTTCGTGGTCACCGTGGCTAGAGTTTTCGTGATTGGCATTTACCTTCACTATGTTCTTGGATTATTATGATGGATGGTTAGATTTTATGATAGATGTTTTATCATTATGGATGTATGGATGTATCATGTATGGTGAATAGTTTCATATATTTTTACTGTACTTTGTATCATGGATTTGAGGATGTTGTATCTTGATCTTTACATATGTATATTCTTTTAAGCCTTTCATACCCTGTGACTTGTACAGTGGATGATTGAGCATTCCAAATTAATTTGCCGAGAGGCATTCGGAACAAATGTATATTATGGACATTGGAGTTTCTGATTATTCTTTCATATGTATGTGATAGTTGTTAGACTTAGAATTAATTAAATTTAAATGTGACTCAACGTCTTGGGATCTTTAAGAAATGTAACTTGCAATGTATGTTTGTCGATGATTACATATTATTGCTTCCGCTACTATGTGTTTGATGTGTATGTTATACTTTCTTACTTTTAAAAATAAAAATAAATAAATAAATGTTTAGCAAACTTAGTGAAACTTTAGGTTAATTCTTTTGGATCCCTTGGCAGGGCGTTACAGTCCATTACAAACTCCTTGGAATGCACAACTGGCTTCCTTCAAACAACATAGCAACTTGGATTATAAAATCCAACCACTTTGTCCTATCAAGTGTAACAAGGTCTATACAAGTCTTACAAGATTCACCAAAATCAGGATCCTCTAGATAAAAATTACTGAGTTCCTCAAACTCAACCACCTCAATCTGCATCTTTGTCAATAAAAGTTGTCTTCTACTAAGAATTTCTGCAACCCTATTAGACTTCCCACTACTATGTTTCAAACTAGATGTGCAAAAACTCAACCCACTTTTTATGGCTTTGATTTAATTTTCCTTCACTATTCAAATATTGCAAAGCCTAATGATTAGTGTACAAAACAAACTTCTTAGGAAGAAGATATTGTCTCCACTTCTTGAATGCCTAAAGTATAACATAAAATTCCTAATCATAAACAGAATATTTTTTTTGGTATCATTCAACTATTCGTTGAAATAAACAATAGATCTACCTTCTGGCCTAAAAATAGCTCCTATTACAATACCACTAGCATCACAATCTACCTGAAACACCTTGTTAAAATATGGAAATGCTAAAATAGGTCAAAGGTCCACAAATACTGCTAAAACCTTTTATGAACAATCTATAAAAACTAGCCAGTCTATGAAAAGATCTTACCTCTATAGCACTCTTTGGAAAAGGTCATTCAAGGATAGCCTTCACTCTCTTTGGGTCCATTTTTTAGACCTTCTATTAAGACTACAAATCCTAGGTACATCAACCCCTTCATAAAACTTCACTTCTTCATGTATATCAGCAACTTCTCTTCCCTCAAATTATCAAACACCTTTTGAAAATGCATCAAATGCTCCTCTAATGTCTTATTAAAGATCAATATATCATCTAGGTAAATAAAGACAAACTTACCCAGAAACTTCTTTAGTACCTCATTCATGAATTTCATGAAAGTGCTCAATGCATTGGTTAGCCCAAAAGGTATGACTCACCACTCATACAATCATTCCCTTGTCTTGAAGGTAGTCTTCCACTAATCTTCTTTTTTGATGTGAATCTAATGGTACCCACTCTTCAAATGTATCTTTGTGAAATACATAGCTCCACTCAAACAGTCCATATTTATCCTTGGAAATGGAAATCTGTACTTGATTATGATCTTGTTGATAACTCACAAATCTATGAAGATCCTCCATTCTCCATTCTTGTTTGGTGCTAATATTGTTGGTACAACACATGGACTCAAACTCTCTCGAATCAAACCCTCCTGCAACAATCAACTAGTGTCATTTTGTGCAGTGCCTTCTTTGGAAAACTGGCTCTTGGAATCAAATTCATTCGATGACTAATCTTCCTCACTGGGGGTAATCCATCAGGTACATTATGTGACACAATATCAGGAAACTCTCCCAAAAAATTTGAAACTTCTACAGGTAACTCATCTACTTCTTTACCATCATTTTGGATTGTAGCAAAACACATATGCTCATGCTTCATACCTTAGAGAAACTCCTTTCCATCAACAAAACATATTCTAGTAGCACTACATACCTTTTCTTCTCTCTCTTTCAATGGCTTCAACATGTGTTTCACTCCATCCTTTATCACTATATAGGTATTTTCTGGCCCATCATGTACCACATGCCTATCGAACTACCATAGCCTACCCAGTAACATATGACATATGTCCATAGGTATGGTATCACACAACAATTCATCCTGGTAGTTTCCAATCTTGAACTTGATTGAGCATTGCTCACTGAACATGACCTTGTGGTCATCTTGCACCCAAGCAATATGCTATGGATTGAGTGTTTCTATCTCTTCAGCTTCAACTTTTTGACCATCATTTCTAACACCAAATTATCAGTACTTCCACCATCAATGATCACATCACAACACTTGTCTTCACATATGCACCTTGTGCGAAACAAGCTCCTTCTTTGATCAAGTTCATTCTCACCACTCAGTAGGACTCTACTGTTAACTAGGACTTCTCCTCTTTTAGCATCTTTAGAATGTGATGATCTAAAATCTTCGTCAACATGTGCAACTTTGGCCTGGCCTCCTATTCTCCAATATGTCCTTCCTTTGCGCTAGGAACATAAAAATTCTCTATGCCCTTGTTCTCCACAGTGAAAACATTTCCCACAGAAGCCTCCTCTTCTAGATCCTTGTCTTATGCCTCTTCTTCTCTGATCTCTATTGTTTTGATGATGGAAATTATTGAAATTGTTCCCCCTCTAGTTCTGACTACTACTTCTTGCCTCATCGATGTTCTTTTGATCATCATTTTGACCTCCATAAGACCGTCCGCCAAATCTTCCATCGTGACCTCTTCAACAATTCGTGTTATGAATCTTTTTTCTTAGCTTCTCCTAAAATTAGGGAAAATTGGTACGCCTCCTCAATACTAGTCATTTGAACTAGATCAGCTCATCCTAAATGCTTGGCCTTAACCCATTAAGATAACAAATGAATTTCTCCTAGTCAACTTCAACATGGCCAATTCTGATAAAATCTTGATAGAACTCCTGAACAGATCTTCCCGCCTACTTCAACCCTTACATCTTCTTCAGCAAATAAATTTCATAATCCATGGGAATGTATTGTCTCTTCATTTTAGCTATCATTCGATCCCATCTAGTGATTTTGTTTTTCCCTCTTCTATTTCACTCCAATTGGATCTCCCGTCACCAAATCTTTGCATGTCCCTTTAGTTTTTCCTTTGCAAACTTGACCTTATCAGGATCCTCAATATCTTCATATTCAGAGTACTCCAATTCATTGATCCAATCGATCAATTCCTCTAGGTTAAGATTTCCTAAAAAATGCAGGAACAACAAACTTAGGTCTTTTTCCAATCTTAAAAATGGCCTTGAAAAGCTTTTCCTCCTCTGGGTTCAAAACTTCATCTTCTAATGTTTGATCAGCATTTCCTTCTCTTTCATCCTCACTTTTGTCACCACCTTTGGCAAGATTCATTTGTCTATGCATTGGGTCTTGTAATGCTTGCATTTGCATCTAGAGGGCTCTAAAACCCTCAGGTGTAACACCTAAAACTCTCCTACCACGCTCTCTTCATGGAGGCATCTTCGTGCTTCTGCTAAAACCCTAGTGCAAATTACCTCACAGTCAGTGATCTATCTACATGCTTAGCCCAAACCACGATCCTTGTGCAAACTACCTCATAGTCAGCGATCTATCCACACACTCAAGAACTACATGTCTAATACCACTTGATGAAAGGTGCTCCCCTTAATACCATAAACACATAATAGAAACAAAGAAACAATAGAAAATTGTGAGAACAAAATGGGCTTGTTATTATCTCCCCAAATGCAAAATTACAATATGTTAACCCACATGGGTGCCTTCATTACTATAATATGCAAGAAAAATTTATGAACTATCACCCAAAGTTGTTCAAAACAATGTTCGGGCATTTCTTAAATAGGCAATTTTTTGCCGCCTGGTAAAGTTCTAAACACTCAAACTTAACACCTAGGGCTGACAGACCCTAACAATTCATGTACAGTTGGCCAAATACATTTTTCACATTTATTTTGGAAGTTTTTGATGACCCAGCTTTGCAAGGCTAAACTCTTGAATGGTTTCTCTGATTGGCTATTATAACCCCTTTTTAGAAACCTCGATTTCTAATCTACAGGCTTAGCTCAACACAAGTGCCCATCCATCGAGTTTTTGGCCTCCTTCAGGTACATTTAGGCCTTCTATGATGAGCATGAACTTTGTATACCAAAATTGCACACTGAAACTCCAAAATAAATCCATGAGTACAAAAGGTATGGCATTGACCCTCAATTGGTAGGTTGATATATCCAAGATGAGTATCCACCTCTGAAATTAGGACATTCTGAGGTCATATGACTGACTTACTAAGTAGCAAGCCTCCACAAACAACAATTCTGCATTAAGACAACCCTTTTTCAAACAATTGAAATGAAATAATTTTGGTTGATGCAAGATTGCTCTTACACTTGTGCTATTCTATAAATCTCAAGAAAAAACAAGAGGAAAAAATATGATCATTAATGACCTAGGATTTCATATTATTCAAAGTCTACAATTATTCATTGCAGTACAGTATGTTCATCTAAGCAAATCTATTAGTCTGAATCCTCCAAATTTGTCATTGCATGCATGAAAGACTCTAAAAAATTTGTGTTGTATTGGGAATTCTCTAATCCTAAGTTGGTGTTACCACCTCCTCAACACCAATTATAATCATAATTCAAATTGTCTTCTCTTATAGGAATAAAGGAAAAGGAAAATACAATATGAAATTATTACCTTAGTAGTGAAAAGTTTGCTTGAGTAAAGTTCCATATGAAGTCTTGCAAGTATTAGTTCACAACAATGTAAGCTTAATATATGCTATAAGCTACATAAAGAAGCATCAACTGAAAACGTCTAACATAATGCAAAAAATACAAAATACCAATAAAGAAATATAAATCAAATCTAATTAAAACATACACATTAGAAGCTAATGATGAAAGTTGAGGTTGAGTTTGCCAGACTCCAATGCTAGGTGCTGATACCTAAAGAGGTTTTCAGAAGAATCAATGTAAGAAATGCTCCAATTAAAGAGCAGTGGAACTATCATCAAAATATGTAATCAAAAGAAGAATACAGAAGTGTCAAACACTAGTAACATTTGAGTTTATAATGACGTAATTTGTAAAATGTACGACAATTTCTTCTGCTTCCATATACATGTTGTTTTCTATAGTATAAAAACTTGTATTTCGCACCTACACACTACTCAAACCACACATGAAAAATAATAATGATTTTATTAAACATATGTTATCAGCAAGTCAAGGCAAAAAACATATAAAATAAACGATAATGACTACCTAAATTCTAGATCCTTTCTTGCAATTTGTACAAAGTGTTTATAAAGTTCGGCAAAGTTTAGTACATGATATGATAACACTAGTAAAAATATTACTATATTACGCACCTCATAAAATCCTAAAACGTATTATCATGATTCACTTTCACTCTCAATTGAAGAGATTTATATAAGGAGAATAATGAGATAGTCAATCCAAGCTTTCAAATCAAAAACCAATACATCATAATAAAGCTTGTAATTTTATGCACTAAACAAATCAAACAAGCCATCTATGTAATCACATCCACCAAAAGTCCAAAGCCGACATTTCAACAATTAATTCTCGTGCCAAATGGATAAGAATTTGAAGTTGACCGCTAGTTTCTAACCAAATTTGGCTTCTCAAACGAATTGGATGTGATCGCCAATATGAATCCACAAGGTAGGAAAATTCATACGTCAATCCAAGAACTATCAAGATTTAAGTAATAATCAATCTAAAATCCCCTTTCTTGGAATTGCATGAAATCAATAAGAGACACATTGGACATGAAGTATACTGACAATGTGCATGAAATAGTTATGAATCTCATGTATGCAAGCTGAGAAGAAAGCATGCCAAACACACTCAAACAAATGGCAAGGAAACCAAATGACATGCATATTATTAAAACAATAGCAAATAAAAATTTAGAGTCAAAGAGGTAATGGGACTTAGATATGGAGGGTTATTTCATACAAACTACACCAATAAACTACAATAAACGCATTGAATAATATAATGAATGCACAATATCAGCAAGAAATAAATATAAATTATGAAGACAAATATAGGACACAAAGCATACAAAAGACAAACGTGAATGAGACACAAAACATGCAAGTTAAACACAAAGAAAACACACATAACATGCAGGACAATCAACAAATGAGTGATTAAAATGTTAGAAATTGAGAACATGAAGAAGAGATGCATACGGCATTAAGCATACCCAATGTGAACATAAGGAAAACACAAGGCACAAAGAAATTATGAGAGTTAGTGAGAAAACATAAAAAAGCATGGAACAAATGCACAAAGTAGACATGATGCAACCACGTAACACACAAAGCATATATGCTAATTAGGGACATATCACACAAAACATGGAGTAAACACACAATGTAGAAACGATGCAAGGACGTAACACTCAAAGAATTTACATGCATTAGTAAAATATCACACCAAACATGGAGCAAACACACAAAGTAGACATGATGCAAACATGTGATGCACAAAGCCTAAATGCAAGTAAGGAAGAAAAATATACACGGAGCAAACACTCAAAGAAATGAAGAAAACACAAAAGATTCAAGACATATTTTAAACACATATGACAAGAAATAAATAAGGAAGCATAGACTAAAAATTGTTAGTTTCATATTTAGCTTCTCAAATGGCTAAGCAATGTAAGATATAGATACAATTTCCAATATGAACCTTCAAGGTAAGAAAATTCAAGAGCAAATCCAAGAGAAATCGAGGCTTAGAAACTATTCAATCCAAAATATCTTTTCTGGTAATTACATAATATTAAGAAGGCACACATATGAAGTCAAGTATACAGACAACATAAAGGAAATAGATGAGTCTGAATAATAATAGATAAATCATATATGCAAGATAAGAAGAAAACATGGAAAACATGCAAGATGGATAAAACAAATGGCATGAAAGTTGTTAACAAGTATATAATGGAAAATGATAGCAAATAAAGCTTTTGACTAGGAGAGGTAATAACACAAACACATCTAAGCTTTTCTTTATACAAACTCCATACTCAAAATGCAACAAACACATTGAAAAACATGATGCATGTACAATGTCATTTAGAAGAAATAAAAATACAAAGACACTTAGAGAAGATAACACATTCAATACATGCTTGCATGATATAGATGCAATACAAGCATGTAAGGAAAAAAACATAAATGCAAAATATGGAGAAAGCACAAAATATACACAAGACACAGACAAAACACACAAAACATGTTATACACAAAGAAAACACACATTGCATGCAAAACAATAAAAAAGTATGTCATTAGAAAGTTAATAAAGAAAAACACATTTCAGAAATTGATCAATACATTGTTATTTTGAAGAAACTTATAACATGAAGCAGAGATGGATAAGGCATAAAGTATAGAAAAAGTAGACATGATGCAGACACAATATGTATGCAAGTTAGGTAGAAAACACGAACTTAAAGATCAAAGATTATCATAGATTATCATTCTAATTCAGAAGGCACATATCACATATACAAACCAAGAAGCAAGGATGTCAAACTCATAGCAGAGGTAAAACACATGGCATGCATGGCATTTAATGTTAAGTTTGTAACCAGATAATCTACAGGTCTGAATGTGCAGATTGCACTTAATCTTCTCCATCTAATATCATATGAATAGCATTTAATATATTCCTATAAACCTCTTGTGATAGGCAGCGGCTTCTAAAGAGTCATTAATATTTTATCCTAACTTAACAATTATGTTAGTGGCTAATTAAGTGTTAACCATTCTTGTAAATCATCATTTTATGGGAGAGGTTATATGTGCCAACTTAGGAAGGGATATATCCCTTTGAGGGACATGCCCTTTAGTCATGATATTTAAGAGGGCATTGTTGTAGTTTTGAGGACATACAAATACATTCAAGTCTACCCCCTCAAGAAACAATATCCAAACCATTTATTGCAAAGATAAAACTACTTTCATATCAGAATAAATTTTGAAAATTACTTCATACATCAAAGTTCTAAGAAGTTCATTTTCAGTAATAAAGGATAGATTACAAGTATGATCAAAGGCACAAAATTTGCAAAAACTTTACATGGTATCAGAGATCTGGTAGTTGAACCTAGGCTCTACAAAATTTAGTAATCATACTTTATATATATCTAGCAACTATCTCCTATATTCAATGGCACATACAGTTAGACCCGAGGATAGCTTTGATGAGAAAGAACACTTTGATGCCTAGAAATTCATAATCATGATGATTCTTGAAGAGAATGATGTAAAACTTTACCATTGGTGATAATTCAGCACATTCCATCAAAGAAATTGGAAATTGCATGTTGAAGCTAAAATTTAGAAATTCTCTTCTTCTCAAAAGTGTACTCTATGTACCAAGAATTTAAAAAAACCTAATCGCAATTACAGCACTTGAATATGATGGGGATAATGTTGCATTTATGGATGGAAAACTAATAACTTTGGCAAAGAACTCCTCAATCAAGAAAGAAAAGTTGATTGGTAAGAAAAAAGGATATTTGTATGAATTGAATTCAGAATCTAGTCGACCTATTCAAGCCTTAATTCATGAAGCTATAGACATAAATTAAATATGGAACAGAAGATTAGGGTATCTAAACTTCAAGACTTTATCAACTATGGAGAAGATGGTTACTAGGTTACCTAAATTCAAACAAAAGACCACTTTGGGCCATTAAAACAATAGAGGAAGCACAAGACTTTGCTGCACCTTCTAGAACAGTAAAAGAAAACCAAAGCCCTAAAAGATTTTCTAGTTATAAAGTAAACATGAGAGATTTACCCAAAACAAAACCAACCGATCCTTCTGATACTATTAAAAATACAGTTTGGAAGAAGCTATGACAAAAGAATACCAATCTATTATGAAGAATGATATTTGAGAAATTGTTCCAAGACCTAAAGGAAAATCTATTGTTTCTTCCAAGTGGATATTTAAAATAAAGCACGCTGCTGATAGTAGCATTGAGAAGTATAAAGCTAGATTTGTAGCCAAATGATTTTATCAAAAAGAAGGGATTGATTATAAAGAAACCTTTCATCTTATTGCTAGATATTCCTCTGTAAGAGCAGTCCTAGCACTCACAGCATCAAAGGGATGGAAAGTACATCAGATGGATGTAAAAATAGTATTCCTAAATGGAAAGATTATAGAAGTATATCTGGAGCAACCTGAAGGATTTGAAACTCGTGATCCTAAAATTTTTGTTTGCAAGCTCAAGAAAGCTCTCTATGGGCTTAAGTAGCCTCCTATGGCTTGCTATGAAAGGATTGATAAGTATCTCACTGGCTTAGGATTCTCCAAGAATAAAGCTGATCCAAATTTATATTACAAAAGAGATAAAGATGATATGGTAATTCTAATACTATATGTTGATGATTTACTAATTATAGGTGATGATCATCTTATAGATTAATGCAAGAAAGATCTAACTAGAGAATTCGAGATGAAAGACTTGGGACTCCTTCATTACTTCCTAGGACTAGAAGTACAGCAAAATTCTGATAGTATTATACTTAATCAAAGGAATTATACATCAGAAATTTTGAAGAGATTTGGAATGTGGAATTACAAGTCTATGTCTTCTTCAATGGAGACTAATCTACATAAACTTAAAAAACCAGCAGCAAAATCACCTTTCATAGATTCTACTCTCTACAAATAGATGATTGGGTCCCTTCTGTACTTAGTAAATATGAGACTTGATAATTACTATGCTATTAATGCCTTAAGCCAGTTTATGTGTGAGCCAAAGGAGATTCACCTAGTTGTAGTTAAGCACATTATGAGATACTTACAATGCACTCTTAATTTTGGACTCAAATATGAGAGGGTTGGCTTAGATTTACATGGATTCACTAACTTAGATTGGGGTGGAAGTGTTAAAGATAGGAAAAGTACTTCAGAATTTTGTTTCAGTTTAAGATCATCCATGATATCTTGGATATCCAAAAAGAAGTCTTAGTAGCTCAAAGCTCTACAGAAGCTGAATACATTGCAGTAGCAATGGCCTCTCAAGAAGTAGTTTGGCTAAAGAAGTTACTTGCGGGATTATCTGTAGAAGCCATGAATCCTACTATTATTCATTATAATAATCAAAGTTCCATCAAGCTTTTGGGGAATCCAATTTTTCATGACAGGTCCAAGCATATTGAAATTCCTTACCATTATGTAAGACATATGGTAGACAAGAATTCTGTAAAATTAGAATACATTTGCACTACAAATCAAACAACAAACATACTCACCAAACCTCTATCTAGAGTGAAGATAGACCACTTCAGGAGAAGACTTGGTATGGTTGAATCGTAATCCATTTGTATTCTTTAAATTATTAATAAAATAATTTTATTTGTCAGGCTATTGACTATTATGGGCTCCACCATTTGTATTCATTATTTAAGAGGTGATGGCCTCTAAGATAATGAACACTTGTATAAAAGACATTATGAGAGATGACGATCTCTTAGATGATGTGCTAAACAATAGAGTTCTACTGTAAGATCTAGATGAGTTCAAAATCATATTGTCATGCAGACATTGCTATGTCTATAAGTCTCAATTTGGATAAAGAAAGAATTTTATTATTCTCCAAGGTTTATCCTATGTTCTACTAGATCTTAACTCAAGATCATGTTGTGATAGAAGAATACGAGTATCTATCAGTCACAACAAGGATAAATGAGTTTAAAATCATATTGTCATGCAGACATTGCTATGTCTATAAGTCACAATTTGGATAAAGGAAGAATTTTATTATTCTCCAAGGTTTGTCTTGTGTTCTACTAGATCTTAACTTAGGATCATGTTGTGATATAAGAATACCAGTATCTATAAGTCACAACATGGATAAATGAAGAACTTAATTTGTTCTTTAGATTTATTCTATATCTTATCACTAGTAGTAGTGATTTGTCATATCACAAGTTTAGTAATATAAAATTGTATCATGTGTTTTATGATACCGCATGCTAAGAATATTCATAGAGATATAGAGTATCAATTCTTGCTTGTTTATCTTTATTGATATTGCTAGATATGATCTCTCTATATGATTATCAAGTTAAGAGGGAGTGTTAAGTTTGTAACCAGATAATCTACAAGTCTGAATGTGCAGACCGCACTTAATCTTCTCCATCTAATATCATATGAATAGCATTTAATATATTCCTATAAACATCTTGTGATAGGTGGAAACTTCTAAAGAGTGATTAATATTTTATCCTAACATAAAAATTATTTTAGTGGCTAATTAAGTGTTAACCATTCTTGTAAATCACTGAATTCTCAAAAAGGTTATATGTGCTGACTTAGGAAAGGACATGTCCCTTTGAGGCTTATGCCATTTAGTCATGGTATTTAGGAGGTATTGTTGTAGTTTTGAGGACACACAAATACTTCAGATTATGGACTTCTATATTCTTGAAGTTCTCCCATAAATGAGCTCATCATCATGAAGATAAACAAGTGACTTACCCCACCACTTAGGCCAGAGAGGAGAACGACCAGTGTTAGTATCAGGAGATGCTTGGTGATCAGGTTCCTCATCAAAAGAATCTAGATCAAACTCAGGTGAAGCACCTACAAAGCAAGGTGATCCTGCAAGAGAAGCTGGAGGTGTCTGTATAGGGATCACTAGAATAATCAGAGTGGCAGGAGCCACTGGAGCCCTCCCATCAAGTGGACCTAATGGAAGCCTAACTCCCAAATGATGGGCCTTCATAGGCTGTTATGTTGGATTAGGAATAGGAGAAACAAGCATGAATGGTCCTTGTTGCTCATCAAAGACTACATCATGGTTATAGATGAGACAAGATGTCTCAAAATTGATCAGGCAGTAGGCTTTGTGAAGACTATTATATCTAGCAAGCATGAGTTTTTGACTCTTTGAATCCAACTTCATGCGTGACGCATCAGGGATCCAAACAAAAGCAAGGGAGCCAAAAACCCTTAGGTGACCAAGTCTCTTCCAGATTTTTACCTTTAACCGCCACTATGGGTGACCAATGCAAAATATACACTGCAGTTTTGACTACTTCTACCCAAAACTTCTTCAAAACATGTCTATGTTCGAGCATGAAGCAAATCATCTCAGTGATTGTTCTATTTTGACGTTCAATGACACTATTTTTTTGTGTTGTCTGGCATGTTGTTAACTAGTATTTCATGCCATGAGTATCCATGAAGATAGATAAAACATTAGAAAAAAATCCCCCACATTGTATGGTCTAAGATTAATAATAGATTTCCCAAACTCTTTTTCAACTAAATGTTTAAACTTCCTAAATACAAGAAATGTATCTGATTTCTTTTTAAGGAAATACACCCACATTTTTCTACCAAAATCATCAACAAACAACAAAAAATACCTGGACCCAAGAATAGGAGTGGCCATAGAGCCATAGATATCAGCATGAACAAGCTGAAATACCTGAGAAGCTCACCATGAATTGCCACTTGTGAAAGGTGTATGATGTTGCTTTCCAGTCCGGCATGCATCACAAACCCCAAGCTGTTGAGTCTAAATCTCTGGCAATCCAAGAATAAGCTCATCCCAAGCAAGCTATGAGAGATAATGTACAGTTAAGTTGCCATATCATTCATGCCAAAGTGTGATAATAGAAGACCACTGAGCAGCCATAGCTAAGTCTCGAAAATCACCAGAATCAATAATTCTGAAAAGACCATGATCCTCAAGACCCACTGCAATAATGATTGAGTCTCCCAATTAGTAATGGTACACTGATGTGAACTGAAGGGGGCATCCAACTGTGGAGAATGTCATAGC
Source organism: Cupressus sempervirens (assembly GCA_028749045.1). NCBI lineage: Eukaryota > Viridiplantae > Streptophyta > Pinopsida > Cupressales > Cupressaceae > Cupressus > Cupressus sempervirens. The sequence goes on from CM053789.1 coordinate 716,497,331, forward strand.
AACTAACTAACTAAGAGTAGAGTTAGTTCCACCCCTCAAGCATAGTACACATCAAGGAATATGAGATTCCTCTCAGTAGACTAAATCTGAATGTTTCCTTTGCCGACAATAATGTACTCTTCTCCACCACCAAAAATAATATAATTGGAATAAGGTTGGTAGTCAGTAAAGCAGTGAGTGAAATGATGAGAGGCACCTGAATCAATGTACCAAGCAGACGACTTGACATGATCTATAGGTCTTTTACCCATTAAGGTGTAAAATGTAGATTTTGTCTACTTAGTGTGCTTTTCACTATTCATTTTGGGTTGCAAACTTGATTGCTTAGATTGTACAGTTAAGTGTTTCTAACATTCAACCTTCATGTGACCAAACTTCCTGCAATAGTTGCACTGAATGTTCTTCTGGGAACCATCTAATGTTGGACTAGAAGACTTCTACTAAGATAGCTATTGAAACTTGCCTATATCCTTCTGAAAGGATTTAGAAGCGAAGGCTTTCTTTGTAGAGGTAGAGCCGGAGCTTCTATCGAACTGTTATTTCCACCGAGCCTGCTAAAGCAAAAGTTTGCAGAGATCTGTGAACTTCATATCAACACTAGAAGACATGATGTTGATTCTCGATAAAATTCTCATAGGACTTTGGTAAAATTCGAAGAGTGATAACCACAATATCCTCTTCCTCCTCTATCTTTCGACCGATGGCAAGCAACTAATCACCGATTTTCCGAATCCTATTCAAGTGTGCCTGGAGTGAGGTTCGCTCATCCATGACAATTGAAAATAGATTGTTCTTCAAAAAGAAAGCTCTGCTTTTGTCAATAGTCTCATAAAGACCTTTGAGATGTGTCCAAATCTTGGCAGTTGTATTCTTGGATGGAATCTGAGAGAGTTGATCATCAACCATAGATAACTTGAGAACAAAGTTGCATGGATACAGATACGGATACAAATACAGATACAGTATTGGGTATAGATACGACCATTTTTATAGACTCTGAATATGGATATAGTTGGACACTATTTAATAAATAACACATATACATATATTTAACATAATTTTCTAAGTTATTATAGGAGATTTTCATTACTTCAAAAGTAATATTGACACATAAATGCTACATTAATATTTATAAGTTAATTTAATGCTTTACAATATGTAAACATAGTAGAGTTGCATTAGAAGATAACTCAAAAATGGGTTGCTGAAATAGAAAAACATTTTATTTGTCTTTCTCATTCGGTGGACATTTTGTTTATACTATTTTTTTTAAAATTGCTTTAATATAGTTTTTTTTTACATTAAGGGAAGATCTATGTAAGAAATCTCATTCTATTTAGTATGGTTCAAAAATCAAGTTTATTAGGCAGACATGGGTACAATATTCGACATGTATCCGAGAAGTATTGGATACAAGGATACACGTGCCCAAGGAGGGATAGGGGAGATTTCAGCAACTCTGCTTGAGAAGCATCACTGCCTCCCAATTATTTAGATCCCATGTATCCTGATCATGACCAAAAGTAGTCAGACACTTCGTAACACCCAAAACAAGTTGATCGGTGTTCCAATTTTCAAAAATTGAATGATCCACTACTTCCAAGTGCCATAATTTTGACCATTGAATTTGGAGTTGTGCTCGAGAAAAATGTTTGTCAGAGATGCCATGGCATGGATGATAACCTAGTTGAGTTCTCAAAAAACTCACCACAAATCTAAAATCAAAATACTTCTTCAAGCTTAGAAATTAGTGTTTTGAAGAAAACCTTAATTGGCTGTAAAATGAGCTCTAAACAATGGCTGATCTGGACGAAATTCATAGCCAAATTCACCCAAGAAACAAGCCAATTTGAAAGGTGACAAAGGTTGTGTGAAGGGCATGTGTTTATTTTGAAAAAAAATAGAAAGATAGTAAGGAAGCATAGACTAAAAATGATTGGCTTCAATACACGACATGCAAACTAATATCTAGCTTCTCACAAGGCTAGGTAATGCAAGACATACATACATGTTCCAGTATTTACCCATAAGGTGAGAAAATTCATATGCATTCCAAGAGCAATCGAGGCATCAAAACTATTCAATCCAAAATGTCATTTCTGAGAATTACATAATATTAAAAGACACGCATAGGAAGTAAAGTATATAGACAACATGCATGAAATCAATATGAATCTAAATCACAATAGATAAATCATATATGTGAGATGGGAACAAAACATGTGAAACACACAAGACAGGTAAAATGAATGGCATGAAATTCATTTAACAAGTATATAATGAAAAAAGATAGCAAATAAAGCTTTTGAAGTCGAGAGGTAATGACACAAACATATCTAAGCTTCTCTTCATACAAAGTCCATCCTCAAAATACATAAAAACACATTGAAGACACTTAGGCGACATAAAGCATTCAATAAACAAGCATGAGTTAGACATAATACAAGTTTGCAAGGCACAAAGCACACATGCAAAAAATAGAGAAAACCACAATATAGACAAGACAAAAAAAACATACAAAACTAGTTATACAAAAAGAAAACACACATTGCATACAAAACAATCAACAAATATGTAATTTGAAAGTTAGCAAGCAAAACACATTTAAAAAATTAATCAAAACACTATAATTTCTAAGAATCTTATAACATCAAGAAAAGATGCATAAGGACTGAAGTATAGCCAAAGTAGACATTATCCAAATACATACAACACAAATAATGTATGCAAGTTAGGGAGAAAACATAAACTTGGAGCCAACACACAAACTAGACATGATGCAAACTCATAAGGCACAAAGCATACATCAAGTTAAGAAAAAACATGCAAAACATGAGGCAAACATGCAAATAAAGTTAAAAATAAAGGACCACAAAAAATTTGCAATGTATATTTTAAAGACATAAGTCAAGAAAGACAATAAGGAAACAAAGAACACACATGATTATGATATACATAGTAAAAGATTAAAGATTATGATTATAATTCAAAACCCACATATCACATACAAAAAACATGAAGCAAGGATATCCAATACGTGAGAGAGGTAAAATACATGCAAGCATGGCATTTAAGAAGTGCATACTAGAAATGATAGAAAATAGACAGTCAGAGTAGTTAAACAAAATGAGACATTGATATGTAAGCTTCACTTCAAACCAATTGTCTGCCTCAAAATAAATTACACACATTGAAGAGTTTAATCAATGCACAAAACACAAAACCATATATGCAAGCTAAAGAGAAACGACGCAACATAGAGCAAACACACAAATTAAGCTAGACATGAAGAAGCACATAAAAAGATGCAAGGCATATTTTAAACAAATAACACAAGCAAAACAACAAGGAAACAAACAAAACACATGATTATGATTTAGATAGAAAAAGATTAAAGATTATCATTCTAATTAAAAAGGCATATATCACATACACAAAAAAATAAGCATGGATGTCAAACACGTAATAGAAGTAAAAAAAATGGCATGCATAGCATTTAAGATGTCTAAATTGAAAATAATAGAAAATAGATAGTCAAAGTAGTAAGAGAAACTAAGACATTGATATGTAAGCTTCATTTCAAACCAATTGTCAGCATCAAAATAAATTACACACATTGAAGAGTTTAATCAATACACAAAATACAAAAAGGATATTTAGGACATAAGGTATAAACAAAGAAGACAAGAATCAAACATTATGAACATGCATAAGGCATGAACCCTATACAAAAGATAAGGAGAAAACACACCAAATAGAGAGGAAACACACAAAGAATGTAAGACACAAAGAAAACACACAAAAGAGGTAAGGCATAGCATAGCCTAAACACATAAGACATGGAAGACAATTAGGAAACATAGAATAAAAATTAATATGATACACATAGAAGAAGATTAGAGATTACCAAAAGAGAAAGCAGATATGAGAATGAGACATCAAGGGGAACCTGGCACAGAAAGTTGAAGCCGACGTCGCAACAATCTTAGCGATATTTGATATTATCAAGAAGCTATTCTAAAATGAGCAAAAAATAGATTAGATAAATGGTAATGATTACCAAGATTATGAATCCCTGTCTTATGCTCTGGACAAATATTTTATAAAGTCCAACAAATGTTAGTACATGAGATGATGGAAATAATAAGTAACGATATTACTAGATTATAGAAAGCAAAGCGCTCTATAATATCCTCACAATTATTACATGAAGATATTTGACTTATTGCTCAAGAAATAAAAAATTTGATTAAATAGATTAATAAGGTACTTTAAGACCATTTGGGAACATGTTGATCTAGTTTGGAAAGTTTTAAGTCAATTGATCTAGTACTGTAAAAGTTGCAAAATTTGTTGTGGTGTTGCTAAAGAAGTTGTCACCAACTTAGCAAGAATAGTCAAAGAGTTGTTCTTATTAATAAAATGTGTAGGTGGATAGTCAGCACATTTAATATGAAGTAAATTGTACAATTAGAAACTTCTAACTCACACTCCGGGTTCAAGACTTATTGCTAATGAATTTGTGAATGATACTCTCATTTTTCAATGTATTTTTCATGTTTGTGACTAATATATTGCTTTGTATGAATCCTATAATCCATTATATGTTATGAAATTGATTTGAATTGTTTGGCCTATTAATCTTGTTTCATTTTTTCCTACTATCATCATTTTTTATTGGTTATTTTTAAAGACATTGTATTTTCTCTGAAAACTAGTCAAAACCTTGCCAAGGGAAACTCGCAAGTGGAGAAAAGTGTACAATTATAATCTACACCAAAAGAAAATTATGGAAATAGGAGGAAAAAATTTTCCATATGTCTTCTACGATATCTAAAATTTGTAAGCAATGAAATTGAGATTGCACATGTTTTGATTGATTGTAAGTCTAATTTTCTATATATATCAGACTGTCTATACAGTTGTATGGCAAGTTTGGAAGGAACAAAGCATGTTGTTGGATTTTTGTGATTGGGGAATCTGTTAGGAGGGTGCAAAAGACCCAATAGATATGTCCTAATGTGTGTTTGACATTGGTATGGTGCTTGAAACCAAATATACAAGGACTCTCATATTAAAATAACCATGACCCTAATAGTGCAGCAATTGAAAATTCAATAAATAAACCTAACAGTGTTCAAAGTTCATTTTTTTTGTTGGGAAAGGGTCTTAGGAGGTCCTACTAGTGTAGGAGCACCTAGTGCATTTCTCCCTCCATGAGCCCATTCTAGCAAAATTAAATTCATTTTTACGTTTTGGTCAAAGTTGTAATAAACTTGTAAAAGTTGCTAAGCAAGGTTTTCTTAGAAAAGTTAGCATAATGGAAAAGCATCATTTTTTACGTAATTAAAATTAAAATGGAACTTGTAACCCTTGGAGATGATGGGTTAGCATGTAAATACCTTGCATTATCCACCAAGCGAATATCAGATATGATTTGGATGGTGAAAATAACAAAACTATCTCTAATTTCCTGCACGTCTCTAATTTCCTCAGTGTTGGATTGCGTTGTAGAGTCGGTTATGACCTAAAACTAATGCAAAACCTCTTTGGTTTGATGGTCCTTTAAATCTTCTTTCATTTGCATCCAATTCGACCCATTTGTTTTACAAAAAATAGTACTAAAATCCTCGATGTGAGCATTGAAATCATAAACTAACCTTTGACACACATCCCACAATTGAAAATTTCTATAAATCGGTGAGATAGACAATCTTTCAATGTACTTTATTTTACATAAGTTTGCAAAGGTAGTGGTGTGTGCTAGAGGCCATCATTTGATGCCCTAGCCAAATATCTTCATGTACTGGCTTGTTCAAGATAGGAAAGCTAAGTGTTTGACCAATGGGTGAGTTCACAAGAGTACCAAGAGTTGGAATTTGTGGATTTAGACCAAATCTAAAATGGATTCATCACAGTACAGTATGTCCATCTAGGCAATTCTATTAGTCTAAATCCTCCAAATTTGTCATTGCTTGCAAGAAAGACTCAAAAATATTGTGTTGTATAAGGATTTCTCTAATCCTATGTTGGAGTTCCCACCTCTACAACACCAATTATAATCATAATTACAATTGTCTTCTATTATAGGAATAGACAAAAAGGAAAATATAATGTTAAATTATTACCTTAGTTGTGAAGAGTTTGCTTGAGTAAAGACCCATATGAAGTCTTGCAAGTATAATTTAATAAAAACGTAATATTTATATATGCTATGAACTGAATAAAGAAGAATAAACTAAAAATGTCTAACATACTGCAAAAAATATAAAACACAAGTATAGAAATATAAAATAGATCTAATTAAAAGATACACATTAGAACCTGGAGATGTAAGTTGAGGTTGAGCCGGCTAGACTCCAATGTTGGGTGTTGATATCTCGCAGATGTTTTCACAAGAACCAATGTGAGAAACGCTCTGAGCAAAGAAAAAAGGAACTATCATAAAAATATGTAATCAAAAGAAGAATACAAATGTATCGAGCACTAGTGACATACAAATTTATAACATTGTGATTTTTAAAATGTATGACAATTTCTTCTCCTTCCATAAGTGTTGTTTTCTGAAGCATAAAAACTTGTATTCCGCACCTACACATATCAAAGAAAGAAAAACATTGTGTTGTATAGGGGCATGCCTTATTCAAGCCCCTTTTTCTACTCAAACCACATATAAAAAATGAAAATGATAATATTAAACATATGTTAAGAGGAAGTCGAGGCAAAAACAGATAACATAAATAATAATGAATGCCTAAATTGTGAACCCCTTTCTTGTAATCTATACGAAGTGTTTACAGAGTTTGAAAAATGTTACTACAAAATATGATAAAGCCAATAAGTAAAACAATTATTATATTATGCACCTCATACAATCCTCAAACTTATTATCATAATTCACTTTGACTCTCAGTTTAAGAGATAAATAAGGAGGATAAAGAGATTGTCCATCCAAGCTTTTCACATGATAAAGCAATTTTTATTCATAAAGCTTATTACTTTATGCACTAAATAAATAAAGCAACCCATATATGCAATGACATCGACCAAAAGTCCAAACCCAACATTTCAACAATTAGTTTTTGGGCAAATGTAAGAATTTGAAATTGACTGCTAGTGTTCAACCATATTTGGCTTCTCCAGCAAATTGGATGCGATCGCCAATATGAATACCCAAGGTAGGAAAATTCACACATCATTCCAAGAACTATTAATGTTTAAGATCTAATCAATCTAAAATTCACTTTCCTAAAATTGTAGGATATTAGGAAGAGACGCATAAGAAATGAAGTATACTAAAACTGTGCACCAAATAGATATGAATCACATATACAATGCAAGATGAGAAGAAAGCTTACCAAACACACAATAGAGGTCAAAAAAATGGCATGAAAACCAATTGACATTTTTATTACTAAAACAATAGCAAAGAGAGATTTTGAGTCAAAGAGATAATGGGACATAGATATGTAAGGTTATTTTCATACAAACTGCACCCACAAAATACAACAAACACATTGAAGAATATAGTAAATGCACAATGTCATCAAGAAAAGAAAAAAAATTATGAAGACAAATATAGCACATAATGCATATTATAGACAAACGTAAATGAAAAATACAGCAAACACATAAGGCAAAAATCATACATGCAAGGAATGGAAAAAACACACAAAATAGAAAAGAGACAGAGCAAACTAGCAAAGCAAGTAATACACAAACAAAACACACATAAGGTGCAAGGAGAATCAACAAGTGCATAATTAGAATTTTAGCACACAAAACACATTTAACAAATTAATCAATACATGATATCATTTCCTTGAAATTAACAACATGAAGAAGAGATGCATAAAGCATTAAGCATACCCAATGTGAACATGAGGTGAACACATACGCCACAAAGCATTTAAGAGAGTTAGATAGAACACTCAAAAAGCATTTTACAAACACACAAAGTAGACATGATGCAAGCACATAACGCACAAAGCATATATGCAAATTAGGGAGATATCACACAAAACATGGAGTAAACACACAAAGAACACATGATGCAAGGACGTAATGCACAAAAAATATATTCAAATTAGGGAGATATCACACAAAACATGGAGGGAACAAACAAAGTAGACATGATACAAATGCACAACACACAAAACTTGAATTGAAGAGAGAATAAAAACATCAAGCAAACACTCAAAGCTTGTAAGAAATGAAGAGAACACATAAAAGATTCAAACATGTTCTAAACACGTATGACTACAAACACAATAACAAAGCATAGACTAAAAATGATTGGCTTCAATATGCAGCATGAAAACAAAAATGTGCAATCTGAAGGGCCAAGTAATGTAAGATATAGATACAATTCCCAATATGAACCTTCCAAGTAAGAAAATTCACGAGAAAATCCAAGAGCTATCAAGGTTTAGAAACTATTCAATCCAAAATGTCCTTTCTAGGAATTACAAAATATTAACAAGACACACATGCGAAGTAAAGTATACGGACAAACATAAATGAAATAGATACGAGTCTGAATCATAATAGATAAATCATATATGTGATATGAGAAGAAAACATGCCAAATATGCAAGATAGGTAAAAGAAATGGCATTAAATTCATTTAACAAGTATATAACAGAAAACAATAGCAAATAAAGCTTTTGAGTAGGAGAGGTAATAAAAAAAACATATCTAAGCTTCTCTTCATACAAACTCTATCCTCAAAATATAAATAACAAATTGAAGAATATGATGAATGCACGATGTCATTTAGAGGAAATAAAAATATGAAGACAGTTTGAGAACATTAAGCATTCAATAGATAGGCATGAATTAGACAGTACAAGCGTGTAATGCACAAAGCATACGTGTAAAAAATGGACAAAACAAACAATATAGACAAGATAAAGAGAAAACACACAAAACATGTTAAACACAAAGAAAACATGCATTGCGTGCAAAACAATAAACAAGTATGTAACTAGAAAGTTAGCAAAGAAAAACACATTTCAGTAATTAATCAACACACTATCATTTTAAACAAACTTATAACATGAAGCAAAGATGGATAAGGCATAAGGTATAGCAAAAGTAGGCATGATTCAAACACATAAGGCACAAAGTATGTATTCAAGTTAGGTACAAAACACAAACTTGAAGCCAACACACAAACTAGACATGATACTAACCCGTCAAGCACAAAGCATATATTCAAGTTAAGGAGAAAACACACAAAACATGCAGCGAACACAATATCAAGTTAGAAATGAAGAAGCACATAAAATATGCAAGACATATTTTAAACACATAAGATAAGCAAGACAATAAGGAAACAAAGAACACATATGATTATGATACACACGACAAGAGATTAAATATTATCATTCTAACTTAGAAGACACATCACATATAAAAAAAAAAAAAGCAAGGATGTCCAACTCAAAAGATAGGTAAAACATGAGGCATTCAGGGAATTTAAGATGTTTGTACTAAAAATGATAAAAAACAAATAGTTTGAGTAGTTAGAGAAAATGACACATTGATATGTAAGCTTGTCTTCAAATCGATTGTCAGCCTCAAAACATGTAGTGAACACAAAAACCAAGTTAGAAATGATGAAACACATAAAATATGAAAGGCATATTTTAAATAGCTGTGACAAGCAAGACAACAAGAAAACAAAGAACACACATGATTATGATACAAATAGAAATTTATTAAACATTATCATTCTTATTCAAAAAGCACATATCACATACACAAAACAAGAAGAAATGATGTCAAACACATAACAAATGTAAAACACATGGCATGCATGGCATTTAAGATGTCTATACTGAGAATGATAGAGAACAAACAGTCAAAGTAGTTAGAGAAAATGCGATAGTAAAACTGGCCAGTTAGGCCTAGTTTTAGATTACCAGAAAAATAACCAGGTCTTTGTTCCAAAGAAACCCCATCCACAAATTAAAAATTTTGTTAAATGCCCAAAAGGCTATCTCAAAATGCTTTATGTTTAAACCTAACAATTCTACACAAGAAGTTATCCCCACAAATGCCTATTTGGAGGGTTGATAATTTATAAGCTCAACTCAGAAGCAACTATTAATGCCCTATGACCAAGTCCTAATATGAGAATTTGATTATATTATAAAGAAGGCTTTGGTCTCCTTCTAGACCACCTACAGACCTTGGCGATGTGTTGATTTATTTTGAAAGCCACGTGGAAATATAAGATTGTCATAGAGAAATGTGCATGGCAATGAATACCCTTTTTGTATGCAATATGGGAAGAAAACACACAAAACAAGGCTTGTAAAACAAAGAACGTAAGACACAATGAAAAGACACCAAAGATGCAAGGTAGTAAATAAATACAAAAGAGACATAGGACTATTAGAATCATAGTCTTAAAATAATTATGATAAACATGGAAAGAGACTAGAATATGCTAATGTGATTCAAAAGTAGAAACCAAGTTTGGCAACAAGTTATAGGGAGGAGCCTAACACAAAACATTGAAGATACCTTGGCAAAAATCTAGCCATGGGTGTTACTATCTTGAAGTTATTCTAACAAGATCATCTCTTCGAAATGATCTAAGGCAACACTCGTGCTATCCTCTAAATCTCAAGAAAAAATAAGAGGCAAAATTATAATTATTAATCACCGAGGATCTCATACTATTCAAAGTCTACAATTATTCATCGTGGTATGGTATGTCCATCTAAGAAAATCTATTAGTCTGAATCCTCCAAGTTTGTCACTCCATGCATGGAAGACTCTAAAATATTGTGTTGCATAGGGATTTATCTAATCCTATGTTGGTGTTCCCACCTCGGCAACATCTATTATAATCATAATTACAATTATCTTCTCTAATAGGAATAGAGGAAAAGGAAAATATAATATGAAATTATTACCTTAGTTGTGAAGAGTCTACTTGAGTAAAGATAAAAATTGAAGTCTTCAAAATATTAGTTAATAACAATGTAATCTTAATATATGCTATGAACTAGATAAAGAAGGATAAACTGAGAACATCTAACATAATGCAAAAAATATATAACACAAGTATAGAAATATCAATCAAATCTAATTAAAAGACACACATTAGTACCTGGAGATGGAAGTTGAGGTTGAGATGGCTAAGCTCCAATGCTAGGCACTGATATCCTGCAGATGTCTTCACATGAATCAATGTGACAAATGATCTAAGCAAAGAGCAATGGAACTATCATAAAAACATGTAATCAAAACAAGAATACAAAAGTATCGAGCACTAGTGACATATGAATTTGTAACGTTGTAATTTAAAAATGTAGGACAATTTCTTCTCCTTCCATAAGTGGTGTTTTCCGAAGTATTAAAACTTGTATTCTGCACCTACACATATCAAACAAATAAAAATTGTGTGTTGTATAGGGGCATGCCTTAGTCAAGCCCCATTTTCTACTTGAACCACATACAAAAAATGAAAATGATAATACTAAATATATGTTATCAGCATGTCGAGGCAAAAACAAATAACATAAATAATAATTAATGCCTAAATTGTGAGTCCCTACAATCCATACAAAGTGTTTATAAAGTCCAAAAAATGTTACTACAAGATATGATAAGACTAACAAGTATAAATTTTATTATTTAACACACCTCATACAATCCTTAATCTTATTATCATTATTCACTTTGACTTAGAGTTGAAGAGATAAATAAGGAGGATAAAGAGATTGTCAATCCAAGCTTTTCAAATGAGAAAGCAATACTTAATCATAGAGCTTATTATTTCATGCAGTAAACAAATCAAACAAGCCATCTATGGGATGACATCCACCAAAATTTCAAAGGAAACATTTCAACAATTAAGTTTGGAGCCAAATGGATAAGAATTTGAAGTTGAGTGCTAGTATTCGACCATATTTGGCTTCTCGAGTGAATTGGATGCAATCGCCAATATGAATCCTCAAGGTAGGAAAATTCACACATCAATCCAAGAACTATCGAGGTTTAAGAACTAATCAATATAAAATTTCCTTCCTCAGAATTGCACGATACTATGAACAGATTAATGGGAAGTGCAGTATACTGACAACGTACATGAAATAGATATGAATGTCATATACACAAGATGAGAATCAAGCATGCCAAACACACAAGAGGTCAATCAAATACCATGAAAAAAAATTGACATGTGTATTATTAAAACAATAGCCAATAGAGATTTTGAGGCAAAGACGTAATGGTACATAGATATGTAAGGTTATTTTCATACATACTGCATCGACAAAATACAACATACACATTGATGAATATGGTAAATGCACAATGTCATCAAAAGAAAACTAAATATTATGAAGGCAGATATAGAAAATAAATCATACGATGGAAAAACATGAATGAGACATAGTGCAAATGCGTAAGGCACAAGCCTACATGCAAGACATGGAAAAAACACACAAAATAGGTAAGACGCAGAGAAAACACACAAAGAAAACATGCAAGACAATAAACAATTGCATGATTAGAATAATAGCACACAAAACAAATTTAAGAAATTAATCCATACACAATATCATTTCCCTAAAATTGAGAACATCAAGAAGAGATGTATAAGGCATTAAGCATACCGAATGTGAACATGAGGCAAACACATAAGGCACAAAGCATATATGAGAGTTAGAGAGAAAACACAAAAAAGCATGTAGCAAACTCACAATGTAGACATGATGCAAGCACATAACGAATAGAACGTATATGAAAATTAGGTAAATATTACACAAAACATGGAGTAAACACACAAAGAAGACATGATGCAAGCACGCAATGGACAAAGCATATATGAAAATTAGCAAGATATCATGCAAAACATGGAGCAAACACACAAAGTAGACATGATGCAAATAGTTATCTCAAATGCCTAAATGTAAGGGAGAAAAATAAAAATGGAGCAAACATTCAAAGTATGTAAGTGATGAAGAAAACACATAAAAGATTCTAGACATATTTCAAACACATGACAAGAGAGACAGTAGGGAAGCATAGACTAAAAATGATTTCCTTTAATACACAACATGCAAATCTATATTTGGCTTCTCAGAGGATCAAGCAATGTAGGATATCAAGGCTTAGAAATGATTCAATCCAAAATTATCTATCTTAGAATTACATACTATTAAGAAGACACACAACGAAAGTAAAGTATATAGCCAATATACATGAAATAGATATGAACCTGAGTCATAATAGATAAATCATACATGCGAGATAAGACGAAAACATGTCAAACATGCAAGGCAAGTAAAACAACTAGCATGAAAGCCATTTAACAAGTAAATAATAATAAATGATAGCAAATAAAGCTTTTGAGTCAGAAAGGTAATGACACAAACATATATAAGCTTCTCCTCATACAAACTCCATCCTTAAAATATTAAAAAACACATTTAAGAATATGGTCAATATGCAATGTCATTCAGAGAAAATAAAAATATGAACACTTAGAAGACATAAAGCATTCAATTGACAAGCATGAATTAAACATAATGCAAGTGTGTAACTCACAAAGCATACCTGCAAAAATTGAAGAAAACACACAATATAGACAAGGCACAGAGAAAACACAAAAAACATGATATACAAAAAGAAAACACATATTGCATGCAAAACAATCAACAAGTATGTAATTAGAATGTTAAAACAAAACCCATTTAAGAAATTTATCCATACAATATCATTTCCAAGAAACTTATAATATCAAGCAGAGATACGTAAGGCATAACGTATAGCCAAAGTAGACATGATACAAACACGTAAGGCACATACCATGTATTAAAGTTAGGGAGAAAACACAACCTTGGAGCCAACACACAAAGTATACATTATGAAAACATGCAAGGCATGAAGCATATATGCAAGTTAGGTAGAAAAAATGCAAAACATGGAGCAAACACACAAATTAAGTTAGACATGAAGAAGCATATCAAAGATGCAAAGCATATTTTTAATACATAAGACAAGTAAGACAATAAGGAAACAAAGAACACAAATGATTGCGATACACACAGCAAGAGATTAAAGACTATCATTCTAATTTAAAAGGCACATATCACATACACAAAAAGAGAAGCAAGGAAGTTGAACATGTAAGAGAGGTAAAACACATGGCATGCATGGCATTTAAGACATCTATACAAACTTCTAGCACACCCTTTGGGTTGGAGACTTATGGGTGATGAATTTAATGAATGATGCTCTCCTTTTTCAGAGTATTTCTCATGTTTTTTACTAATATTTAGCTTTGTATGAATCCTATGATCCATATTATGTTATGAAATCAACCTAAATTGTTTGGCATGTTAATCTGCTTCCATTTTCTTCTAGTCTTGTCAATTTTTATTGATTATTTTTAAAGAAATTTTATTTTCTCTAAAAAGTAGTCAAAACCTTGCCTAGGGAACTAGCAAGTGCAAAAAAATATACAATTATATTCTCCACCAGTAGAAAATTATCAAAATAAGAAGAAACATTTGTCGATATATCTTCTATTCTATCTGATATTTGTAAGTACCGAAACAAAGATTACACATGTTTTGATTGATTGTAAGCCTGATTTTCTAGATATATCAAATTGTCTACACAGTTGTATGCCAAGTTTGGAGAGAAGAAGGCATGGTGTTGGATTTCTATGATTGGTGAATCTGTTAGGAGTGTACAGAAGACCAAATAGATATGTTGGAATGTGTGTTTGACATTAGTATGGTGCCTAAAAGTGTTGAATGTTCATATTCTATGTGGGAAGGGGTCTTAGGAGGTCTAACTATTGTAGAAGCAACTAGAGCAATTGTGCCTCCATGAGGCCATCTTGACAAAATTAAATTCATTTTTACATTTTGCTCATAGCATAAGGTCTTTTAGACTACTTTTTATTTGAATTGGTCAATCTAGAGTCTTAGGATGTCATTTGTAAAAGTTGTATTGAACTTGTAAATGTTGAGCTAAGCAAGTTTTTCTTGCAAAGGTTGGCATAATGGACACGCATCAATTTTGAGTTAAGTAAAATTAAAATGGATGTTGCAATGATTAGAGATGATGGGTTAGCATATAAATGCCTTGCGTCAACCACAAAGTTGGTATGGGATGTGATTTGGAAGGTGAAAGTAACAAAACTATCTCTGGTTTCCTATACATTTCTAATTTCATCACTATTAGACAGCTTTTTACAGTTGGTTACGGCCTAAAATTGATGTGAATCCTCTTTGGTTGGATGATCCCCTAAATTTTCTTTCATTTGCATTCGATTTGGCCCATTTTCATTAATATTTGTAGAAGTTTAAGAAATTTTACAAAAACAAATCGTGAAACCCTAATTGTGAGGGTTTCAATCATAAACTATCCTTTAAGGCACATCCCACTATTAAAAATTTCTATACATCAGTGGAATCAAGAATCTTTGGATACATTTTATGTTACATAAGTTTGCAGGGGCAAGGATGTGCACTAGATGCCATCTTTTGATGCCCTAGACTAATATCTTCATGTACTAGGCTTGTTTTGGATAGATAGAAAAAGGGTTTTACAAATGGGTGAGTTGCCAAGGGTATGAAGAGTTGAAAATTGTGGATTCAAACCATATGTGACATGGCTAAGGCTCGCGAATCAAGTTTTAAACTTTGGAGTCAAGAAATCCAATACTTTCTCGTAAAAGAAACCTAATTAGGCCTAGTTTTAGATAACCAATCAAATAACCATGCCTTTGTTCCAAAGTAACCCCATCCACAAAATGGATACCTTGTTAAATTCCCAAACGCATATCACAAAATACTTTTCATTTAAAGCCAAGAATTCTACACAAGAAGTTATCCTTACATAGGCCTATTTGAAAGGCTACTATGTTAAAAGCCCAACTCTAAAGGAACTAGTAATGCCCTATGACAGAATCCTAACATGAGAGTTTGCTTATGTTAGAGAGAAAGGCCCCCTTTGCACCACCTATAGACCTCATCAATGTGTTAATTAATTTGGGCAACTGCATTGAAATATATAATTGTTCCAAAGGAATGTTCATGCTAATGAATATCCTCATTATAGGAAAAAAAATGCGCAAAACAAAGAGCTATCACAAAAAGAACATAAGTCACAATGAAAACACATAAACACTGCAAGGTAGTAAATAAATACATAAGAGTCAGAAGACTATTAGTAATCCTAGTCTTAAAATAATTATGATAAACATAGTGAGAGAATAGAACTATAATGTGATTCAAAAGCAGAAAGCGAGTTTGGCAACAAGTTATAAGGAGAAACCTAACACAGGACATTGAAGTTAACTTGGCAACAATCTAGCCCTGGGTGCTAGTGTCTTGAAGCTATTTTAACTAAATCATTGTAGTGTTTCATTCCCTATGTTACCTCTACATGAGGATTTGTCCAATTCACAACTCAAATTTGAGACCGAAAGTGAGGGAATTGAGATGACAGTATACCGCAGGAAGGTCCATACACGTGCTATGCTAAGCGGGAGGGTAAATACAGAGGTCATTTAGTGGATATTGTTGGTTGTACACTGAGCTCCAAATGGTCATACGGTGTGCCAAGGGAAGTGTGGGAGGTAGGGTGGATGGGTATGGAGTTGACCATACAGTGGGAAGGAATGGATTGTACTATGGGCCATATAGTGACTATAGGTGAGCAAAAAATAGTGTATAATACAAACAAGGGATGGCTATACAGAATGGTTGTACGATGTGTGAGAGCAGCCATAGGAGCTAGTCATATGGTGGTATGAGGATATTGTACGGTATATACTGCAAACCGTAGAATGATGGTTGGATGTTGTGTGGAGGCCAAGATGTTTGTACATAGGTACAGGTGGGTGTACGGAGGGTAGGGGTGATGCAAGATAATTTGATGATGCCATGTAGAATGCAAAATGCAATATATTAAACATAAATAATTTGTAGAAGCCAAAGTTTAAATAGATACACACTTGCTACCAAATAGTAATTTCCACATACAAATAATGCTCCAATTTGCTAGATCTGAGCCAAGCAGTACACAGACGAAATAGGGTAAGGGTTGAATCCCATCGAAACCAGAGAGCCAAGGAGGGAAGATCTTTCACTTCTAAAATAGCAAACAACAAAGAATCCCAACAGGAATTCATAGTATAGAGAAAATAATTCAAATTGCATGAATAAAACTACCTAGAAGCCGTGCTTAAATCTCGTCGAGAAAATTTTCTAAGGATACAAAGATAGCCGACGATGACACAGACTATGGAAATAAAACAAAAATGGGTTTGGGATATAATAAATCAATTGGCCCATTAATAATAGTTCGATAAATGATTTATTTTATAACAAGAACATTACAGTCCTCCTGTCCCAAATTTTACTTGTCCTCAAGCAAATACCATGCCTGGTGCTAGAGAATGTACTTGCCCTCCCACGTCGCATCATCCAATGGCAAGTGTTTCCAATGCACCAAATATTCCTTCACCATACGGTTCCGTAGGGTCATCTCACGTACTTTGATGATCTCAACTAGTTCCAATATGAGCTTTCCTTCTTCATTAAGTGGTGGATACCGTGAAATTCTACCCCACAACCTTCTTTAGGCATGAAACATGAAAGACATTATGAATACAACTTCCCTCTAGAAGTTTCAGCTCATAAGAAAATTCAACAATGCAATGAACTACACAATAGGGGCCATAAAATCATGGCTTTAAATTTTCTTTTCCCTTTTCCTTCAATGAGGATTGTCGATATGGCTGGAGCCTAAGATAAACCAAGTCCCCTACTTCAAAACTCCTCTCCATTCGATGAATATCAACATACATCTTTTGTTGATTATGTGCCCGTTGTAAGTTTTCCTTAAAGTATCATAGGATGTCTTGTCCATCCCAAAGCTAGTCCCTTGCCCTTGGTGCACAACTATCTCCTAGCATTCTATCAATGAAGGAGAGGGGTTCGTACCCATACAGAGCTTTGAATGGTTCCATTCCAATGGATATGTGATATGTGGTACTATAACAATATTCTCCTAGGTGTATCCACTTGACCCACACCTATTGTTGTGCCGAAACATAGTTTCAAAGCTAACCTTCGAGCCACTTGTTCACAATCTTCGTTTGTCTCTTTGTTTAAGGGTGGGAACTAGTACATGGTGACAATTTTGTCCCTACCAATCTAAATAGTTTTATCCAAAAGATATTGATGAATCGCCCATCCCAATCACTGACAATGTTCTGGTGTAACCTGTGTAGATGAAAGACTTCTCTAAAAAATAGATCGGCAACTTGTGCAGTAAGAAAATCTAAGGGGATGGCAAAAAAAAGGTGCATACTTTGTCAATCTATCAACCACCACATAAATACAATCCTTTTTTTTCACCTTGGGAGGCCCTGTTATGAAATCCATCAAGATACTTTCCCACTTATGTTTTGGAATTGGCAGAGGTTGCAGTAACCCAACAGGTAGAGTATGTTCAAATTTGTTCTATAGGAAAATTGCACACTCTCTTACATACTGCAATATGTCTCCTTTAAGTCCTTTCCATAAAAACCTCTCCCAAAGACTTTTTAAGTTTTGAGGAAGCCCGATTGTCCTGCCAAGGGTGAGTTATGTACTTCCTTCAAGATTTTATGCTTCAATTTAAATTTCAGCACTAAAAAACATCTGATTCTTATAAAAGATGATGTCATCCACCACTTTTTATCGATCATCCTAGGTGTTGCCAGCCATTAGCTCACAGGAAAATGTGCTTTTGGAATATTCTAAAAATAAATGTGCCTTCCAGTCAGCTAAAATTTGGTCTAGTGAGCAAATGGTGGGTTTCCTAGACAAGGCATCTGCAACCATATTGTTCTTTCCTTTCACATATTCAATGTCAAAATCAAAAGCCTTAACCTTGCTTACCCATTTTGGTTGCCTCTCATTCAAGTCTCGTTCTTCCAAAAAATATCTCAAACTATTGCAATCCGTATGGATGACAAATATGGAACCAACCAAATATTGTTAGAACTTGGTTAGTGCATGTATGATAGACAACATTTATATGTCATAGATGGATTATAGGTGTTCTGTTGGAAAAGCTTCCTACTCTCATAAGCTATGGGGTGGCTATCTTGCATTAGTACCATGCCAATGCTTTCTCTAGATGCGATGCACTCCAAAATGAACGGTCAAGTGAAATCAGGTAATGCAAGCATGGGACAAGTGTTCATTGCCTCTTCCAGCGTATCAAAAGTGAGTTGTGCCATTTTATTCCACTAGAAAGACCCCTTCCTTGTTAGATTCATTAAGGGTGCATTGAGTTGAGAGAATCCTTTAACGAACCTCTGGTAATAACTACATAGTTTGAAAAACCCTCATAAATCCATGAGTGATTTTGAGGGAGGCCAATCAAGGATAGCCTGAATCTTCTCCTAATGGACTTGAACTCCATATTTAATGACAACATGCCCCAGGTACAATATTTCTATCATACCAAATTCACACTCGAATTCCTTGGTGAATAAATACTGCTCCTCCATGATCCTTAGGACTTCAGCCAAATGCTTCAGGTACTTCTCCCATGTCCTACTATAAACAAGATCATCAAAAAATACCAATAAGTACTTATGCAATTGTTTGTGGAAGATGTGATTCATGCATGATTGGAATGTAGCAGGTGTATTTGACAATCTGAACGGCATGATCAAAAGCTCATAATGCCCATAGTGACAAAAAAAGGCCATCTTTTCCACATCGTCCTCCCTCATGTGGATCTAACGGTATCCAGAATGGAGATCTATTTTCAAAAAATAGACTGTGCCATGTAATTCATCTAGCAACTAATCTATCCTTGGAATGGGATATCTCTTCTTCTTCTTCTTTTGTTCAATGCATAGTAGTCTACACACATTTGCATCGTCCTATCCTTCTTTATGACCAAAACTATTGATGACGCAAGTGGGCTGGAACTAGGACGAATCCATCATTTTTCTAGCAGTTCATGAATTGTCTTTTCAATCTCATTTTTGAATTTCTTAGGATGGTTGTAAGGTGTGGTTATGACCGGCTCGGCTCCAACTTCCAACTCGATAGTATGTTCAAACCCTCGATGAGGTGATATGCCAAGATAGATGTCAATAAAAACTTTATCATGTTTATTCAAAACATTTTGGAGATCATCATCCTAAGGAGGTGTGTGTTGCCCCTTTATAGGTTCTGCCTAGACAAAATAATGTTCAGCCCAAGCAACATCATCACACTGAAAAATTGCCTCCATCCGATGTGGAGAAACTTCCTTTGGACCTTCATTAGCCATTCTACGAAGAATAACCTTCTTCCCATTAACAAGAAAAGTGAAGTCCATCTGTTTGAAGCTCTGAGTGTATTCATCAAGTGTCTTCGTCCATTGTAAATCTCCATATCATCAAGGTCCATTATGAAAAAATCATTGATCACCATATGATTTTCCATTGTGATACTTAGTTGAGGAACAAGGTGTGTGTAGTGTAGAAGAGTCCCTCCAGCAACCTTGACCTTAAATCTTGCATGCGTCTCCATAGGTAGACCTCTTCATTTTACCAGAGAAGAGTTTATGATATTTACAGTGGCTCTGCTATCGAGCATTACCATAACCCTTTGTCCTTGAAGGGTTACCTGTACATGAAAAATTGTGTACCTCGAGCTATCGGCTAGGGTGATAGTTCATTCGCCCCGTACCAATGCTACAATTTTTTTTGGTACAGTTCAAACTAGCCATGTTGATGTCATCATGGTGTTGGTTGTCTTCGAAGGGTATTTCTTCCTATTCATCCTCATCATCAAACATGACTTCAATGTAGCAGATCTTTCTTTTTCTGAGACATCAGTGTCCAGGTTCCCATGGTCCTTTGCAATTGAAACATAGTTTCTTCCTTTGGAGCTCCTCTCTGGAAGTTTCATCCATGTACGGCTTCCTCGATGAAGGTTCGTTATCTTTCTCCCTATGAAACACTAGCAGTTTAGAATGTGAGTAACTTTGCGAGGATGATGTTGTTGATGATGCCATAGTTCATGCCTTCTTAATAGCCTTCGACTGGGTGGCAAGGATTGAACCCCTTTACCCAACATTTTAGAGGTTTTTTCGGTCCATCCTTTAAGAGTACTATCTTTCTTCTTTCATAAATGTTTGTAACCAAAATAGAGAGTTTCTGAAATTCTGTAATGTACTAGTCAATTGATCCAGTTTATCTTAGTTGTGCCAAATCACTGGAATTGAGTTACAGATCTTTACCGTCAAATTGATCTATCAATCTCTAGGTGAATTATGCATAGATATTTATTTGATCATGCCCCAATGTGATGGTTTCATGATGCCACCATTCATGCACAACTCCCTCCATGTGTAAGGTGGCAAATTTAATTACTTCTTTTGGCATGAGATTAAGCTGGAAGTAAGTATCTACCTTCATTACCCATGCTTGCGCAGATATGGATCTAGATCCATCAAATTGTGACAGATTTATGTTACTCAACTTCCTCCTGAGATCATCATTAAAATATTTGTTGTTTCTACCTACCGAATATCTCATTCTCAGATCTGCATAATCTTTGTAGGATATATCTTCCTCAAAATTGGCATTCTTGTAGTCTTCTCTCAGTTGTTCTTGCATTTTTTCAAAGGTCAGTTGCTTCCCTCCGAGAGGTGCCTCTATCCATGCAAGAAAGGACGGCATGGAAGGCTGAGAGCATGTTGGATAAGGGTCTATTTTACCTAACATTGAATCTATGTTGTGACCATTTTTCTCTCCATATGTAATAACCCCTCACCACATAAGGCAAGAACTTTGTATCTAGAAACTATATTTTATCATTAATATAATGAATCCATTTTTTTGTATTAATTAATTATTCCAATTAAATAATCAGTCTTGACTTTAACTAATGTCTCTTAAGGTAACTTAGTTATTATTAAAATTAATTATTTAAATAAAATAATCATTATTAATATCTCGTAAGGCAACATAGTTATTATTAAAATTAATAATTTTAAGACCAAGTTTATTGTAATGCAATCCTAAATAATGATTAAAAAGGAAAACAACATTTTCAAAGGAGAATCAGAATATGATAATTCCAAAAGAATGATTATCTAACTCCAAAATATAATTAAGGGAAATCAATAGTTGTGACTTTCCCCATAGATACTCGACCATGTATAATAGCAATCATGAGAGGAATGGAAGGGAGAAAATAGAAAGATAGAGAAAGGAATGAGGGAGGAAGTATCGAAGGGTATTGTGCCAGCATATACACCAAACACTCAGAGGAAGAAACAATCCAATTAGAGTAGGCGTGATAGACAAAGAACTCATTTGTAGTTTCTGCATATGACTTAGCCTCCATCATCATCGACAGTGCAAACAGGAAGGAAATAATTAGATACACGACACCATACAAAGAACAACCCTGCATTAAAGGAAGAAATAGTTCTCAGTAAAAGCAAACGTGCCTTCTGCCGTAAATGCGAAGTCACATCCTCTATCCAATTCCAACAGGCATAACAGGAAGGAAATGTTCAAAAATAATCACCAGATGTGAATCACGCCAGTCAGCAAAGAATCAACAAAACTTCACTCTTATTAAGCTCCAGTAGGAAGATACGATTTGGGAAGGGAATTAAGCATCACAGGTGCACTTCATCAAAGACTAAGGTCAGAGCTTGTGGATCTAAGAAGGGAAAGCTTATACATCCTACCTCCACAATATCCAACTGATAGAAACATTCGTCTGTTACTATAGTATAAAAGAATCAGAGAATCGGTTGTAAGGTAAGAATACTTCATTTCAAATTAATAGGTTCCAGTTTGAGATGCATAGGATGAGGATCATACTAACTTTAAAAGATCAGAAATCCAATCTAAAACAAGAATCAGAACTGAGGTAGAGATCATTTATCTCTAAAGGTTAGTATAATGAAATATACAGTCACATGCATATGAAAGGATGGATACACTTTCAAGGTTATCCATAAGGCCTAGATTGCAAGAGCTTCTAGGAAGGTTGGATGAATCGGGAATGATTACCCATAGGTATTAATGAGGGGCCAGATTGTGAAATGATGATACTTAGTAGAGAGTTAGCTTATAATAGCTGAAACCTCCCACAAGAACTAAGCACCAGATCATAGCCCATCTTCAAGAAGGAAAATAGTTAGGACTAGAACTTAAGTTATTCCTTAATTAATAAGTAATACTATTTCTTTTGATTCATGATTACATGAAGGTACTAACATCCTTGCAGGTGCAGAATATAGAAGCGGGAAAACCAACCATTAAACAAGGGGACATTACAGTGGTATTAGAGCAAGATCTTGCCATCCTATGAGTAAAGGCCTATGCACACTTACCAAAGGAGAACAAAAACCACAATGAATGACCTAGCAAATAAAGTTAGATCATATATGGAGCAAACCAATCAAACTAATCAAACTATTCTAAACCAAATGTAGAAGTCCAATCAAACCCTTCTAAATGCTCTACAAAATATGGGAAATTCCATCAATAACATCAAAAATAACTCATCCCATGCAAGAAATATAAATTCAAATGAACCAGATAGTAATGAATCTTCATCTTCTCGAATCCCAAGACCCCCTTCTTGCCAAGGGAAGAAATACCTAGAGACAAAGAATGAATAGATCAACCCAATAATAGTAGAGTAGATAATGTCAAAGCCTATGCACACCTTGAACCTGAAATCAGGGAACTTATAACATTTGCAAAATTTTGTGAGGGTCAAAAACATGAAGCCCTAAGAAGAACAAGAATATATATTAATAAATATGTAAAACACAAGGTGAACAAAGTGGTATTACCACACTTTGATGGATCAAGGAAGATGACAGCCCATGCCTGTGCCTAGCTCCAAAAACTAAACTCCTACTTTACCCTTAGCCTAATGACTGAAGAAGATGCCTTTCAATTTTCTATTCTTCACTTAGAAGGGATAGCTCATGAATGGTTGCACAATGGACTTCTTTCCCTAGGACATCAACATGTAACCTCATACCAAGAATTCTCTCAGAAACTTATTAAACAATTTCATCAAATTGACTCTGAATGGTATTTTAAGGAATTGGCCCATTTAAGACAACATGGAACAATTGAGGAATTTTCTAATGAGTTTCAAGAACTTTCAGTTATAGTCCCTGACTTATCCCAATGAAGACTTACTTACCTCTTCATTGAAGGTCTAAAGGATTCTATTAAAAATATAGTGAGCCCCTTGGAGCCTCAAATAGTAGAAGAAGCCATTCAAAAGGCTCGAAAGGTAGAATCAAACGTATCAAAAGAAAGATCCAAGGCTTACACTTCAAAAAATTAGAACAAGTATGAGGGAAAAAAGAAAGAAAATAAGGGAAAGACATGCTATTTTTATAAAGAACCTTGGAATCCAAGGCATCGATGTCAAGGAAAGGAAGCAATTGGGAAAAGAGAAGAATTATCAAAAAAAGGATTGTATTTCAAATGTAAAGAACCTTCGGCATGGGACTACCAATGTAAGAGAGGGAAACTCCATAGGATAGACGAAGAAAGTGCATATGAAAAGCCAACTAAAAGAATAAAGAAGGATGAGATAGAGTGGGAAGAGACCATTTCGCATCAAAGGAATGTTAAAGGGGCAAAGGGTGATTGTCCTAATAGATTTTGGAGCATCCCAAAATTTCATTAGCAAATACCTCATAACAAAAAGAAGGCTGAAAAATCAATAATTCAAAGGTTTTAAGGTGATAATGGGCAATGGAACCCTTGATCAATGCACGGAAATCATTCCACAACTAGACATTACTCTATATAACCACACCATTAAAGCAAATTTCTTTGTTGTAAAATTGCAAAATGATATCATTCGTGGAATGCCTTGGATTGACTCCCTAGGCCGCTTCACTATCAATAACCCTAATTTGGAAGTAGGCTTCAAACATGAGGGAAAAGATATAATATTAAAAGGATTACCGGATGGGTCTCCCAGAATAGTATCTTGCAGTATGATTGAACATATCCTTAGACATAATCAAGGAGAATGGATAGCCGAATGTTTGGTTCTTAATAAATCACCTAACACTCCACATAAAATACATGTCGATATACATCCCATCCAAGAAAAACACCAAAGGATCTTTGAAGAAATCCCTCCAGGTTTCCCTCCAAAAAGAGGATTTTAGCATTCCATTGAATTAGAAGGACCTAAATGTGTTATAACTACTACATATTGGCATCCCCATATATACAAAGAAGAGATTGAAAAGACTATCAAAGAATTATTGGAAATGGGACACATCCAACCAAGCTGAAGCCCATTCACCTCTTTAGTAGTGCTTGTAAAAAAGAAAGACGGAACAATGAGAATGTGCATCGACTATAGAGCTCTAAATAAGAAAACAATCAAAAACAGGTATCCAATTCCAAGGATTGATGAATTAATGGATGAATTACATAGTGCATGATACTTTTCAAAAATTGATTTAAGATCAAGGTATCATCAAATTAGGATGAGAAAGGAAGATGTTTCCATAACAGCCTTCAGATACCATTATGGACATTTTGAATTCTTAGTACTTCCCTTTGGTCTTACAAACACCCCAACTACTTTTCAATCATGCATGAACCATATTTTTAGAAGGAAATTAAGGAAATTTCTTGTTATATTTTTTGATGATATACTCATTTACAGCAAAACATGGGAAGAACATTTGCAGCACATCAAAGAAGTCCTAAATATTTAAGAAACAGAGTCATAGTATGCCAAATTTTCCAATTGTGAGTTTGGGTTAGAAGATATACTTTACTTAGGGCACAAGATCAATGTAGAGGGAGTAAGTGTTGATAAAGAAAAAATCAAAGCTATAAAAGAATGGCCAAGACCCAAAACCCTTACCCAACTTAGAGGATTTATTGGGCTATGTAGTTATTATAGATGGTTTGTAAAAGGTTTCTCAAGAATCAACCCCCCCCCCCCCTCCTTACAGATTTAACCAGGAAGGGTGCTTTTGCGTGGAATGAAAAAGCACAAGAAGCATTTGATGAACTAAAAGTGATTATGAGTTCTTGCCTAGACTTAGCCATACCTGACTTTGCCATACCTTTTGAGATACAATGTGATGCATCAAAAAATGGGAATGGAGCAGTCCTCATGCAAAAGAAACACCCCATAGCATTTGAGAGTCGTAAACTCTTGGAATCAGAAAAACACTACTCTATTAGCCAAGTTTTGGCAATACCTAGTATGTGGTAAATTCATTGTAAAAATAGACCATAATAGCCTACATTTCTTCCTAAGCCAGAAAGATCTTAATGATCGACAACAGATATGGGTAAGTTGGATACAAGCATATGATTTTGACATAGAATATGTTAAAGGGGTGAATAATGGAGTTGCTGAAGCATTATCCAAACACACTCACCTCAAGATGATCACTTGTATTTCAAAAAATTGGAAAGAGGACATTATTGTTGAATATGCAAAAGACCTTGAAGCCAATAAAATATGAGAAGGGAATGTTCCACATGAAGATTTCAAAATACACAATGATATTATACTATACAAAGGAAGGGTGTTTCCAACCCCTAGATCAAAAATGAAGGAAACCATCTTAAAAGAATACCATAATAATCTCATGGCTAGCCACCAAGGTTATTTCAAAACATATAAACAAATAAGAGAAAAGTTTTCATGAAAAGGATTGAAGAAAGATGTCTAAAGGCATGTACAAGAATGTATGACATATCAAGAAAATAAGGCTAAAAAAATACACCTAGTAGGACCCCTACAACCCTTACCCATTCCTAAACAAAAATGGGAAGGCATTTCCATGGATTTCATAATAGGTTTACCCAAGGTACAAGGGAAGAATAGTATTTATATAGTTTTGGATAGACTCACCAAATATGCCCATTTCTTTCCAATTTCTATAGAATCAAAAACTCATTAGATGGTTGAACTATTTCTCAAGGAAGTATTTAGACTCCATGGACTCCCACAAAACATAATCAGCGATAGAGACAGCAAATTCATCAGTCAATTTTGGCAGGAGCTTTTTAAGCTAACAGGAACAAGTTTAACCCCCAGCACAAGTTATCTATCATGTCCCCTCTTTTAGCTCAGTCTAGTAGAGACATGTGAGTTAGCTTATTATGGGGTCTTGTAGGCTAACAAGGTTGGATAGAGACCTAGTATGGTTATTCAGTGTTGGGGACTTGATGTTTTGGCAATTATTGATCAATTGGGAGATGTTCCTTGTTTTTAGGAGGTAGTTCCTCCTTTTTAGGAGGTATGATCTTGCCTAGGGTTAGGTCTCCTTAAGATTACTCTTTGAGTTCAGTTTCAGAGGGATAGGGCTTGTTTCCTAAATTTTAGGAGCATCCCTAGATTTTAGGGATGAGACTACCAGTGGATCCTTGATTTCTGACTTTAGTCATAGATAGGTGACATGATGATTTTATGAATTTGTGATGTTAGTTGGGCATTTTGTGGCTATTTGGGTTATATTTTTAATTATTTCTAAGTTAGCTTTTAATAATTAAATAAGGCTAAGTTATTAGCCATTTTGGAGTAATAAGGGGTTTTTGGCCTCATCTGGATGTGCATCCTATGGTGTGATAGCTCATTGGGAAGGTCTCAAAATTATCTAAATCTTTCTCTTTGGTCTTAGGGCAATTCAGTGAACAAATTTTTGTCTATGAGGAAAAAGGTCATTTTCTAGTAACATGACCACTTTAAAATAAGAAAGTATAACACTTTCACTACCCAACGCCACTTGGAGACACTTAGGGTTTGATTTGCAATTGAGAGGGGCTATAAGGAGATAGAAGCTTCATTCTAAGATCATCTTTTGCATATTTGACAACTTGTTTATGAATTTGCTCTGAATGGGCGATTTCTAGTCTAGGACACAAACCCCAGGTTAGTGATTGGTCGGGACGTAGCCCTCAGCAATCTTTGCCACTGAATCTCTTTGGCATTGTACATGGTGATTAAGGATGGAGGCATCAATTCTCATTGGGGTTTCAGTGTGGCATATCATCTTCCAATTGGGATGTGGTTCATTGCAGAATGTGGGATGCCATTTGCAGTAGATACACCACGTGGTGTATAGAGTATTATTTGTATTCACCTCCAAATGTATGTTGGATTCAAGAAAAATATTCACCTTCCATTTTGACATCAAATTTGTATGTGAGCTTTAGGAAATGCATTGGATTTATTGCTTGGCTCTATAATTCAGACAAATCTGCCTGGTACAATTTGCAATAATTTTGATTTTTACTAAATACCTTATTTATTTCAGTCTTGTTTCATGGTTGTTGTTCCCTATTCCTTTCTTTGTTATAAAACCATCAAAAACAAATAAACCTTTCTGCACTTCTGTCTAATTCTACAAGAAAACACAAATAAATAGGAAAACAAATTTAAAAATATAAAATTACAACAGATCAGCAAAAGAGATCCATCAGGGATCTTTCAGTGGTATCAAAGCTTACATCCAGCCAGCCTGTAGGGTTCGTGAGAAATTTGTCACAACAAATTTCAGCAAAAGTCTTGATAATTCATTTTCGCATCTGGGTACTGGCTAAAAAGTTTTGATTATTCATTTTGGCATCTGGGTATTGGATAAAAAGTTTTGATAATTCATATCAGCATCTGGATACTGGCTAAAAAGTTTTAATAATTCATTTTGGCATCTGGGTACTAGATCAAAATTTTTGATAGTTCATATTAGCATCTGGGTAGTCACTAGTTGGTGGATTGAATACAAATCTATGCATCCAAGAGCTGAGATACACAGATTTTATACATGCAGGAGAGCTCAACTTGAGCAAGGGTTTGGAATAGACCAGGAACCTATTATGTCAAAAGAACAAGTGGGTGACGCAGGGAATCAGGATGATGAAGAGAGAGAGATGGTGCAGACCCTAATCACTACTTAGCCTAGGATCACACAGGCTTTAGAAAAATTACAGGATACCTTGGATCGTTTGGAGATGGATGGACATAGAGGTAGGTGAAGTAGATCAGTTTCAATAGTTGGTAGTCAGTGCAGCCATCAGTCCCATTCTTTAGTTAGGAGCTCCCTTCATTCCAGTAGGAGGCATCACCATCGTACACCTACTACGAATAGACCATTGCTTCCTCAATTCATACCAGGTGAATGGCTAGCACAGGTGGAACCACCAGAGGTGGGGTTCTAGGAGTCAGTTTTGGTAGCCACAACTGAGTGGAGAGCTCTACCCCCTAAGGTTAGGGATGTCTTTCGTCTTCCCCAATATTGTGCATAGCATAGAGATATAGCTAGGTTCAGGGTAGATCATGGTTATAGACCACCACAGTAGCAACAAAACTATGAGCTTAATAGAGCTACTAGGAAGGTCACATTGGCTACATATAATGGCTCAGGAGATATGAGTGCACGAGCTTGGGTTCACAAGCTAGATATATATCTTTCATTACGACCCATGCTTGAGTGTGAGGCTATTCAGTTTGTTGTGTTGCATCTAGAGGGGATTGCCTATGATTGGTGGTACCATGGATTAGTTACCCAAGATCATGCCTTAGTACATTCCTATGCTGAGTTCATTGAGCGACTCATTACACAGTTTGACTATAAGGATACAGAACTTTACTATAGAGAGTTGGCTCATCTGAGACAAACTAGTCATGAAAAAGCTTATATTAATGAGTTCCAGCACATTACAGTTATTGTACCTAATATGACATAGAAGCGTAGTGTGATGCTATTCATTGAGGGATTGTAGGACAAGCTTAAGGGATTGGTTTGTGCATTCCAACCGGCCACTCTTAAGGATGTTATTGATGTGACATTGAGATTAGACACCACTCCTACCTCTTATCAGATTGATAAGAAACCATCGGGGAATATACAAGCACAATAGAGGCCTCCTTTACAGGCTAAGGACACACCACCTCCACCTCCCAAAGTAGACCTGGATTCTAGAAATGAATTGAGGAGGAGGAAATTATGTTTTTCTTGTAAGGAGCCATGGGTACACCAGGACATAGGTGCCTTGGGCAGGGAAAGGCATATTTTATTCAGGTCATGTCAGATGCAAACGATGAGGAGGTTCAGGATATAAATGAAAAAGATGATGGTGTCCAAATTGAGCTTGAAGATGCTAAGGTAGCAATCACAACTCATGGGACTATGGCTACATTGTCAGGTACACCGATGATTCACCTCTTCTACATCTTGAGTCTGATCCATGGGCATACTGTGTATTATTTTGTGGATAGTGGGTCTACACATAATTTTATAAATACAAGAATGGTAGACTGATGTGGTCTACAAGCATAGAATTTTCCAAGAATCGATGTGACTGTGGCCAATGGACTTACTCTTCAATGCGTCAAGGGTATCCCATAGTTGAGCATAGGCATGAAGGGATACACCTTGATAGATGACTTTTACATGTGTGATCTAGGGGGTACAGATGTAGTTTTGGGTGTAGAGTGGTTGCAACACTTGGGGAGATATAGCCAAGATTTTAGGGCAAGATAATTGGAGTTTATGGTTGGGAGAAGAAAGATCATGCTCAAGGCATGCCCACTTCCATCTCAGGGTGGATCAGCTAGGAGTATGATTATTGATTAGGACTTAGATAGTAACCATGATTTGATCATAACCCCATGTTCCTCAATATCTCAACACACAGGAGCGGGTGCGTTAGATTTGCCACGGAGATTGTATGAGGTTTGGGATGGGTTGCATAACAAGACTGTTTTGGGACCAACTAGTGGTCTAAATTTTGATAGGAGGACAAATGCCACGAGGGTATTTAGGGGTGGATACTCTACTGTGACGATGTGATCTACTTCACTTCTACACCTTACAATGGGGAGTATGTTTGTCCTGGCGAGACACTTCAAGTTTGGGGTCAATCAATGCCCCATATTTGGATTGCTTGGGACAGTGGAGTATTAGTGTTGTATTGCTTGTGGGATGAGAGGGGAGGACTGTCATGTCCCCTCTTTTAGCTCAATCTAGCAGAGACATGTGAGTCAACTTATTATGGGGTCTTGTAGGCTAACAGGGTTGGATAGAGACCTAGTATGGTTATTCAGTGTTGGGGACTTGATGTTCTGGCAGTTATTGATTAGTTGGGAGATGTTCCTTGTTTTTAGGAGGCAGTTCCTACTTTTTAGAAGGTATGATCTTGCCCAAGGTTGGTTCTACATGAGATTACTCTTTGGGTTCAGTTTCAGAGGGATAGGGCTTGTTTCCTAAATTTTAGGAGAATCCCAAAATTTTAGGGATGAGACTGCCAATGGATCCTTGATTTCCAACTTCAGTCACAGATAGGTGACAGGATGATTTTATGGTTTGTGATGTCATTTGGGCATTTTTTGGCTATTTGGGTTATATTTTTTAATATTTCCTTAGTTAGTGTTTAATAATTAAATAAGGCTAAGTTATTAACAAGTTTGGAGTAATAAAGGGCTTTTGACCTCATCTGGATGCGCATCCTATGGTATGATAGCTCGTTGGAAAGATCTTGAAATTCTCTAAATCTTTCTCTTTGGTCTCAAGGCAATTCAGTGAACAAATTTTTGTCTATGAGGAAAAAGGTCATTTTCTAGTAACATGACCACTTTAAAATAAGAAATTATAACACTTTCACTACCCAACGCCACTTGGAGACACTTAGGGTTAGATTTGCAATTGAGAGGGGTTATAAGGAAATAGAAGCTTCATTCTAAGATCATCTTTTGCATATTTGACAATTTGTTTATGAATTTTCTCTGAATGGGCAATTTCTAGTTTGGGATGCAAACCCCAGGTTAGTGATTGGCTGGGACGTAGCCTTCAACAATCTTTGGCACTGAATCTCTTTGGCATTGTGTGTGGTGATTAAGGAAAAATGCATCAATTCTCATTAGGGTTTCAGCGTGGCATATCATCTTCCAGTTGGGACGTGGTTCATTGCAGCCTATGGGATGCCATTTGTAGTAAATACACCATGTGGTGTATAGAGTATTGCTTGTATTCACCTCCAAATGTATGCTAAATTCGAGAAAAATCTTCACCTTCCAGTTTGACATCAAATTTGTATGTGAAATTTTGGAAAGGCATTGGATTTATTGCTTGGCTCTATAATTCAAACAAATCTGCTTGGTACAGTTTGCAATAATTATAATTTTTCCTGAATACCTTATTTATTTCAGTCTTGTTTCATGGTTGTTGTTTCCTATTCCTTTCTTTTTTATAAAACCATCAAAAACAAACAAACCTTTCTACACTTCTGTCTAGTTCTATAAGAAAACACAAATAAATAGGAAAACAGATTTAAAACTATAAGATCCATCAAGGATCTTTCATTATCATCCGCAAACAAATGGGCAAAACGCAGGTTAGTGATTGGTTGGGATGTAGCCCTCAGCAATCTTTGGCACTGAATCTCTTTGGCATTATGAGTGGTGATTAGGGATAGAGGCATCAATTCTCATTGGGGTTTCAACATGGCATATCATCTTCTAGTTGGGACGTGGCTCATTGCAGTTTGTGGGACACCATCTGCAGTAGATACACCATGTGGTGTATAAAGTATTGCTTGTATTCACCTCCAAATGTATGTTGGATTCAAGAACAATATTCACCTTCCAGTTTGACATCAAATTTGTATGTGAGATTTGGGAAATGCATTGGATTTATTGCTTGGTTCTATAATTTAGACAAATTTGCCTAGTACAGTTTGCAATAATTCTGATTTTTACTGAATACCTTATTTATTTCAATCTTGTTTCATGGTTGTTGTTCCCTATTCCTTTCTTTGTTATAAAACCATCAAAAACAAACAAACCTTCCTGTACTTTTGTCTAGTTCTACAAGAAAACACAAATAAACAGGAAAACAGATTTAAAACTATAAAATTATAGCAGATCAGCAGAAGAGATCCATCAAGGATCTTTAATTATCATCTGCAAACAAATGGGCAAACCAAGATAGTGAACAAATGGCTAGAAGGATATCTCAGGAACTACGTAACTGGGCAGCAAAGAGCTTGGATAAAATGGTTGCATTTAGGTGAATTCTACTATAATACAACCCATCACATGTCCATTGGGATGACCCCTTTCAAAGCTTTGTATGGGTATGAAGCACCGACATTTGCAAACTTACTTCCGCAAGATAGTCGAGTACCAAGCACACAGGAGTTTGTTCAACAAAGTACGGACATTCTAAAAACTCTTAAAGAGAACATTCAGCAGGCCCAAAATCAGCAAAAGATCTATGCCGACCAGAGGCACACTGAAAGAACCTTTGATGAGGGAGACTTGGTATTCCTAGGACTACAACCATATAAGAAAACTTCAATAAAAAGGAATGGAGTAGAAAAACTAAAACCCCAGTTTTATGGACCATACAAAATATTGAGGAAAATTGGAAAAGTGGCATATGAATTACAACTCCCAAAAGAAAGTAAGATCCACAATGTTTTCATGTCTCCCAACTCAAAAAATAATTGGGAAAACAAATAGAGCCATGTACAGATTACCCCCTTTAAATGATGAGGGGCAATTGGTCTTAGACCCCGAAGTCATCTTGGATACCCAAAAAAGGAAATTAAGCAATAGAACCATCACAAAATACTTAATCCAATAAAGAAATCTACCCAAGGAAGATGCCACATGAGAAAGGGAGGAGACTATTAAATTTCTTGAGGACAAGCAAAATCAAGCGGGGGAGACTGTGATAACCCCTCACCACATAAGTCAAGAACTTTGTATCTAGAAACTATATTTTATGATTAATATAATGAATCCTTTTTTTGTATTAATTAATTATTCCAATAAAATAATCATTATTGACTTTAATTAATGTCTCTTAAGGCAACTTATTTATTATTAAAATTAATTATTCCAATAAAATAATCATTATTAATATCTCTTAAGGAAAAATAGTTATTATTAAAATTAATAATTTTAAGACAATCCTAAATAATGATTAAAAAGGAAAACAAGATTTTCAAAGGAGAATAAAAATACGATAATTCCAAAAGAATGATTCTCTGACTCCAAAATATAATTAAGGAAAATCAAAAGTCGTGACTTTCCCCATAGACACTTGGCCATGTATAAACTAGCAATCGCGAGAGGAATGGAAGGGAGAAAATGGAAAGAAGGAGAAAGGAATGAAGGAGGAAGTATCAAAGGGTATTGTGCTAGCATATACACCAAACACTTGGAGGAAGCAACAATCCAATCAGATCAGGCATGATAGATAGAGAACTCATCTATAGTTTGCACATATGACTCAGCCTCTATCATCATCGACGGTGCAAGCAGGAAGGAAATAATTAGATACATGACACCATACGAAGCACAACCACACATTAAAGGAAGAAACAGTTCTCAATAAAAGAAAACGTGCCTTCTACCATAAATACCAAGTCACAACCTCTATCTAATTTCAAAAGGTATAACAAGAAGGAAATGTTCAGAAATAATGACTAGATGTGAATCATGCCAGTCAGCAAAGAATCAGCAAAAGTTCACTCTTATCAAGCTCTAGTAGGAAGATATGATTCGGGCAGGGGATTAAGCATCACAAGTGCACTTCATCAAAGAATGAGGTCAAAGCTTGTGGAGCAAAGAAGGGAAAGCTTATAAATCCTACCTCCAAAACATCCAACTGATAGAAACATTCATCCATTACGATAGTATAAAAGAATCAGAGAACCGGCTATGAGGTCAGAATATTTCATTTCAAATTAATAGGTTCTAGTCTGAGATACACAGGACGAGGATCATACAAACTTTAAAAGATCAAAAATCCAATCTAAAACAAGCATCAGCACTGAGGCAAAGATCATTTATCTGTGAAGGCCAATATACTAAAATATACAATCATATGCATATGAATGGATGGATACACCATTAGGGTTATCCATAAGACCTAGATTGCAAGAGCTTCTAGGAAGGTTGGATGAATTGAGAATGATTATCCATAGGTCTTAATGAGGGGCCAGATTCTAAAATAATGATACTTAGTGGAGAGTAAGCTTATAATAGCTAAAACCTCCCACAAGAACTAAGCACCAGATCACAACCCATCTTTAAGAAGGAAAATAGTTAGGACTAGAACTTAAGTTATTCTTTAATTAATAAGTAATACTATTTCTTTTGATTCATGATTACACGAAGGTACTAACATCCTTGCAAGTGCAGAATATAGAAGCGGGAAAACCAACCATTAAACAAGGGGAGATTACACCAGATATTTTATTGTCTGCCAACTTCTTTAGAGTCTCTTCCATGAGTTTTTGAGTATCATTGATTTCTGCCTGATTCCTAGCAAGTTCTCTCAATAGTGCCACGAGTTTGGCAGCTGT
Source organism: Cupressus sempervirens (assembly GCA_028749045.1). Lineage (NCBI taxonomy): Eukaryota > Viridiplantae > Streptophyta > Pinopsida > Cupressales > Cupressaceae > Cupressus > Cupressus sempervirens. The sequence continues at coordinate 716,532,717 of CM053789.1, forward strand.
GAGTTTTGATTTGCTGCCATTCTATCAATGGAATGGGTTGTTCTTCTCTTCTAGCCATATACTCTCATTTACTGTCCATAGGCTAGCAAGATCAAAGCTCTGATACCACTATAATGTTTTGTTCCCTATGTTCCCTCTGCGTGAGGATTTGTCTAATTCACAACTCAAATTTTTAACCAAGAGTTAGAGAATTGAGATGGTAGTACACTGTAGGAAGGTACGTACACACGCTATGCCAAGTGAGAGGATAAATACAAAGGTCATACGGTTGATATTTTTGGTCGTACACTAAGCTCCAAATGGGAGGTACAGTGGATGGGTATGGAGTTTACTATACGGTGGGAAGGAATGGATTGTACTATGGGTCGTATGGTGACTATGGGTGAGCAAAAAATGGTGAACGATGGAAACAAGGGATGGCCATACAAAATGGGTGTACTATGTGTGAAAGCAACCATGGGAATTGGTCGTACAATGGTATGAGGATGTCGTACAGCATATACTACAAACCATTGAATGATGGTTGGATCTTATGTGGAGGCCAAGTTGTCTGTACATTCATACAAGTGGGTGTACAAAAGGTAGGGGTGATGCAAGGTAATTAGGTGATGCCACTTAGAATGCAGAATGCAATATATTAAACACAAATAACTTGCAGAAGCTAGAGTTTGAAAAGATGCACACTTGTTACCAAATAGTAATTTCCACATACAAACAATGCTCCGATTTGCCAAATCCGAGCCAAGCAGTACACAGATGGAATAGGGTGAGGGTTTAATCCCACCAAAATTGGAGAGCCAAGTAGGGAAGATCTTTCACTTCTAAAATGGTTAACGATAGAGAATCCCAACAAGAATTCATAGTATAGATAAAATAATCCAAATTGCATGCCTAAGACTACCTACAAGTCATGCTTAAATACCTGTTAGGAAAAAATTTTGAGGGTGTACAAAGATAGCCAACAGCAACACAAACTACGAAAACAAAACAAAAATGGGTCAGAGATATAATAAATCAATTGGCCCATTAACAATAGTTTCATAAATAATTTATTTTATAATGGGAACATTACAATCATCTCTTTGGAATTATCTAAGAAAATATCATGCTATCCTATAAATCTCCAAAAAAAAGGAGTCAAAATTATGTTTATTAATGACGTAGGATTTCATACTATTCAAAGTCTACAATTATTCATCACAGTATCGAATATCATCTCAACAAATCTATTAGTTTGAGTCCTCCAAATTTGTCACTGCATGCATGAAAGACTCTGAAATATTGTTATGCATAGAGATTTCTCTAATCCATTGTTGGTCTTCCCACCTTCGCAACACCAATTATATTCATAATGACAGTTGTCATCTCTTATAGGAATAGCCAAAAAGGAAAATATAATATGATACTATTATGTTAGTTGTGAAGAGTTTGCTCGAGTAAAGTTCCATATGAAGTCTTGCAAGTATTGGTTAACAACAACGCAAGCTTAATGTATGCTTTGAAATAGATAAATAAGGATAAGCATAAAATGTCTAATATAATACAAAAATATATACAACAAATGATTAGAAATATCAATTAGATCTAATTAAAAAATACACATTAGAACTTGAAGATGAAAGTAGATGTTGAGATGACTAGATTCCAATGCTAGGTGCTAATATCATGAAGATGTTTTCACAAGAATCAATATGAGAAATGCTCTGAGAAAAGAGCAATAGAACTATCATCAAAATATGTAATCAAAAGAAGAAAACAAAAGTGTCAAGCACTAGTGACATACGACTTCATAATGCTGTAATTTGTAAAATGTATGACAATTTCTTCTCCTTCTATTAGTGTTGTTTTCCGTAGTATAAAAATTTGTAATCACACCTACATACATCAAACAAACAAAAACATTGTGTTGTATAGGGGCTTGCCTTGCTCAAGCCCCATTTGCTACTCTAACCACACACAAGAAATGATATGATAATATTAAACATATATTAGCAGCGGGTCGAAGCAAAAAATGATAACATAAATTATAACGACTGCCTAAATTGTAAATCCCTTTCTTGCAATCTGTACAAAGTCTTTATAAAGTCCGAAAAATGTTAGTACATGATATGATAAAACTTACAAGTAAAAATATTATTATATTATGCACTTTATACAATCCTCAAACTTATTATCATGATTCATCTTGACTCTCAGTTGAAGAGATAAATGAGGAGGATAAAGATATTCTCCATCCAAGCTTTACAAATGAGAAAGCAATACATTATAATAAAGCTTAAAATTTTATGCACTAAATGGATCAAACAAGCCATCTATGTGAACACATCCACCAAGAGTCCAAAGCCAACATTTCAACAATTAATTTTGGTGCCAAATAGATAATAATTTGAAGTTGAGCACTAGTTATATACAAAGAAAAGACACATAACATGCAGGAGAATAAACAAGTACATGATTAGAATGTTAGCACACAAAATACATTTAACAACTTAAATCAATACACAATATCATTTCCTTAAATTTGAGAATATCAAGAAGAGATGCATAAGTCATTATTAAGTATACCGAACGTGAACATGATGCAAAAACATAGGCGAAAAAGAATATATGAGAGTTAGATAGAAAACCCAAAAAGCATTTTACAAACACACAAAGTAGACATGATGCAAGCATGTAATGCACAAAGCATATATTAAAATTAGGGAGATATCACACAAAACATGGAGTAAATACACAAGTTAGACATGATGCAAGGACGTAACACACAATGCATATATGCAAATTGGGGAGATATGACACAAAACATGGAGAAACTCACACAAAGTAGACATGATACAAACACATAATGCACAAAGCCTAAATGGAAGTAAGGGAAAAAAAAACATCAAGAAAACACTCAAAGCTTGTAAGAAATGAAGAAAACACATAAAAGATCCAAACATATTCTAAAGACATATGACAAGAAAGACAGTAACAAAGCATAGACTAAAAATGATTGGCTTCAATATGCAACATGAAAACAAAAATGTGGCAACTCAAAGGGCCAACCAATGTAGGATAAAGATATAATTTCCAATATAAACCTTAAAGGTAAGAAAATTCACCAGCAAATCTAAGAGAAATCGAGGCTTAGAATCTATTCAATCCAAAATGTCCTTTTTAGGAATTACATAATATTAAAAAGACACACAGACAAAGTAAAGTATATAGACAACATAAATGAAATAGATACAAGTCTAAATCATAATAGATAAATCATATATGAGATGAGAAGAAAACATGCCAAACATGTAAGACAAGTAAAAAAAATGGCATTAAAGTCATTTAACGAGTATATAAAGAAAAACAATACCAAATAAAGCTTTTGATTAGGAGAGGTAATAAAACAAGCATATCTAAACTTCTCTTCATAGAAACTCTATCTGCAAAATACAACAAACACATTGAAGAATATGATGAATGTACAACTTCATTTAGAGAAAATAAAAATACAAAGATACTCAGAGAACATAAAGCATTCAATACACAGGCATGAATTAGACATAGTACAAGCGTGTAAGGCATAAAGCATACATGCAAAAAATGGACAAAACACACAATATAGAAAGGACACAGAAAAAACACACAAAACATGTTATACACAAATAAAACAAACATTGCATGCAAACCAATAAACAAGTATGTAATTAGAAAGTTAGCAAAGCAAAACACATTTCAAAAATTAATCAACATGGTGTCATTTCCAAGAAACTTATAACATAAGGAAGACATGGATAAGGAATAAGGTTTAGAAAATGTAGACATAATGCAAACACATAAGGCACAAAGTATGTATTCAAGTTAGGTAGAAAAAATGAACTTGAAGCTAACACACAAACTAGACATGATGCAAACCTGTCAGGCACAAAGCATATATTCAAGTTAAGGAGAAAACACACAAAACATGGAGCAAACACATAAATCAAGTTAGAAATGAAGAAGTGCATAAAAGATGCAAGGCATATTTTAAACACATAAGACAAGCAAGACAATAAGGAAACAAAGAACACACATGATTATGATACACATAGCAAGAGATTTAAGATTATCATTCTAATTAAGAAGACACATATCACATACACAAAACAAGAAGCAAGGATGTCCAACTCATAAGAGAGGTAAAACACATGGCATGCATGGCATTTAAGACATCTATACAAAAAATGATAGAAAATAGACAGTCATGTTAGTTAGTGAAAATGAGACATTGATATGTAAGTTTCACTTAAACCAATTGTAACCCTCAAATAAATTACACATGTTAAAGAGTTTAATCAATGCACAACACACAAAACCAAATATGACAGCTACGGAAAAACCTCAATAAACTTGGAGCAAACACACAAATCAAGTTAGACATGAAAAACCAAATAAAAGATGCAAGGCATATTTTAAACACATATGACTAAAAAGGCATTAAGGAAATAAAGAACACACATGATTGCGATACACACAAGTTATTAAAGATTATCATTCTGAATCAAAAGGCACATATCACATACACAAAACAACAAGCAAGAATGTCAAACACATAATAGATGTAAAATTCAAGGCATGCATGGCATTGAAGATGTCTATACTAAAAATAATAGAAAATAGACAGTCAAAGTAGTTAGAGAAAATGCGACAATAAAAGTGGCCATTTACGCCTAGTTTCAAATTACTGGCCAAATAACCAAGTCTTTGTTCAAAAGTAACCCTACCCAAAAATTGGAAACATTGTTAAATGCCCAAAAGAGTATCTCAAAATGCTTTTTTTTTAAACCGAACAAGTCTACACAAGAAGTTATCACCACAAAGGCCTATTTGAAGGGCTACTAAATTATAAGCCCAACTTAGAAGGAACTAGTAATGCCCTAGGACCAAGTCATAATATAAGAATTTTTTTATGTTAGAAAGAAGATTTTTGACCCCTTCTAGACCACCTACAGACCTCGTCGATGTATTGATTTATTTTGGTAGCCACATGGAAATATAAGACTGTCGTAAAGGAATGTGCATGGCAATGAATACCCTCGTTATATGCAAGATGGGAAGAAAACATGCAAAACAAGGCATTGTCAAACAAAGAACGTAAGACACAATGAAAACACGCAAAAGATGCAAGGTAGTAAATAAATACAAAAGAGACGCAAGATTATTAGTTATCATAGTCTAAAAATAATTATCATAAACATGGCAAGAGACTAGAATATGTCAATGTGATTCAAAAGAAAAAAGCAAGTTTGGCAACAAGTTATAGGGAGGAACCTAACACTGGACATTGAAGCTACCTTGGCAACAATATAACCATGGGTGTTATCGACTTGAAGCTATTCTAACAAGATCATCTCTTCGGAATGATCTGAGGAAACACTCGTGCTATCTTCTAAATCTCAAGAAAAAACAAGAGGCAAAATTATGATTATTAATGACCTAGGATTTCATACTATTCATAGTTTACAATTATTCATCATGGTATGATATGCCCATCTAAGAAAATCTATTAGTCTGAATCCTCCAAATTTATCACTCCATGCATGAAAGATTTTAAAATATTGTGTTTTATAGGGAGTTCTCTAATCCTATGTTGGTGTTCTCACCTCTGCAACACCAATTATATTCATAATTACAATTGTCTTCTCTAACAGGAATAGAGGAAAAGGAAAATATAATATGGAATTATTACCTTAGGTGTGGAGAATTTGCTTGAGTAAAAATCCATATGAAGTCTTGCAAGTATTAGTTAACAACAATGTAATATTAATGTATGCTATGAACTAGATAAAGAAGGATAAATCAAAAACATCTAACATAATGCAAAAAATATAATACACAAGTATAGAAATATCAGTCGTATCTAATTAAAAGATACACATTAGAACATGGAGATGAAAGTTAAGGTTGAGTTGGCTAGACTCCAATGCTGGCTACTGATATCCTACAAATATTTTCACAAGAATCAATGTGAGAAACACTCCAAGAAAAGAGCAATTGAACTATCATAAAAATATGTACTCGAAAGAAGAATACAAAAGTATTGAGCACTAGCATCATACAAATTTGTACCATTGTAATTTACAAATGTTGGACAATTTCTTCTCCTTCCATAAGAGTCATTTTCTAAAGTATAAAAACTTGTATTCCACACCTACACACGTCAAAGAAAGAAAAACATTGTTTGTATAGGGGCTTGACTTAGTCAAGCCCCTTTTGCTACTCGAACCACATACAAACAATAAAAATGGTAATATTATAAATATGTTATCAGCATGTTGAGGCAAAAATAGATGACATAAATGTTAATGAATGCCTAAATTGTGAATCCCTTTCTTGCAATCAGTAAAAAGTGCTAATAAATTCCTAAAATTGTTACTACACAATATGATAAAACTAACAAGTAAAAATATTATTATATTATACACCTCATACTATCCTCAAATTTATTATCATAATTCACTTTGACTCTTAGTTGAAGAGATAAATAAGAAGGATCAAGAGATTGTCCATCCAAGCTTTAAAAATGAGAAAGCAATGCTTAATTATAAAGCTTAGTATTTTATGCACTACACAAATCAAACAAGCCATCTATGCGGTGGCATCCACCAAAAGTTCCAAGCCAACATTTCAACAATTAATTTTAAAGCAAAATGGATAGGAATTTGAAGTTGAGTGCTATTGTTCAACCATATTTGGCTTCTTGAGTGAATTGGATGCGATCGCCAATATGAATCCTCAAGGTAGAAAAATTCACACATCAATCCAAGAACTATTGAGGTTTAAGAACTAATCAATCTAAAATATCCTTTTCCAGAATCGTACGATAACAAGAAGAGATGCATGGGAAGTGAAGTATACCAACAACATGCATGAAATGAATATGAATCTCATATACGCGAGATAAGAAGCAAGCATGCCAAACACACAAGAGAGATCAAACAAATGGCATGAAAGCCAATTGACATGTGTATTATTAAAACAATACCAAAGAGATATTTTGAGTGAAAGAGGAAATTGAACATAGACATGTAAGGTTATTATCATACAAACTACACCCACAAAATACAACAAACACATTGATGAATATAGTAAATGCATAATGTCATCAAGAGAAAACTAAATATTATGAACACAGATATAGAACACAAAGCATACGATAGACAAATGTGAATGAGACATAGTGCAAACATGTAAGGCACAAAGCATACATGCAAGACATGGGAAAAACACACAAAATATAAAAGACATAGAGCAAACACACAAAGCAAGTTTTAAACAAAGAAAACACACATAACATGCAACACAATCAACAAGTGCATGATTAGAATGCTAAGAGAAAAAACTTTAAGAAATTAGTCAATACAAATTATTGTTTCCCTAGAATTGAGAACATGGAGAAGAGTTGCATAAGGTGTTAAGCATACCCAAATTTGAAGATTAGGCAAACACATAATGCACAAAGCATATATGAGAGAAAAAACACAAAAAGCATGGAGCAAACTCATAAAGTAGACATGATGCAAGCACATAATGCACAAAGGATGTATGCAAATTAGGTAGATATTACACAAAACATGGAGTAAACACACAAAGTAGACATGATGCAAGCACATAACGCACAAAGCATATATGCAAATTAGGGACATATCAAGAAAAGATGCATAAGGCATAAAGTATACCAAAAGTAGACATCATGCAAAGTCAAAAACATATAGCAAAAAGTATGTATGCAAGTTAGGGAGAAAACACCAACTTGGAGAAAACACACAAAGTAGACATGATGCAAATGTATAACACACAAGGCATACATTAAGTTAAGGAGAAAACATGCAAAACATGGAGCAAACACACAAATCAAGTTAAAAATAAAGGAGCACATAAAATATGCAAGGCATATTTTAAACACATAAGACAAGCAAGACAATAAGGAAACAAAGAACACAAATTGTTATGATACACAACAAGAGATTAAAGGTTATCATATTAATTCAAAAGCCACATATCACATAAAAAAACAAGAAGCAAGGATATCCAACACGTAAAAGAGGTAAAACACAAGGCAAGCATGGAATTTAATACATCCATACTAAAAATGATAGAAAACAGAGAGTTAGAGTAGTTAAACAAAATGAGACATTGATATGTAAGCTTCACTTCAAACCAATTGTCCACCTCAAACTAAATTAAACACATTGAAGAGCTTAATCAATGCACAAAACACAAAACCATATGTGCAAGTTGAGGAGAAACCATGCAAAATATGGAGAAAACACACAAATTAAGTTAGACATGAAGAAGCACATAAAAGATGGAAGGCATATTTTAAACATGTAAGACAAGCAAGATAACAAGGAAACTAAGAACACGCATGATTATGATTCACACGGCAAGAGATTAAAGACTATCAACAAGAAGCATGGATGTCAAACACTTAATAGAGGTAAATCACATGGCATGCATAGCATTTAAGACATCTGTACCGAAAAAAGATAGAAAATAGACAGTCAAAGTAGTAAGAAAAAAAATGAGACATTGATATCTAAGCTTCATTTCAAAGCAATTGTCAGCACCAAAATAAATTACACATGTTGAATATTTTTATCAATACATGACATCCAAAAAGGACATTTAGGACATAAGGTATAAAAAAGGAAGACAAGAATCCAACACGACAAACACGCTTAAGGCACAAACCCTACATAGAAGAAATGGAGAAAACACACAAAACAAAGAGGAAACACACAGAAATTAACACAAAAAGAAAACACACAAAAAAAAAGAGGAAACAAAAAAAGAATGTAAGACACAAAGAAAACACGCAAAAGAGGTAAGGCTTAGCGTAAACACATAAGACATTGAAGACATAGAAGACAATTAGGAAACATAGAATGAATATTATTATGATACATATAAAAGAAAATTAGAAATGTCAATCAAATCTAATCAAAAGGTACACATTAGAATCTGGAGATGAAAGTAGATGTTGAGATGACTAGACTCCAATGCTGGGTTCTAATATCCTGAAGATGTTTGCAAAAAAATCAATATGAGAAATGCTCTAAGAAAATAGCAATAGAACTATCATCAGAATATGTAATCAAAAGAAGAATACAAAAGTGTCGAGCACTAGTGACTTATGACTTTATAATGTTGTAATTCGTAAAATGTATGACAATTTCTTCTCCTTCTATAGGTTTTGTTTTCTGTAATATACAAAGTTTTATTCCACACCTACATACATTGAACAAATAAAAACATTGAGTTGTGTAGGGGCCTGCCTTGGTCAAGCCCCTTTTACTACTCTAGACACACAAAAAATGATAATGATAATATTCAAAATATGTTATTAGTGAGTCAAGGCAAAAACAAATAACATAAATGATAATGACTACCGAAGTTGTGAATCCCTTTCTTGTGATCCGCACAAAGTCTTTATAAAATCTGACAAAAGTTAGTACACGATATGATAAAACTTACAGGTAATAATATTAATATATTATGCACTTTATGCACTTTATGCACTTTATACAATCCTCAAACTTATCATCATGATTCACCTTGACTCTCAGTTGAGAGATAAATAAGGAGGATAAAGAGATTATCCATCTAAGCTTTACAAATGAGAAAGCAATATATTATAATAAAGCTTATAATTTTATCCACTAAATAAATCAAACAAACCATCTATGTGATCACATCCACCAAGAGTCCAAAGCCAACATTTCAACAATTGATTTTGGTGCCAAATGGATAAGAATTTGAAGTTAAGCACTAGTTATACACAAAGAAAAGACACAGTGTGTGATTAGAATGTTAGCACACAAAACATTGTAGTTGACAAATTAATCAATACACAATATTGTTTCCTTGAATTTGAGAACATCAAGAAGAGACGTATAAGGCATTATTAAGCATACCCAACATGAACATGATGCAAACACGTAAACCAAAAAGCATATATGAGAGTTAGATACATAAGGAATTATTAAGCATACCCAACATGAACATGACGCAAACACATAAGCCAAAAATCATATATGAGAATTAGATAGAAAACCCAAAAAGCGTTTCACAAACACACAAAGTAGACATGATGCAAGCACATAACACACAAAGCATATGTGCAAATTAGGGAGATATGACACAAAACATGGATTAAATACACAAATTAGACATGATGCAAGGACGTAATGCACAAAGCATATAAGCAAATTAGGGATTTATCATACAAAACATGGAGAAACCACACAAAGAAGACATGATACAAAAACGTAATGCACAAAGCCTAAATGGAAGTAAGGGAGAAAAAAAACATCAAGAAAACACTCAAAGCTTGTAACAAATAAATAGAAAAAAAAAATCCAAACATATTCTAAAGACATAACAGGAAAGACAGTTATCACAAAACATGGAGAAACCACACAAAGTAGAAATGATACAAACACGTAACGCACAAAGCCTAAATGGAAGTAAGGGAGAGAAAAAAACATCAAGAAAACACTCAAAGCTTGTAACAAATAAAGAAAAAAATAAAAGATCCAAACATATTCTAAAGACATGACAAGAAAGACAGTAATGAAGCATAGACTAAAAATGATTAGCTTCAATATGCAACATGAAAACAAATATGTGGTTAGCTAGACAATAAGGAAATAAAGAACACACATTATTACAATACAAACAGCAAGTTATTAAAGATTATCATTTTGAATCAAAAGGCACATATTACATACACAAAACAAGAAACAAGGATGTCAAACACATAACAAATGTCTGTAAAATTCATGGCATGCATTGCATTTAAGAGATCCATACTGAAAATGATAGAAAATAGACAGTCGAAGAAGTTAGAGAAAATGCGACAATAAAACTAGCTAGTTAGGACTAGTTTCAGATTACCAACCAATAACCAGGTCTTTGTTCCATAGTAAATCCATCCACAAATTGGAAGTATTGTTAAATGCCCAAATGGGTATCTCAAAATGCTTTCTATTTAAACCCAACAAGTCTAGACAATAAATTATCCCCACAAAGGCCTATTTGAAGGGCTACTAAGTTATAAGCCCAACTCAGAAGAAACTAGTAATGCACTATGACCAAGTCCTAATATGAGAATTTGATTATGTTAAAAAGAAGGTTTTTCTTCCCTTCTCAACAACCTAAAGACCTTGTTGATGTGTTGATTTATTTTTGCAGCCACACGGAAATATAATATTGTCCTAAAGGAATGTGCATGGCAATGAGTACCCTCATTGATGGGAAGAAAACATGCAAAACAAGGCATTGTCAAACAAAGAACACAAGACACAATGAAAACACACAAAAGATTCAAGGCAGTAAATAAATACAAACGAGACGCAAGACTATTAGGAATCAAGGTCTTAAAATAATTATGATAAACATGGCAAGAGACTAGAATATGCTAATGTGATTCAAAAGCAAAAAGCAAGTTTGGAAACAAGTTAATGGGAGGAACCTAACACACGACAATGAAGCTACCTTGGCAAAAATCTAGCCATGGTTGTTATTGTCTTGCAATTATTCTAACAAGATCATCTCTTTGGAATGATCTTTGGAAACACTCATGCTATCCTCTAAATCTCAAGAAAAAGCAAGATGCAAAATTATGATTATTAATGACCTAGGATTTCATACTATTCAAAGTCTACAATTATCATCGTGGTACAGTATGTCCATCTAAGTAAATCTATTAGTTTGAATCCTCCAAATTTGTCACTGCAAAATATTGTGCTATATAGGGATTTCTCTAATCCTATGTTGGTGTTCCCACATCCGCAACACCAATTATAATCATAATTACAATTGTCTTCTCTAACAGGAATAGAGGAAAAGGAAAATATCATGTGAAATTATTAGCGTAGTTGTGAAGAGCTTGCTTGAGTAAAGATCCATATTAAGTCTTGCAAGTATTAATCAACAACAATGTAATCTTAATCTATGCTATTAACTAGATAAAGAAGGATAAATTGAAAACATCTAACATAATGCAAAAAATATAAAACACAACTATAGAAATATCAATCAGATCAAATGAAAAGATACAGATTAGAACCTAGAGATGAAAGTTGAGGTTGAGTTGGCTAGACTCCAATGCTGGGTGCTAATATCTTGGAGATGTTTTTACAAGAATCAATGTGAGAAATGCTCTGAGCAAATAGCAATGGAACTATCATAAAAACATATAATCAAAAGAAGAATACAAAAGTATCGAGCACTAGTGACATACGAATTTGTAACGTTGTAATTTAAAAATGTAGGACAATTTCTTCTCCTTCCAGAAGTGTTGTTTTTCGACATATAAAAACTTGTATTCCACACCTACACACATCAAAGAAAGAAAAACATTAAGTTGTATAGGGGCTTGCCTTAGTCAAGCCCCTTTTGCTTCTTGAACCACATACAAAAATGAAAATCATAATATTAAACATATGTTATCAGCATGTCGAGGCAAAAATAGATGACATAAATGATAATGAATGCCTAAATTGTGAATCCCTTTCTTGCAATCCATACAAAGTGTTTATAAAGTCCTAAAAATGTTACTACACAATATGATAAAACTAACAAGTAAATTTATTATTATATTACTCACCTCATACAATCTTCAAACTTATTATCATAATTCACTTTGAGTCTCAGTTCAAATCAAACAAGCCATCTATGCGGTAGCATCCACCAAAAGTTCAAAGCCAACATTTCAAAAATTAATTTTGGAGCCAAATGGATAAGAATTGAATTTAAGTGCTAGTGTTCAACCATATTTAGCTTCTCGAGAAAATTGGATGCGATTGCCAATATGAATCCCCAAGGTAGTAAAATTCACAGGTATATTCAAGAACTATCGAAGTTTAAGAACTACTCAATGTAAAATGTCCTTTCCTGCAATCTCACAATATTAAGAAGAGATGCATGGGAAGTGAAGTATACCAACAATGTGCATGAAATGGATATGAATCTCATTTATGCAAGATGAAAAGCAAGCATGCCAAACACACAAGAGAGGTCAAACAAATGGTGTGAAAGCCAATTGACTTGTGTGTATTATTTAAACAATAGCAAATAGAGGTTTTGAGTCAAAGGGGTAATGGAACATAGACATGTAAGATTATTTTCATAAAAACTACACCCACAAAATACAACAAACACATTGATGAATATACTAAATACACAATGTCTTCAACAAAAAACTAAATATTATGAAGACAAATATAGAACATAAAGCATACGATAGACAGATGTCAATGAGACATAGTGCAAATGTGTAAGCTACAAATTATACATGCATCACATGGGAAATACACATAAAATAGACAAGACACAAAACAAACACACAAAGCAAGTTTTACACACAGAAAACACACATAACATGCAAGACTATTAACAATTGCATGATTAGAATCCTAGCACGCAAAACAAATTTAAGAAATTAATCAATACAAATTATTATTTTCCTAAAACTGAGAACATGGGGAAGAGATGCATAGTAGAGCAAACACACAAAGCAAGTTTTACACAAAGAAAACACATGTAACATCCAAGACAATAAACAAGTGCATCATTAGAATGCTAGCACAAAAAAAAAAATTTAAGAAATTAATCAATACAAATTATTGTTTCCCTGAAATTGAGAACATGGAGAAGAAATGCATAATGCATTAAGCATATCGAAGGTGAACATGTGAACATCAGGCAAACACATAAGGCACAAAGCATATATGAGACAGAGAAAACACAAAAAGTATGGAGCAAACTCACAAAGTAGACATGACGCAAGCATATAATGCATAATGGATATATTCAAATTAGGTAGATATTACATAAAACATGGAGTAAACACACAAAGTAGACATGATGCAAGCATGTAACACACAAAGCATATATGAAAGTTAGGGAGATATCAAGAAAAGATGCATAAGGCATAAAGTATAGCCAAAGTATAGATGATGCAAAGTCAAAAAAATATGGTACAAAGTATGTATACAAGTCAAGGAGAAAACACAAACTTGGAGCCAACACACAAAGTATACATGATGCAAACCCATAACACATAAGGCATACATTAAGGAGAAAACACGCTAAATATGGAGGAAACACACAAATCAAGTTAAAAATAAAGGAGCACATAAAATATACAAGGCATTTAAACACATAAGACAATAAGGAAACAAAGAACACACATGATTATGATACACACTACAAGAGATTAAAGGTTATCATTCTAATTCAAAAGCCACATATCACAGACAAAAAATAAGAAGCAAGGATATCAAAACCGTAAGAGAGGTAAAACACACAGCAAGCATGGCATTTAAGATGTCCATACTGAAAATGATAGAAAACAAAGAGTTAGAGTAGTCAAACAAAATGAGACATTGATACGTAAGCTTCACTTCAAACCAATTGTTCGCCTCAAAATAAATTACACACGTTAAAGAGTCCAATCAATGCACAAAACGCAAAACCATATATGCAAGTTAAGGAGAAACCACAAAAAATATGGAGCAAACACACAAATTAAGTTAGAAATGAAGAAGCACATAAAAATGCAAGGCATATTGTAAACACGCAAGACAAGCAAAATAACAAGGAAACAAAGAACACACATGATTATGATTCACACGGCAAGAGATTAAAGATTGTCATTCTAATTAAAAAGGCACATATCACATACACAAAACAAGAACCATGGATGCCAAACACTTAACAGAGGTAAATCACATGGCATGCATAGCATTTAAGACGTCTATACTGAAAATGATAGAAAACAAAAAGTCCAAGTAGTAAGACAAAATGAGACAATGATATGTAAGCTTCATTTCAAAACAATTGTCTGCAAAAAAATTAATTACACACATTGAAGAGTTTAATCAATACACGGTGTTCAAAAAGGACATTTAGGACATAAGGTATATACAGAAAATAGGGAGAAAACACACAAATCAGAGAGGAAACACACAGAATTTAAGAAACAAAGAAAACACAAAATAGAAAGGAAACACACAAAAAATGTAAGACACAAAGAAAACACACAAGAGGTAAGGTATACCATAAATAAGGTGGATAAAGAGATTGTCCATCCATATTTTTCAAAATGAGAAAGCAATACATTATAATAAAGCTTATAATTTTATGCACTAAACAAATCAAACAAGCCATCTATGCGATTACATCCACCAAAATTTCAAAGCCAACATTTCAAAAATTAACTTTGGTTCCAAATGGATAAGAAATTGTAGTCCAGCATTAGTTTTCGACCAAATTTTGCTTCTCTAACAATTTGGATGCAATTGCCAATATCGATCCCCAAGGTAGGAAAATTCACATGTCAATCCAAGAACTATCGAGGTTTAAGAACTACTCAATCTAAAATGTCCTTTCCCGAAATTGAACGATATCAAGAAGAGACCCATTGGAAGTAAAATATACAGACAATGTACATGAAATTGTTATGAATCTCATATATGCAAGAGGAGAAGCAAGCATGCTAGACACACAAGAGAGGTCAAACAAATGGTATGGAAGCCAATCAACATGTGTATTATTAAAACAATAGCAAATAAAGATTTTCAGTCAAAGAGGTAATGGGACATAGATATGGAAGGTTTTTTCATACAAATTGCACCAACAAAATACAACGAACACATTGAATAATATAGTGAATGCATAATGTCATAAAGAAATAAATATAAATTATGAAAGACAAATATAGAGCATAAAGCATTCAATAGACAAACGTGAATTAGACATAATGCAAATGAGTAAGGCATAAACCATACATGCAAGACATGGAAAAAACACTAAAAATAGATAAGACACAGATATAACAATAATAAAAACATGTAAGACAAAAAACATACCTACAAAAAATGGAGAAAACACTCAATATAGACAACACATAGAGAAAACACGCAAAACATGTTATACACAAAGAAGACACACATTGCATGCAAAACAATAAAAAAGTATGTAATTACAAAGTTAGCAAAGCAAAACACATTTCAAACATCGATCAATACATTGCCACTTCCAAGAAGCTTATAACTCGGCATAGAGATGGATAAGGCATATAGTATAGAAATGATGCAAACACATAAGGCACAAAGTATGTATGCAAGTTAGGTAGAAAACATGAACTTGGAGCCAACACACAAAGTCCACATGATGCAAAGCTATAAGGCATAAAGCATATATTCAAGTTAAGGAGAAAACACACAAAACATTGAGTGAACACACAAATCAAGTTAGAAATGGAGAAGCACATAAAAGATGCAATGCATATTTTAAACACACAAGAAAATCAAGACAAAAAGGAAATAGAGAACACACATGATTATGATACACACAGCAAGAGATTAAAGATTATCATTCTAATTCAGAAGGCACATATCACACTCACAAAACAAGAAGCAAGGATGTTGAACTCATAAGAGAGGTAAACACGTGGCATGCATGGCATTTAAGATGCCTTATTGAAAATGATAGAAAATAAACAGTCAAAGTAGTCAGAGAAAATGAGACATTGATATGTAAGCTTCACTTCAAACCCAATGTCAGCCTCAAAATAAATTAAACACGTTGTAGAGTTTAATCAATGCACAACACGCAAAACCATAAATGGAAATTATCCCCGCAAAGACCTATTTAAAGAGCTACAAGTCTACATAAGAAGTTATCCCCACAAAGGCCTATTTGAAGGGCTACTAAGTTATAAGCCCAACTCAAAAGGAACTAGTAATGCCCTATGACCAAGTCCTAATACAAAAGTTTGATTATGTTAGAAAGAAGGTTTTGGTCCCTTTCTGCACCACCTATAGATCCCATTAATGTGTTGATTAATTTGGGTAACCATGTGGAAATATATGACATTTGTAAGGGAATGTGCATGGCAATGAATACCCTTGTTATATGTAAGATAGGTGTTTTCACATAAAGAACGTGAGACACAATGAAAACACACAAAAGATGCAAGGCTAAAATAAATACAAAAGAGATATAGGACTATTAGGAATCGTAGTCTTAAAATAATTATGATAAACATGGCAAGAGAGTAGAATATGCGAATGTGATTCAAAAGAAAAAGGCAAGTTTTGCAACAAGTTATAAGGAGTAACCTAACACAAAATGTTAAAGCTAGCTTGGCAACAATCTAGCCATGGGTTTTAGTGTCTTGAAGCTATTCTAAAAAATTCATCTCTTTGGAATGATCAAAGGAAACACTACTGCTATCCTCTAAATCTCAAGAAAAAACAACACATGAAATAATGATTATTAACGACCTAGGATTTCTTACTATTCAAAGTCTACAATTATTAATCGTGGTATGGTATGTCCATCTATGCAAATTTATTAGTTCGAATACTCTAAATTTGTCATTGCATGCATAAAAGACTCTAAAATATTGCATTGTAAAGGGATTTCTCTAATCCTATGTTGGTGTTCCCACCTCCGCAACACCAATTATAATCATAATTACAATTCTCTTCTCTTACAAGAATTAAGGAAATATAATATGAAATCATTACCTTAGTTGTGAAAATCTTGCTTGAGTAAAGATCCATATAAATTCTTGCAAGTATTAGCTACCAAAAACATAACTTAATATATGCTATGAATTGGATAAAGAAGAATAAACCGAAAACATCTAACATAATGCAAAAAATATAAAACACAAGTATAGAAAGATAAATCAGATCTAATTGAAAGATATACATTGGAACCTAGAGATGAAGGTTGTAGTTGAGTTGGCTATACTCCAATGTTGGGTGTTGATATCTTGCAGATGTTTTCACAAGAATCAATGTGAGTAACACTCTAAGCAAAGTGCAGCGGAACTATCATAAAAATATGTAATCAAAAGAAGAATACAAAAGTATCAATCACTAGTGACATATGAATTTACAACATTGTAATTTTTAAATTGTATAATAATTTCTTCTCCTTCCATATGTGTTGTTTTTCGAACTATAAAAACTTGTATTCCACACCTACACACATCAAAGAGAGAAGAACATTGTATAGTAAAGGGGTTTGCCTTAGTCAAGCCCATTTTGCTACTCAAACCACATACAAAAAAATTAAAATGATGAAACACACAAAGTAGACATGATGCAAACCCTTAAGGCACAAAGCATATATTCATGTTAAGGAAAAAACACACAAAAAATGGAGCAAACACACAAATCAAGTTAGACATGAAGAAGCACATAAAAGATGCAAGACAAATTTTAAACACATATGACAAGAGAGAAAATAACAAAACAAAGAACACACATGATTATGATATACACAACAAGAGATTGAAGATTATCATTCTAAATCAAAAGGCACATATCACATACACAAACCAAGAAGCAAGGATGTTGAACAAGTGAGAGAGCTAAAACTTATGCCATGCATGGCATTTAAGGCATATATACTGAAAATGATAGAAAATAGACAGTCAAAGTGGTTAGAGAAAATGAGACATTGATGTGTAAGCTTCACTTCAAACCAATTGTCAACCCCAAATAAATTACATACATTGAAGAGTTTAATCAATGCCAATACACAAAACCATATATGCAAGTTAAGGAGAAACCATGCAAAAAATTGAGCAAACAAACAAATGAAGTTCGACATGGAAATACATATAAAAGATGCAAGGCATATTTTAACAACCTAAAACTAGCAAGACAATAAGGAAACAAAGAACACATATGATTATGATACACACAACAAGAGACTAAATATTATCATTCTAATTCAAAAGGCACATATCACATACACAAAACAAGAAGCAATAATGTTAAACATGTAACAGAGGTAAAATCAATGGCATGCATGGCATTTAAGATGTTTATACTAAAAAAGATACAAAAGAGACAGTCGTAGTAGTTTGAGAAAATGAGACATTGATATGTAAGTTTCACTTCAAACCAAGTTTCAGCATCAAAATGAATTACACACATTAAATAGATTAATCAATACACAGCGTGCAAAAAGGACATTTAGGACATAAGGTACAAACAAAGAAGACAACAATCAAACACGATGAAGACAAGTAAGGCACGAACCCTATATAGAACATAGGGAGAAAATACACAAAACAAGGAGAATGTAAGACACAAAGAAAACACACAAAAGAGGTAAGGCATAGTGTAAGCACATAAGTCATGGAAGACATCGAAGACAATTAGGAAACATAGAATGAAAATTACTATGATACCTATAGAAGAAGATTGCCAAAAGATGAAACCAGATAGGAGAATGAGACATCAGGAGGAACCTTGCGTAGAAAGTTGAAGTTGACTTCGCAACAATCCAGCAATATGCACTATTGTCATGAAGCTATTCTAAAATTAGCAAAAGAACAAATAAGATAAATAGTAATGATTACCTAGATTATGGATACCTTTCTTATGCTCTGTACAAAATGTTTATAAAGTCCAACAAATATTAGTAAATGAGATGATGGAAAGTAACAATATTACTAGATTATAGAAGGTAAAGCACTCTATAATATCCTTACAATTATTACATGAAGGTCTTTGACTTATTTCTGGAGAAAAAAAAATAGATTAAATAGATGGTCTTTGAATTATCCATTTCTTATGCTCTGTACAAAATACATGATGCAAGGGCATTAGGAGCCTCATAAAATGCATCGTTCTCATTGTTTTGGTTTGTAAGTTCAGTATATGTTTTTGAGTGTATTGGCAATGAATTTGATGAATGATACTCTCATTTTTCAATGTATTTCTCATGTTTTTTAGGGTTTGAATCATAAACTATCCTTTGAGGCACCTCCAACGATTGAACATTTCTATAAATCAGTGGAATGACGAATCTTTGGATGTATTTTATGTTACATAAGTTTGCAAGAGCAAGTGTGTGTGCTAGAGACCATCTTTAGATGCCCTAGCCTACTAACTTCATGTACTAGAGTTGTTTTGGATAGGTAGACTAAGGTTTTGACAAATGGGTGAGTTGATAAGGGTACCAAGAGTTGGAAATTGTGGATTCAAACCATATGTGACATGGCTAACGATTAAGAATAAAGTTTGGAAGTTTGGAGTGAAGAAATTGAATACTTGCACGTAAAAGTGGCTTAATTAGAGTTGGAAATTGTGGATTCAAACCATATGTGACATGGATAAGGATTGAGAATGAATTTTGGAGTGAAGAAATTGAATACTTTCACGTAAAAGTGGCCCAATTAGGCCTAGTTTCATATTACCAGCCAAATACCCAAGTTTTTGTTCAAAGTAACCCCATCCACAAATTGGATATATTGTTAAAAACCCAAAAGGGCACCTCAAAATGTTTTCCATTTAAACCCAAAAAATCTACACAAGAAGTTATCCCCACGTAGGCATATTTGAAGGGCTACTAAGTTATAAGCCCAACTCTAAAGGAACTAGTAATGCCCTAGGATCATGTCCTAATATGAGCATTTGATTATGTTAGAAAGAAATTTTTTGTCCCCCTCTGCACCACCTACTGATCTCATCAATGTGTCGCTTAATTTCAACAACCACGTGGAAATCTATGACTATCATAAAGGAATGTGCATGGCAATGAATACCCTCATTATATGCAAGATCTTAAGAAAACACGCAAATCAAGGCATCGTCACAAAAAGAACGTAAGATACAATGAATACACATGAAAGATGCAAGGTGGTAAATAAATACATAAGAGATGCAAGCCTATTAGGAATCATAGTCATAAAAGAATTATGATAAACATGGCAAGAGACTAGAAAATGCTTATGTGATTCAAAAGCAGAAAATAAGTTTGGCCACAAGTTATAAGGAGGAACCTAACACAAGATCTTGCAACTATCTTGGCACCAATCTGACCATGGGTGCTAGTGTCTTGAAGCTGTTCTAACAAGATCATTTCTTCAGAATGGTCTAAGGAAACATTGGTGCTATCCTCTAAATCTCAAGAAAAAATAATAGGAAAAATTATGATTATTAACGACCTAATATTTCATACTATTCAAAGTCTACAATTATTCATCGTGGTATGGTATGTCCATCTAAACAAATCTATTAGTTTGAATCCTCCACATTTGTTACTACATAAATAAAAGACTTGTGTTGGCTAGGCAAACTAAGGGTTTGATAAATGGGTGAGCTGATAACAGTACCAAGAGTTCAAAATTGTGGATTCAAACCACATATGACATGGCTAAGGCTCGGGGATGAAGTTTGGAATTTTGGAGTAAAAAATTCAATACTTTCTCGTAAAAGTGGCTTAATTAGGCCTACTTTTAGATTACCGGCCAAATAACCAGGTCTTTGTTCCAAAGTAAACCCATCCACAAATCAGATATATTGTTAAATGCCCAAACGGGTATCTCAAAATGCTTTTCATTTAAACCCAAGAAGTCTACACAATTAATAATCCCAAATCTGAAGGAACTAGTAATGCCCTCTGACCAAGACCTAATATGGGAGTTTGATTGTGTTAGAAAGAAGGCTTTGGTCCCCCACTACACCACCTACAAGCCTTGTTAATGTGTTGATTAATTTGGGTAACCACATGGAAATATACAATTGTTGCCAAAGAATGTGCATGGAAATGAATACCCTTATTATATACAAGATAGGAAAAAAAACATGCAAAATGAGGCATTGTCACACAAAGAACATAAGACACAATGAAAACACACAAAAGATGCAAGGCAGTAAATAAATACATAAGAGACACAAAACTATTCAAAATTGTAGTTTTAAAATGATTACAATAAACATGGCAAAAGACTAAAACATGCTAATGTGATCCAAAAGTAGAAAGCGAGTTTGGCAACAAGTTATAGGGAGGAACCTAACACAAGACGTTGAAGCTAGCTTGCCAACAATCTAGCCATGGGTGCTAGTGTCTTGAAGCTATTCTAACAAGATCATCTCTCTGGAATGATCTGAGGAAACACTCATGCTATCCTATAAATCTCAAAAAAAAATAAGCAAAATTATGTTTATTAATGACCTAGGATTTCATACTATTCAAAGTCTACAATTATTCATCGCAGTACAGTATGTCCATCTAAACAAATTTATTAGTTTGAATCCTCCAAATTGCATGCATGAAAGACTCTTAAATATTGTATTGTACGAGGATTTCTCTAAGCCTATGTTGGTGTTCCCACCTCCTCAACACTAATTAAAGTCATAATTACAATTGCCTTCTCATATAGGAATGGAGGAAGAGAAATTTATAATATGAAATTATTACCTTAGTTGTGAAGAGTTTGTTAGAGTAAAGTTCCATATGAAGTCTTGCAAGCATTAGTTAGCAATGTAAGTTTAATATATGCTATAAAATAGATAAAGAAGGATAAACTGAAAATGTCTAACATAATGCAAAAAATAGAAAACACAAGTATAGAAATATAAATCAAATTTAATTAAAAGATACACATTAGAACCTGGAGATGAAAGTTGAGGTTGAGTTGGCTAGACTCCAATGTTAAGTGTTGATATCCTAAAGATAATTTCACAACAATCAATATGAGAAACACTTTGAGATAAGCGCAGTGGAACTATCATCAAAACATGTAATCAAAAGAAGAAAACAAAAGTATCGAGCACTAGTGACATACGAGTTTATAATGTTGTAAGCTATAAAATGTATGACAATTTATTTTGCTTCCATATGTGTTGTTTTCTGTAGTATAAAAACTTCTATTCCTCAACCACACACATCAAAGAAAGAAAGAAAATGTTTTTCATAGGGGCTTGCCTTGGTCAAGCCCCTTTTGCTACTGAAACCACATACAAAAAAAAAAACAAAGATAATATTAAACAAATGTTATCAGCAAGTTGAGGCAAAAATAGATAACATAAATGATAATGACTACCTAAATTGTGAATCCCTTTCTTGCAATCCTTACAAAGTATTTTTAAAGTCCAACAAATGTTAGTAAACGATATGATAAAACTTACAAGTAAAAAATATTACTATATTAGCACCTCATACAATCCTCAAACTTATTATATTGATTCACTTTGAACCTCAAGCGTAGAGATAAATAAAAAGGATAAAGTGATTGTTCATCTAAGCTTTTCAAATGAGAAAGCAATACATTATAATAAAGCTTATAATTTTATGCACTAAACAAATCAAAAAAACCATCTATGCCATCACACCCATCAAAATTCCAAAGCCAACATTTCAATGATTAATTTTGGAGCCAAATAGATAAGAATGTGTAGTTGAGCGCTAGTGTTCGATGATATTTGGCTTCTCAAATGAACTGGATGCTATCGCCAATATGAATCCCACAGGTATGACAATTCACATGTCAATCCAAGAACTATCAAGGTTTAAGAACTAATCAATCTAAAAAATCCTTTCCCGAAATTGCATGATATTAAGAAGAGACACATTGGAATTGAAGTATACTGACAACATGCATGAAATAGATATGAATCTCATTTATGTGACATGAGAAGCAAGTATGCCAAACACACAAGAGAGGTCAAACAAATGGCATGAAAGCCAATTGACATGTGTATTATTAGCAAATGGAGATTTTGAGTCAAAGAGGTAATGGGACATAAATGTGTAAGGTTATTTTCATACAAACTGCACCCTCAAAATACAACAAACACATACAAGGATATAGTGAATGCACAATGTCATCAAGTAAAAATTATAAATTATAAAGATAGATATAGGATATAAAGCATATGATAGACTGACATGAATGAGACATAATGCAAACACGTAAGGCACAAAAAATACATGCAAGACATGGAGAAAACACACAAAATAGACAAGACACAAAGCAAAAACACAAAGAAAATTATACACAAAGAAAACACACGTAACATGCAGGACAATCAACAAGTGCATGATTAGAATCTTAGTAGACAAAGCACATTTAAGAAATTAATCGATACACAATATCATTTCCCTGAAATTGAGAACATGAAGAAGATATGCATAAGGCATTAAGCATACCCAACCTGAACATGAGGCAAACACATAAGGCACAAAGCATATATGAGAGTTAGAGAGAGAACACAAAAAGCATGGACCAAACACACAAAGTAGACATGATCCAAGTGCATAATGCACAAAGGATATATGCAAATTAGGGAGATATCACACAAAAAATGGAGTAAACACACAAAGTAGAAATAATTCAAGGATGTAACGCACAAAACATATATGCAATTTAGGGAGATGTCACACAAAATATGGCGAAAATACAAAAAGTAGACATGATGCAAACATATAGAGCACAAAGCCTAAATGCAAGTAAAGGAGTGAAAACAAACATGGATCGAACACTCAAAGCATGTAAGAAATGAAGAAAACACATAAAATATTGAAAACATATTTTAAACACCTATGACAACAAAGTCAATAAGGAAGCATAGACTAAAACTGATTGGCTTCAATACACAACATGCAAACCAATATTTGGCTTCTAAAAGGGCCAAGAAATGCAGGATATAGATATGATTTCTAATATGAAGCCTAAACATAAGAAAATTCACATGTGAATCCAAGAGCAATCGAGGCTTAGAAATTGTTCAATCCAAAATGTTCGTTTGGGAATTACATAATATTAAAAAGACACGCATAGGAAGTAAAGAATATAGAAATCATCCATGAAATAGATATGAATTTGAATCATGATAGAAAAATCATATATACGAGATGAAAAGAAAACATCCCAAACATGCAAGACAAGTAAAACAAATGGCGTGAATGTCATTAAATGAGGATATACTAAAAAATGATAGCAAATAAAGCTTTTGAGTCAAAGAGATAATGATACAAACATGATATGATCAACCTAAAACTAAGATATTGAAGAATATGATCAATGTGTGATGTCATTTAGAGGAAATAAAAATACCAAGACACTTGGAGGACATTAAGCATTCAATAGATAGGCACAAATTAGACATAATACAAGTTCGTAAGGCTCAAAGAATATGTGCAAAACATGGAGAAAACACACAATATAGAAAAGACATAGAGAAAACACACAAAACATGTTTTACACAAAGAAAACACACATTGCAGGCAAAATCTAATTAGAAAGTTAGCAAACAAAACACATTTAAGAAATTAATCAATATGCTATCAGTTCCAAGAAACTTATAACATCAAGCAAAGATGAATAAGGCATAAAGTATAGCCAAAGTAGACATAAGGAAAACACATAAGGCACAAAGAATGCATGCAAGTTAGGGAGAAAATGTGAACTTGGAGCCAACACACAAAGTAGACATGATGAAAACGTGTAAGGCACAAAACATATATTCAAGTTAAGGAGAAAACATGCAAAACATGGAGCAAACACACAAATCAAGTTAGACATGAAATCAATTTAAATTGTTTGGTTTGTTAATCTGCTTCCATTTTCTTCTAATCTTGTCAATTTTTATTGGTTTTTTTTAAGATATTGTATTTTCTCCGAAAACTAGTCAAAACCTTGCCTAGGAAAACTAGCAAGTAGAGAAAAAAATACAATTATATTCTCCACTTGTAGAAAATTATCAAAATGGGAGGAAACATTTGTCCATATGTCTTTCACCTGACTGAGATTTGTAGGTGCTGAAACAGAGATTGCACGTGCTTTAATTGATTGTAAGTCTGATTTTCTAGATATATCAAACTATCTACACAGTTGTATGGCAAGTTTGGAGGGAAGAAGGCATGGAGCTAAATTTTTGTGATTGAGGAATCTATTAGGAGTGTGCAGGAGACCAAACAGATATGTCCCAATGTGTGTTTGACATTGGTATGGTGCTTGAAACCCAATATGCAAGGACTGTCACATTAAAATAAACATGATCCCAATAGTGCAGCAATTAAAAATTTAATAAATAAGCCTAAAAGTGTTCAAAGATTATGTTCTCTATTGGGAAAGGGTCTTAGAAGGTCCTATTAGTGCAGGTGCACCTAGTGAATTTCTCACTCCATGAGGCCATTCTAGCAAAATTAAATTCATTTTTTCATTTTGGTCATGGGATAAGGTCTTTTAGGCTACTTTGTGTTTGAATTGCTCAATCTAGACTCTTAGGATGTCATTTGTAAAAAGTTGTAGTAAACTTTTAAAAGTTTCTTAGCAAGATTTTCTTGCAAATGTTGGCATAATGGACACACATCAGTTTTCAGTTAATTAAAATTCGAATGGAAGTTATAACTCTTGGAGATGATGGGTTAACATGTAAATTCCTTGTGTCATCCACCAAGTGAGTATTGGATGTGATTTAAATGGTGAAAGTAACAAAATTATCTGTAATTTCCTGCAGGTCTCTAATTTCCTCACTGTTGGACTGCTTTGCACAGTCGGTTACGGCTTGAAATTGAGAATATAAACAAAAGATGCATAAGGCATTAAGCATACTAAATGTGAACAGGAGGCAAACACATATATGAGAGTTAGAGAGAAAACACAAAAAGCATGGAGCAACCTCACAAAGTAGACATGATGCAAGCACATAACGCACAAAGCATATATGCAAATCAGATACATATTACACAAAATATGGTGTAAACCCATAAAGTAGATATGATGCAAGCATGTAACGCACAAAGCATATATGCAAATTAGGGAGATATCACACAAAACATGCAGCAAAAAAACATAGTATACATGATGCAAACACGTGACACACAAATCCTAAATGCAAGTAAGGGAGAAAATAAAACATGAAGCAAACACTCAAAGCATGTAAGAATGAAGAAAATGCACAAAACATTCAAGACATGCTTTAAACACATTGTAAGAAAGATAGTAAGGAGGCATAGACTAAAATCATTGGCTTCAATACACAACATGCAAAAACCAATATTTGGCTTCTCAAAGGGCCAAG
This sequence comes from Cupressus sempervirens, assembly GCA_028749045.1. Classification (NCBI taxonomy): domain Eukaryota; kingdom Viridiplantae; phylum Streptophyta; class Pinopsida; order Cupressales; family Cupressaceae; genus Cupressus; species Cupressus sempervirens. The sequence continues at coordinate 716,559,584 of CM053789.1, forward strand.
CAACATAGGATATAGATACATATTCTAGTACTTAAAATGGAGGTAAGAAAATTCACATACGAATCCAAGAGCAATCGAGGCTTAGAAACTGTTCAATCAAAATTGTCCTTTTCGAGAATTACATAATATTAAGAAGACACGCATAGGAAGTAAAGTATACAGAGAACATACATGAAATATATATGAATCTGAATCATAACAGAGAAGTCATATATGTGATATGAGAAGAAAACATCCAAAACATGCAAGACAGGTAAAACAAATGGCATGAAAGCTATTTAACGAGTATATAATGAAAAACCATAGCAAATAAAGGTTTTGAAGCCAAGAGGTAATGACACAAACATATCTAAGCTTCTCTTTACACAAACTCCATCCTCAAAATACAAAAAACACATTAAAGACACTTATAGGACATAAAGCATTCAATAGACAGGCATGAATTAGACATAATAAAAGTGTGGAAGGCACAAAACACACATGCAAAAAATGGAGAAAACCACAATATAGACAAGGTGCAAAGAAAACACACAAAATCTATTATACACAAAGAAAACACAAATTGCAGGCAAAACAATCAACAAGCTGTAAGTAATTAGAAAGTTAGCAAACAAAACACATTTAAAAAATTAATCAATACACTGTCATTTCTAAGAATCTTATAACATCAAGAAAAGATGCATAAGACATAAAGAATAGCCAAAGTAGACATGATGCAAAAAAATACTACACAAAGCATTTATGCAAGTTAGAGAGAAAATAGGAACTTGGAGACAACACACAAAGTAGGCATGATGCAAACCCATAACACGCAAAGAATACATTAAGTTAAGCAGAAAACACGGAAAACATGGAGCAAACAAAAAAATAAAGTAAAAAATAAAGGAGCACATAAATATGCAAGGCATATTTTAAATACATAAGACAAGCAAGACAATAAGGAAACAAAGAACACAAATGACTATGATACACACTGCAAGAGATTAAAGATTATCATTCTAATTCACTTCAAACCAATTGTCTGCCTCAAAATAAATTGTACACACGTTGAAGAGTTTGTTTAATACACAAAACACAAAACCATATATGCAAGTCAAGGAGAAACCATGCAAAATATGGAACAAACATGAAAATTAAGTTAGATATGAAGAAGCACATAAAAGATGCAAGGCATATTGTAAACACATATGACGAGCAAGATGACAAGGAAACAAAGAACATGCATGATTATGATTCACAGGGCAAGAGATTGAAGATTATCATTCTAATTAAAATTTCACATATCACATACACAAAGAAAGAAGCATGGATTTCAAACATGTAACAGAGGTAAATCACATGGCATGCATAGAATTTTAGATGTCTATACTGAAAATGATAGAAAACAGATGGTCAAAGTAGTAAGAGAAAATAAGACATTGATATGTAAGCTCCATTTCAAACCAATTGCTGGCATCAAAATAAACTACACACATTGAAGAGCTTAATCAATACATGACATGCAAAAAAGGACATTTAGGACATTAGGTATAAACAAGGAAGACAAGAATCAAACATGATGAACACACATAAGGCACAAACCCTATATAGAAGATAGGGAGAAAACAATAAAAACAGAGAGAAAACACACACAAAGAATGGAAGACACAAAGAAAACACACAAAATAGAGAGGAAAAACACAAAGAATGTAAGACACAAAGAAAACACATAAAAGAGGTAAGGCATAGTGTAAACACATAAGGCATGGAAGGCATGGAAGACAATTAGGAAACATAGAATGAAAATTATTATGATACATATAAAAGAAGATTAGAGATTGCCTAAAGATGAAAGCATATATGAGAATGAGACATCGGGGGAACCTAGTGCAGAAAGTTGAAGCTGACTTTGCAGAAACCCAGAAATATGCGCTATCGTCAAGAAGCTATTCTAAAATGAGCGAAAAAAATAGATATGATAAATGGTAATGATTACCTAGGTTATGGATCCCTTTCTTGTGCTCCGTACAAAATTTTATAAAGTCCAACAAATGTTAGTGCACTAGATGATGGAAATAATAAGTAACAATATTAGTAGATTACATAAGGAAAACCACTCTATAATATCCTTACAATTATTACATGATGGTCTTTGAATTATTGCTTGAGAAATAAATAAGGGGATTCAATAAATAGTCCATGCAAGCTTCTCTAATGACAAAGCAATGCATGATGCAGGGGCATAAGGAGCCTCATGACATGCATTGTTGTCATTATTTTAGTTTGTAAGTGAGTAAATGTTTTTATGTGTAATAAGGTACTTTATGTCCACTTGGGACCATGTTGATCTAGTCTAGAAAGTTTTGAGTTGATTGATCAAGTAATGTAAAAGTTGCAAAATTTGTTGTGGTGTTGCTAAAGAAGTTGTAAACCAACTTAACAAGAATTGTCAAAAAAAAATTCTTGTTAATAAAATGTGTAGATGGATAAGTTGGCACAGTTGATATGAAGGAAAACATACAAATACAAACTTCTAACTCACACTCCAGGTTGGAGACTTACTGGTGATGAATTTGATGAATGATACTCTCATTTTTCAATGAATTTTTCATATTTGTGACTAATATTTTGCTTTGTATGAACCCTAAGATCCATATTATGTTATGAAATCGATTTGAATTGTTTGGTGTGGTAATCTTCTTTCATTTTCTTCTAATGTGGTCAATTTTTATTGGTTATTTTTTAAGATATTGTATTTTCTCTGAAAACTAGTCAAAACCTTGCCTAGGAAAACTAGCAAGTGGAGAAAAATGTAAACTTATAATCTGCACTAGTAGAAAATTATCAAAATGGGAGGAAACATTTGTCCATATGTCTTCTACTGTATTTGAGATTTGCAAGTGATTAAATGGAGACTGCACATGTTTTAATGGATTGTAAGTCTGATTTTCTAGATATATCAGACTGTCTTCACAATTGTATGGCAAGTTTGGACAGAAGATGGCAGGGTGCTTGATTTTTGTATTGGGGAATCTGTTAGGATTTTTTCAAAGACCCAATATATATGTCCCGATGTGTGTTTGAGATTAGTATGGTTCTTGAAACTAAATATGTAAGGACTGTCATATTAAAATAAACAAGACCCAGATAGTGCAGCAATTGAAAATTCAATAAATAAACCTCTTAGTGTTGAAAGTTCATGTTCTTTGTTGGGAAAGGGTCTTGGAAGGTCCTACTAGTGCAGGAGCTCCTAGTGCATTTCTCCCTCCATGAGGCCATTCTCACAAAATTAAATTCATTTTTATGTTTTGGTCATGGGATAAGGTCTTTTGGACTACTTTGTATTTGAATTGCTCAATCTAGACTCTTAGGATGTCATTTGTAAAAAGTTGTAGTAAACTTGTAAAAGTTACTAAGAAAGATTTTCTTGCAAACGTTGGAATAATGGACACATGTCATTTTTTAGTTAATTCAAATTCAAATGGAATTTGTAACTCTTGGAGATGAAGAGTTAACATGTAAATGCCTTGCATCATCCACCAAGCAAGTATTGGATGTAATTTGGATTGTGAAAGTTAAAAAACTATCTCTAATTTCATGCAAGTCTCTAATTTCCTCACTATTGGACTACTTTGTAGAGTCAGTTACATTCTAAAACTAATACAAAACCTCTTTGGTTGGATGGTCCTTTAGATCTTCTTTCATTTGCATCTGATTTGACCCATTTGTTTTACGAAATCAGTACTGAAATCCTCTGTGTGAGGGTTTGAATCATAAACCATCCTTTGAGGCACATACCACCGTTGAAAATTTCTAAAAATCGAAGGAATGGAGAATCTTTGGATGTATTTTATTTTACATAATTTTGCAAGGGTAGTGGTGTGTGCTAGAGGCCATATTTTGACCTAGCCTAATATCTTCATGTAGTAGGCTTGTTTTGGATAGGTAGACTAGGTTTTTGACCAATGGGTGAGTTGACAGGGATACCAAGAGTTGGAAATTTTGGATTCAAACCATATCTGACATGGATTCATCGTAGTACGGTATGTCCATCTAAGCAAATCTATTAGTCAGAATCCTCCAAATTTGTCACTCCATGCATGAAAGACTCTAAAGTATTGTGTTGTATATGGATTTCTCTAATCCTATGTTGGTGTTCCCACCTCCGCAACACCAATTATAATCATAATTACAATTCTCTTCTCTAACAAGAATAAAGGAAAAGGAATATATAATATGAAATTATTACCTTAGTTGTGTACAATTTGCTTGAGTAAAGATCCATATGAAGTCTTCCAACTATTAGTTAACAACAATGTAATCTTAATATATGATATGAACTGGATAAAGAAGGATAAACCGAAAACGTCTAACATAATGCAAAAACTATAAAACACAAATATAGAAATATCAATCAGATCTTATTAAAAGATACACATTAGAACCTGGAGATGAAAGTTGAGGTTTAGTTGGCTAGACTCCAATGTTGGGTGTTGATATCCTACAGATGTTTTCACAAGAATCAATGTGAGAACGCTCCGTGCCAAGAGCAGTGGAACTATAATAAAAATATGTACTCAAAAGAAGAATACAAAAGTATCGAGCACTAGTGACATACAAATTTATAACGTTGTAATTTTAAAATGTAGGACAATTTCTTCTCCTTCCATAACTGTTGTTTTTCGAAGTATAAAAACTTGTATTTTGCACCTACACACATCAAAGGAAAAAAAACATTTGTTGTATAGGGGCTTGCCTTAGTCAAGCCCCTTTTGATACTCAAACCACATACAAAAATGAAAATGATAATATTAAACATATGTTATCAGCATGTCAAGACAAAAATAGATAACATAAATGACAATGAATGCCTAAATGGTGAATCTGTTTCTTGCAATCCGTACAAAGTGTTTATAAAGTTTGAAAAATGTTAGTACATGATATGATAATACTAACAAGTAAAAATATTGCTATATTATGCACCTCATACAATCCTCAAACTTATTATCATGATTCACTTTGACTCTCCATTGAAGAGATAAATAAGAAGCATAAAAATATTGTCCTTCCAAACTTATCAAATGAGATAGCAAAACATTATAATAAAGCTTATAATTTTATGCATTAAGCAAATCAAACAGGCCATCTACGTGATCACATCCACCCTCCAAAAGTCCAAAGCCAACATTTCAACAATTAATTTTGTAACCAAATAAATATGAATTTGAAGTTGAGTGCTAGTGTTTGAGCATATTTGACTTCTTGAATGAATTGGATGTGATCGCCAATATAAATGCCCAAGGTATAAAAATTCATAGGTCAATCCAAGAATTATTGACGTTTAGGAACTAATCAATCTAAAATGTCCTTTCCAAAAATAGCTCAATAGTAAGAAGAGACACATGGTAAGTGAAGTATATCGTCAAAGTGCATTGAATAAATATGAATCGCATATACACAAGATAACAAGCAAGCATGCCAAATACACAAGAGAGGTCAACCAAATGGCATAAAAGCCAAATAGAATATGTATTATTAAAACAAAACCAAATAAAGATATTGAGTCAAAGAGGTAATGAGACATAGATATGTAAGGTTATTTTGATACAAACAGCACCCACAAAATACAAACAACACTTTGAAGAATATAGTCAATGCACAATGTCATCAAGAAAAAAAATATAACTTATGAAGATAGATATAGGACATAAAGCATACAATAGGCAGGCATGAATGAAACATATTGAAAACGTGTAAGGCACAAAGCATACATGCAAGAAATGGAGAAAACACACAAAATAGACAAGACATAGAGCAAACGCGCAAAACAAGATATACAAAAAGAAAACACACATAACATGTAGGACAATCAACCAGTGCATGATTACAATGTGAGCACACAAAAAACATTTAAGAAATTAATCAATACATGATATCGTTTCCTTGAAATTGAGAACATGAAGATGAGATGCATAAGGTATTAAGCATACCCAACATGGAAATGAAGCAAAAAAATAAGGCACAAAATATATGAGATTTAGACAGAAAACACAAAAAGCATGGAACAAACACACAAAGTAGACATGATGCAAGCACGTCAAGAAAAAAGCATTTATGCAAATCAGGGAGATATCACACAAAACATGGAGCAAACACACAAAGTATACATGATGTAAGCATGTAACACACAAAGCATATATGCAAATTAAAAAGATATCACAAGAAACATGAAGCAAACACACAAAGTAGACATGATACAAACACTTAACGCAAAAAGCCTAAATGTAAGTAAGGGAGAAAAAAAAAACATAGAGCAACCACTCAAAGCATGTAAGCAATGAAGAAAATACATAAAAGATTCTAGACATATTTCAAACACAGATGACAAGTGAGATAGTAAGGAAGCATAGACCAAAAATGATTGGCTTCAATAATCAACAAGAAAACCAATATTTGGCTTTTCAAATGATCAAGCAATGTAGGACATAGATACAATTTCCAATATGAACCCTCAACGTAAGAAAATTCATGCACGAATCCAAGAGCAATCAAGGCTTAGAAACTATCCAATCCAAAATTATCTTTCTAAGAATTACGTAATATTAAGAAGACACACAAGGGAAGTAAAGTATATAGACAACATACATGAAATAGATATGAATCTGAATCATAATAGATAAATCATAAATGCGAGATGAGACAAAAACATGTCAAACATGCAAAATAGGTAAAACAAATGGCATGAAAGCTATTTAATGAGTATATAATAAAAAATAATAGCAAATAAAGCTTTTGAGTCGAAGAGGTAATGACACAAACATATTTAAGCTTCTCTCCATACAAACTCCATACTCAAAATATAAAAAAAACATTGAAGAATATGGTGAATGCACAATGTCATTTAGAGGAAATAAAAATACGAACACTTAGAAGACATAAATCATTCAATAGATAGGCATGAATTAAACATAATGCAAGTGTGTAAGTCACAAAGCATACTTGCAAAAAATGAAGAAAACACACAATATAGACAAGGCACAGAGAAAACACACAAAACATGTTATACACAAAGAAAATGCATATTGCATGCAAAACAATCAACAAGTATGTAATTAGAAAGTTAGCAAACAAAACCCATTTAAGAAATTAATCAATACTCTATCATTTCCAAGAAACTTATAACATCAAGAAAAGATGCATAAGGCATAAAGTATAGCCAAAGTAGACATGGTACAAACATGTAAGGCACATAGCATGTATGAAAGTTAGGGAGAAAACACAAACTTGGAGCCAACACACAAAGTAGACATGATGCAAACACATAAGGCACAAAGCATATATGCAAGTTAAGGAGAAAACATGCAAAACATGGAGCAAACACACAAATCAAGTTAGACATTAAGAAGCATATCAAAGATGCAAAGCATATTTTTAACACATAAGACAAGCAAGACAATAGGGAAACAAAGAACATGAATGGTTATGATACACACAACAAGAGATTAAAGATTATCTTTCTAATTTAAAAGGCACATATCACATACAAAAACATGGGACATGAATGAGACATAATGAAAACATGTAAAGCACAAAGGATACATGCAAGACATGGAATAAACACACAATATAGACAAGATACAAAGAAAATATGCGAAACAAGTTATACACAAAGAAAACACACATAACATGCAGTAAAATCAACAAGTGCATGATTAGAATGTTAGCACACAAAACAAATTTAAGAAATTAATCAATACACAATATCATTTCTCTGAAATTGAGAACATGAAGAAGAGATGCATAAGGCATAACCATACCCAACATGGACATGAAGCAAACACATTAGGCACAAAGCATATATGAAAGCTAGATAGAAATCACAAAAAGCATGGACCAAAAATACAAAGTAGACATGATGCAAGGACATAACACACAAAGCATATATGCAAATTAAAGAGATAACACACAAAACATGGAGCAAACACACAAAGTATACATGATGCAAGCATCAAACACAAAGTAGACATGGTGCAAACATGTAACACACAAAGCATATATGCAAAATAGGGAGATGTCACACAAAATATGGAACAAACACACAAAGAAAACATGATGCAAACACATAACACACAAAGCCTAAATGCAAGTAAGGGAGAAGAAAAACATGGAGCAAACACTCAAAGCATGTAAGAAATAAAGAAAACACATAAAAGATTCAAGACAATTTAAACGCATATTTCAAGAATGGTAGTACAAGGAAGGATACACTAAAAATGGTTGACTTTAATACACAATATGCAAACTAAAATTTGGCTTTTCAAAGGGCCAAGCAATGTAGGATATAGATACAATTTCCAATATGAACCCTCAAGGTGAGAAAATTCATGTGCGAATCCAAGAGCAATCCAAGCTTGGAAACTATCCAATCCAAAATGCCCTTTCTAGGAATTGCATAATATTAAGACACGCACAGGAAGAAAAGAATACAGATAACATACATGAAATAGATATGAATATGAATCATAATACATAAATCATATATGTGAGATGAGACGAAAACATGCCAAACATGCAAGATAGGTAAAACAAATGGCAAGAAACGAGTATATAATGAAAAAATTAGCAAATAAAGTTTTTGAGTCGGAGAGGTAATAATACAATCATATCTAAGCTTCTCAAAATACAAACGACACATTAAAGAATATGGTGAATGCACAATTTCATTTAGAGGAAATAAAAATACAAAGCCACGTAGAGGACATAAAGCATTCAATAGACAGGCATGAATTAGACATAATGCAAGTGTGTAAGTCATAAAGCATACATGCAAAAAATGAAGAAAACACATCATATAGACCAAACACAGAGAAAACACACAAAACATGTTTTACACAAAGAAAACACAAATTGCATACAAAAAAATCAACAAGTATAATTTGAAAGTTAGAAAACAAAACACATTTAAGAAATTAATCAATACACTATCATTTCCAAGAAACTTATAACATCAAGCAGAGATGCATAAGACATAAAGTATAGCCAAAGTAGATATATGCAAACACATAAGGCACAAAGCATGTATGTAAGTTTGGGAGAAAACACAAACTTGGAGCCAACACACAATGTAGACATGATCCAAACATGTAAGGCACAAAATATGTATGCAAGTTAAGGAGAAAACACGCAAAACATGGAGCAAACACACAAATCAAGTTTGACATGAAGAAGCATATAAATGATGCAAGGCAAACTTTTAACACATAAGACAGGAAAGACAATAAGGAAACAAAGAACACACATGATCCATAAAGGAAATGTAATTTTCTAATTGGGCCACATGGTGGTGCTTAGTTGTAATTCTAGAAGGTTGTGGATATTGTAGAAGGTTGTGGATATTGTGTAGGTGGAATTCTAGAAGGTTGTGGATAAGTTATGCATTGGGTGGTAAGTGCCTATTTAAGCAAGGCATATGAGCATTTCTAATCAAGCTCGAGAAGGTGAAAGCTCGAGAAGTAGAAGCTTTGGAAGGTGAAAGCTTCAAGGTGTGAAAGCTTGGAAAGGTGAAAGCTTTGGAAGGTCAAGTTTCAAGGTGTGAGAGTTGGAAGGCATGAAGGCTTCAAGGTGTGGAAGAGAAGGAGGAAGTGGAGAGTGAGTTTTCTTGAGTCTGTGAACAGAGTGCCGAATGTGAGGCAGTTTACACTTGGATCTTAGATAGAGTTTGTGAGAAGAGCTAGTGACTATGGTTTAGAAACAAGGAGGATGCTTGGTGGCTTGTGAGCACAAGTTGAGATCTCGAAGGTTTCTACGAGAGTGTGGATCTGGACTAGCTTGGGTTTCGATTGGATCTTGAGAGATCTTGTAGAAATGTTATTGTAATTGCTAAGGATTTTTAAGTTTAATAAAATTTCTTGAGAAGCATTTTATCTCTCTTTGTCTTCATATTTTTGCATTCTTGGTTGTGAGTTGGTAAGGGTGGTGTGACACAAGTGGTATCAAAGCGTACCTTCATCAGTAGTATCAGAGCGTACCATCATCAATAAGGTTTAAACAAAAAAGACAAGAATTAAACATGATGAAGACGCATAAGGCACAAAGCCTATATAGAAGATAGGGAGAAAACACACTAAACAGGGAGCAAACACATAGAATGTAAGACACAAAGAAAACACACAAAAGAGGTAAGGCATAGTAATCCTTCATGAATTGATCAATCAACACGTGGGGAGGAATAAGACTGTGTGAAGACATTGTAAGGTATTATCTTTAAGGGAAGAATGAATAAAGACAATATTTGTGCAAAGTTTCTTAACAGCTCCTCTGTAAACAGCCATGGTTTTTCCTATTCTTGAATGTTTTTCAGTATGAGAATGGATTGGGTGATCACTAATATCTATATGGAAATGAAGAATGATAAATTATCTTTCATTTGAATCCATTTAGACATCTATCCATCAATTATGACAAGAGATCTGATGGGTTTTGTACAAACTGCTATTAAACCGTCAATCGCAGAGTATTCAGCAAGGGTTTCATTATAACTATAGACTTAACCATTGGAAAATTCTTGTTTTGGTTTGATGGAAAGTAGACAAGGAACTTTCAAATGTATTTGTTCTTGTGTCAAATAGTTATGGCATGTGAGACATATTTGACGCCCTAGGGACAGAAACAATGAAAGAACTACTAATTTTAGTAGTAAATGGCTAGGTTGATTAAAGGCTCATTTTTTAATTGCTTGAAACCACTCAAAAGAATTTATTTAGGACCAGGACAAGGTAGTAATTCACCCATGGTGTTGAAATGAATGAAGGAACGAATATGAACAATGTAATGATTGTAGATGTAATTGTTTGAATGGTGACAGCCAGTCCTATTTTGGCGTTGTTCTTTTGTTAGGTTTTATCAGAAGGTCACTTGAATATCACTATATCAAGCATGTCAATGACAATTCCATCTTTGGATAACTCTAAACAAAGAATGAATGATACCCCATTAACTATGTTCTACATATAGATAGTAGAAATGCCCATGTTGTAGAGGGCAGCATGCTATCAATGTTGACAGTAACCTTATTGGCTTATTAAGATCTGATAGTTGGATGTGTACTAATATTGTATTGCAGGTGAAGAACTAATAAATGATATAGTGGAAGGAACACATATTCATGATTCTTGAATATAACAGGGTTATTGTAATGGCTAATCCTTGTGTGCAGATATGTAAGGATGATGTATTGCATTGTGATTAGAGTAACACAACTTCTTGTTGTGTATTTAGCACTAAGGATGGTAGACTCAATGTAGCGCTAAGTTGGGATGTTGAACTCAAAATAGTGTAAGTATCAAAGTTTTGAAAGAGGCCTTGAAATATGTGAAAGAAATGTTGTTGTGAACATAGTGTTTTGAGAAAGATAATGCTTGGATTGAAAATCTTGACGCTATGGTGATAACGCCTTATTTGATATGTTGATTGGTATTTTGATCCAAATGATCAAAAATTGTGTATATGATTTGTTGAAGAATGGTTAGCCCTTGGTGAAGTTGTTGAACTTGATATAAATCTTGGAAGGTTAATCTTATTAGATGTCTCAAAACAGTACAGGGCACCTCCAAGGAATCAAGGTATCCATAAAGTTTAGGATTCTAAGTAATAAAAGGTTAGATCCAATGGATCAACCATATTGTAATCATGGCCTATTTTGTGATGCTAATAGGCTCTGAGGCACAATTATAAACCTGGAGAATTATTAGACCAATAAGGCCTTAAAGTGATCATAGGTCTAGGATAATATTAAATAGATGATTTTTAATGTATTTTGGTCCAATAGACATATTGGTGATGCCCTGAGGTGCTTTGGTGACTTTGTGAAACATATGGATACACAATGTAAAATGTTTTCATGCAACATTTAAAAGTTGCATAGCAATTTCTCAAAAGTTGCTCAAACAAATGTAGAATTGCAACCAATGGTCACAACCATTCAAAAATCAGTTGTGGTTATTGGAAATTGTCTATTTCAGGCCTGAGGTTCCTTTCTAGATAAAAGAAGAGGAATTGTATCAAGTTTGGTGGAAGATTTCACTAACCAATCTCTTATTTTGCTAAAACTTTCTGGTTTTTTCCATATTGTATGGCCTTGTTAAGAGTATATTTGATGCAAATTTGATTTGATTAGATAGTACTCTGTCTTAGGCCTCTAATGGTTTTGATTTGACCCCTTGGTGTGAAGTTTAAAGGAAGATATTGACAAATTAGTGCAGACTTGTCTAGAAACCCTCCATTTCAAGGGTTTCAACACTAATGATTACCTAACTTGCAATTTCTCCATTGGAATTCCACAGCCATTGGTGGACTGTAAGTTAGGGGTATGTACTTTGATATTCCAAAGAAGCAAGATTAGAAAAGTAGGGTTGGTATTTTACGACCAAGCCCTATGCTAAACTAGATGGTGAGTTTAGTCAAGATTTAAGCGGAAATCCTCAATCGAATTGTTTGACAAAATTCTCAGCAAGGAAATAGGGAAATTTAACAAGTGTCCCAATGGGGACATTACAAATACTAACAGAATGGGGTTCATAAAAGTGTTGGACAAGAAGACATTAGTAATTTAGAGGGAATGGATTTTGACAAGAAAACATTACAAATGCCCTTTTGGAGAAGTGCAATGCCTCTGCAGTTGTTGGGTTGAGGACTCCAAATGTGTTGCCAAGGAAAATGACATTTGGGATGAAGCAAAGTAGTTGTGGCATAAAATTGAATTAGGAATATACTCTCATTCATCTGTATTTATAATTTCTATATGATAAATTGAATTTGTGGAAAATGGGTAAATACAAGTAGAAAGTTGCTATGATGTACATTGTGGATTTTATTTTATTCTAAACAAACTTGAGTTAAATAATTCAATAACACTACATTCTCATGGAATAGGTTCATTTTATTACTTACATGGCATAGGTTCATTTTATTGCATGGGTATGAAAATAAATCATTATAAAAGAAATTTGGGCATGCATATATGGTACATACCTGACAATATCACTTGAAGCTCACCATCATCTTTCTTGCATTCATCTCATTGATCCCCTGTAATACTCATTCAATCTCCCTGCAAATATTCTTGGAGAATCGATCCATGCCTCTAGAAGATACCCGAAACCCTAGATCCATGAGATTGCTAGCATCTAGTCTATTAAGGTGTCGATCTGCAAATAAAAAATGTGTTGAGGGTATCTTCATATGTTTGTAGAAAAGTCTTTAAAATAAAACAAATTTACATTCACAAGTCCAATTTCTAAAACAGATCAGCCATAAAAAGTGATTAAGTATATTTTAGTACCAATGGAAGATGAAAATAAATATGTAGTTAACTCAATTCTCACATGTGGGCTTTATGAAGTTGTTCACCAAATGCTATAACAGGAAGAGCCGGTGCAAAGAAAATGTAGGTTGTTGAAACAAAAATCCTGTAGGAACAAGAATAGTTATATACAAATCTTTATGACTCAAAATGAGAATCAAAATGAAAGGAATATTTATAGGAAAAAATCAATGTAATACTGTCACACATGTTTGTGTCTGTCTGTGCATATATGCATCAAGATAGATGAGAAAAACTTAATACAAGATATAGTTCAGGAGATTTTGACATTTCTTGGTGTAATAGAGCACCTAGGTCGCAATAATTCAGTAAGAGAAAACAAATTAAGGAGTTGAAGGTTTTACCCACAGCTACAAAGAAAATTGAATCACATTAATACCTCTAGAAGAGGTTTTACCCAATATCATGCCCTGCTCAAGCAACGACAAGTTGGCTCACCCGCAATTGATAGAGAACATTGCACTTGCCAAAAATTAAACACTCTGCTCATATAAATAAAGAATGGAGCGTGCCTTTTTTCAACAGTACTTTTTTTTTCGCTTCATTTGATACAACTTTTTGTCTCCTCCTTATTTTTCAACCCCTCAAATGTAACATTTTTTTTTCAAATTATTCAAATTCTTTTTCAATTGTTTGAGATAGTCAATTTAAATTACTTATAACTATAAATTGGTTTTTTCTACAATTTTTTATATTTGTGAAATATATAATAGTTATTAAAAATAATATGTTATTTACAAGAATTTATGGTAAAATTTTTGTATCAATAATTTAAATCATACTTTGTGATTTATTTTTCTATATATTTGCTTATATTATTTATTTTTCTACTGATGGATAGGAAGTGTGATTTAAAACAGTGATGTACAATTATTAAACATGATTAAATATTTTTTTAAAAACTCTCACAGATGATTATTACATATTGTGGAAATTTCTTCTCTTTAAAAACATGTGTTATGGAAGCTTATATATACATGGTTTTGAGAAGGATTATAGATGATAAATGATGGTTTTATATTCCAAGTCATAAATCCATATTGAATATACATACACTAACATATATTGAAATTAATTTTAGAAATATTTATGTTATTATAAAGAAAATAATAATTGATCAAATTTGTACATAAATTTACAAGGTTAAGTCATTGATAACAATTGATGGATGTGTGTGTGTGTGTGTGTGTGTGTGTGTGTGTGTGTGTGAGAGAGAGAGAGAGAGAGAGAGAGTGTGTGTGTGTGTGTGACAAGTTTAGCAAGTATTTCATAGAGATGATATAAATTCATTGAAGGCTAATGTTTGAAGCTAAAAGATATGTCAAGGTGGTTTATACCTCAAAGAAGATGATGTTTTGAATATTATGCATACCTAATTTTAGCAACTATATAAGGAGGTTGGTATTTTATCATAAAATGAACTCTACATTTCTTAGGCATATAAGAATTTAATCATTATGAGTAAAAACATTTTGAGAGGGATTCTAGGTGATAATGATAAATGATTATTTTTTCTTCCAAGCCATAAATGTTAATTATTGCAAACCTCTAGATCGATGAAAACTTTCAAGTAGCTAATCTAGATTGAACATATATACACTCACATATATGAAACTAACTTCAAAAATATATAGGTTATGGTGAATAAAATAATAATTGATAAAAATCTATAGATAGTTTACATGGCTAGGGAAATGATAACATTTTATATTAGTTATTCATTATAAGAAAGGAGAAATGTTATCGTGTATTTCATAGAGAAGATGTAAATTCACTAGGGGTCAATGTTGTAAGCTAAAAAGATATGTTCAAAAGTTTAATATATCTAAGAATATGGAATTCTTTTAATATTGTGATAAATAAATTTTAGGTTAGTTGGGTGTGGGAGGGTGTTAAGGGATCATTTCAACTAATGCCTTCTTGTTGTGGTGCTCCCCTTAGGAAAATAGACTAATCACTTTGCTAAGGTGATGGTGGCTCTTCAAACTATTAGACTAGCTAAGAATATGGGAGCTACTAAACTATGGTTGGAGGGAGACTCAAGTAATATTGTCAATTACCTAAAGGAGTTATCTAATCCCTCTTAGAAAATTTCTAATATTATTCAAGAGGCCAAGGATATTCTACATTCCATGAATAAATATTATATATCTCATACCTATAGAGAGTCCAATGTAGTTGTTGAATCTTTAGCTAATATGGTTGTGTGTCTAATTAGCATTTGAGATGGCAGGGTGAAGGGGCTATCCTTAATGAGGTCACCTCATTCATTAATTATGATAAGATCAATGGTAAGGAAGGGGTTTTAAGAAATGATTAAATTGGTACCTCAAGATGATAGGTTAATGATTACGAGGCAAGTGAGATACCTCGGCGATAAATGTGACAATAATTACCTTTCTTACTTACAATTTTCGTGGGTCTTTTTATTCATTATTTTCTCCCGATTCTACAGATCCTTATTTTTTCTCTACATTTGGATCTCACAACTCTATGATAACAATGGGATATGTTTATTTGTGGCAAAAAGTTTGGAGTTAGGAAGGTGTTGTGTTGAGATGGGAGGGCAAAGAACATATAGAGAGTTGGTTTCTTGCAAGAAATTGAAGAAGAGAATGAAGGTCTAGGACATCTTGAAAGCTACAGGTCCTAACTCCTTTATGGAGTACCTCCATGGTGGAAACCCAATAATTACTAATTTCTTTCATAAGAATTGGGATGAAGGTATCCTAGAGTACCAAGGAAGGAAAATTATAGCCACTAAGGATTTGATTCTTAGGTCAAGAGTATTCAGATTGTCGACAGGAAGTTTTACATAGATAGGAAGAACTTTGAGACTGCACTTGATGCATTTCCCAAAAATGAGGAAGAGCATGTGGAATTGTTTAAGTTTGGTAAGACCTATTAGTCTCCATAATCCATCAAGAAAATTTGGAGGTTCGTGTTTAGGGATATTATGTATTGTGTTACCCTAGATGGAAGATTTTCTAGAAATTGTACCTAGTACTTTGTATTACTAAATCATTTTAGACATGACATGAAAATTTTTATTCCTTTCAATATGTACAACTCATTGAATATTGGCATTAATGGGATTTGATCACATGAGGTTATTGATCCTTCATTTCATGATGTGCTCATGGTCCTTATCTACAAACACATTCAAGATAATTTTGTGGAGATTTCTATTGAAGAGAAAGTAGATTCTAGGGAAGACACAAATGATTTAGAGTCCTATAATGAGGAGAACTTTTCAAACACCAAGGTCAGTGGGCAATCGTTATTCAAGAAAATTGTTATGAAAATATCTGAGGATAAAGGAAAAGGGTCAACCTCTAAGAAACCCCCCAAGAATAACAAGATTGTGAGCAAGAAACACTAAAATTCTAAGGAGGCTATTTCTTTTGATAAAGACTATAGTGAGAAGGAAGATGATATGGATATAGACAGAGAGGGTCCTAGGATTTAGGGAAAGAAATAGAGTAAGCATATTCCTGAGTTTGGTACAAAAAGTATGAAACAAAAGAAGCCTTCTACTTAGAAAGACACTGCTCACCTAGATAAGGATGTCAAGGTAGTTTCCCTTGCCCCCAACATTATTCCTAACTCTCCCATTCATGCTCAAGTTTCATTTGATACATAGACACCCCTTTCTAAGGATAATGTTAGTTGGATGAAGGATGGAGAAGATTAATATAAGGGTTGAGGAGAAGGGATATGAAAATATGATCCAATGAATTGACCCTTCCATGCTTATTTTTGAGCTATTCTAGTAGAGAAATTAATTTGGATGTTCTTCATATAGCTAGAAATGGCATGCTAGACTTTTACAGAGCCAGTAAATGGTCTTTCCATGAACTCAAGGAGGTCAACCTAAAGGTTAGGACTCTTGAGAGAAGGGTGTACACTCAGAAGAAGGTTGTTAATGTTAGAGATATGGGGTTTGATGACGACAAGCCTATTGGGGATAATACTAGTAAGTCTAGTATTGTGAAGGATAGTGCTTCTTTTAGTAAGTTGAAGACAAGGTTCGGGTGCTAGAAGGTAAGGTGTAAAGTCTGAATTTTTCTTTGATGGGCATTGCTAACCAAAGCTATAAAGTCTTGAGGGCTTATAACGAGCACATCTAGATCCTTCTTGTAAATATAGAGAACCCTAATGCAGATAGAGTTATCATTCAACTCACTAATGAAAAGGATTCTCTTGCAGATTGTCTCGCTAGCCCAAGTAGAAGAACTAGAGCTAGCTATAAGAAGAAGGATATTATTGTTGTCATTGAGGTTGAATATATGAAGAAAGTGGTTGATTAAATGAAAAAGCTACAACAAGATATTTCTTATTTTCTCAAGAGCCTTGGGTAGTTGTCTATTGTTGTGCCCTCTATTGTGTGTCTTGTTATCTCTGGGTCTTTAGTTTTGGGGATCTGGCACTTTCTTTTGTTGTCTCTCTTTTTGGCTAGCTTTTTATCATTTGTTGGCATGTTTTGTGTCTAGTGATTTTTTGTTTGTGCTCTAATTTTACCAGTCTCTAGCTTTATTTTGTAAAAGGGTTTCAGGGCCTCTTCAAAACTTGTTTTCATGTAATCAAAAATTATATAAGGAAGAACTCATATTTTTTCTTAAAGAGAACTCTAAATTTGTTAGGTGTAAAGTAACCAAAATTTATAATAAGTGGAATCATGTTGTTAAGGTTCATCAATATGCACCTTTTACATTTGTGCTATAATTTTTCTATTTTTTTAGCAAAAAAACTAGGCCCAATTGGTGAAAATGAAATCCCAATGGTATTAAAATCAATAGTCAAAAAAATAGGTGTTACAAAAATAAGTGAGCTACTAATCCATCTGCAAACATAGAGGCAACTAGAAGAAGGGTTTAAATAAAGAGAAACCCTCATTATAGAAAAATATGAATAAAAAGCTCATGAAGAATGCAATAGACAATCAAAACCATGCAAATGACAATATGATGCAATAGTCTCCAACCAAGGAACAAGGTAAAACACTAGAATACTAACACCCTAATGATGTTGTCAAGTATGTTAAGTGGTAAATTATCAAAAATATAAATATGTGTTAATATCTTATGAAACATTCATGTGATACTTTCTACAAAAGATAGTACTAGAAATTACTTACATTTTTATTTAACTTAGCATCATTGTGACCTAAAATATGGGTTTTTTCATCAATATTATTTTCTTTAACCTAGTTAGAAGGAAATCATCTTCATAATATTTTTTTTCATTCAATTCAAGGCATTATATGTGTTGGAAGTCTTAATTGGAAACCAAGATACTAAGAGGTGGGGTGAATTAGGATCTGTAACACTTTTAACAATATTCACAATACTTGTGCATTCACCACATTAACCATCTCATATCCAATAAGTTATGCATGCATAACTTATAAAATCAAATTGTAATAATATATAGATCTAATCTATCAACAACATGCTTGAAAAGTAATCACATGACACAAAGATTTAGCTTACCCAAAAAAACTTCAAGGTGAAGGTAAAACTGGGGTGGGGATGACACCCATAAATCTTCACTACTGCAGTAATAAAGTTAACATGTTAGGGTTACAATGTTTCACCATATACAATGATCTACCTTGTGAGGGGTCTTCCCTATTAAAAGCTTTTAAGACTATTAGATCTCACCTTATTAGAGGATTTCACACTTACAACAAATTAAGGAATCGGTTAGGAGATTTACAAAAATCTATTAAGACCACTCTATTAAGAGATTTACTCTATTTCTAACTATTAGAATTGATTCAGTACCTAATCCTCAGTCTACTCTAATAAGCTATTCTTGAATCTCCTCTTTACAATCTGATATAGCTTTACTGTCCTAAACTGCTTAACTAGGTCACTTGCTCTCTTATGCAATAACAGAACTATTTGTCTCTTCTACAATGTTTGCACATTCACACTTGAGTCACATGAATAGCATGTTCACTCATTCTCATTTATATATCCTTTCTCCTATATCCTATATTGAAATAGGTCTAGATCATCTCTATTTAAATATTTCATAAAGAATTTTCTAGATGCTTCCTCGTTTTGCCTCTCTATCTGAATTGTTCATCACAAAACATAGGGATCTGTGATCTACATCATAAAATGTGTAATTATCTCTGTAACAAACTCTACAAGTATTAAATATCTTGTCTATGTTGGCCTAAAATGGTTTACCTCAAAGTTTGTATCATTCCTCACTTGAATGTTAATTCTACATTGCTCGACACTTATTATTTCTAACACTCAACATTCATTGTATATGTTGGTAACATTCGGTCTCTACTATGCTCGACACTTTCTTTGTAACTTGGCATCAATATGCTTGAATTATTTGGTAAATATTAGACTCGACTTTCATTAAAAATACTTGGTGACCAAAGACTTGCTTGACTCCTAAGTTTGGTATATACATGTTTATATATAAGTCTTTACATGACTCATCCTATGTAGAGTAGCTCGGTTGCAGTGATGACCATCTGACTTTCCCTAGTATATGACTAAGTATTTGACACTAATAGACAGCAATAGTTAGAGATATCAACAATATGTATATCATGATAATTTCTAAAGGTATGCACAAATATTATGTTTGACACCTGCAATTCAACTATAGACATTTGCAATTTGATAGGTGCTCAATAAATTAAAATATTTTTAAAAATATAATCTTATGTGAATAAATTAGATTATTAATATTTTTTAATTTAAAACATAATATTTACTAAAATCTTTTAAACAAATTAATAAATATTATTTATTTAAATTCAATTTATCAAATATTTAAAAAATATCATTTAAAAATATATTATGAAAAATTAATAAGAAAAATAATACGAAAAAAGAGTGATGTCTCTAACAAATATTATATTGACTAAATAAATTATAGAAACTAAAAAATAATATTTAAAGAAAAACTAAAGTAATATTAAAATAAATTAAAATAATTTTAAAACTAAAACCTAAATCAAAAGTTAAACTAGCAATTGAGTGCTTTTGTGCTTGCAACGATACGTCAATAGGTGCTCGATAATGAAATTATTTTTAAAAATATAATCTTATGTGAACAAATTAGATTATTAGTAATTTTCAATTTAAATAACATAATATTTACTAAAATCTTTTAAATAGATTAATAAATATTATTTATTTAAATTCAATTTATCAAATACGAAAAAAAAATCATTTAAAAGAACTCCATCAAAAAAATATTATGAAAAATCAATAAAAGAAAAACAAATAAATAATATGAAAAATAGCAACGTCTCTAACAAATATTATATCGATTCACTAAATAAATTATAAAACTAAAAATATATGTATACTTATTTAAGGTAAAAATTAAATAATAAATAGGAAAAGAAAAACAATAGTTAAAAGTAGAGATTTAAAATATAATCTTATGTGAACAAAATAGATTATTAATAATTTTCAATTTAAAATAACATAATATTTACTAAAACCTTTTAAATAGATTAATAAATATTATTTATTTAAATTCAATTTATCAAATATGAAAAAAAATTATTTAAAAAAATCTCATTTTTTTAATCTATTATGAAAAATTAATAAGAAAAGAACAAAATATATATATATATATGAAAAAATTATGTCTAACAAATATTCTATTGACTAAATAGATTATAGAAACTTAAAAACAATATTTAAAGAGAAAACTAAACTAATATAAAAAATCACAATCAATTTTAAAAATTAAAAGTTAAATAAATAGAGATCAAAACATGAACCAATGTGGAGATCAGGAGTAATCAATTTTTTAAATAAATAGAAAATAAGAAATAATAGTTAAAATTGGAGATAACAACTAATAGATATCAAAAACAAGAATTAAAAGTGGAGTGAGATAAAACACTGAACGAGAAGGATTTACAAATTTCTAGCCAAACTGACAATGTTTACGACCAATTCACACCTTTTCCAGCCAACTAACCACTTTCCCGTCAAAAAATCAATTTTTGGGAACAAAGTTCCCACAAATAGCCTATCGGCTAAATAAATAGAAATCACAACATGAGTTAATGTGGTAGACCACAAGTAATTATTTTCTAAATAAACAAGAAAAGAAAAATAATAGTTAAAAGTGGGGATTTAGAATATAATCTTATGTAAACAAATTAGATTATTAACAATTTTCAATTTAGATAACATTATATTTACTAAAATCTTTTAAATAGATTAATAAAAATTATTTATTTAAATTCAATTTATCAAATATTAAAAAAATCATTTTAAAAAATTCCATCAAAAAATTATTATAAAAAAAATAAATAAGACAAATAAAAATAATAATATAAAAAATAGCAACGTATCTAACAAATATTCTATTGATTGAAAAAATTATAGAAACTAAAAAATAATATTTAAAGTAAAAACTAAACTAATTAAAAATAATAAATTAAAATAATTTTGAAACTAAAATTTAAATCAATTTTAAAAATCATAAGTTAAATAAATAGAGATCACAACATGAGTTAAAAATATTTAATCTTTTAAATTAATAAAAAAAGAAAAACAATAGTTGATTTAAAAATGGAGCGAGGAAAAAATTGGTCGATAGATAATTAACATGAAGAATTTACAACTTTTAAATATTAAGTCTTCATGTAATAAGTTATAACCCTCTTATATTATATCATTTTTCTCTTCCTATCTCTATCCGACGCTCTGTAACTATGAGTATACAAAATAAAGTCTTCCATTCTCACTTCTAACATTCCCTCTTATCCATTTGCTGGTGACATCAAATGCTATATAACTTTTTGAGTAAATCCTCCTGATTCTTGGTCTTTTTGTTTGTATGTTTGATACTGATTATGATTTTAGTGAATGCTTCTGCTCCATGAGTATACCATTTTTGATACGTCAAACTCCTAGATTATGGATTCATTCTTATAAGTCTCTTCTTCAATGGGGTCGCCTGAGTAGATGTTATGCCTCATATTATTGATTATGCAATAGCCTATTGACAAACAGATGGTATGTTCCAGTCTGAGCTCATTTATCAAACCATCTGAATTATAGAGTTATTTTCCTACTAAAATCCTTGATTCCTTCCTTTCTTTGATCACACCCTATATATTTATATATGTATTCCAAGTGGGTTTGTCATTTGAAACCAAGCAGCGGATCTCTTTGTAAGAACCCCAGCCAAGTTTAAAGCTCTAACCCTGATAAAAACCTTATTGCTTCACTTTTTAGATGTTTGATTTTGTCAAACTCTTTGCATGCTAGTTAAACATTCAGATTTCTTTTGTGCTTTCCAATATTTCAAAACAATGCATGAAAAACAACTATATGTGTCACTCAATACTCATGGATTTTCATTTTATTCAAAATTGGAAATTATTTGCATTGAACCTCTAATTATTGCAAACTTAGAATGACATTAAGAACATTAGAAAAACTTTTTTTCACAACGCAACAGTCCAATTTCACCAAAAATCATCAATGTAATTCCATTCATGTTACTAGCATCACCAAACGCATAAAGTTGAATGTCTTTGGAAGCCTAGATGATGATCGATTCCTCCTTAGAGCTAGATGCAACTTCCTTGAAACCCACGTGAGGATAGGAAAGAGTCATAGCTGATATAGAGTAGATACGGCTGCTGATATTGGAGCTTATGTCTACTCTTAGGGCCATCTTATATCTTCTCTTAGAGCTAGATGTCACTTCCTTTAAACCTACACAAGGATAGGAAGAGCCACAAGAGATGTGGAGTAGAAACGCTTGTTGATAATGGAGCTTATATCTGCTCTTAGGGTCATCTTATATCTTCTGTTAGAGCTAGATGCCACTTCCTTGAAACCCACACGAGGATAGGAAAGAGCCATGACTGATGTGCTGATGTGGAGTAGATATGACTGTTGATAATGAAGCTTATATATGCTCTTAGGGCATCAATAATTATTAATCCTGATAAACTTCATAAAATCTGAACCCATAATCTATCAAACTCCATCAATTCAAGCTCAACAATGACTCCTAAAAGAAGCCATTTCACAAATGCACAATATCATTGGGTCTTTTGCCAATTCAAAATGTTTATAACTAGAAGAATTCACAATTCTCAAGGCCAATGTTGAAACCATTGGACAAACTCCAGAGACTTCTCAAAATGAAAAAATTTCATAAACTGGCATGCGTAGACTGAACTTAACTTTATCAACTTTATCATTTCAAGGTATTTATAATTCCTTATTACAATTTCACTTGGAGCTTCTCTTTTACAATAATAGATAACTTCTATTTTTGTATATTATTAGTTCTTGCCGCAGGCAAGATACTATAGCATTCATGTCAATGCTATTTTGTTTTTTCTTCTAACCAATCAAATAAATAAATTTTTACAAATATCTATGTATCTATGATGTTTCTAATTTTCAGTTTTTAAATTATTTTCTGAAGAAATTTTTTATTTCTCTTTTTATTGGTTAGTACCATGAACAATCATGGTAGAACAGTTCAAATGTTGACTTTAAAATATTTTTCACCAAATTCAAATTTCTATGTTTTCTTTGGTAAAATGTAACTCATTGATTGGTGGTTGCATTTAATGCATATTTATCTTTGATGGATGGTTGCATCTAAAGCAGATTTTGTTGACATATTAGTCAAGTTTTTTATCAATGACACACACTTATTCAGATTGTATATAGCTACCAAGTTCATTACATAGTTCATAGTGTTTGCCATGTATTTCAGTTATCATCGAGTTCTACAGTTGCTACCGAGTCCTTTGGACAAACCTTAGTGGTTACCAAGCAATCACGGTTACAGTGAAGGTCAGCAGTGTAAACCATGCATCTCTGTGTATGTTGAGTTTACCAGTGCAAGCCGAGCTGTGTAGTATTCACCAAGTTTGCATTGTATGTGATGCGAGTCCAATGTTAACCGAGCTTCTCAGTGTTAACCAAGTGACTCAGCTTATACCGAGCTCAAGGTGAGAATATTTACTAAGTCATGTCATGGTAAACAAGTGATTTAGTTTATATGATGAGTTTCACAATATCTACCAAGTCACCAGTGCAGACCGAGTTTAAGACTACTTGGAATTGATCAATATGGACCAAGCTTCTACATCTACCTAGTGCATGACAATGTCGAGCATTGATAGTGGATGCTAAGTATCAAAACCTCATCGAGTCAATCTTCAAAATTCAAGTGTCTTCATGTGGGTCAACTTTGTAATATTTGTGTTAACTTATATTATGGCTGACTTTGTAATTTGTATAATTGGATTGGTATATATGTAATGTATTGTGGCATATCCAAAAGTGTGTGTGAATATGGTGAAGATGTGAATGCAAATGAAATCAAAGAAGATCAAAAAGAGCAAATTGCAAAGGCTACAACAGTATAAGGAGCAGAAAAGTCATATCTATCACAACAAGGTGGTTAATACTTAAAGGAATCTCATTCAGCAAACGAGAGTTGCATATTAGAGATCATTTACTATTTCATCCTAATAGGTGGATTAGTCAAATCATTTCACAAGGTAGACCTAATTGTCTTTTGTAAATCTCTTTACCGAGTGCATACTTAATTGTATGTTTGTAAATCCTTTCACAAGGTGGACCTAGCAGTCCTTATTGCTCCTAACAGGGCAGATCATCAGAAGTGATCAAAGTAAGCTTTAACAGGCTAACTTTATACTGCAATACTAAAGTTTGTGGGTATCATCCCCACCCCAGTTTTACTTTCTATTTGGAAGGTTTCTGGGTCACAAAATCTTTGTGTCATAGTGTTATGAATGCTTTCATATTTTTAATACATGTAATTAGTTCAGATTATATGTGATGGATTAAATGCTAATTGGATTATTCAATTAAGAGTTGAAATTGTTGAAGTTTTAGAAGTTACTAATTCACCCCTCCCCTCTTAGTAACTTAGCTTAGTCTTGAATATTTGCAACAATTGGTATCAGAGTTTTGTGGTTCTCAAGAGAAAGTTTAATAACTTGAGCAAAGATCAAGGCTATGGAGATATTCAGACTTGACAAAGCTATTGATAATGAGAAGCTAGATTTGGAAATGGTCATTGCCCAACTCAAGAAAGAAAAGAAGCAACTCTCTCAATCCATGAAAAGAAGAAAAGAACTTGCAATTCAAATGAATGATCATCTCTACATTAAAGAAAAAATTGAAGACCTTCATTCAAGCAATTCGAATGAAGCCAATGAAGCAATCAAAGAACTCCTAGAAAAGAATGGATCCCTGCAAGAAGAAGTAAGAAAACTAAGAAGAGAACAAGAAATTCAGTCAGTAAGGTTATGTGAAGTCATGGAATAGAAAAACAAGATAAAAGAATAAATAGATGGAAGGAACAATGAAATTTAGAACCAATCCCTTCAACAAATAGACCTTATTAATCAACTCACCAATGCAAATGAGGAAATCATGAGCCCAAGATTTGAAAATGAAAGAATGGGAAACGATCTGAATTTTGAAAGACAAATCAATGAAAGAATAAGAAATGATCTAAAATCTGAAAGACAAATCAATGAAAGATTACGGAATGATCTAAACTCTGAAAAGAAAATCAATGAAAGAATGATAAAATCTCAAGCAGACATGAATCAATTGAATGAGAAAAACCTCTATAGGAAGAAAGGAAAAGCAAGAATTGGATATACAAAAGAAGGAGAATCATCCAAGCAAGGAGCTCAAAAGAACCAAAGAGCTATTTGCAATCACTATGGTAAAATAGGTCATACATCAAACAAATGCTGGAGCAATGGAAAAGCAAAATTCAATTAAAAATGCTACAATTGCAATCAACATGGTCATAAGGCTAATGAATGCAAAGAGAAACCAAGATTTGAAGGCAAATGCCACAAATGTAAGAAACATGGACACAAGTCATCAGAATGCAAAACCAAGGTATTGAATCTAGCAGAGAAAATTGTGAAAACAATATTTGGTTGGGACTACAACACCTAGTGCAGATGTCATAATTGTGGAGAATTTGGACACATTGGAATAAATTGTGTAAAGCATCATTTGAGGAAAAGAGACACTACTAAAAGATGTTTTATTTGTACAGAACTTTGTCATCTTGCCAAGAACTGCATGAATACTGGTAGAATTGAAGATGAGAAAAAGGAAAAAGCTGATAACATCTGAAAATAGATAAGATAGCAATGGGTTCCTAAGTCTACTGAAGATACAAGTCCAAGTAATGATGATCAAGTCACTCAAGAATTGGGTGACTCTATCATTTCTAGTTGAGTTCTCAAAGGAGGAATTAGAACTATGATATCAAAGAAATATCCAAATTGAAAGAGCAAAATGATCGAAATCAATATTCGGGATACAAAGGGATCCCTGAGTACAAGTGTCTACCGAGTTATCTTCTCTACTAAGTGATTTTGGGTCACAGACTCTACCAAGTGAAGTCAAGAGTAACTAAAATTCCATGTGGTTACCAAATGATAGAAGAATCTATCGAGCAAGGTCAGAAGTGATAAAGATGTTTATGGTTACCAAGTCATGAAGACTTCACTGAGTGTTCAATGCAAGCGTAGTGGATGACAATCTATCAATATGATGTCAATCGATCTACCTTTCATACTAAGCATTTATGGAAAAATTTTAGCAAAAAGCATGAAATTGGAATCATTTCTTATTGTGAAATTTCGAGTGTTATTGTGAAATTGTGATCTTCAGAGCTTCCAAGCGATTTGAGCGAATTTCCAGTGAAAGTTTTTGAATTCCCTCAAACCCTACCAAGTGAAGATGGCATCCAGTAGCAGCAAGGTTAAGAAAGGATCTGACATGTTGGTTCATGGAGTGGAATGGAAAGCACCTAATTTCAAGTTCACTCTTGTGATCGTCGAAACCCTAGATCCAAGTGGAGCGCAATCTCAAATCCCTCCAAAGGTACTTTTGATCAACGATATTCACACTCATTTTAAATGTGTTATTCAAGAAATTGGTTCATTGGAAATGGATAATGCCCTAGGTCAACTATGTGTAAATGGAGTTTTGAAACCCGAACACCAACACTTAGAAACCAAAGGGTTAACTCACATCCCTCACTTGCCCTATGAATTTCAAGTTAAATGGACTTGGTTTATCCTTAGTCAAGTGCATAATGGTCAGTTGTGGTTGGAACAACCAGAATTGATCACAAAGAAGATGATTCATCGAATCACTGGCCTCCCAATGCTAGCCAAGGCCAAAACAACAAAAACCCTAGGATGGGTAGAGTTGGAAAAGAAAACTGTAGCAGAATGGGATGACAGAGGAATGAAAATTAGTAGTGTTTCTGATATGGAATTGAAGTTTGGTATTCACATCATTGCACATAAGATTTATAGCTCTAGCAGGTTGAATAGTGTGTTTTGTGAAGCTATGGACTGTAAGGAAACTTGGCAACAAAGAATATAACCGTTTCCACATAACCCATTATAGATCTAAAATAAATACGGAATTAAAATCCACATGCAAGAGAATAGACAACATACCCACAAAATGTGACACAAGATATACCCTGGGAAACCCTCATTGAGGGAAAAACCCAGCCTCCAAAAGCATCCATCATCATGTATTATTCAGCAAAAACACCATTGCCATACAACCATGGAAGCCTTCATGGCCATAGCCACAACCGAG
Organism: Cupressus sempervirens; assembly: GCA_028749045.1. Classification (NCBI taxonomy): domain Eukaryota; kingdom Viridiplantae; phylum Streptophyta; class Pinopsida; order Cupressales; family Cupressaceae; genus Cupressus; species Cupressus sempervirens. Next base: position 716,587,604 of record CM053789.1, read on the forward strand.
CAAACTATGTGAACAAGCATGAATCCAGACATCCCATGCCATGCTTTCAACCTTCACAAATGCTCCCTTGGCTAACCTGTCAAGCCTTGTCCCGCTCGACTCTTGCCTTTTGTCTTCTCCTTGTCACTCTCTCTCTCTCTATAACAACTACCCTTGTGGCTGCTTATATAGTAGCAAGTCCCACAAAACCACCAAGTGGTATTACATAAACCATGTGCTAAAACCATGTGCTACCTAACCCACTGACCCCACATTTAATATTGAGCATTTAATTCTTTTTCCCCAATATTAAATAATTACATGAAATATTATCACAATGTTACAATACAACTCATCAAGAATATTCCATGGGAATCTTTACATGTTGCAAGTCCATCTAGGTACAACATTACATAATAAATAAAATAATAAAATAACAATATTATGCAATGTGTGCAACACCCATTATCTCAACAATCTCCCACTTGTTGTATACATTGCATAGGGTCAATCTGTAGCCACACAAATGAACAAGGGAACAATCCCTCCCAGCACATCCACCATCATGGATCAAAATACACCAAGTGCTCCATCCTGGTACCCGCAACAAAATCAAAGTATCTAGCATCTCGAACATGAATGATCTCACCTCCTATTATGCCACTCCCACTGGACATACATAGAAGCCATCCAAAGAGAAAACCACCCAACCTGTTGCATTAGAAGATCATAAAATCCTGTACCAACTGAAATTCCAAGCACAAATAACTTGATCCAAAGGTAATCACATGTATCCGCAGTTGTCAAAATATCCATAGCTGAAATAGCACCCACAGCAAGTGCCAAACCCATCCAACTATCCATACCTCTAAGGTATAACAAGTGAATCTCATATCACCGACATATCCAATATGCAACCTGCAATCACAAGCCTCAAGAGCAATACCTGCCACATATATACCAAGAAGCTCCCACTGCAAAAGATAATGTCAAATCTATAACCAATCCACTCAACACATCTCAAAGAAGTGAATCCATGTAGTATCAAGGACATCCACAATACATAATCCAATATCTTGCAAGAATAACTCTCATAACAAGTCTCCAATAGTCTCCCAAATTCTCCACAACTAACAGAGGAAAGAGATAAAGTAATAACCATGTCATCTCTCACATGACATACATGAGCACAAACCAGTGATCACAATCTCTAACCAATCTCAAATCCAATGTAGTCAAAATTGAACATTCAAGAAGATAACCAAGACCAGAGAAACCATGCAAATCATAACATGTATCATGTCCTTCTACACACACCTCTAAATGTAAACTGTGCAAGTATGATCTCCTCCATAAAACCCCAAACAAGAAGCCTCAACAACACCCAAAGCATACCATATAACTAATCATGGATGTAAGCCTCTCACAAGAAGATCAAACTCAATAAACCCATTCCTAAACCAAGGAATAACCATTCCTAATCCAAGGAAAATGCCCAATATAAAACCATCTCTCAAACTCAACCAGCATAACAACATATGCACATGGAGATAACCAATGCTAAACCATCTCTCAAATGAACCCTCCAGAACTAACTCATGTACCATAGCTCAAGATCCATATCCATGAAAGACAAGCATAAATATAATGCAACTGAGAAAAAACAATGGGCTATACCTCTCAAGTAGCAAACCGCCGAGTAGACCAAGAGTGGGGAATGAGAATGCTCATCAAGATACCCAAGTCTCCAACCAAGACTCATCTAAGAACAATCTCCTCTCAAGTCCATATCAGGTGACTGCCCCTCGGACTTCCTGCTGAAACCATCAACTGTCCCAACAAATACTTCTCTAATCCAAGAGAAATCAGCGTCACCACTGTCTCTAAGTATCCATGAGCACCTGTAACCAATCAATCCATGCCAACTCCAAATGAAACATAGAAATATCATGAAGTATCCAGCTTATGATCAGTGTACTCAATACCAAGAAACTAAACCAAGATCAATGTCAAAGTTCCAACCATGGCCTCAGGAACATAAACATGACAACATGATCTTACCATCTCAACTAAAGAGATAACATGCTCCATATGAACACACCATAACATGTCACAACTCTAAACGCGTATCAAGAGTATACCATGACATAATAATGAAACTATCCTCATACCAAGGATAACATGCCAAATAAAAGCATAAACCACACCTTTGCCAAGAACCCTGTGAGTCCTCAAGATGCAACCATCTCCACACACCATGAAGAAAACCATCTCCTCATACCAGGAAGAACCATCTCCACACACCATGAAGATAACCAAGAACTCCATGAGTCCTCAAGATCTAACCATCTTCACACACCATGAAGATAACAAGTGCACCATGCAAATGTCAAAGACACTTCTGCAGCAACAGGATCTAAGACAAACCTCCAACATCTGCAAACACTCAATAAATATATCAATGCCAATAACTCCCACTCAACTGTGGTACCAAGTCACCTATGGCATCATAAAATCCATCCTCTCCAAACCAAGAAGATATAAACCAAATCAAGAACTAATCCTGCACTATCACCCCATCACTGTCACAAGCTCCCACTAAACCATGTATCCAAGCTATCCATGACATCATGATGAAAACACCATCTTCTAACCATGAGAATCAACCAAGGCATCAAACTATCAAAGAACTCAAAGTGCACATCATGAGCTCCTCAAAAGAAACCAAATAACCATGATCCTCAACCAAGAAGATATACCACCATAACTGTATCAGAAAATCCAAGCTAATGAACATCAAGGATGTACATATATAACCAATCATGTCATGCCAAAATCCATGACACCATGATCACATCCATGAACTGAGCATCTGGCTCTCAATAGTGTCCAACCTGCTAGCATAGTCAACCGCAATCCTCCACCATGACTGTACCTGGTAACAATATCTCATCCCTTCTACATGAAGATAAAATCATGTGACTTAGGGCATAGACAACCCAAATCCAAGCCATCAATCTGAATATGCATCAATAATGAAAGATCAATGGGCAAAGACAACCCATAACCAAGCTATAAATGCAACCTGTAAGTATAGACCGCTTACAACACTGCACAACTTGTAGACCCAACAAGTCATCATGCATATCCAAACCAAACACTGATAACCATATCATCATGAGACCAATCTGAATATGAACTGAGTATACAATGACATCAAAACTTAAATCTCCAATGCCATAAACTCACAATGTTACCATAGTCAAAATATATCTATAAACTGTTCAGATCAATATATCAACAAATAAATCATGTCAAACCTGCACCAAATCTGAACCAACGTGTAGAGCTCTCCAAGAGCTTTCCGTTGACTACTCGAAGTCCAAAATCCGACTCCGTATGCCCAATTTATGCCCTAATCCGTGCTCAAAATAAATAACATCTGACTTTAGGGCTCTGAAAACCTGACAAAATTTCAAAATCATAGAACCAAACCTACACCATCTTGTAGTGCTCTAAATTAGCTTTCCAACGCCTATAAGAACTCTGAAATCCGATATTTTGAGAGAAAGTTATGACCGTTTTACTAAGACAGTCTTTTTACCATTTTCAGTACGATTTTTCATTTTTTATTTTTTCGGTGACGAAAATTCCGACGGGATTAAATTTGACGGCCATCATGGGCTGAAAACTAAAAAACTCTTTCATTTCCTCTGAACATGGCCAAACTAGGGCATATTATATATCAAAATTTATGGAAATGTCGACCCAGATCCAATGGTGAGGTCTGTTTTTACCCAGGAGGTCATTTCTGCAAGCTACCCCCCAAAACCCTCATTTAAATGAAACATCCGAAAAACTATTTTGTCCAACAATTTCACATGCCCAAATCTTTTAACATCCCATCATAACAGCAAATCCAAAACCCTCAGATCTGCAATAATTATTCATATATCTTGCCCTTTCTTTTATCCTCTCATGCATTCCCATGGATTCAATCTAGGGTTACAATAATAAAACCATAGCTCTGATACCACTTGTAAGGAAACTTGGCAACAAAGAATATAACCGTTTCCACATAACCCATTATAGATCTAAAATAAATACGGAATTAAAATCCACATGCAAGAGAATAGACAACATACCCACAAAATGTGACACAAGATATACCCTGGGAAACCCTCATTGAGGGAAAAACCCAGCCTCCAAAAGCATCCATCATCATGTATTATTCAACAAAAACACCATTGCCATACAACCATGGAAGCCTTCATGGCCATAGCCACAACCAAGCAAACTATGTGAACAAGCATGAATCCAGACATCCCATGCCATGCTTTCAACCTTCACAAATGCTCCCTTGGCTAACCTGTCAAGCCTTGTCCCGCTCGACTCTTGCCTTTTGTCTTCTCCTTGTCACTCTCTCTCTCTCTATAACAACTACCCTTGTGGCTGCTTATATAGTAGCAAGTCCCACAAAACCACCAAGTGGTATTACATAAACCATGTGCTAAAACCATGTGCTACCTAACCCACTGACCCCACATTTAATATTGGGCATTTAATTCTTTTCCCCCAATATTAAATAATTACATGAAATATTATCACAATGTTACAATACAACTCATCAAGAATATTCCATGGGAATCTTTACATGTTGCACGTCCATCTAGGTACAACATTACATAATAAATAAAATAATAAAATAACAATATTATGCAATGTGTGCAACACCCATTATCTCAACATGGACTTGGCATACAAGGTGGTAAAGAACAATTTGTCACCTAACCTTGCTAATCTATTGCTGAGATAGTTTGACAAAAACATGGAAAGCATAGGACTTCAAAGAATAACCTATGTAATTTTGGTTCCTTGTTAACTTGTCTATTCTTTTATGTTCAAAAATTCTTCCCTTCAAAAAGCATTGTTGTGTGGAGAAAAGATGTGCCTGTGTTATATCAAATAAATGAGTTTATTGCTAAAATGGGTGAAAATTATAATAGTATTATGGACAATTATTTTGATGCATTCAAAGAGAAAATGAACAATAGGTTTCGAATCCCCAAGAAACTAGTTGAGGCTTATAAGGATGATGTATGTTTCATGGTGGATAGTGACAAAGTTTACATTCAAGCAGTTAAGCCTAGAATTACATGGGTAAAACCTCTTGGTTACGAGGTCAATATTGATGAAACTAAAGACATCATTGAAGCATCTTGTACAAATGTGGACATCACTTTTTGGAAAGCTTTGTGATGTTTCTAAGTTTACTAAAGAAATAAAGGACAAACTGTCCAAAATAGATGAAGATTTGAAAGCTAGTGCTCAATAGCTGCATCTTGACCCTAGTTCAAGCTCTACAGATTTTTAAAGGATAAGATTTTTGTCAAATATGCAAGTAGAACTGCTTAGAGAAGAAGCAAGGATTAGATCCACATTGATAGATATAAAAATATGATTCTTCCCATAATGGATGCACTGTAGAAACATATTTTACATTCAAAAACTCTCATCCATGACAATAACTTCTCCATTGCGGATCATATGATAGAATTATCAACAGAAATCCAAATTGCACTTCACACATGCAAGATCATGCAAAACAATTGGGATAACACCTTGGCAATCATTCTCAAGGTACATTTAGAATTTTTATCTCATTTTGGTGTTACTATGTAAATAAATAGAATACATCTTTGGCATTAATGTCAAAAAGGGGGAGAAAGATACATGTATGGAGAAAAGACATATGTTATGGGAGAGATCATGCAATAAGTTGATAAATCAATGGGGGAGTAAGATATGTATAGAGAGGCATGCTGTATATAGCAAGAAGATGTATAGTATACTAGATGAAAGAACCTTGCCATGTATAGATATATCCCTTACAAAATCAATTTTGAAAAATCTCAAAAACAATATACTCTACCGAGCTAGTATTACAAGGTGATGGATAAAAGGTATTCAAGAAACTTTTTGAATTCAATTTTGGCTGATAAGTGTTTTTGTCACTAATGCCAAAGGGGGAAATTGTTGACATATTAGTCAAGTTTGTTATTAGTGACACACACTTATTCAGATTGTATATAGCTACCAAGCTCATTGTATAGTTCACAGTGTTTGCCATGTATTTTAATTATCATCGAGTCCTACAATTGCTACTAAGTCCTTTAGACAAATCTCAGTGGTTACCGAGTAGTCACAATTACAGTGAAGATTAGCAGTGTAAACCATGCATCTCAGTGTATGTTGAGTTTACCAATGCAAATCGAGCTATGTAGTATTCACCGAGTTCATAGTGTATGTGATGCAGGTCCAATGTTAATCGAGCTTCTCAGTGTTAACCAAGTGATTCAGTTTATATCGAGATTGATGTGAGAATGTTTACCGATTCATGCCATGGTAAACAAGTGATTTAGTTTAAATATGATGAGTTTCACAATATCTACCAATTCACTCACTAATACATTTGGCATCAATTTGTGACGGTTACATGTCGCAATTACGATAGCCATGTGTCACCACTACGACAGTAATAGACGTCATTATTTTTTTGTTAGAGATTACGATGTCTAGCATATGACATCGCAATTACAATGCATATCCGTCACTATGCAACCCCTTTATTGTGACTCCAACCCCGTCACAATGCTTGTGGCTGGCATCGCAATTGTGACACACGTCCTAGAAATTGTGACGGTTGTTGGGCGTCGCCGCTATAGCAAGCCCATCGCAATACTAGTGGTTGGCATCACAATTGTGACAGAAACCCTGGCAATTGCAACGACAGTGGGCGTCGCTGCTACAGCAAGCCCGTCGTAGTGCTAGTGGCTAGTGTCGCAATTGCAATGAAAACCTTGGCAATTGCAACGGCAGTGGGTGTCGCCACTACAGCAAGCCCGTCGCAATGCTTGTGGTTGACATTGCAATTGTGATGGATACAAAGTAAAACAAAATGAAAAATTGCTGGCTTCTTTTAGATTACCTTTACAATTTTGGTAATTAGATTCTGGTTTTTGTCCAGGCCAGGAATGGCTACTAATTAGAGTGTGCTTGCGTGTTTGTGTGATGCAAATAACTTAATATTAACCTTGCCCTCTAGACTAAACATCAGTGCTCTCTACAGATCATCTCTCTTCTTCTACAACAAAATGCCCTTCAATTTATAACCATCTTAAAAGATGGATTTAAATATGATACCCTAAAGGAATTTCAAAACAAAAAAGCTCATGAAAATTATATGTTTATAAAATAGTTTTTTAGTGATCACCTTATAATGCTTCTGGTTTCCCAAGAAAGCAACTGAGGTGAATTGTCTATCAGTAGTACTTGCTCTAACGGTTAAAATCCAAGGAGCAACATTCGACACATTGCCTAGACTTGGGCCACTATTTCCTGCAGAACAAACCACAACCCTTCCCTTTTGGACAGCACGGAGTGCTCCAATGGAAACCACATCAAAAAGGCAGAGTAATGCACCCTAAACACCTCCAAGAGAAATAGAGAATATGTCTACTCCATCATATATCCCTTGATCAAATGCTGCAAGAATATCTGCATCATAGCATCCAACTTTTGTGCTACTACTATTTGACTTCCAACAAACCTTGTAGGCCGCAACTCTGGCAGCAGGAGCCCGTCCCTTTGCAACTCCCTTGGCATATCAAAAAACATTTTCTTTTTCCACAAAATTCCCACCAGCTGTGGACAAGGTATGAGATCCATGCCCATTCATGTCTCAAGCCGAAAGTTCTTCCCCTCCTTCAAGAGGCCTGATTTCAGCCTCAAATCCCTTGTGAAAGTACCTTGCTCCAATCAACTTCCCGGTGGAGAAAAAATAATCTTAAGACACAGGTTTTTGATTCTACAAATCTAGCAAAGATATCAAATTTCCACAATCTAATCATAATTGTTATCATAGATTTCTGAATTTGATTATATTTATTTTTAGTATCAACATTTCGGATCACACTTCGTGATCCATCATTAGAATGAATAGGAAGATATTAAGAAGGGACATTCATCAACAAATCCATTAAAAAGGGATATTCTTCCTCTAATACTTGGAAATCTCTTTTAGGGATTAGTTATATCGAGGGTATATACAAGCGTAAACCAACAATTATTTGAAAGCTCAGATCCTTATTCACTCTATCTAATTACTAAAGATCCCTAGTTCTTCTTAACAATTAGAACATCCCGCACACACTTATCTGTCGAAAACTTTGAATATAAATATAAAGCATCTTCTACACTGATTACTCTAAATCGACATTTGGATTGCTCAAAAATGTTTTGAAAACTTAGAATACCATATTGGATTTTGTGATGGGTATAAGAGAGTACCTGTTGCAAGTGAATCTGGTGTTATTTTGGCAAATTCCCCTCCACCGTGAAGCAATGGGGCCATAACCCTTGTCGCTGAAGCTTGCAGATTCAGGCCACACACCTGACATGAGGCAAAACAAGATTAGCTATATTGCATTATATATGACATAATCCCCTATATATATAGTCTAATGATAGGGCTTCTGAATAGCTTCTACCTGAATCCAAGTTAGCAATAATGACATCTTGTCTAAATTTTGTTTTGTTCCAGAGTGATTGCAGAAGGATTTTTTGATTGGCATTTTCTAGGCCCAAGAAAGCCCATGAATAAGTAGTCTGCAACTTTTGCAGACTCTTAGGAACCATAGATATTACTTCTGGGAGCTCTAAAGCAGAACTATTGTGTTAGGGATCTTAAACATATGGTTTGCCAATACATAATGAGAAGAAAAAATCATAGTTGTAAGAATTTACTTGAAATGGCAAGAGCATGATCTTCCTAGAGTTTAGCAGCAAACCCATTTATAATTTTAGAATATGAATAGAAGATTGACTCCTTGGCTGCATCCTTGCTGAAAAAATTAGACAAAACAGTCGAAAAAATGGAGAATTTATGAGAAAAAAATGAATAACTGTCATCCATAGAAATAGAGGAATAGAACAAATATCATTTTTCCTTGATAAGGCTAAAGTAGGGATTTGGGAAGGTTTTTAAAAGTTTCACATTCTCAATTAAGTTACAATAAAGAGGGATCAAACTCAATAATGGATGGTTGGAAGGATAAAAAAATGAAAGAAATGATTGATTAGTTTAAATGATAGATTTCTGTCTTTCGATTTGATTGAAATCTATCATCAAGATGACAGAATGCTGATCCAAAAAAATATATACAATCAAATTCAGGAACAAAAATCTACATATCAATAGACCTGTATAATATGAACAAGAAAACAAAAGTATTTCAAAAATTTATCAAGAAAAAATATGTTTATGATTGTATTTTATAAATATTTTTGTTTAAGTTTATAATCACTGAATAAAAATTTGAGATTTTAGAATTGAATCAAACAATATAAATTCTGAGGATTATCTAAATGATGGGTAAAATAATCTTTACAAAATATGTAACATCTGATTTATGTAAATGAATCTGAAAAATGAACTGTCAATATTACATAAGCATAGAATTGTTTTTTTATAAAGGACTCAAATTACAGTGCATAATTTGATCTATTATATAATCAAGAAGAAGAATATCAAAAATTCACATATTCCCCTTGATCCATGTAGAATCTAATGTACTCTTGTAAAGCTATGGGTCCAGAGGATTATTTTTAGTTTTATACAAAATATATCTGACTAATAGGGCTCTGAAGTTTATATCTATTACCTTCCCAAAACAGATGACATGACTTCATAATGAGACTTTGCAACCAAATGAGCCCTCACGCTCCCTTTATAATGTTCTCCCATGGAAATCACATAAGACTGCCATCAACCAAATCAAAATTACGTCATGCCATTCTTTCTTATAAAATTTTATATAATTCAGAACAGCCATTCTTAAACATCAGACATCAAGAGAAAAACAAAGCTTAAAAAATAAGTAGACTTTGATTATTTAATATTTTTAGCCTAAAAATCAAGCCTTAATGTGTGATGTTTAAGTCATCCAATCCAAAACAGCTACAATAATTCAACTTTAATCACTACATATGTTGTCTTCTCCTGACCCTCCCAATTTCATCTAAACAGCATTGTAAAGAAAATATATATGAAATCTATATCATATATATCCTTCTTAGTTATAATCATAGAGAATCAGATATTAAATTTCTACTATTTATTATAGTCATAGTGATTGGTTTCTGGATTCAATTCAGTTAAGATTTTTATCATCACATAAAACTAATCTCCTAAGATTTGAGTGATACAATCGACAATTCTAAAAGATGAGATAGGTAAACATTATGCCTTATGAATACGTTATTTCTAGAGCTATATAATTAGATTGGAAATTTTAAAAAACATTATACTTTTCTACTTGGATAAGGAAAATTGAGCATGAAGATAATACTTACCTTACCCGTAATACTACGCTGTCAGCTTATTCCCACCCATTCATAAGTTTTCCCATCAAAATAGCACACAATTTTCATACCTGCCCATATACCTTCACAAGAAAAAACAATAATGACATTAGGACTAGATTTGTATACTGCTTAAACAATCCATGATACAAAAAAGTGGAAATCAAAGTAAGGTTTGCGATTTTTTCTGAAGATTGAACTCTCCAATTTAGGCTCAGTTACAATGAGGCGAGACGCTAAGTATGTATAATTTCTCTGCCAATTTTCTTTAACACCTTAATGATAATTATGATAATCGTATCATTGGTGATAACACAGTCCCAAGATAGTGCTGAGATCCAAGGATGCAATAAAATGTATTAGTGAATGGGCAAAGTTGACTAATGAATTCCTCCTCCTAACACACATGCTCTGTGATTGTATACACCGTCCTCTGACACGAATTGTTGGGAGGGCGATGTTGGGGAATTGTCTGCCAAATTCACTGAGAAATTCTCTAGTCTCGTAATGTTGTTATTCCCATATGGGCTCCCTCCTCTTTCCAATAGCAATAATGTGAAGTTTTATGAAAGTGTTGCTACCAGTGGACATCCTGTTGTTCCTCCTCCCACAATTATGTAGTCATGTGTCACTACTATGGGAGATTTTGTTGTCTCCCTTATGAATCTACCATGGTGTGGTGCTGTCACTAGTTATATTACACACACAAATCAGTGCTTAGGGCCAGTGGGTGTGTATAACAAGATATAATACCCATTAATTTGTTAACTAGGAAGAAAGAAATCATTAAATATATGTGATAGTTTTTAATCTAGAATGAAGATTATGATAAATGCTCCCATAAGTTGTGGTGTAAGTTGGTTGTCAAGGACGGTATAGAAGCAACATGAAACACTAGGTGGAGTAATAGAAAACATTTCTTAGCAACGAAAGATGGAAGAAAGTAGGTTGATCATGCACTCAGAGCCAAGTTGATGAGTAGGTTTGAAGTAGTGGTTTTTAACATTAGGCATTTAAAACTAATAACATGAATATAAAAACATCAAAGCATCAAGAGTAGGTATTGAGCACACCAAAATTGCCTCAAGAAAAAAGAAATCAGTTTTCAGACTGGTAGATCATGAAAAGACTGTTCCCTTACATACCACTGAAAATAATTCTATTGATAGGTAATATCAGTTCAAATCCTTCCACATTAAGGATTCTTAGTATGCACGTAACTCTAGAAAAACTTGGATGTCCACATTAAGATCACGCCCACAACAAGCATAACCAAGTTAGATAGAGATGTTCCTATTTAGGAAACTTTAGAAATCATATAACACTAGTAAGAGGAAATCAGAAGAAAAGTATGCACACACATTGAAAACAAGTTTTTTGATTAAACTTTTGGATCCTTTTTCTTTCTATAATACATTATTGAGTGTGATTAGAAATGTCCATAAAATTAGTTTAACCTACAATAGGTCATTGAGATCCATTATATCAGTTTAACCTACAAGATTGCTTTCAATTATAACAGACTGTAGAGAACTCATATCCTTAATAATATATGGTATTTGATTTTCAAACACGAACTTCATAAAATCTCTTATAATTTTTGAACATTGATTATCTCAAAAGAAATTCAATGTAAGCACTGTTCATATATAAAACACAATTATAACTTCCAAGCATTAAGTCTATGTTGTGCAATTCATTATCCAAATTACTTTGGCACTCACTGATACTGATTCATAATTTAACTAAGACTAATACAAGAAAATTGTGAATGATCAACAATTCAACCAAGAATAATACAAGAAAATGATGACCTCATTTTGTGGAGCCACAAATGCAAAAGCTACATAGTACTGCAAACAAAATTAGAACCTTCTTCTTAATATCCATATTCTTTTCCTTGCAACCAACACTCTCATTTAGCTGCAAATCAAAACATTAAGATCTACTCTATATCATATGCATATCATCCAGACTGAACATAACAATAGACAAAATGTGTATTCTACATTGACAAAATGACTAATATTAACAGTGATTTAATAGACATAAAAAGTTCATGAAATTTTCCATGCTTTCATTGTGAACCCAGTACCTGCAAGCCTACCACATCCTAGTCAATGAAAAAACAATAGTTAAACAAACAAATAACAAGAATGGTCCTTTTCATGCTGAGGTGCAAGAGAAAAGACTTGCCTGAAGAAGAGGGAAATGCAGCCAATGTGAGCATAAATTGAGCAGATTTTGCCAAGCTACATTTACTAGATCACTTTTTAGATATGCTTAATTCACTTTGCACGGTTCTAATGTTTGGAGATCTTTAAGCTTTGCTTGAATGAATTTGTCTATGATTTTTTCATGGCCTAATCAGAAGTTTATATTATTCAGCAATTCATTAGTCAACTTTTCCCATTCACTAATACATTTGGCATCCATAATACATTAGTCCCTAGTTAATTATGATAATCGTGTCATTGGTGATAACACAATCCCAAGATAGTGCTAAGATCGAAGGATGCAATAAAAAAGCTACAAGTTTAGAACTTTATGACAGTTCAAAGCATGAAGCCTTAGATGCATAGGACAACAGTCTAAACATAGGACAAAATAGAGAAATATTTAGTATCTTATTGAACTTCACTTTGTTTCGAGAATAGTGTAATATTCTCTACTAAACAAGGCCAACCACGTGAAAGTGGAAGCTCATTTGGCCCCACCCCCCTCCCCCTAACATCACTCTACATTCCCCGTTAACATCTAACATTCATTCATTCTTCCAACCATTAATAAAATGTAACATTCAATCAATATCACATGATAACATTCATTAACACATTAGATTTGTAAACATGCAACATTCATCAATATTTTGCATTAACACATAATTCATGAACATTCATTAGCACATAATTAAATTCATTGAGACATAAAATTTAGTCATTATCAATTAAGGTATGTAGATGAAAATCATTTCTTTTTTTTCTTTCTATTTCTTTTTTCTATGTAAGCTCTAAGAGGAGCATTAGTGTCATCATCAATTCCCCCCTCATCAGTTGTTATTTTCTTTGTTCTTGATGATCTCAAATTCCTATGCTGTTGCAAAGGGGGGTCCTCTGCAATAACAAATAAAAGAGTTAATTTTAAAATAATTTATTATAATTGTTACAAGTATTTAATTATTTTAAATAACATAACTATGGCACTCTTTACCTGATCTGACCACATCATTTTGTCTAGACTCAACATCAACACGCTCATGAACATCGACCCCTCGATCTTCTACAGTTGCTATACAAAATGTTACATTAATCCAAACACCAATTGCAATTACATATAAAAAATTTAACAGCAAATGTATACCTCCACCACTGGGATGCACATCATGCGAACCTTTAGCATTCACAGATTGTGTAGAAGGATTGTCAGGTTGCATTCTAACGTCCTACGCATTGTTACCATTGCTTGCTTAAAACAGATATACTCACTTTATATTGGAACTTAACATCAAATAGACTAATTGGTAAAGTATTCAATTTGAAATAAATTTCATTTAGCTTATTTACCTGTGGCTCAGATGCATCATTATTAGAACCTTCCACACTAATTTCAGCTCGTAGCCATTCAGCCATGGCTCTATAGCCTTGTTGGAAGCCAATTCTCTTATCCTCTTCTATGAGGCATCTCTTGAACTCTGAGCCCATCATTTTTGGGTGGTATGGTGAATTTTACTTGCATTGTTTCATCAACCAATGGAGGGTAGTTAAAATATCAAAAGGAAATACAAAAGTTGAAAAAGTTGAGGATCAGGAGCATAAACAAGCTAGTCTATCCTGGCATTTCCCATCATAATATATAAAAAAATTGATACAATTTTTCATTTACTAATACTTACAAATCGTGCTTGAAGTTTCAAAAAACCATCAGAGCCGAGCTTGTGTGTCTCGTGCTTTTCTAGTCTTGCCTTTGTTGCCTTTGATGTGTCAGGCAATCTATGAAAAGTTTGAAATATGTTAGATAGTATAAATATAGAGGTTAATTAGTACATAATTAAATTCTCAATAGTATTACATACCTTGTTGTACTCTCTATTGGTGTAATATTATTTTTCTTGTCAGCTTTATACTTTCCATCCAAAATCAGAGCCTGCCACTCAGCCTCAGGAACATGGGGCAGATGCTCGTACCTGGGGTTATCCCATAAAAAAAAATTGTACTGGTCCTTAATATACTTCAAACATAAACCAGCTTTTTCAACGAGCTTGTTTCTCTCAAATGCACCAGGTTCAAAGAGTTGGGTCATGCTCTCTATAAGATCATCCTTCAACGATTTGTCTTGGTTATTCCACCTTTTAAGTAAAAAAAAACATGTTAGACTCATAAATGAAGTGAAGCTACCTTTAATATAGTTCAAGAAATGGATGAAAAGGAAAACTATTCTAGCAATGATATGAAATCAAAATAGTGGTTTGGGGTTTTAGTTAGGATATGATGTTCCACCAGGTATGCAGGGTGGGCTCGAATATTCGCAAACACTCATCACCAAGTTTTCTCCAAAAAACATCATTCCCTACAAAACAATCATGGGATCATTAGTCGATGAAGAGTGATCAAAAACTAAATTACTATTATATCACTATAGAATAATAACTTTAAAGTACATAGAACTTTGGCTACTTTTAATGGAATGCCTTCATCGTTGCTGATGATCAATATGACATCCTTCACCGTTCTCGTACTAGGAACATAGGAACGTCCAGGAAATGATGTTGCAACTCCTATTGCAAAAAGTTTCATAAGTCTTCGTCACAAAGTATATAAAAAAAAATGATAATTGATGTTAAAAAGTTGTAAAAAAAAACCTGTTGAACTTTGATAACGCATACAACTGTAGGAATTATCTTTAGCCTCTAGCTGTTATGTTGTTCCAGTTGTGGTCTGCTCCAAGAATGACATAAAGTAGCCTTGCAGAAAATCATCCATTAGTTTTGATGAGGATTCTCATAAATTTTACATAGAGAATGTTGATTTTCAATGGATTTGAATATCAGAAGTTGAATTGCAGCATCAACTCAGGCATGAGTTGTTTGGCATAATGCCAAAAGAAGTTGAAGTTGGGGAGAATGCATACAAACTGTTTGCTAAAATGTTAAAAGAGATTTTTTTTTTTAAAATCAAGTGCATGCTGTCTGAGTGAGGTTTATCTAGGACGAGAAATCCTTCAATTTCAAAGTCCAACAATCACATTCTTTGCTTGAACAAGAACAGCAGAAGCCTCATATACAAAAAATTGAGAGCCATCTTGTGGAATCTAATTGTCATGCTAAAGTATCATTTCAGCCTTTAACTGAGCCGTATGGCAAAAAATGTTTTTAATGTGAAGATGGTTTAAAGGCTAGTCATGATACATTTTTGATATCTGGGCAATAAGATACTACTCAAGGATGTATGCAATCTCGTGACTCGTCTGTCAGGTCACTTGCCATCAAGTAGAAGGGGTAAGTTGAAGTTGTTGTTATGGAAGCATATCAAGCTTTTACTACAAGATAATTGGCAAAGCTTTAGCTGAGAAGGGAATTTCTTGGAAATCAAATTTCACTGGATATGGTTGAACATCTAATCAATGATCCTGAATCTTAACATTTATTTCCTCTCCAAGTAGCTGTAATTCTATGTAGTCCCAAGTGCATTAGTGCAATGTTCCCTACAGACAAAATAAGGAATAGAACCAACTCTAAAATGTCACTGTGGATTCCTGAAAAGGAATTCTCTGACAATGTGGAAAAATTAGCTCAAGAAAGTGCTTTTTAATGCTAGTTGTAGAATTGTTATACCATATATGTTTTACACCTTGCAATGGCATACTTTTGATCATCATTTCTCCAAATTGAGGGCTTGCCATGTAGATATATATGGAAGATGGTCTTTTGAAATATCACAAACAAAAACATGGTTTGGTCATCCAAGTGCTAAACAGAGTTCATCTGGAGAGTGTAAAGGACAACTAATCATATTAAGATCATGGGGAATTTGAGGCCAAAATTTTTGAAAATTTTGTGAACATAAACATGGTAAGAACATGGACAGAGATATTTATAACTATACAACTCAAATAATGGCTTTGACCTCCAAGCTAGTCGATCTGTTGCATCTATACAATGTTGCACCTCGAGAATATACTCCACTTTCAACATGACAGGACTAGGCAATACTCTATCAAATAGGAGCCATAATGCATGTATTTATCGATTAATTGTAGTGAAGATGTTGCAACTCAGTATGCACACCATTTTAATTATGAAAGAATTGACCACTCTATAGTCACAAAAGGTATGCCAGGTCATGACATGAGGGATATAGGCTTAAGTAGAAAGGAATTGGACCTCAAAACATAACAAAATACAAGAGATTAGCAAAATATAGTCAGATGAATAGACATGAAGAAGCAAAGTATAACAATTCATCATGTGGCTTCCAATGGAGATAGTGATTAATGTCAAGACAGCTAAAGGAAGGAACAGATAGGAAAATTTATAGTTGCTAAAATCTGATGAAACACATGAGCTTCCTGAGGCATCACAAGGATATGAGGCTATACATCTATGTGTCAGTGTTGAGAATACTGCACAAGAATGTGTACCCATACCCTTATATGCAAGCTGAAAGCTCCATTCCTCATCGATATGGTAGAACAAGCATAGGTTAAGTAGAAGCAGACATTTGTTGGAACTCGTGGGTGGAAAAATTGGCATATAGGAAGCACATTCACATTCACTACTATCTATAGGAAAGGCCATGCATGCCCACCAGATATGTATTAAGCCATAACGAAGTTTTTAAAAGCCATGATAGCATTAGTGGTTAGTGTAAATCTATTCAGGCTGCAGTGAACAAGTATAATTTGTGCAGGCTTGGTGTACTCATTGAAATAGCAACTGAACAAGAGTCGGCAATTGTAACAATCAAAAGAAGGTGATGATTCATGCAACAAGATGTTAAAAATACACGAAAAAGTAATGTTTGAGTTTAAAGACAGTAGACATGTGATTCTGGTTAATCATTCACGCAAATTATAAAAACCAAAGGCGTATCAAATAAATAGTTGTAAAAAAATTGTGAAAAAGTTTAAACGTTGAGTGACTACCAAAGGGGGGTCATTACAATCTACATCGTAAACACATAACACTTAAACACATAACAAAAGAGAGAAAAAGAGGGATTTGTGTACCAGTAGATGGTGCAACGGTCGATGCCTATAAGCTGCGTGTTGTCGACTCAGCAGTCGGAAAGAGATTTGTGGTTGTCTTAGATGGAGGCGGCGTCGTCATAGGATCTGAAGCTGAAGAATAAAATTGTTAGAGCATGCATAAATATAGAACACATGGACTAGCATGGACAAGATTGTTAGAGCATTAAAAAAAAGATTGTTCGAGCATGTATTGTCAATGATTATGATATTTCCTATATATATTCAGTGGAAAACACAAGTGGGGAATGGAACATGCGATCTACCTGAACCACCTGTAGCACCCTCATCATGGGAATGGGGCTCGAAATCACGCAAAAAACTCTGTAAATACAACGCGTCCATATTTTAATTAATGCCATAAAAGAGCATAACATAAAAACCATTATTTAACTCTTCTTATAATTAAAATTTTCATTAATACTTACTTTTAAGGTTTCAGAGGTGTGCAACAATTCAGATGCCCTATCTTTTATTTCCTGAGTAGTAGGCTTAATGGTTGCCAAACGTATAATTTCTTTACCAATTTTCTTTAGCAACTTTTTAATCAAACCGATCAGGTCATCGGTCTCTGCTAAATCAATATAAAAAGGGTCCTCCTAAGGGGTGGGTTGTTGAGGGACTGTAGGTTCCTTTCCCTCCCTCTGACCACTGGCCCTCTGTGACAACAATAGTATTAGTATTATCAAAATTACTCCAAAACAATGAAGACAACAACATTAAAAAAATAACATTTTGCTTCTATCTAGTTTGCATAATTACAATGAGTTTTACCTGCTTATGTGTAGATGAGCTGGGAACATCACCAGCATCCCCTTCAGGCGGTTGCTCCATATTGTGCCCCTATGTCAAAGATCAAGTATAAAAATGTTAGTCAAAAATTTATTGATTAAATGGTATGTTGGAGTCATTGATTAGAAGTTGGTTTAATACGATGTACCACCCCCATGATAGTAGCCTCGTTTGTATCTATGTGGTTCAAATTGTAATCAATAAGAAGCTCTTCCCCTGCACGTATTGATTTTATCGCATAGATGAATACACGATTTCCCTCGCGCACCTCAAATATGCAATTGCGTTGCTTTATAGTTGACCTAGGTCATGTACTATTTATAAAACCCACAATATTCCTTGTTGCTTTTGGCCTCCCATCAATGTATATAGCCACACTTTTACTTTGATTATTGTCTAGCTGTTATATATAATTTTCCGAGAGGGCATACCTATGCATACTTTTTTTATATTGAACAATATGCATCCAACTTTTGTAATCGTAACATGGTCCAACATACTCCATCAATTCAGAAACTTTGTTGTAAGACATCTTTATGCCGTCCATAGAAAATAGGCCCAAACCATGTAATGATGATGGTGCTATGCGATATATCCTCTCGTTAACACAAAAATCAGTGTTTATTGGAGGAAGTTCCTTGGGTACCTAATGTTTCTATAGATGTTGGTACCTCAAGGGCACCTCGATGTTGCCTTCCACCTCATCATCATAAGAACATGATCCCCCTTGAGCAAGGAAAAATTTCATGCGTTTATTGAATTTCCTTCTAGTCCTTTGACCTCTAGTTAATCTCCCTGTTCTAGATAAACTGCATGTCTCACTTTCCTCTTCTATTCCTATATTTCCCTCACTCGAGGAAGACACTTCTAACAAATACCTATTCGCTGGTACCTGCAAATGGGAGAGATCTTAGAAGACATCAATCTTACTATTGATAAGTGTATTAAATAGACTGTCTATAAGGAGTATTGACTTATACCTGTCGATCCATGAGACTATGCGGGATGCTCCTGAAAGGGGTTCAGTTTCCTGCAAATGTAATTCAATTATCATGAGCATAATCACATCATAATCATAATCACATTCATCATAAGCATCACATAAAAATTAAAAACATTAAAAGGTACACAATATAACACTTAAATCAAGCTCACATTATAAGCCTACTAGGGAAGTAGGTGTAGTGAAGGGCTAAGCACTTATATTATGTTTTCCCTATGAATTTTATTCTAGGTACAACTCCCTTTTTTAGATATTTAATGAATTCCCTTTTCTAAACTAAACACTTACAAATGCTTTTTATGTGAAATAA
Organism: Cupressus sempervirens; assembly: GCA_028749045.1. Taxonomy (NCBI): domain Eukaryota; kingdom Viridiplantae; phylum Streptophyta; class Pinopsida; order Cupressales; family Cupressaceae; genus Cupressus; species Cupressus sempervirens. The sequence continues at coordinate 716,607,352 of CM053789.1, forward strand.
AATAAGGCTCAATACATTCATGCATCAATATGTGTTTTAAATAAATTTATTTAATTAATTTAGATTAATAGTTAATTTAGATTAGCAGTATTCTATTTCTAGTTGAAACTTGTAGCTTTTAAATAAATAATGAATAAACTATGTAACCATATAAGACAAATATATTTCTATCAAGAAATGAATATTAAATAGATTAAGGATTGATGGCATACCTCTAAATTTCATCATCATCGTCATCATCATCATCCTCCTCGTCATCATCATCATCATCATCATCATCATCATCCTTGTCATCATCATCGTCGTCATCGTCGTCGTCGTTCTCATCATCAACATCAACATCATCTTCATCATCATCATTAGTAGCAGCATCTACATCATTTTTTGCTTATTTAGTATCTTCTTCTTCCATCACATTATACTTTATTGGCCTTCCTCTCGGTTCATGTCTAACAACAAATGACCAACCTTGTTTATGTGGAACCTCTGAGTAAAATACCTGCTCACGTTGGCTTGGAAGAACATAGGGCTCATCCCCAACTGGCTAAAACGACCTTGTATTAACCATTGTAAATCCATTATCATGTTCAATAACAGTTCTATTAGGATCATTTGGATTAAGTCGTAGCCTATACCATTTGACAATGAAGAGTACTAATTTGAAGGAACTAAAGTCACAGTCAAGTATATCATCCAAAATGTCGTAGTATCAATTTTCAGACTCTCGAGGATGTAAGTCGTTTCTAGATGAAATATTAATCACTTGAAAGACTACAGTTATTCCTGAATCACAAGATTTCTTCGTGTCATCCAACACTTTGACGCAAAATTTTTGACCATTACAGAACATAGCCTTGTGGTGTTTAACCTGCAATAATATGTGAAACATGTCAAAATTATCGTATCATGAGTTGATAAACATATGGGTGATTAATAAATTTGTACGTACCTGGAAATCTCTTAAACCATGTGCTAAATCTATTTCCCTTTGCGTAACATTGGAATCTCCATTACAATGAGCTTCTTTAACCAATAAAGATACACCTTCCCATGTTAATGTTCGACCAAAATGTTGACATCGTTCAATCCATACCGTCATCCAATATAGATTGTTTGCAATATACAAATGTAGTGCATCCCACTCTCGAGCACCTGTACAAAAAAAAAATAGACAACTTACAACCGATTTATTTTGAAGATTAAGAAATAATTTATTACAATAACATCTTATAATTTATTACCTCTCACTTTCCTCAATGTACCTTTCCCCATCAAGTACTCCCCTTCTAATTTTTTAAAAGGCTCGAGATCCCAAATGCGATCTACATGGATATTTGATGCAAACTTAGGAAGATATTCAGTAATGTACACCATAGTCTGGTATACCATATATCCCTCTACCATAGAACCCTCGGGATGTGCTCTTTGTCGAACCAAAGCCTTCAAAGATTCCAAGTGCCTCTCAACCATCGACATTGACCTAGTGTGTACAGGTCCACACAATTCAATCTCCTCAACTAGGTGTATGAGGTAGTGTTCCTGTGCATTGAAAAAAGTTGGAGGTAGACAATTTTGCATTTCACACAGTAAATGAGGAATTCTTCTCTTCCAATAGTTTATATCTTCTTTATGGATTTCTTTAGATGACAACCACCTACATTAAGAGATTCAAGTCACAAAAAATATATAGATATGAGACTTTACAAAATAATATATAATAGATTATATAGCAAGAAAAACAAATCACGAATATAATAAATATATACAACAAATTGAATAGATATTACTGCTTACCTCATGTATTTTCCAAGATTGTATATCACTTGTTTGATGTTATTGTTGAAGGGCTCTGGGAGAGATAGAGGAAGCACATACTACAGTAATTATAAACCAATCATTTCATTGTTTTCTAACATAACATAACGAACAGTACATGTAGTTTATGAATATATTGTAAATACAGAAGAACATAACTTACCTTGATGAAAGTATGCCAATCATGCATTTTGAGCCATGGCCCAAATTCACTTTTTTTTGATATGAGATTGTTTATGTTTGCAGAAAATCCTGTGGGAAATCAAATTTTTCGTATGACTTCTTTTATGGCATCACTTTGCTACTCCGTTAATAACCAAGGAAGGGCACTTATATTAATTTGATCTCTGTTGCTATTTGAGTGAATGAAATTCTTCAATGCATGATTGGATTCATGAATGTCATTACAAATTTTGACAATTTTTTCTTTGTCACACCTTTCATCCAATATTTTCCACAATGTCTCTGTTATATTCTTTCCAATATGCATAGTATCAAACAAATGCACAATTTGTAAGTGCTCGTAGTAGGGCAACCTACTAAATTGTCTGGGATAGCTTTTTAGTCCCTTTGGAAGGTTGTCAGTACTGCCTTGATGACCTTCACAATCATCAATTACATAATTAGTAAACAAAAATCACAATAGAAATATATAAATTACAAACATAAACCATTAGGTGGAATGACTATACCTCGATGATTAATTATATTATATTCCAACTTCCATAGGCGAGGTGTCATTCTTTGTGGCTTTGATGTAATCTCTTCTTTCCCATTGTAAAGATGTTTTTCCGTACTTCAATACTTATGATTCCTGTGGAGGAAGTGTCTACACTCATCAAATACCTACTTTCCTAAACTTTTTGAATGACAAGATTTCATCTTTGGACCACAAACTGGACATGCAAATTTTCCCTTTGTTTGAAGACCTACAAGATAATGATATAAATGGATTATTAAATATGTTGATTTTTATAATTAGAATTACCGTGCGCAACTTGAATTCACTATAACATACCACAAAAATGTGTTAGCCCTGGGGCATCATGTATTGTCCATGCAAGTATTGCATGGAATTGAAATTGTCTTTGTCCTCTTGGTCTAGACATGTCATACATAGTGACACCATTCCATAACTCCACCAACTCGTCAATAAGAGGCTCAATATATACATTCATATCTTTAACTTGATATTTACCTACTTGAATGAACAATAACATTACATAATTATTGTGACCATTTTACTGCAATATTTGTAAGTACATGTAAATTAATAACTATCAAATGATAAGATACCTAGAACAATCATTGCGAGCATAATGTGCTCCCTCTTTATTGACATCCACGGAGGAATGTTATTGTTGATAACAAAAATAGGCCACACCGAGTAAACAGATCTTATCTCTCCAAATGGATTGACACCGTCTGCTGCCAATGAAAGCCTGAGATTACGAGGTTCTTCTTTGAAGTGTTGCCACTTTTCCTCTATGTGCATAAATGCTAAACCATCTGCAGGGATTCGAATAATGTCATCTTGATTTCTATTGCGTGCATGATAATCCATAAATTGAGCCAAGATACTACACCTGAATAATTTTCGCATTCGTGGAATAATGGGTATGTAACGAAGAACCTTTTGAGGCACCTTTTTTGTTAGTCGATCTGTTCGATATCTACTCATTTGACATACAGGGCATTGTGTTGCAAATTCATGTTCTTTATAATATGTAATATGATCATTGGGACAAGCATGTATTGCTTCATACTCCATTCCAATATCTTTCATAATAGTAGATAATTCTCGATATGAGCGAGGTAGAATATTTGATGGTGGTAACAGAAACTCGCCTATCAATCTACAGCAAAAAATATAAGTTGTTAATATAAACAATATTAGTGGTACATTATTCACCCTTGGTTAACTATAAAGGCATATATGACATACCTTAACATACGTGACATTGTTATGTTGGATAAACCATTCATAACCTTCAAGTTCAAAAACAACAATACACTAGAGAGAAGAGTTGTTTGGGAGTCTTTGTATAGGGGCTCATATGCCTTCTCAAGTAGAGGTGCATCGAGGCTATCATCATCATCATGATCAGATACGCTTGGACTAAATGTGTCATGGATCAATGTATTTATACCATCATCTTCAATTGTGTTTTTTGTTGCATGATCATCATCTTCCATGGGATCATTATCTTCATCTTGGATATTTGCACCTCCATGTTCCTCCACTTCAAAAACCATATTCTTCGGATTGTTGTGGTTCATATCATGTACTTCCTTGGGGAGATCAACCTATATAAAATTGATTAACATAAATAAACCATGATCATCAACTCATCATCGAGTGATTTCATATGTATATAAATTGTTAAAATGATATAATGAACAACTTACTAGTGGATGATAGTCATGCCCCCCTTCAATGTGACCATTCTCCCTACAATGTCTCTTAACTGTTTTGATTAGCAGTCTTCTACAGTTTAAGCCCTTACAAATTTTGCAATGACAATAACATTTTCCATCACCTTTTCTTTTCAAGTTAGACCACAATCTAGCGATTGTCTCCCTATTTTGTTCTTCACTTATATTATCTGACATGATCGTTCTTCGCAGGAAGCAAAAATTGAGCTATGAAAACTTCGGTCTACAACTTTCACAAACTAAGCAAAACTGTCGAAAGTACACAAATCTTATTAGACCTAGCTAAATACTTTAATATTTTTAAAATACTTTCTTTGACTTTATTCCTAAGACATTTAACCCAACCACCTTTTATAACATTCAGTCAATTGCTCTAGGCAAATTTGTGGATAAGATTATTTGTAAAACTTTGACCAACCGCCTGAAGGTCTTATTTCAAGAGACCTTACAACATTAAGCCACTAAAAGCAATTTCAAAATATATAAGCTAAAAGTCTAGTTAAAATATACATTAGATTACAAAATATACAATTCTCATACCCGAGCGCGCGGCTATAACTCATGCAACGGCCTTCTTTCTTTGTTGTAGAAGCTCTCCAGTAATCAAATTATACAAGCTACAAGGCCTAACAGAAATTTCAAAACATATAAGCTAAAATTTTAGTTAAAATATACATTAGATTAAAAAATATACAATTTTCATACTCGAGCGCGCGGCTATAACTCATGCAAGGGATTCACATACTCTTCCCCTAAAGGTATCCTGAAGAACAAAAGCCACTATTCTTGAGTTCGTGAATTGCACCTCGAGATGAATGAAGCTTAAAAGGAATGAAAATTATTTTCATACATTTAAATCAGGATGTAATATTTATTCATAAGTATATACCTTGCAAGCACTTATAATTTTTGTTATATGTGTTGCAGGAAAAGAAGAAGTTTCAAGATAAGTTTACATTGTTGTTATATGTGTTGCAGGAAAAGAAGAACTTTACATTGCTTTAACTTGCCATTGATGAGTATCATCTAACACTTTTAGCAAAATTTTCCCAAAAAATTTTATCAATTTTGCCTCTCCATAATTATACTTATTAAATAAAATAAACCACACAATTATCGTTTAGTACAAGAGAGTTATGTTCATATGTTAAGAGACAATTCATTTTCTGTTATGAAAATCTAGGGATGCCAAATGCTCTCTAATCTGTTATATTCACTTTTGTTCTAATTTTATTACAATTAATTTCAATATAAATTAAGGTTATGCTTTTTCTGAAGAATGATATTGAATGGTCTGTCACAAGTATGTGCTTCATCACTTGGTGAGATTTCTACTAAGGCTCAATTAGATGAGAGAGCCATGATTGAAGAGGCCTCAAATTCTGTAGCCGCTGATATGCCAACCATTCGTCCAAGTGCTACTGAGGAACATGGTGAAGTAAAGAAACCAGAGTCTTTAGAAAAACTAAAGGAAACGAATGAACCACTTGAGGAAGATGGATGCCAGTTAGGTAAGGTTGATTCTAGTGAAAAAAGACTTGAAATTTTTGAAACTCCTGTGCAACAAGATATAACTGAAGAGGTTGAGATGCACTTGGTGGAAAAGTAGGAATCTCAAACCATAGTTCAATCATCAATTGAGATCCTATCTCGAAGTGAAGATATTGTGAAGCAGCAAGAAGAAGGGTTGCTAATTGTGGAGCTGGTTGCTGGAGCTAATGCTAATGCTAATGCTTCTAAAGAACCTGAGTCTAAAGAACTGATGTATTGCCACAGAATGAGCAAATAGTCTGCTATATGATTATAAGCATGCAACATGATTGTAACCTTGATCAAGATGATACTGTAAGATGTCAAAATTCATGAAATCTTCCACAAAGGACGCAAATCAACACAAAACCAACCTAGAACTGATGTATTACCATAAAATGACATAAAGATGCATGGTCTAGGTTTGTAATGCACTTTTCATACTTTCCCAAAACCTTGCAAATAGTTTTCTATATGATTATGAGCATGCGACATGATTGTAACATTCTAATTGTAATAATGCCAACTACTAAATAGAGGACCCCAAATAGCAAGAATTGACTACCAAACAATATTAATATTAAAAAAGAAAATTTTATAAAAGAAAATTGTGTTTTTAAAGTGTAGATGTAAACTGTCCTGTTGGGGATGTGTATTCATCACTAGGACTTCCAAGATGTCTATAGTCATCCTTGGGACATCTTGGCATGCCCCCCAATTTTGGGCGTAGTTCCCAAGTTTCTGGGACGTTCCTTCTTTTTTTTTTCAAAAATCAGGACATGGGAGGGATGTCTATTGGCCGTTCCCAAGACTTGGAAATGTCCTCAGTGTTGGGACAAGGGAAATTAGGTCAAGGACGCGTCCCAAGTAACATTGATAAAATTCTAGAGTTAGTATGGTATGTTGTTTCATGGTGTGTAATGATTGCTAGATATACACAATTAAATCTATTGAAAATGCCTCGTAAACTAACAATCAAATGCCATTAGCAAGAATAAAGTCGAGTTCTACAACCTTTTGACCATTATTAGAGCATGTGGAATTAGACTTGTAAGCCTATGAAATATTTGAAATTTTTCTTTGCTAGATGTGGAATGGGAGTTGCAAGCCTATGAAGTATTTGAAACGTTTCTTCACTAGATGTCATCTTGTGGGACACATGTTTGTATGAAGTATTTGAAAGGTTTCTTCACTATATGTCATCTTGTGGGACACATGATTGTTTTATTATCATAAACTTAATCTATGCTTGTGCCAAATGGGAATTTCGATGAGTGGATGTCCATTAAAGCTCATGCCAAACTTAGAAGTTTATAAAGGTGATGTAGGAGCATAAGTGGTTCTTGGCAATCTTGAATCAACGAAAAACATTTGCTTTGGGTTTGTTCCTTTTCATTCCAGTTCTATGTTTCTTTCAACATTATTTTGAATTGGCTAGTTTTCTCATGTAGACCTATTTGACATGTTCCTAGCACCATGGTGTAGGAGGACCTAGGGTTTGGGATAAAACCCCAAGATATTCTAGCTTGTAAATGATCCTAGTCTGGTCATTGATGAATAAAGACTCCAAGAGGGTCTAAGAGGTGTGTCAAGGTAGTTTGTGTGTCTTTGTGATCCTAGCCAGGTCATTGATGAATAAAGACTGCAAGAGGGTCTAAGTGGTGTGTTAGGGTAGTTTGTGTGTTTGGGCAAAAGTTGCCAATAGGTGACAAGAAATTGCCAAGTTTGGCAAAATGAGATCATGCCAAATGACCCTACAAAGTGTGTAATTGTTTGAAAAGGATGGAGACATGGTTCATGTAGCTGAGGAAGGCATTCTGCATCGATTTGAGGTGATGGTAGGTTGATAGGAGTCAAGATGCTGAAAAGTTGTAAAGTTGTCATTTTAACTTCAACATTTGGGCAAGATTTTACAAAATCTCCAAAGGTGGTTATGGGTCAGTTCCAATAGTTGGAACATAGCATATGGAGATATATAAGGTCATCCAAGGCCTAGTGTATGTGTTGGTTGAGGTTTTGCTCAAACCTTAATAGCAAGGAATAGCATTTACACTCCAATTTTGTCACAGTCTGGCTTGCAACTCGAGAAACTACCTTAATATGAATTGAAATTCACATTTTCTTGTTATTCTTAGCTAGTTTGCTTTGATTCCTTGCTCTATGTGTTTTGGTAGATCTTTGTGAATAGTTTGACACAGTGTAATAAAATTCCAAATCCACTGGCCTGTTCACTGCCAGAACCAGGGTTTGTTGAATAAACATGCCATTTTCTTGAACTCCCAGAGTGCTTCACAACCTTTTGAGGGCATTCAATGTATAGTGTATTATATCTTTTTTGGGTTGAAAAAATGCAATTTGCTATTTTTCATGTCTTGCCCTAGGCGGGCCATTATACCGTGGAGCATAGGTATATACCTGTATGTTCTATAAGCCTGTATTGTTTGTGGCCAATTGTATTTGAATTCATGAATCTATGATATTGTTGTCAGTGTTATAGCTTCAGTCATATCAGTAATGGATTAATATTGAATTAATCTTGAATTCTATATGAACTATATTGGTTATTATTTGGAATGGATATGAGTTTGTATATATATTTGTATATTTAATATATATGTGGAAATAATAAACATACATACATGCATATATATAAAGTTATAAACATAATTATAATTAATTTTCATTATGAATGATCACCATTTGTATGAATGGTCGTTACTAATAAAGTATGACTTTTAAGTGGTTGTCTATATATATATATATATTAGTATGAGGGCTAACTTAGAAAATATATATAACAAGCAGCAATAGAAATATAAGTATCGGCCTTCAGATTAATAATTTGTTATTATCAATTTATTCATATTATTATCATGGTATCAAAGTAACTTTCATTTCATGTGCCTTCTCTTTAGTGAAAGAACAATTTCTTCTGAATATTGCAATATTTCCTATCACAAATTTGAACAAACCCACAATTGCATTGATTTGAGATTATTGTGAGTATTGGATTATGAATGAGAAGCAATGAATACATTGGTGGATATGAAGTATAACCATCACAGGAGTATCCTGAAAAGAAGTATAGAGGGATCGGCATGGATTGGAGTTCCTGAGGAATAAAATAGAACACGTGAAAGGGTAAATAGAAAAGGACAATACCATCGCACATTAAGGAGAATGAAGCACAAGATGGGAAGAAAACATTCTTATATACATGATTGAATTCTTTTTAACATATAGAATGAATAGTTCTTAACATAGGAAAACTTATGGGGAAAATAATAACAATATCTCAAACTAACATATAACTGATTTAAAAAAACTACAACCCTACATTCTTGTATGCATAACAATTAACATTAAAAAAAAATGGAGATATGTAAATACCAGACATTGGCAGTGAGACCCTTCTTCCTGCTAATCGCCCTTCCTTCAACCAGCTGCTTTATATAGTACAAAACCTAGGCTTTCCCTTGGAATGTGGTTAATGTATGTCCAAGATTCTGGAGGAAGAAATGTATGTTGGTTTCGTAGCTGGTACTGGAAGGTTTGCGGCACTACAATCATAAAAGAAATAGAACAAAATGAAGATATAACAAATCTCACTCGCTGAATCTAATACAAGATGTCATTGCATTTGTACCAATCTCAATAAAAATTGAAGCAATCAAATAACATCTGACAAATGAACCGATCTCCTCACCTGAGTGGACACCCTCTCCAGATCCAAAATGCTCGAATTTCAAGATCACCAAACACCCTAAAGCAAATTCATATATCAATCTTGATCAAAATCCAAATTCTCAAAGCATTCCAATCCCCTTGCCCACATCGGCTTTGTACCAATGAAAACGTGACGGGCGGAAATGTTTCAAATGGCATATATTGTATACTTGAACAAAATGCGCCAAATGTTTTTTTTTTCAATTATAACCCGACTACGTCGCAATTGCGACACATACTTTGCCAGACATTGCAATTGCGACATTGTGGAGCTATAATTGAAAGAAAAAAAAAAAAACACATAACATTTGCCCGCCGTCACAAATTGGCGTCACAAATTGACCCCTAATGTATTAGTGACTAGTGCAAACTAAGTTCAAGACTACTTGGAAGTGATTAGTATGGACCAAGCTTCTACATCTACCTAGTGCATGATGATGCCAAGCATTGATAGTGGATGTCAAGTATCAGAACCTCATCGAGTCAGTCTTTAGAACCCGAGTGTCTTCATGTGGGCTGACTTTGTAATATTTTTGTTAACTTGTATTGTGGCCGACTTTGTAATTTGTATAATTGGATTGATATATATGTAATGTATTGTATCATATCCAAAAGTGTGTGTGAATATGGTGAAGATGTGAATGTGAATGAGATTAGAGAAGATCAAAAAGAGCAAATTGCAAAGGCTACAATAGTATAAGGAGCAGAAAAGTCATATCTATCACAATAAGGTGATTAGTGCTTAAAGGAATCTCATTCAGCAAACTGAGTTACAGATCAGAGATCATCTATTGTTTCATCCTAACGGGTGGATCAGTCAAATCATTTCACAAGGTAGACCTAACAGTCTTTTCTAAATCTCTTTACCAAGTGCATACTTAATTATATGTTTGTACATCCTTTCACAAGGTGGACCTAGTAGTCCTTATTGCTCTTAATAGGGCAGATCATCAAAAGTGATCAATGCAAGCTTTAATAGGCTAACTTTATACTGTAGTACTAAAGTTTGTAGGTATCATCCCCACCCCAGTCTTACCTTCTATTTGGAAGGTTTTTGGGTCACCAAATCTTTGTGTCACAGTGTTATGAATGCTTTCATATTTCTCATGCATGTAATTAGTTCAGATTATATGTGATGGATTAAATGTTAATTGGATTGTTGGATTAAGAGTTAAAATTGTTGAAATTTTAGAAGTTGTTGATTCACCCCTCCCCTCTCAGTAACTTATCTTAGTCTTGAATATTTCCAACAGATTTATGTTTGAGAAAAAAATCTATCATCCTTATCTTTTTTTCCTTCTATAATATTTTGTATTTCCAAAAAAAATTAAAACTTTTACTTGATCAAACAATGAAATATTTCATTGTGCACACTAATAGCACAGTAAGAAGTATTACTGTCAAATCTGAAAAAGTCAGAAGAGATTCACAAATATATACTGAAAGCTCATAGATTTGCCACGCCAATGGTAAAATTTAATGTAGTCTTAACAAGAAAGTTATTTGCATTGAATGTGTTATCAATTGGGATTGGAATTACAAAAAGTCAAGAATCTTGAACATTCATCTACTGTATGTGGTCTTCTTTCTTTGTAGCGTCTCTTCCAAATTATATTCTATCTTTGTAGTGTCTCTTCCAAATGAATTTGTAGAACTGGTATTATGTTACATCCATTCTTGTACAAATATTGAGGTACTAAATTCATCTCCCTTCAAGTCTTACATTGTTTTCCCCTCGTCATCTTATTTTAATTTCTAAATTTTCTTCATTTTCCTATTGGCTACTTTAGACAGTTCTCTGTAGCTTTTGCTCTGAAATATTTGAGACTCCAGAGCCAGGTTGTGGTTACGGTTTCCAAATCTAGTGAGGCAACCAAAAAAAAATTGATATCGTTAGCAACAGTTGCTAGGGAATCATTCCTAAAATATTTGATGCAAATTTGTCATAAATTCGTACACAAAAATTGGACTATTTCTAAGGCCCTTAAAAAATAGAAAATCTCGTATTGAAGATTCTGCACTATTTCTATGGTTTTCAGACCAATTTTTTTCTACAAACTGTAGGAGAGACGAATCAAACAAACACCTGCAATGTTTTGAGGATATTTGTTCTTGATATTTGTAACGATCATTCTCTTGCTGCATCGTGTAAGGCTCCTACAACTTTAGTGCCTACATCGTGTGTGGCTCCTGCAACTCAACCTAAGCATCAACAACGTGTGTTCGCCCAATTTTTTTTTTCATTTTTTAATTTTTTTTAAGACTTTTGTATAGTTTATAGTTTTAAGTTTGAAGTTACTACTTTGTTAAATAAGAATCCAATATTCTTGTACATAGTATGTTAATTAGATTCGATACCAAAGCCTGGAATGAAGCCATCGTTGATGTATTTGAGCAAACTTCCATTTTACTTTATTAGTTGTTCAATGAATTTCTTCCAAAAGTTTAACTAGAGACTTGTTGTTTCTATATTTTGTTTGTTATTATTGTGTGTTGAATATGAAGATTGGTTTATGTAATTTGCCTACCTTGCTCCAAAAATGGTTTTCCACTAACAGTGGTGTGCAATGAGAGTGCTTTTCATTGAGGCACAGATTTTGGAAAACTCTACAATGAACAGATTTAGAATTGGGAGAAATTTTTATGGATTGAATCATTGTATGTGTAATATTGCACTTACCATTTGGTATTAATGATATGGAAAGACCAAGAAAGATTGAAGATCTAAGGTTTGCTTTTCGTCAGGTGTTGTATTTTGTTTTCCCTTTGATTGCTGCCTATTTTCCACCTTATTTACAGGCATTTGTGGTGATTCTTCTAGAATCTTCTAACCTAGGATAATACATGTTCATTTACAAAATTTCTAAATTTAGTTGCAATAAAAAGTATTTTTTTCCTTACCATTTTTCCTTTGGACCAATGGCATTAACAATAAATAATTTTTTTAATATTTAAAAAATATAGATTAATGCATAAACTTTGGACATATATTTATGCTCTAAGATTTTTTGAATGCTATTGGTTGAACTAATTATTTATAGCAATCAAAGGATTGCACCATGTTCTAACATCTACCATTCACTTTTTTGCAGCGGCATTAAGACGCTACATTGGTGCCCCAACACCATCCTTATTGCCACCTATAGTGCTTGTTGGAAAATTTATCAACATTTAAAATATACTCATTTTTATTCTAAAAGATGGAATTCTTAAGAGGAATTTTATTTTAAATGTATAGACTTATTTTTGAAAAATTAATTAAATATATTTTGAATTGCATACATCTATTATGTTACTCTATCTTGAGTACATCAAGAATTGTCTTTCAAATTTATAATTTAGATCAAACAATATTTTCTCTTTATTTAATTAGTTATTATCAAACATATTTCTAACATTTATAATTTAGTGAATCAATATATCAAAGTTAACATCATTATTAGTAGAGTTTCTTATATAGCATTCATTCATTGTTTTAAATTTGTTTCCATCCTTCCTTGCATATTTTTCCTATTCCACCTAAATTTCGTTGACCAAGTCTCATCCGCTGGGATTCGTAGCACTACAAATAAAAGGTGTTAGAGGTGTTTCAACTTGTTTTTCGTGTTCTAAATTTAAGACCCCTAATCCAACAATGTTTGAGTTTTTTTGGTTACTTTTTTTATTTGAAAATTAGAATGGTAATGTGTATTACAAAAAATATATAAAAAATTAGTTTCTAATTCATTCAAACACTATTACATTTGGCAAGAACTAGATGCAATGTGTCCTTGTTATTTAATGGTTATCTATTTCTAATCTATTGTAAATAGTAGAATGTTTTTAATATCTAGTTATCTATTAGCTCGAATAGAATGTTCCTATTCTTTACAATCATTTCCTAAGGAAACATCATTTCTTCTTTTGTATATATTGATCTATTGATCATTGTTAATAAAAAGCAAATATTTTACCACTTTTCTAATCCTCACATGATTTCCATTTGTATTCGCTTTTGAGGTATATTTGAAATATAATACTTTATTATTTCCCTCCATTTGGTGCACAATCAAACAATATAAAGTATATATTAATAATCACTTACAACTCCCTTAAAATTGGCACTTCACATTATTCCTCACATGCATGCTTTGAATTTGACGGTCACCTTTGCCTGTCATATGATTTTTTTATGGCAGTTTGGTCATTTTAGTGACTTTCATCTTACGCTTGAAGGAGAATATTTTTTATTTTTTATTTTATTTTTTATCGATAAATGACCTGAGCCTTGATTATATTAATAAATAAATAAATAAGTTACATCGGAGAATCTCCATTCAAATGGGCACTGGTAGGAAAGAACATAGAAAAAAACCTCCAGTCTAGCCCGGGACCATGGTCCTTTATTATTACAACATAAAAGAGGAATACCCCAGTTAAATCACTACATGTGTTGTTATTACAAAGAGTGGATCGTAGTCCAATAAATGCATATTATCTATTACCTCTCAATAAGAAGCGGACGCCTGTTGCCAAAGAGTCGTACCAACCATTGTACTATGCACCCAGCCATTACTGAAAGATAACATCATCACCTATCTTATTACCTTGAAATTGAATTATTAGTAATCATTAACTTTCTAATCAAAATAAAATAAGATAAACCAGAAGGGATAAAATCAATACCTTTCCATTTAGACTTATTGTTGCTAAATCCTACATTGCTTTAATTGAGGCCATCTAGCTCATTAAATATGATTATCTTCCCATTCTTCATTTATCAAATCATCATTATGTTGTTAATGGATAATGCCTTCCAGAAATAATTACATTTGGGATTGAAAATTGAAAACAATACTAAATTAAATAGCCTTCTTGGTTTATTGGGAAGTGTTTAAATCCTCATATCCACATTACAATTCCTATGCGTAGCAAAAACTAAAACTATACCCCTACTTCCTCTAAGAAATAATAATAAATTAATCTCAAACTACCAGATCAATTAACCGAACCCCAAGCTATACAGAGAAAAAAGTTGAAGAGGTCATACAAAGCCAGCTGTAATAAATTAAACCAGAGGAGAGGGTCTTAGCTCTAGTAAATTGAATTCTCAGGTGCCTATATCATAAAACCTCATACCAAAATAACTAGTCTTGAACAACAAACAATTAGAATGGTCTAAAGTAGGATTACATCATACCAGACCATCTAAATAAGGGTTTTGATGATAGAAAACTATCTGAATGCAAATATTTCACCTTGCTATAATTAACATTGGAGATTAATACTTGAATACATATAATTTAACTACTCAATTGGGAATCAAAAAACCACTTCTGAAATTCCAAAACATCTCCAATTGATAAAGAATGATACTATGCTCAAAATACCCAAATTATAATGGAAATCTTCGATAAGCATTACATAAAAGATTGTATCAATCCAATGTAATATTAAACAAACCAATTATAAAAAATAATTCATTCATATAATTAGGACTATTCTAATCATTAAGATTTGGTATAGCCTTAAAAGGAAAGTAGAGAAGAACCTAAATAACCTCATATTGCATAAGGCCGTATTGCCATCCAAAGATAGAATAAAACTCTTAACTATATTATGATAAGCATCCTATGCTCAAAAACCTCCCAAACTACTAGAAGGTTACCCCTAGATCCTTAAAATGAAGCATCAGACAAGTGTACCAAAAAGCCATACCAAGCATACCGAGATAAGATCTATAAGCAAGAAAATAGAGTATTACTTAAAATGATAATGTAAAAGAATCTACACTTACTAAGAACGCTTTAAGGAGAATATTGATTGTCAATAATTTCTTTAATTTATGAATAATTTAATAAATTATTTTAAATTTTAGTTTTTTTATCAACATGCTTTTGTAATATATATTAAAAATTATTCTTAACAAAATATTGCAAATCATCTAATTACTATTTTTTGAATCAAACATGTGATTTTAAAAAAACCACTCAAAATAAAATAACAAGATTTCTAAGAATATAATTATATAAATTTATTATATTCATTTGAAATTGTGATATACAACATAAAATAATATTTTAAAAAATTATCAAAGATCAATATCTCTTCTTGATTTTTTATTCTTCCATATCTATATTCTTCATTTGAATTTTTATCATACATTCATTAATGAATGTAGTGTATCCAAACTTATCTTTGGCTTTCTAACATCTTTGATGATGTTTTATTTTAAAACCCTCTTTCAAAATCAACATTACTTGCTGGAATAGTAACAAAAACCTTCCATAACCTCATTATATGAGGATGACTTCTATGTCATTATTTTGCATTACAAAAGACCTTGCGTACATCTTCAATTTTTGACCTCTTATATTTCTCCAATAGTTGTTTGTGTTATTACATTTGAAGACATTTTTTGAAATACCTACAAAAATTAATATAATAATCATATGCAAAACACTATTATATACAAGAGAAATACATAAAATAATTTATAATGTAATTGTATTATGAAAAAGTTACCATAAGCCTTTTTTTATGATTCTCTACATTTTGAAGAAAAAAATTGAAGCTACTAGAAAAGTGAGATGCAATTGTCTCTTGATAGGAAATGATAGTTCTTGTTGAAATATTTTTTTGATATAGATGTAAAGGATACAAAATTAGAAAATAAATAAAAATTAGTAACACGAACAAAAAAAAATTAATTATACAAGAAATTTTCTAAACTTTTAGATTTGATTTCAAAAAAATAAAATTATTTATGCATGTTTCTAAATCAAAACATATAGTAAAATTGAAATCATAGAAGATATTAAGAAGATTTTAAATTAATATTACTATATATTAATAAAATAGATATATATTGTTATAAATATATTTTATTTATCACACATTTATCATATATATTATAAAATAATATATTTATATTACTAAATAAAATATTAGATTGCTTATAATAGATTTGGATGGTTTACTATAAATTTTAAATGTAGAATTTACAGTTTTATAAAAATTTAGCCTATCAACATGTATGGTCTAATAATTTTCTAGCCTATCGTATATGGTTCAAAAATGGAAAAATAGCCAATATAGCCATCAAATTTTAGGCCTGCTCACGTGCACTTGTAATTTGACTTTATGATCATTAAATTACCCCTTTTAATAATAAAGTAAAATAGCATTTAATGATGTGCACTTTAATGTGTCAATTGGCCTCCCCACTTCAATAAAAACTTTATATTATAACTTTAACCATTAATTATTAATAAATCATTCTTTTTTAATAATGAATACTTTGGGCTTGAGCCAATAACTTATTTCAATTTGTCAACTGATGAATTTTGTCAATACCAAGTCCAAGTGCATTGCTAAAAGTAGCAATTTGAGTATACTGTATTCGCTTCTGGGTGTGATTGTATATGTTTGATGTAAAAAAACATACACAATCACACCCAGAAGCGAATACAGAATTTTATGGATTGTGGAAATCTGTTACAATTAATTTGAGTATAATCGACTTACTATAAATAGTAAGTCCCCCAAACTAAGCATTGGTGAATGAGTCTAACATGTTGTCTTTTATTTTCAGATTATTTTTCCTTTCTTGAAATGTGTTCAAATGAATTTTAAATGCTCACAAATTATTATTAAGAAATCTAGGCAAAGAACTGAAATATAATTCCAATCCTTTTTTACCATTTAAATGCATACATATGATCTATATGTGTAAAATGTGCATCTAAAGAAATAGAATTTTCAGAAACACTTAGCATGCATCCTTTCAACTCCCAATTTCAATTCTATTTATCCATTCACTATATAAATCTATACAAGTCAATATGATACATGAGTAATTATGAAAATGATGCATAACTTCTCACTTCCCATGTAACTGTAAGTCCCTCTGAAGAACGATCTTGAGACCTATTACCGACTAATGAATTTTTAGATATGAAAAATCAAACTTGTTTTGGCCTTCATCAACATCACATAAGTCATCTATGTAACTTAAATCTTGAGTGTGTACTTAAGAAGACTCCATACAACTGTCTTTCACACTTGGAGTGTTTGCTATCTCCTATATGGGCTCACCATTTCATACTGTTGTAAAAATTAGAGCTATTAGAGTTCATATTTTCCATGCAATCCTACAAAATTGTACTCCCATTATGTGTGTCAATGCTCAGGGAGGCATCAACAATTTTCTTCACTCTTTTCCTATCATCAATGTCATCCATAGGGCAACTGTCATAAAAATTTGAACTATTATCCATGTTGAAAACAACTTCTTGGATGTTGCTAATGTCCACTTCCTCTTCAATTCCCACCTTCCTACCACTATACACCATTTGCTTGTCACTGTGTCAACCAATTTTTCTCACAAATAAGTCGCGAGCTATCCTGCAATATTGTTTCTTCGCATAATCGGTCATGCCATGTAGCTTTGGATGAAAATCCATAAAATGGTTGAAAGACACAAAAAATAACATATTGAGGAAGAGTGTTATATTCCTCAAACATGCTAAGCACTACTTCCCTCATGTCACCCATTATATCTTGTGGTGTAACTTTCTTTGGATTTCTATGTTTAAGTAATCTCTTGATTATTTACATGATTGAAACAATTGCAAGAATGTTGATCACTCAAATATCAATTGCGTGATCAATATAATTGGTTTCCCAACCCCAATAGAATAGTAGAAAACTACTCTGATACCACTGTAAGAACCCTTGCTGGTTTTAACTCTAACAAACACCAAATTGCTTGATTTTTAGATGTTTGACATTTTGTCAAACACTTTGCATGCAAGCCCAGTCTCTCTGTCTTTTATTTTCAAATTATTTTTGCTTGCTTGAAATTGGTTCAAATATAGTGTAGATGCTAGCAAATGATTATTTAGAAATCCAAGAAAAGAACTAAGATACAAATGCAATCCTTTTTGACCATTTAAATGCATACATATAATCTATACATGTAAAATGTGCATCTACAACCAATAGACATTTTCAAAAACAATTAACATGCATCCTTTCAATTCCCAAACACAAATCTCTTTATTCTTTCACTATTGAAATATATACAAGGCAATATGAAATGTGATACATGAGTAATTTTTTGAAATAACTATATAAGAAACCTATGCATGCTGACATAAACACTTGATATCCCATAATGATGAAATTGCCTCTAGTGACCTAAGATTAACACTGAGCTTCATAATTGTTGGGAATTGGCATTCAAAGACAACACATGTCTTGAAACATCAAATCATAGCCCCTATAATTTACAATGTTGTTTCTAGAAAAATGACCCAATAAATAATGGAAGACTGTTGTGGGATTAAATGTAGCCCATCGACAATTGTTGCAATCTGGTGGTACTAAGTCATCCAACCTTTGCAAGTTCATAGATTTTTTAGCACAAGGATTCCAATTAATTATTCAAATCACTACATGAAACTCTTCCTCAAATTGATCACAACTGTAGCACAATTACAGTTTCCCAACAAAACCATCACAAATTAATGTACTAGTATCTTTCAATCAATTCAAAGTTCAACAACTTAGAAGAATTTCCAATTCTTCCAGCCTTGAAAAATTGAAATCCTTGGCTTCAATGTTCATTACAAACTCATAAAGAATAAGTAACATATTGGAAAAGAGCTCATGTAAATCTATTATAACTTTAATGGGAGAACTCGCACACTTTTCTAGCCAATGTGGGATAAATTGATATGCTTTTTCCCTTTAATACTTTATTTACTCCAATATTTTAATTTATGCCTTAGCTTAAGCTTCCATGAATTAATTGAATAAATAGCCCCTTCCAATGATGACTCAACCCTCAACTTAAGTGAAATTATAAAGTCAAAACATAACTTTATAATAATTCATTTAATGTTTAAATAATAATTTGGCCACTTAAATAATAATCCCAAAATACTTATCCTTTAAATATTTCATTAGAAATAGTAGTCACACCTATAAAAGGGTCCCTCTCAATCATCACCAAACTTACCAAAGATAGTAAGTACATGAAATGAAGGCCAAAGGAAGTCCAATTTAAGCCAAACAAAGACCAAATTGGAACATATTGAATTATGTAGAAGACAAGATTCTCTCATAACTAAGCCTATGTCTCAGAAGTTCCTATATCTACAATAATTAGCCTACAAAGGACACAATAATAGGCTAACAACTTGTCCGTTGACATTGGCTAAAAAGGGGACATTGCAATCTTTGTTATCCTCTAATAAGTTGAAATCGAGTCTGGGAACCACCCATTCAAAAAGGTCCTCTAGACCCCACATCATATCCTCCTTCATCAACGTCCTAAATATTTATTTAGCCACTTCTACATCCTTGGCTAATTCAAGTGCCCAAGCTAGAGTATTACTGATGATGTCTATAGATGTAAATATGGTATCTATGTTTGGCATTAACAAACTCCTCCCCCAACAACTATAGTACTGCCTTCAACACCCCTTTATTCTTGCATTTAAACAAACTTTTAAATCCTTGCAATTCGACCTACCCAAAAAATTCCTTTTGTTACAATGACATTAGGAGACTGAAAGTAGCCTCCATCTTTTCTACAACACCAAGAGTTGAGGCACATAATTACCATTTTTGTCTTAAAAAAGAAATCACCACCTTTAAAAGTTGTTGACACTTTCCCCCATTCCATCACACACTTCATGCCATTTATTGAACCTATGGCCTTCCTCCTCCCTCATTAGTTGTGTTGGTGTTTTGAGACATTACAGTTTCAAATTACCCCGATGAGAACAAAATACATCTAGGGGCAACTACTTCCCATTTTCAACATACCCTTTCAGACACCAAGCCAACTATAAGGCTAGACTTTTCTTCAACTTTAGGCTCTGCAAAACCTAGGCCAATGGACCTCAAATTCACTTATACGGTACTAGTGCTAAAACATACACTTGAATCTAATAGAGTACATGAAAACCTTAATCTTCTAATGCTTATGCAAAGATCCTAAACATGAAATAACTAATAACATGGCCTAAGAAATTGATAAGTTGAGGACATCCTTTCAACTCTTAAACGGAAAGGGAAATGGATGATTATAATTGATGATTTCAACAAATCCCCAAATATGCAGCAGCAAGAACAAGTTGATCCTGTAGCTGATTAGTGCCTTGTCTATTGGACAATTCCATGAATCACACACATACATCTATGATACCATTGACATATTCCATACATCAAGATATTGAATCTATCTTATCACTTTGTGAATCAAACATCGGTGTTCATAAAGACCTCATTCTCATGAAGTATCCTTCTCAAATAACCAACAACCCTATCAAATACATTAAGCATTTACTTGGCCCTTTGTTCCAATAGCAAAATATATCGGTCTCAGTTCTTTGTTCCTAAACCACATAACATTGCAGATTACAAAGATAGGAGACGAGAATCAGAACGAAACTAAGAATATTCTTACTCATTGTATTCATTTCTTTGAAAATATACATTCAAGATGCATGTAAACAACTCACAAAACCACTACATAGATCATAACTAACTATATTAGCTTAATTACTATTGTTCATACAAGAAAAATATGTTGAAGAATGGTATCATAGTCATGAAAACATATCAAGAACTAGAACTCTAGTCTCACAATACTGAGAAAACTCAAAATTGGAAGCAAGATGGTATCACAACAATGAGAATTTTTTTCCAAAAATTGGAACCTATGGTCTCACAGTGAAAACTGCCAACCCTTGCAATGAATCAAAAAGAGAAAGATATAGGAAAAGAATGAAATCCTGGATTTGATCTAGAAGTGGCATGTGTTCACTTGAATCTTCATTCCCTATTGTTGTAAAACATCTCTCATCTTTCTAAAACTAAAATCTGATATGATTCTCATCATTATCTATAACAAACTTGAAATATCTCTTCTTTAATGATGAAAACCCTTGTGTTGCCAAAATATCTAAAATGCTTATAAAATCTCCATTTAATTGACTTTGAGGTGACACAATTTTCCCCTAATTGCATTCATACTACCTCTTCAGTTCATCCAATTCACCATTTCACTGGAAATAAAATCTGAACTATCCCAATTGAATGAAACTGAAAAAGGGATACCTAAGCCAAAACCTCGAATAACTTGAACTAGTGGCTTCTTCTGCAAAAACAAGCTCCAAAAATGGAAAGTTCATTCTCTTTTGGTTTCGACAATATATAATATTTGTTATATTTGCTTTACCAGAAACACCCAGGATCTCAGTTTGAATTTTAGGTCCCTAGCATGGCTCTATGATTGCATTTGAGCAAATATTTAATTTTTACCTAAAGTCAAAACTACAGGTTAAAAACCATTTTGATTTAAAACTGACTACACGTGATTTCAAAGGAAAAATAATAAAATATTAATTTTTTCAATTTTCCCTCCAAAATTTCCTTAGGGTCAAATTGGGTTTGATTTTCCTTGACACATGTCAACATAGTATTGGTCCATCTGTGCACATTCATCTAACATCCGCCACCTGGGCACCACATGTCACTGCCCCATTGGTCCCTATCCTGCCATGTGGCATACACATCACTAGTTGCTATGTCACCATCATACTCAACATGATGCTACATCATCATGACATAGTGACATCATGACACGTGGCACCTCTCACCACATCATCATTCAATCAGCAGGGCCAAGTCATTCATCCACGTCATCGGTCACTATGTCACATGACACCTCATCACAGTGCTACGTTATCATGACATAGTGACATCACAACACATGTTACTTTTTGCCATGTTAGCACCCCAGGAAATGTGCCACATTTGGAGTCCTCTGCCATGTATCATTCTGTGATTCATTCATATGGTGCCACGTGTCACATTTCAATTTGTTAAGAGTTACATGTTGTTGTTGACATCAACATCTTGTTTGGCACATTCGTTCAAAATTTGTTCTTGGTCACAATCTGGGCAGTTGGGCTTCACCATGAGCTTTCTTTCTGTCTCAAAAGGTGTAGCCTTTTAGACACCATGTTATTGTGTGGTATGGTAATTAAAGATTCTAAAAGCCCATAACCTGGGTAATGTGGGATGAATCTCTTGAAGTTCTTCTTTATAACTCTTCAAACATCTCCTCCTTATCTTGCTTTGTCAATTTTTTTTAAACTTAGTGATCGTTATATCCTTCCTTCTCATTACCCCAGTTAATGACAATGCATATTACAAATACACATGTCATCTATTGTGGCATCACAGTGTGGTCATTTGAGAAAGAAAGCAAGGCTCAAAGTAGGGCAGTTTTGATAAACAAATAACTTGAAAACTACCAAGACATAGTACATGGGATGGAACACTAATGAGGGACTAGAATATAGAAGCAATCTTCTCCTAAACAACTATACACGATTTTACTACTTTGTATTCTAGTGAAACTTGCAGCAAGCAAAGGAAGTGACTTAATCTGTCTTTTGTCTTCATTTTATAAAACCATTGATTCATAAAACAACATCAATCCCAATGTGAGGAAGGTAGAAAGTAGAAATTGCTCCAGTGCCACTATCTGTCCCTTTATCTTTTGGCATGTGGTTCTTTCCCAATTCACCTATCTTTCATTGTTGATATTACTCCAACTCCCACCATGGATTCCCTATTACTGCTCAATGTCATGACGCTGCAGGTAATTATATCAAGACATAAGCTTATCATGGATCCCAGAAGGATTCAATGATTAGGCAGCCTATTCACTCAATGTCAATGCACTTTCCATTGCTTCAACCATGGTACTTCGAGGCATCAACACAGGGTCATCATGACTTAAGATTATAAAAACAAGGGAGATTGGATGGTGGAAATTCAGACTTCCACCCACAATATGATCACTTTATCCAAGATGCACTCTCTCTTCCATTATATCGATTTGAAACAAAAAAATTATATGGAAATGGAAAAGGCCATAGATGAATGATTTCTAGGGTGTTTCACTCAACTGGTGAAACTACTGAAACACCTTTTGCTGGTGAGTGCTACCTCTTTTAGTCTAGTGACATCTCCACATTTAGAATAAGCTTTTTTATTCTGACTTAAACTACTCACCCAAACAACTGTGGCTTCCTCCAATGATAAATATTTGATCTCCCCTTAAAAAGTATGATCTAGTATGAGAGAACACAAGGCATAGAGATGTTCATTCATCTGCTTGTATTTGTTGCATTTCATTATGAAATTTTTCATATGTTTTGGGCCATTTTCTCTTCCTTCATTTGGAATTAAAAAGATGTTACAAAAACCTCCCTCTTCATCCAGCCCAGGCCCAATGAAAGTTGGGATGATGATGAGTTTAAGGCCTTCAAGACCATTGTTTTTTTCCTTTTTTTGATTGACAATGCCCCACAAAATGACTCCTTGTCCATCAAAATGCATATAATTTAAGCTTTTCAATACCATCATTCTCAAGGTATTGGTTATCCCTTTACAAGTGTCTGAATCTGTACGTTCAAATGATTCAATTATGCATTGCATTGATATCAACAAATGTTATTGAAAAAATATTCCAACTGTTATTATTATACCACCTTTACATTCCAAAACATCATATTCATTCTAACCCCTTTTAGTCACTTTAAAAATTCCATGATGCCTTATCAATTAGATGGAATTTAGTCAGGCCCCAACAATGGGTTCGGATTTTAAAAAATCATTTTCAAATACCTGATCCTTCAAAATGATACATTGACCACCCAATATTGATTTAAAATCAAACTCGACGACTGAATAAAGCTTTGAAACTCATTTCCACCTCTTTCTGCAAATTGTCAACTTCATGCCAAGGGATACTTTGACTGGCCTTAAAAATTGACAAAAACACCTGAACAGGCCCTGAAATCAAACGTGCTAATTCTTTGTTCCACATACTCTTACCCTACCAAATTTCATCTCATAATGACTTTGAGGTCAAAAGATATTGATCGTCAAAGTTGCCTCATGAAAACTGTCTACAAGAAAACATGTCAGAAAACAATAAATTGCATTCGATTTTAACTTTGGAATCAGATCAAACTAACACTTGGGGGCATGAAAACTAGGGCAATAGTTCACTATCATGAGGATAAAATAAATCTAGGATTTGGGGTCATGAAAAATAATTGGGCGAATTTGGCAAATGGTCAAAGTGGGCTACTCAGATTTGCAGGGCTGGAAACACTAGTAGAAAAGTGATTTTTGCAAACAAAATGGACCTAGGAAAGTTGCAAACAGATTCATCAAGACTTGAAAACTAGCACACTTAAAGAATTTTTAGAGTAGAACACAACGGTATAATCTATTAGATCTCACCTATCATAGATTCAAAGATATGACATCTTGAATAGGGGCACCAATCAATCTGCACTTTTTGACACTAGTAAAACTTTACAAATTGCATATGGAATCTTGTTCAAAAATTGATCAAATGTATTTGTCATAAGATAAAAATTTAAAAATAACAATTATCTAACCTCTAAAATATAATGCAAAAGGAATTTTATTATTTTGGTCAAATGGGTTAAAGTTATAACAAGTCAAGCAAGGCCTCCCAGAATTCTAAACAATTTACATCAGCATGTCAATAATAAACAACTAACTTTGAGGGATTCAAAACCTAATCAAAACATGTCAAAATGACTTGAAATATGAAACATATGTTCTTTGATTTGTTTATTAAACATTACCAAAGTTGTGAGTTATGAAATATAACCAGGTGTAAGATATTCAATTGCAAACTAGGCCCCTTGCCCCTATTTGACACTTACGCAAAAATGCAAATTTGGACATTACTCAAAGTGGAACTTCACAGAATGACTCGAAATGGAAATTTATCTTCATGTCACAAGTGGATATGTTGAATTCAAGGTGTTAGAAACATTAAACACCTCTTAGGCCTCAAAAGGACAATCGGGTACTCATGCATTAAATGCGCTTTAAAAGGCTCAAAAGCTTGGAATGGTACTCAAATCGGGAAGGCAATTTTGAGTCCCAACAAGTTGATCAAACATTTGTAATGTTGCATTTATTTTTAGGTTCAAAGTGAAGATTTTGAAAATCCTCCTTACATTATTTACCCATTGCAAATGTTAGCAACCATTTGGAGAATATATCTACCACCTCGTTACCTTTCCTTTTAACGTGGGAAATTTTAAACCTTTCAAAATATGATAGGTCATTTTGAATTGCATTAGTGAACTTATATAGATGTCATGATTGAAATGAAATCTTTATAATTGTCTTTATAATGACAAGATTCTCCCTCTCAATGCAATTTTTTAACTACTAATCTTCTTCCAATGCCTCATCTACATTATTTGTACCATCTTCAGTTCTCTTTGTTTCAATAATCAAAATATTACCTTCACCATCTCTAGCTACACAATTGATTCCCATTGGTCTTGGGTTGCCTTTTAAGGCCCCATCAAAATTTATTTTTATCCATCCTTCCTCAGGTTTGTTCCATTTAATTTTTACTTCTTGCTACTAATTGGATGCACCTAGCTCTGGCCCATTAATGGGCCTATTAATTTTTAAAATTGATCAATATTATATTATCAATATTTTTTTTTTTTTATTACATTATATTCTTTACATTCAGTAGATTACTATATTGATTCATCAATAGATAATATTATACTATACTATTTATCGAATTCTTTTATTTTAATCTTTAATAGTATAGTTAATTTAATAATAAATTATGTTATAGTTTAAGTTTTTATTTCTTATAAATTAATTTTTATTATTGAAAGGGGACATTACATTGATTCAATTTGGTCAACATTTTTACCTATTAGTGTGAATAGTAAATACCCATGAGTGAGTTAATTTATCCTTGAGCGAGATGTTGGATCCTACTGATCACTCCTAAAATGTGGAGGTTCTCTTCTATTCATTTTATTTCTAACCTAAGATAGAATACATTCTAGCATCTACAAAAGAAGAGAGAAGCATAAGAAGTCAAGGCATGGCAGAAGCAATGGTGAGGGGTAGGTCTACGAATTCCTTTAACTAGTAATAAATCTAGCTATGTCATCGATAGAGTTGTATAAACAATTGAGTTCATCCACAATTCTCTCTACCAATCAAGATTTTGGGTTTGATGGAGTGTATGAACCCATCAATTTGGTGGGTTTAGAGTTGACTATTCTCTTAGGTCCCCATTGTAGTTGGAGCATTGGCAGATTTTAGCTTTAAAAATCACTTTTTTTGTGTCTTTTTATATTCTTTCTCATTCTTTTTTTAGCAAGTGTCAGGTTTCTGCACTATTTGTATTTAGTGATGTCTTTATCAATGTTTCTCTAACTCTGTCTATCTATCTATGTCCATATCTATATATGCACATGTTATTAAGTATGAATAAGACAACAAATACCTCAAAACCTTTTTGATTGATGGGGTTTCTTTAAGCATTTTGAGCTTTATTTATTTTTCAATGCCCGGTGTGATTCTTGGTGGGACAATGGCAGGTAAAAACTCTTTTAACTAGAGAAAGGAAGGTTTTTCTCCCCCTTTTTAACTCTATGATTTTCTGTTGAATGTATTTTTGGACTTCCCATACCAGCCCTTTGAAAAGAATTTATAAAGATCACTACCTTTTCCTTATTACTTCTTTAAAAAATACTTAAAGTGATGTCTACATCATCAGATGCTTGGCATATCCAGGTAGATTGACATCCATAACCTCAACAAACTAGTAATGTAGCATTCACTTTAGTCTATCGAAATTGAGTTATAGATAAATTAAGTCATTCATCCTCATAAACCTTTTTTAATGTTATTTGTTTTATTGGAATCACTTTTTCAAGGCTAGTTCCTTGATTTTAAGATTACAGACTAATGCTTGTCATGCTTTGTTTCTAGGACTATGAGAATGTAGAAGAATATATATGCAAAGCATATGAATGAACTCTACCTTAGGCTTGTGGAAGTCTCTTGGAAAGCCATTTTTTAGCAACTGGAGGAGGAAAAGGGAAAGGTAATAGGTTTTGCATGAAGGATACTCTTTTAAGCTCAATTTAGATTTCTTAATTGCGAAATGAGAAGGCCATATGTTACATTTGCCTTCGTCTTTACAAGAAGGCTCTTTTCCCTTTTCCACATCTCAAACAATTTTAATTTGAAAAGATGTTTTTATGCTTCATGTTCTTGTTGTAATTGAAAAGAGGGACAATTGGTATTTGTACTTGAACAAGGAACTATATTTCAAATTATGTTTGTTCCTTTTTCATGCTTTGGATAACCCTTAGTGCAAAATTTCTCTAGTCAATAAAGATATATAAGTAAATTTTAGAGAACTACTAATTTAAGATTCGATTGTTCAACTTAATTCTATTTAGCCATGCAGTTTAGAGTTTTAATATATAAATTAAAGGATTTAAGTTATATAAGAGAAAGCCCTCTAATTATTGTGCAACATGTTGTGTCTAACAAAGGTGAAGATAAAACTTCAAGTTGTTTGAAGGTAAATATCGAGTTGCAAACCTTATAGGCGGAGCTTTTACCAAAATTTAAGAGAGTCCTTTTGTTAAGGTTCATTTCTCTCTCTTTGGTTCTTCCACCACATATTGTGTATATTTAAATCTCGAGAGAATGTCGAGAGTTTTTGGATTTGGGAATCAAGGATGTTGTGCATCCATTGTTAACATCATAATGTTTTTGACACTTGAGTGCCAACACACTTAAACATATTCCACATTGGATGTCGAGTACATCATGCATGCCGAGTGATCTTCATGTGCTGAGTAGTTTTTAGATGCCGAGTGAAGATCAGCTGCCGAGTGAAAATCAGATGCCGAGTGAAGTTCAGGTTCCGAATGATTAATAAGTGTCGAGTATTAATAAGTGCCGAGTGTTAAAAAGTGTTAAGTGTTAACAAGTGCCAAGTGTTAATAAGTGTCGAGTGTTAACAAGTGTCGAGTGTTAATAAGTGTCGAGTGTTAACAAGTGTCGAGTAACATGAGGTGTCGAGTAATACAATTTTGTTAAGGTGCCGAGCTATCCAAGAAACAGTTTGTGCCGAGCATCAGCAATACTTCAGGAGCCGAGTAACTCAGTATATCAGCATAAGAGTTTGTAATTGCACAAGCTATGATGCAAACAGTTTTTACAGCCGACATAAGGTAAATCTCGAAGGATTTAATGATGAGATCGAATCTTTTATTTTCCCTATGCAATTTGCATGCAGCCAATAAGAAAAATGCTAAAGGCATGCAACCAATCAGCAAAAGATAAGTATTGAGCAAAAAATGAAGATTGAATATGGATCGTAGATCCATACCTAACCCTAAATCTTTGAATGTCTTTATAAGGAAGACGAAACTTCATTGCAAAGTGTAAGAGACAAGAGGTGTGAGAAGACATACAAGGGTTCGTAAGGAATTTTATTTTCAAAAGTGAGGATTATCAAATCATGAAAGGATTTAGATCAGAGAAAGCAGAACAAGTGCCTATAATCAACAATCAAGGATTGTAATCAGTCAGGTTTATTGTACCTAATACTCTCTAGCAATTGTATTAGAATGAAAAATCCTATGATGATAGGTTAGCTTAATAGCTATTTTGATAAATCCTTTAACTAGGTGATGAAATCCTTTAACAGGGTAACACTTCATGTTAAGTGTTTGGAAATCCTCTAACCAGGTCACTATTGACACAGTGTAAAGCCTTTAACAGAGCAGGCCTTTAATAGGGCAAACCATCAGAAGTGGTTGAACAATATTGCTGCAGTAATTTTTGTGGGTATCATCCCACCCCAGTTTTACCTTCTTATTCCTGGAGGGTTTCTGGGTTACCAAATTCCAATGTTAAGTGTTATTGATGCATGTGTTTTGTTACATGTTTATTTGATGTATTTACATGCATGCAATTTACTTTCAGTTAAAAGTTTTATTGGATAAAGTATGATACTTATGATTCACCCCCCCCCCCCCCCCCCTCTCATAAGTACTCTTTCCATATTTGAATATTCCAACAATTGGTATCAGAGCTAATCCAGGTTCTCACAAGAAAAAGCCTAACAGCTTGGAGGAAAAGATCTAAAGATGGAAGCCTTCAAACTTGGAAAGATCATTGAAAATCAGGTGATAGATGTGCAACTTGCTTTGCATAGCTTGGAGGAATTCAGAAACAAGTTGAGAAACTCATTAAAAAAGAGGAAGGATCTAGCCATAGCTGAAAATGATATACACTACAAGGAGATTGATACCACCAACATATTTTCTAGTGGAGACACTAAAGAGTTTGACGCAGCAATAGCAGAATTGATGGAGAAAAATAAAATTCAAGCAGATGAGATAAGATCTCTCAAGATGGAACATGAATCATAGGCCATAATGATATGTGAAATTACTGAACATAAGAAAAGAGCAGTTGAAGAAAAAGTGATGTTGGAAAATGATAAAAGAAATCTTGCAAACAGACTTGAAGAAAAATGTACTGAACTGACAAGGATCTCAAACATGCAGATGGATACACTTGCCCAAATGATGAACCTTCATCATGAACTCAATGTAAAAGATATTGAGATCTCCACCTTGAAGATGCAGAATGAACAAATGCAGAATGAATTGAACAGAGAAAAAGAGGTAGCAGAGAATCTCAATAAATCAAGTGAAGCCATCAAGTATTTTGAACAGTTGTTGAAATCACCAAAATCTGCCCATGATACATCAGGACTAGGATACAATAGCACTGAAGTTGGAGAATCATCAAAAAGTGTTGAACAAAGAAGTGATAAAGGTAAGAATTCAAAACCCACTTGTCATTACTGTAATAAGAAGGGACATATAGCTAATGTGTGCAGGAGTAGAAGATTCAATCAATCAAACATACCCAAAAGTTTCTGTCACAAGTGCAACATGCAAGGACATATGACACAAAATTGTAGATCCAATGTCACAAGGACTCAAAAATTTGATGGACGTTGTTATAATTGCAAAAAGTATGGACATAGGGCATTTGAATGCAGATCAAAACCTATGTGGACATCAAATCAACCAGCAAAAACAGAAGGGAATGGAAGTCATTATCATTGGGACTACAACACCAGGTATAGTTGTCACTATTGTCAAGAATATGGACATATACCACAGAACTATATAAGAACACATTTCAAAGGAAACTACAAAAGATGGTTGAATCAAACTACATGTTTCAGTTGTTTGAAGATTGGTCATATCAGCAGAAATTGTCCTACAAGATCAAAGGCACCCAAGATTGAAGATAACAAAGGAAAACAAAAGATTGACATTGAAAAGATAAGAGGGCAAATGAATAAGACTTGGAAAAAGAAGGAAGAGTGCAACACATCAAGTGGAGGGATCACTTCACCCAATGGGTCAAGTGATCATACTTCATCAAACTAAGCACAAAAAAGTGCATAGGACTGATATACAAGGCTATATCATACATCAGTCCCAAGACAAAGAAGCTAAGCAAAGTATAAATCCACATGAAACAAGATGTCAAGATAAAAACTAAATGTTGATGTTGAACTACCTTTAGTGCCGAGTTAAAACAGATGCCGAGCTCCCAATAGTGATCGAGCTAATAACTGATGCCGAGTTGGATAACTCCAATGGAAGTCGAGTAAAAGGGAAATAATGGAAGCCAAGTTGGGTCAAAATCTCTTTAGAAGTCAAGTTGGCAGTTGAGCATTCAATGTGATGAAATTAGGGTATATTATCACGATTTCAATCAGTTTTCCACATCGCGATCAAGAAGCAAAGGAGAAGAAAGAGAGATGAGCAACTTCATAGCAAGAATCCAGCAAATTGCAACCTCATTCAACATGTTTTTCATTGATCTAAAGGTATTTTCGTTTGTTCTGAACTACGTAGTTTTATACCCATTTTTTGTATAAACCCTAGTTCGCAAAAATGGCGTCAAGTTCAAAGAAAGTCGAGGAGAAAGAGTCTTTCGAAGTCCAGTTAGTTTCAAATGAAGTAAAGCAACCTGATTTCTGCCCTATTCCCGAAGTTGCTTACAAAAATGACCCAGCCGGAGCTCTCTCCCACATTCCCCCAAAAGTTGTAATGGTTCAAGATGTGAGAAAATGTTACAATTGCAAGATAGGAGCTCTAGTAGATATGGAAATTAGACAAGCTTATGATAAACTATGTGTAGATGGAGCATTGAAAGAAGAATTTAAAATCATTGAAAGAAAGGGTTTGACCTGAGTCTTAAGTTTTCCCACCGTATTCAAAACTGAATGGATTAGACTTGTATTGAGCAGAATCCATGGTGGAAACTTGTGGTTAGAAGATATGCCCATCAAATTGACAAAGGAAATTATACATAGAGTAACAGGGTACCCAACCCTAGATCGGTACAAGACCCTAAGGAGTGAATCAAAGGAGGTCATTAAAAGGAATACTGGTGCACAATGGAACAAAAGAGGAATGACAATTCATACTATAAAGGATCCTCTAGTTGAGTTTTATTGTTAGAGTTATTGCTCACAAATTCTATCAATCCAGTAGACTCAACAATGTACCATGCATTGCAGTAGATGTAGGTTACAAATTGGTGAAAAGGATCATACTTATGATCTTGCAAAACTACAACTGCAACAGATCAATGAAAATCTAGCTGCCATAAGAAGAACAAAGGGCACACAATGCAAATTTGGAGCAATCTTAGTTTGCATATTCTTTTATGTACAGAATGAATTTCCCTCTTTTGGTAAAATAGCATGGAGGAATGATAGAACCATCATTGCACAAATTAATGAATATATAGAGCAAATGGGAGAAAATTTTGATACTTTGATGACAAGCTATTTTGAAGATTTCAAGAAAGCCATGAAGCAAAGGTCAAGGATACCAGCTTCATTAGTGGAAAAGCATACTAACGATATATGTTTCTTAGTTGACATTGATTTTACTTACATTCAAGCAATAATACCAAGGGTAAGATGGCTAAGGCCATTCGGATACGAAATCAATATTGATGAGGCATCAGCAGCAATAACTGCATTATTGATAGAAGAAGTAGATAAAAATGCACCACATTTTGGCACTTATCATGTGGTAAGATCAAAAATAAACATGGAATTAAAAACTGCTTCTACATTGAAGAAGAAAGATAAATTAATCAAGAAGATCAAGAAGAAGTTTGGCAAAGAAATTGAGGTTGAGGCAGAAGAAGAAGAAGATGAAAGTGAGGATGAAGATGAGCAGGAACAAGGGCAAATGGAACTAACTCAAGGTCTTGGAGAAGACAAGGAGGAAGGTGCAGAGGAAGAAGAAGCCAAGGAAGCACCAATTGAAGCCGAGCCAAAGAAGAGAAAGGCAACAAAATAGCCTTCAGCCAAGCCCAGATCGAAGAAAGTTGCCACTCCATCACCTCAAAAGCCAACAACACGAGCATCAACAAGAGCCTCTACTCAAAAGGCTAAAGAGGAAATTACCAAGAAGAAACAAGTCAAGGAATCACAGGAAGAGCCGAGGAAAAGAAGAAGATATGTGGCTCAACCTGACACTGATGACGAAGAACAAACAGAAAAGGTAAGCAATTCATCAGTTGATACCCTATGTAAAAAGATTGCAAATGGTGACTTGAATAATTTAAATAAAGTTGATTTTAGTAAATTTAATAAAGAAGAACAAAATAAAATAGAAGAAATAGTGTATGGAATGATGGCGCAGTTCAAGTACACTCCACTTGAACTAGATGGTCAATTGCCAAAGGAGCTGTCAAAAATTGTAGAAGATAGATGGCATTTTTGCTTAAAAATGGAGAAGGAGATGAGGGAATCAACCCTAGCCAGTTTATTGCCGGATTTGACCAGAGAAAAAGTCAGCAAAGCAGTCAAAAGGCATAATAACAGGTTTACACCCAAATATAGGGCATTCTTTATACTTCAAAACAGAATGGAAGAGATTGTTCAAAGAACAATGAAATCGAGGAAGAATTTGTATAAAAAGATTGAAGATTTTCTTGAAGAAGAATACAAGGAAGAAGCAGCTATACCAATAGAGGAGAGGAGAAAAAGGAAAGAAGAAGAAGAAAAGAGGAGAGAACAAGAGAGGAAAGAAGAAAAAGAAAAGAAAAGAGAAGAAGAAAAGAAAGATGGAGAGGAGGAAGAGACACAAAAATAGGATACAATGGCAACAGCTGAGCCAGAAGAGCAACCAGATCAGAGTGTGCAAGACACACAATTGTCACCCCCTAGCCCTCCACAAGCATCCATCCCATCTGCAGATACAATAACAATAACTTATGTTCCTGATACTTATGGTCAGAATATCAATCCACTAACTACAGAAGATCTGAAAAGAATTCTTGACCAAACAACACAACAAGCAATATTATGTGCAGATCTAGTATTGGTCAGTATAGATGAGTTACAGAAACTAGTAGAAAGTACAGTTAAAGATAAGGTGAATACACAAGAACCACCTTCTATCACAACTACTAGTAGTCAATTTGAAATACCAACAAGTATAATTGATGCTACAAGACAAAAGCAAAGTGCAGCTATAGAAAAAGGAAAAGAACAAACAGGACAGACTATTACATCTGATCCTACAGCACAAATACAAAGTGCACTTCCACAGATAACAATAATTGATCATGGTAGACAGAAGGAAGAGGAAATAGTAAAAACCCCTAAAGAACAGGAGGCAATTCAAACATTAATAAATTTGCCTACCTCAGGAACTCCTTCACACCAGCCACTGTAGATTTCAGTACCATCATCCATTACTACCAGAGTTGCAAGGGTACTTCACTATGGAGACCCTAAATTAGATGAAGAGATAGTCATACCGAGCTATGACTCAAAATCAATAACCATTGATCAAATCAATGAGGTGCAAGATGCACCAAATAGAAGGAAAAGACAGGAAATACTCAGGAAAGAGTATAAAAATAAGCAAACACTTTATGAGATCAAGGACATCTTTATGGATGGCTTCAGTTTGCAATCACCGGATGAGTCAAAGCATATCACAGAGCAACTAACAAATATTGTTGACCAGGTGACAAATGAAGACCTAGAAACCAATGCAAAACTTATGGAATGGTCAGAAAGAAAATTTCAAGGGAAATTGAATGAGAAAATATCAAGACAAGTCACACTTTCACAAGTAGAATTGGAAAAGCTTATTGATAAGGTGAAGAAGGTACTTGAGAATATATTCTCACTGTACAAAAAGTTGTGTGATTTTTCATACTTCACACAAGAAACAAGTCAAAAGATACTGAACTTGGAAAGAAATCTAAACATTTCAAGCATGCAACTACCGAGTGATCCAGCTCAAAGTGAGAAGCATTTTGCTCAATCGCTTCACACTCACAAAGAAATAGTTGTCTTAACAGCAGATGAGGCTAATATTAAGGCCAAAGTAATACAACTCCAGTCCTCCATAACCCCACATTTAGAGATACTCCATAAAGAGCAAGTATATGCTGAAAATGTACTCAAGAAAGATCCAAATCTTTCTACACTAGATGGACTTATTCAACTTGTTGTCGAGACTGCTATCCAGCATAAGTCACTAGAAATTGCTTTGAACAATTGGGATGCAGCTCTCAGAATGATTATGGAGGTAAATAGCACATTTTTGGCTAAATATGGTCTTAACCCTTAAACATTCTTTGACATAAGTGTCAAAAAGGGGGAGATATAGATTGTAAAGGGGGAGATACAAATTAATAAGGGGAGAACAGATACACAGGAGGAGCATTGATATACAGATAAGGCACAATCAACTCAGGGGGAGTTACAAAATTTTTGAGGTATATATTGTAAGTCACAAATTTTGATCAAAGTTTTCAATATGTACATAACAATCATATTAGTAAATGTACTTATAAGGTCAGTTAAGTGTTTTTGTCACTCATGTCAAAGGGGGAGATTGTTAACATCATAATGTTTTTGACACTTGAGTGCCAACACACTTAAACATATTCCACATTGGATGTTGAGTACATCATGCATGATGAGTGATCTTCATGTGCCGAGTAGTTTTCAGATGTCGAGTGAAGATCAGCTGCCGAGTGAAAATCAGATACCGAGTGAAGTTCAGGTGCCAAGTGATTAACAAGTGTCGAGTATTAATAAGTGTCGAGTGTTAACAAGTGTCGAGTGTTAATAAGTGTTGAGTGTTAACAAGTACCGAGTGTTAATAAGTGTCGAGTGTTAACAAGTGTCGAGTAACATGAGGTGTCGAGTAATACAATTTTGTTAAGGTGCCGAGCTATCCAAGAAACAGTTTGTGCCGAGCATCAGCAATACTTCAGGAGCCAAGTAACTCAGTATATCAACGTAAGAGTTTGTAATTGCACAAACTATGATGCAAACTATTTTTATAGCCGACATAAGGTAAATCTCGAAGGATTTAATGATGAGATCGAATCTTTTATTTTCCCTATGCAATTTGCATGCAGCCAATAAGAAAAATGCTAAAGGCATGCAACCAATTAGCAAAAGATAAGTATTGAGCGAAAAATGAAGATTGAATATGGATCGTAGATCCATACCTAACCCTAAACCTTCAAATGTCTTTATAAGGAAGACGAAACTTCATTGTAAAGTGTAAGAGACAAGAGGTGTGAGAAGACATACAAGGGTTCGTAAGGAATTTTATTTTCAAAAGTGAGGATTATCAAATCATGAAAGGATTCAGATCAGAGAAAGTAGAACAAGTGCCTCCAATCAGAAATCAAGGATTGTAATCAGTTAGGTTTATTGTACCTAATACTCTCTAGCAATTGTATTAGAATGAAAAATCCTATGATGATAGGTTAGCTTAACAGCTATTTCGATAAATCCTTTAACTAGGTGATGAAATCCTTTAATAGGGTAACACTTCATGTTAAGTGTTTTGAAATCCTCTAACCAAGTCACTATTGACATAGTGTAAAGCCTTTAACAGGGCAAACCATCAGAAGTGGTTGAACAATATTGTTGCAGTAATTTTTGTGGGTATCATCCCCACCCCAATTTTACCTTCTTATTCCTGGAGGGTTTCTAGGTTACCAAATTCCAGTGTTAAGTGTTATTGATGCATGTGTTTTGTTCCATGTTTATTTGATGTATTTACATGCATGCAATTTACTTTCAGTTAAAAGTTTTATTGGATAAAGTATGATACTTATGATTCACCCCCCCCCCCCTCTCATAAGTACTCTTTCCATATTTGAATATTCCAACATCCATGATGTGATGTTCCTTTTATGATGTAGTGTGTCCCTAATTGGGACCCATTTTTGGGTTCCCTTCTCAGGCCCTATGTCAAGGTTGATCCAAGGTATTACTTTTGTGTCAGATCAGCCGATAGGAGAAATCTTATTCTGATCCCTTTATCCCCTACTTTAGCAAGAGTGTGGGTCAACCCAAACTTGTGGTAAAGTAGAGAAGGAATAAACTGATGAATTGCAATGAGATAGAACATTGCTTGGTCAAAGAGAATAAGCCCCCATACAAAGAGTACTAGCTCCACATTTATGCACAATGGTACAAAATCAAAACAAATGGAATAAATCCAAAAGGAAAAAGATGCAAAAATGGGTTAGTACTAAAAAAAAACCCAAACCAACTAGTGAAGAGAACTCTACCAACAAAATCTCACCCACTAATATCAAAATTTGAAATGCTATCACAAGAGAATAAGAGATAACATGAGAAATACAACAGAAACACCATTAATAATATAGCTTCATGATCGATTTCTACTTGTGTGTGTGTGTGTGTGTGTGTGTGTGTGTGTGTGTGTGTGTGTGTGTGTGTGTGTGTGTGTGTGTGTGTGTGTGTGTGTGTGAGAGAGAGAGAGAGAGAGAAGTGATTACCTTTCCTAGTAAGGTGGCCATTCTACTATGAACCACAGGAAGAGCTTCTTGCAAAATATGGCATTGTTAAGATTAACCTCAGACAAAAATAACAACTAAATGCAGATATAAACAATATCAGAAAATAATAGATCACAGAGAAGAGAACACAAGACACCAAGATTTATCATGGTTCACCCAAACCCCTGGGCTACATCCACCAAACAACAAGTCCAATATTATTATGATCCAGTATTTATAACTTGATTAAAATTTGCAATCCCTTATAGCTCAAAACCGCAACAAGAAGCAATTTTGTATCACGCATTATGAAAGACATCTAACCCTAAGCACTTTTATACAAGTATTTTTGTCACATTAGGGTTATAATTAATTATTACACATCGGCCCAAAATCTTGATAAAATAGGGCCCAAATTTTTTTTCAAAATTATGAATATGTACAGTACTTCCTTGATCAGTCACCACAAACTAATAGGCATTGAATAGTGTAACGGGGTGGTAACCTGCTAGTCAACCAATCTAAGTTCCATTCATAGATCAATGTCCTTGCATCACCATGGCATGGCTCAATAAAAATGTGTTACATGTGTATGGTAGTTAGGATATGTTTTAGAATGTGTTATATATGTATGGGATTTAACACATGTTTTGGAATATTGCATTACCCATGTGTGGGATTTAGCATATACTTTTGAATGTGTTACTTGAATATGGGACTTAGCATATGTGTTTGAATGTGTTGCCCATGTATGGGATTTATCATATGTTTGTAAAAACTATATGCACAAGAGGGCATATATGTTCCCCCTCCTTATCATGTCTAATATAGACATGATAAGGAAGAGAAAGATGATACCTACTTCACACAACAAGGAGATTTCCTTACAGAAACAATGTGGATTATATTCATAGTGAAAGGCATTGGCCCTCACAATCTATAAACGTAAATAATTGTGAAAAGGATATATTTCTTATGTAAAGAGGATCCTCAAAAGGGAGAGATCTTGGATGAAATGCATCTATCTAAGAGGAATTCTTGAACAAGATAACATCTCTGAGATAAAGAAGGAACACAAATTTAACCATCTAGTCCCCAATTTCCAAAGGAGATAGGAATTTTAGAGGACAGATGCAAACTTAAACCTAAAGGAAGGGAATGTGCATAAAATGGACATAGCTTTGCAAATAAAGAAGAGGTGATGACACAGGACATACACCTCTTGCAAAAGAGAGGATACATCTAGTTAAGACACAATTCTTTATTAGGAAATAACATTGCCACATAATAATAATAAAGTGTCATTGTACGAAGTAAAATCAATCCTTAGACAAAGGGAGATAAATAATGTGCAAAAAATATTGCCCCAAGCGTAAGGCAAGAAAGAGAAGTCTATGGTAGATTATATAACAAAATCTTATGCAATATAAAGATGAGTTGTAAGTAGCAACCTTAGTTGTGCACAAAACACAAACACCCTCTATCAACAAGAAGTATCATAGAATATTGTGACACCATAAAGAAAATTAAAGCAAGAAACACCATAGGATAATCAAATCCAAACAATATCAGGTGCTAGAAAAGATGTCACATATGAAGTAAATTGTAGATGATAATTAAATGATAAGCATAAAATTATGAGGCATGGAAAGATATTTATTAGGAAGAGACACCTAATCTTGCACATAATAAAGCTTTACATGGCCACAGATGAGAATATACCATAAATTAATACCAATCCATAAATAAATGATATAGGGAGATGAAAGGATTTCATTATAACATCCAAAGAACATCTTACAAATATAAGCAACATAGTGAAAAAATAAATATTTGA
This sequence comes from Cupressus sempervirens, assembly GCA_028749045.1. Lineage (NCBI taxonomy): Eukaryota > Viridiplantae > Streptophyta > Pinopsida > Cupressales > Cupressaceae > Cupressus > Cupressus sempervirens. The sequence continues at coordinate 716,646,500 of CM053789.1, forward strand.
CACCTATATAGCTCATAGGTATCCAATTGTAGTATCTTAAATTAGAATCACTTCAATTTAATGATGATTTAGCACCTATTAATGAGATTTAATGTTGGGCTCACATTTAATTTGCATTTCTCCTCATGTCTCTTTATTTCTCCTAGATGGAATTGGGTAGGAACTAATAAATCCTCCTTTATATTTCTCTTTTAAGGTGCAAATATTGAGGTGGAACCTATCCACTTGGTTCCTCCATTTCCTCTTTCATATCATACATAATCTCTTTTCTACACTAAAATTAAGTTTTCTTGAAATTTGTACCTGATTTCTAGAAATTGAAACATGCTTTAGGACCCCAAGAGATTCTCGAGGATTTTTAGACTTAGTTAGTAAGGTTGAAGTTTGACCCTTCTCAATCAATTCCAAAGTTTGACCCTTCTTGGGTCCCCTTCTTGGGACCTATTTTGGGGTTAATCTAAGGTGTTAATATTTAGGCTCGGCCAGTTGATGGGAGAAAGTTTATTCTAATTCTTATATAAGTCCATCCATTTGTCTCATTTATCATCATGCATTCATAATATCCATCTCATACACACACAAAAATTCTATATCCAAGTCATGTCAAGCATCGATCATGCACTAGCACTCAAGAACTCAAGCACTCAAGTCTTCAAGCTTTCAAGGGATTCAAGTATTCAAGCAATTTTTCAATTCAAGTCCATTCAAGGAAATCCTTTAGTAATTCATTAGAGAGGAGATCCCTGGCATTTAAGGTGTTTTCAAGGAGCTTCAAAGAACTCATTTGGGGGCTTCATCATCTTTTTCATCTTTGTGCCACAACCTTTAAAGACCTAGCTTCCTTCATTGATGGCAATGGAACTAACCATCATGGAAGGTCTTCTACATACATTCATTCTTCTATACTCACATTCTTCTTGATCTAATTCAATTGGTAAAGTGACCATATTTCATTTAGCTTGGGAAATTCTACTATTGTAAGATGAATTTGTGCACTTACTTTACATTTCAATTATTTCAATTTCAAGTTAATTTCTAAACTAGGGTTTGACCAAGGAAAACCCCCCATCAAGAAAACAAAACCATTTATATTGTAGGTTGTGGATCTCCAAAAGAAAAACAAGTTACAAATTCAAATACCCATTTTGCAAAACTTTAGAGATTCAAAAAAAAATTGCAATCAAACACTGTTGAAAAGGGTCAAACTTATGCCCTTCCAAGTTGACACTATTGCCTATAGTTGACATTGTTGCTAAAAGTAGACTCTGCTAAATAATCGAATGTTTTTTCGATTTGGAGATCTCATTTTTTCAAGATTGAATCCAAATTTATTTGCTAATTTGAGTTATATAGACATCAAAAAACCAGATTCAATATTGCTCCTTATTTTCAAGGTAAGTCATTTAACTATTTTCTTTATTCAATACATCTACTTTCTATATCAATATTCTTAATTGTATTTCATAGCTATTTTTTCTCTAATTCTATAATCATTAGAACTTTACTTGGATTAATGCTCCTTTATCACTTGGTTGGCACTAATCTTCTTAGATCTAGTTACCTTAGAGTTGGAATTAAAAGGATCAATCTCCTTAAATCCCCTTCGAGGTGTAAGGGTCAAAACCCCTAAAATATGAAGTATTTGTGACCTGTTATGATTACTTCACATTTCCTCTACACATTTTTGGTGAACTTGACTGTCAACATTTCTACTTTTTATTTTGGAGTTATATTATATTATCTTGTTAAATACATATATATTGTGATCTCTCTTTGTATGTATTCATTAGACTAAATTTTATGCTTTGTGATTTAGTTCATACCTTAAGGTTGCATTTTCTTTGTTTGATCTTCATCTTTCCTTGATTGGTGTATGAGCTTCATTACTTTAAGCCCTACTTATAACATTCCTATTAGGAGAATCCATAGGCTTGTGGCTCCCTTTAATTTGGAATCTTCTTCCCCTCTCTTTAGGAACTTTAGTGACACTATGGTTTCCCATGATACTAATGTTGGCATTTGCATGAGGATATTGTTGGTATTTTCATTTGACAAGTATGATGAGAAGGTTTTTTTTATTGATGCCAATATATTTAAGGTACTCACATTGATTTGATAAGCCTACTATTTATTATTATCAATAAGGAAATGTTAGTATTAAAGTATATGTGTGTATGTATAGTTATCAAAAATCTTGATTATTAGAGAAGTGTAGGATCGATGTAATTAGAAGCTTATGAGAGAATTTTTATTTTGGATGTTAATAGTAGGATGAAAGAATGAGATTAAACCTAATATCTATGGCCATTATTGCATGTAGGGTTAGAAAGAAGTATGAGATAATAAAAGGGATTGAGATACAAAGATAGACATACATATAGATAGAGAAAAGGATGGAGAATAGAGAGAAACATAAGAGGGTATCATAGAGAGAGAACAGGGGAACTAAGGGATATGAAAAGCTATAGGAAGAAGCAAGGAGCATTTCATCTTATATAAATACTTAATTAGATTTCTACAAGATTTGTAAACTCTTTTACCGGACTGTTGAGTTCTTGTATGAACTTTTATTAAAACTTATAACAAGGTGAATGCTTAGTCAAGAAGGATAAAATATCTTAGTCAAGTAGCCTTAATAAATTGATTAAAACTGTATCAATCACTCCTCACATGAATAGTTTCTCAAAAGGAAGCACCATTGTAAGCCTAATTGAAAAACCTTTTTGACTGGAGCAAAAAAGTTGTGGGTTCTATCCCCACTGCAATTTTTCCCTCTAACCAAAGGTTTTCTACAGTACCAAATATGTGTTTTATGTGTGTATTAATTTCTCTATTTTCATTTGCATTCATGCATATGAGTTTTTAAGTTGATCACACTATCGGTTATATCCAAGAGTTATCATATTAATGAAGAAGAAAATTATTGGTTAAATATTGTAAGAATGTTGAAGTTCTTAAGTATTGATTCACCTCCCCCCTTCAATACTTAACCATTCCAATCTAATTAACACTTGATAATGACACTTCACATTCATCTCTTGATGAAGATGGGGCTTTAAGAGTTACTCCTAAATAGATTCATAAGCTTTCTAATGAGATTAAAAAGATGCATATTGGCTTATTCAAGAGAATCACAATGTTGATACTATCATTGTTTTTTATACTCTTATGAAAGTGGTCCATAATGATTAACATGGTATTAACCTTTTGTGTGGTCTTACTCACCTTGTCCATTCATGTGTTAAGCCTCTAGATCAAGTTGTATTTAAAATAGAAATGGTTCCACCTATCACTATTGTTGAACCCTCCTTTCCTATTTCCACTCCTATATCTAGCATTCCTACATATGTTCCTTCTATTGTGACTACTTCTCTTCCATCATCCACTCCTATTACGATTCTTCATATTCCTTCTCTTCTTTTGAGTATTCTACCTACTTCATTTCCTACCTCACAACCTTCATATCATAGGTTTCCTTACACTTATCTCAATCCTACTAGTGTTGTGGTTCCTAGTGTCTCATCCATATAACCTTCTATTCCAGCTAATCCATACACTCTTCCTAGTGTGTCAAATGTGTCATTGTCAACTATTTCCTCTAGTGATTCCACTATCATTAGTCTTGCTCAAACTATTTCTTCTTTACAACAAGAAAATTGCTTTCTTAACTCAATCTAAATATAGTGTGCCTACATGTGATATGGATAGTCATTTTTCCTTAGACATTATCCATATTATTTCCCCTTAATAAATTGATATGCCTCACCTTGATACTTATAATGGTAAGGGTGATCTTGTGACTCATCTTAAAACCTTTCAAGTCCTATGTAGTGATTATGCCCATGACCGTTAGATTTTAGCTAAAGTTGTTTTCTCATACCTTTCATGACAAGGCCTTAAAATGGTATTGTTCCTTTCTATTTTATTCTATTTATTCCTTTCACAAACTTGCCAATGTTTTTATTTGATGATCCCAAAACAACATTGGTCCTCAAGTGTCCTTTACAGATTTGATGTAATGTAAACAAGGTCCTAAGGAAAAAGTGATTGATTTTATTGGTAGATTTAAGCATTTGCATGTTCATATTTCGTATCCTATTCTTGATGGATCCTTCACTCAACATAGCTTAGGTGTAGGAGTCCTCTTCATAACACCAGAAGGATACACCATTCCCAAAGCATACAAGCTCTTGTCTTCATGTACCAACAATATTGTTCAATATGAATATTTCATGAATGGATGAAAATGAAAATTAATTGGAAGATGGTAGAATTGCATATCTATGGAGACTCCCACCTTATTATTAATCAAACCAATGATGAATATCAAACTTGAGAAGAGAATCTCATTCTTCATAAGAGAATGATGGATGATGTAAAAAAGTACTTTGTCTTCTTCACCTTCCAACAAATACCAAGAGAAGAAAACAGGGAAGTTAATGTAGTAGAAACTTTGGAATCTATCTTGCAGATATAGGAGCATGGATTCCATTATGAGCTCCTAGTGGAAGAGTTACTCTATCTTGAATATAATTCACCTAAATCCTAGATAGTTAATTCTATCATTGGATGTGACTCATCTCAATATACCAATGTATTTTCTTACCTATAGGATCAAGTTATCCTTGACAATTTAAACAAAAACAAGAAAAACCACATTATTTGAAATGTTTCACAAATTTTATCTTCACTAATGACTTGTACAAGAGAGGATCATATGGTGCTTAGACTTAGAGGAATCTAAGTGTGTGTTAAGTGAAGACCATGAGGATGTATGTGGATCTCACTTCAACTATCCCACGTTAGCCTGGAAACTACTAAGATTTGGCTACTATTGGCTATATATAGAAAAATATAGTGTCAAATTTACTAAATCCTGCAAACAATGCCAAATTCATGATCATTTGATACATGCTCCAAACAAGGAGCTTATTCCATTTGTAACCCATTATCCCTTCCAACAGTGTGCATTTGACCTTGTGGGTTAAATCTATCCCAACTTATCTAATAGACACAAATACATTACCATGAGCATAAAGTACTTCATAAGTGGTCAAAGTAGTTCCACTACTCAAGGAAATTGGGAAACAGGTGTCTATGTTCATTCTCAACTGTTTCATTTGTGAATAGGGGACACCCTCCTTAATTGTAATAGAATGTGTAGTAAAATTTTATGAATAGATATGGATGAGTTGCATGCTAAATTCAAGATCTACCAACACTATTCCTCAATCTACTATTCCTACAGTAATGAAAAGGCTAAATTTTCAAATAATACAATCCTTAAGATCTTATACAAAATAATGGAAAAATCAAGGAGATATTGGCATCTGCAACTAAATCCAACCTTATAGGCTTGCATAGTACCAAAATTTTGATGGGAGAAACTCCTTTTTCTTTGGTATATAGGGTTGAGGAAGTGCTTACAATTGAGATAGATAAACCTTCCTGGCAAGTATCTTTTAAAGGATTGGTAATAAATAAAGACTATAATATCAAGAGGCCAAGAATTAGATCTACTAGATAAACACAACCATGCAACATTCAATCACCTCTGAGTGTATCAAAAGTGAATGTCTTGAGGGTATAATAAGAATTTTCACCAATGAGAATTTCAAGTTGGTAATCTATTGTTCATCTAAAGAATCAACAAAATCATTAACATAAGGGAAAATTAGAACCCAAGTAATTGGCCCCCTCTACTATTACAACATCATTTAGCTCTAGTTCTTATCAATGCTCAACAACAGAAGATGAACAACTCCTTTAACCAATCAACACCATCCATATGAATACATTTTGTAGTCGATATACTTAATACAATAGTCTTGTACAACAAAAATGATCTTCAAAAATCCAAAAAACTATAGTAGATAATAGTCCTAAAAAAATTATTATCCAAGTGAAAACCTAGTAATAGGCACCTTGAAAATAACAAAAAATATATAAAATACAAAATACAAAAAAAATAAGAAAAATTAAGAAAGAGTGCCTTGGTGAAAACTTGGTAAAAATCACCTTGCTAGAAAAAAATAAATCTTTGCTAAGAGGTGAATACCTAGTAGATAGATGTCAGGAATAAAGTATTCCATCTCTCCATTCATGGGTTAGTTACATCTTAGTTGATACATACAACATCGTCATGGTCCATACTTGATCTATATCTAGTTCATAGGGGGAAACTTCCTATCAACTTAATTAGTCAAATATCTAATCTAATCAGAGGCAATTTCTAGAAATTATTGAAAGGCTTTCCATTGACAGATCAATGTTTCTCAACATCTTTCTATAATCAAATGAGAATCAATCAACCTATTAAAAAGTGTTTATTTACATTACCTACCTAATACATGAGTATTTCTTAACACTTATTAGATGAGCATTTTATCAAAATTTCAACAAATGTAAACTGATACCAATTAACAGTGTCCCTTGATACTACCCACTCACACAAGCTAGTGTTTCTCAACACCATAAACAAGCAAAATATAAAAACTACTCATTGAAGTTGTGATTGGCCATATCCTTTTTGCAACTCAACAATGTATCTTGACTAGAGAAGCAAAAGGATACACTATAAATTTTATTAGTGTGTTTTTTATTTTCATTATTTTTGGGTATTATCCCTACCTAGTAACTCAAGGACATCTAACAAATAGAGAAACATGGGAAGGAGACGTAATTATTTCTTTGATTTCTACTTGTGGGTGTGATCTTGTTGATCCCAAAATGTTCAATAAATTGGGTGTCTATGATAAAAGTCTCCATTTCATGTTGTACACCTCACATACCTTGGTTGGTTTTATTTGGATGCTTAGGTAATGTTACAATTATCTCCTTGCCTATTATTAATGTATTTTTTAATGTAAGACCACACTCATGATCATCTTAGATCTTAATGCCTCGATGTTGATGCAACCTTGCATTATTAATTAGAACTTATACTAATGTCATCTAATATCTAATACCTCGATGATTATGTTAGCTTTTTACATTTTATTCTATAAAGGTCATATTCACATTCTCATGGTTGTAGTGGAGCATGTCAGGGTTATACTAACTGTGGTGTTCCAAAATGCTCCATGATGATACAAGAAACTAAGCAAGATCAAAATTCACTAGATTCATAGCTTGAATTCATCCTACGGTTGTATTTAGTACTTGCATAGTAATTTTATATGAGGTACATAATCCTAAAATCCTAGAATCCCATGGAATTGACATCACTACCCACCCCAATGGTCAATTGTGAACATCATCCTTGACCTTATCTAGATATTAAATCAAAATGCATCACCTGCAGGAACAATTGATAACCTACATCATCACATCATGGGAAAATAAAATGGGTAATTGGGGTTAAACTATCATTTCTTTAAGCATATCATGAGATATCATAACATCACACAATAAAACAAATGCTAAATCACATTATCATTACATGAAGAGAAACAATTATAGAAAAAATAGTGTATAAATATAATAATGTTGGAAAGTAATAACATCTATAATATCAAAGATGGAAAGTAAAAACTTTTGTCCACATCAACAAGGAAAGGAGCAATCGTGTCCATCAACATACATGAATAATAAGATACAAGAAGCCATGGTATAATAATAATTAAGAATATCAAAGGGCCATCAAACAATGTATTTCATATATCATAAACGTGACAAAAGTTGAGTACAATTACATATCACAATGAATGTCACCAGAAGTATCAATGCCATCGAATATCACAAAAGATTTATAAACTAGCACTTGCATCGGGGCAGTGCAAGTGTATAGCTGCTAGGTTTGGGTGATCAAATTTATAGGAAATATATTCAATATAGGATTGATCTATGAGACAAGTTTGAGAGTGGTTACAATCATGGTCTAGTTGAATCTATGAGTCTAAGGAGTTTTTGAGCAATGTGAATATCAACCCAGCTGAGGAATTTGACATGAACTATAGTAAAAAGGAACCTATCTAGTAGTCAATCTAGATGATAAATGATCTAGATTTTCAAATCACTATTTGTTAAGGTAATTTCATTAAATTGACTTAACCTAATGAAAGGGATGAAGTTCAATTATATGGCCTCTTGAATGAGATATGTGTGTGTAGGAATTAAATTTCTAGTCTATGTATCTTGCTGTCCAAAAATAAATAAAATAATGGACAAAAAAAAGTAGGGTTAACTCACTGATAAAAAGAGACATGTTGTAAATTGAATCAACAGTCAAAACAATGCAACATCATAAATTTGATCCATAGACAAAAATAAGCTCATAAATCTTAGAAATGTGGTTTTACATTTTGTAATAAGAAAATAGCCTATTCAAGTGTAGTAAATAGAAGAAAAAACTAACAAGATTACTTGGATTCATTAGAATATATTACTATGTGCCCTTATGAAATACTGGAGAAACAATGATCCATTCGTACAAAAGTGTTTCTTTGGTTTACATTTTTCAGATTGAAGGTACTAAGAATTATAGTGGGTGTATAGAATGGCATCCTTACAAAGGAAGTTCAGGTACTTTTATGTAGAGTTTCTCCCTCATCAACTATATATATCTCTTCACATGGCCCATGTGAATTATGATCCTGCATGAATTCAGTTCTTCCCTTAACAACTACAATTACCAACAACACACAACAAAATAGAACAAGACATCTTATTTCTAGTATGTTTTTCATTTGCCCCCCCAAAAGAACTAAGCAATAATGGTACAAGACATTTGAATACAGAATTGAGAATCCTGGAATATGAATTGAGAAGTATATGATTCTATATTGGGTGTGGTCTAAGATGAATATTTATTGGAAAGTATTGCCTTTGATAGAGTCAAAGTGTCTAATCAAATATTATGATAATATCTACAATGAAAATCGGACAATCATTTTACATTTAAACCATAACCATATTAATGCAAACAACTATAGTTCATATGTTTCAACATATTCAACCTGGCAAATAAGGGAAATAAATAACAACAGTTTCACCAAAATCTCAATGCACCAAATATTGGAGATAAATAGACACAACTTTGAGCAGCCAACAATGGACACTGAGTTGTTATGTTGTCAGATGGAGCAATGAGGTCCCAAGTTGAAGGCGAGCATGAAGGTGCTTCCATGAAAATTAGGCATCCATATGGCTTACCCCTACAAACTGAGCTTGCCACATTGTTCACATGCACAAATCCACTGATCACATGTATTTCCATTCTTATTATTTTTAAGCTTGGTCATGCTATCCTCTAGTAAACACAAACCTCCATACCTATTTTTGAGCAAATTTCTTTAACTAAGCATCTCTATTTTATTCATAAATAAATGAATGTTGTAATTTGGTATACTAGTTAATAAGAGGACATAGCTAGTTCAATTCAATCCCCCATTAAATTTGAAACTAAAGGCATAATTATTTAAATCTAGATTGACTTTTACAAAATAAAACTAAAACTAAATAAACAAGATTTGAACTATAATAATATACTAATTTGTGGCATTCTAGAGTTACTCCCACACATGACATGTAAGCTTTGTGATGAACGACTATACTAGAGCTAAAAAAACATGGGTTATCCACTGCTCTCTTCCAAATCCACTTTTACCACTACACACTCCTAATTCACTCTTTGGCAGAAATTGATATTAAAAAAACTTTTTGCAAATAATTCCAATCCATAACTTGCAAAGGGATAGAATATAAATTCACATAATCATAATATAGCTTAATGGGTCAAGACTACTATCTCCAACATAAGAAACAGCAACAAAATGCATGATTGCATCAAATGCATTATTTTTAAATATGTTATCAACTTGACTTTTCTGTTAAAGGCTCTCATGCTGAATTGTAACAAATGGTGAGCTCAATAAATAATAATATCTTAAATTCAAATGAATTAACATCATTTCTCAATTTAAATACAACCATTTTCTCACCCAAGTCAACATTTATGAAATGCAGCTGGTTAGAGTTCAAAAATCATTGTTGTAACACACGTACAACTCCTATATTTCCTAAGATAAATTGTCCTACAATTTAGTAAATATTAAATTAACTCCTCCACCATCCTTGACTTCATTGAAAGGTAGAAGAGGATTTTTTACAGAAATTTCAAATTACGTAGGGGAACACAATTCGGTTTAGGAACTTCAAATTACCAAAAAAAATTGTTGCTTGGCTTGTTTGACGAGGGATTTCTCTACATCTCCACTCTCAGAAATCTTATTAGACAGGGCTGCAATATCCATGGTGTAATGTTCCCTTTTTGAGACATTATGAAATTTAAAGACATATTCCTATCATATTGAAATTGGCTATGAGAGTGTGAATTAAAATTATAAAAGGTCAATGTAATATTATAAAGTGGGTTAAAGATGACAAGAAGGAATAAGACAAAAGGATAGGAAGGTAGTCAAAGAATCACAACTTGGAGGATTCAAAGAGAGAGACTCATTCATTCAGAGTGGGCTTGGTTTATGATTCAGATTTTAGTTTCTCTCTTGTGAGAGTTATTAGGGAAAGCTTAAGCTTTCGTCTAGCATGGGGACGTAGCCCCCTATGTCAATAGATAGTGGATGCAAACCCATTGTCCATGGAGACCTCACTTTAGGTGTCTCATGTGTACTTACAAGATCTTTCCTTAGTATTCCAATCTGGCTATAAAACTGTGTTTAAGATTGGATTTTGAATGCTAGTTATTGTATTGTTGAGGTATAATGCAATAACATATTTTAAGGTACTTTATAAGAATTTATTGGTTTATATTTTTTGTTTGTAATGCATCTTCGTATGTTTATGTTCTGAATATTATTTTGAAAAAAAAAATTGGGTAAATATCCATTAGGGGTATTTCAATGGTATCAAAGTCATTCATCCTACCAGCCTGTGTGGTTTTGGTTCTAAAAAAGTTTCAATATGGATGGAGAAATAGATATTTTATCCAAAACTAATAAGGAATCACATTGAAAGAGTATGTGTGGTTGTCTGAGTGCATATAGCTAGTGGGTCGACTTGGCATTTGGATTTTCTCATTTATTTGGAGCTTATCATTTGTGGAAGGTGAGTATTTAATAGTTCCATCTAAGGATTAATAATTGACCGAGATTAATATTTGTTAAGCAAGGATAAGGGAAAATATTTCTGAAGACCATAGTTACATAGGTTTGTTGATGCATTGGAAAGATTTAAGTTAATTATATTGCCAAGAGAAATAACTTAGTGTAAGAAGTATCTAATACAATCATCAGTTCTTAGTAATACACGATTGCCAAACTTCTTTGAGTAGAGAATGAAACATTTGTGTCATGTTTTAACCAATCTGGGTAATTTGTGATGACTTGAGCTCTCACTTGTGAGTCTCAATCAAGAGCAAGAAGTTGGTTTGTGGAACGATCTGAATTGATATGAATCAAGCCAAATCTAATTATATAGGATGCATGATAGGTTGTTGTGAGCATATGCTAGAAGATTATGGATTCCAAATTTACATAGTCATGTTTGAAGCTAAGACAAGCCTTCTATGAATGAGAAGACGATTGTAGGTGTTCAATGAGGTGAAAGTAAAAATTGCAAAGGCTCATTTGAAGTGTTTGAAGATGTTATGAGCAAAGAAAACTTCATAAGACAATAGTGTCGACAGATATAGGTGTTTCACTGCTGGGAGCATCTCTTCATTTTAGCATGTTGTGAGTAGGGAATATCTTGAACTTAACAACACCCATTTAGAATTAATTTCACTGGATTCTCATAGCATCACATAGAGTGATTTCTCAGGTCTCTCAAAATATGAGACAAAAAGGTGTTTTACTTAGCAGATTATTCTCAAGAAAGAATGATTACACATACTTGAACCTTAAGAAGAACTGACATGTTTGTAATAGAAATAATTTATTTATGAGGAGCCTTCGGATTATCCACTTAATTCTAGAGGCATTGATATTCTATTGGTCTTCACGTGGCATTTGGAAGTCAAATTGTGAACAAGAAGGAATTCCACATTGGAGGAATTAAAATATTTATCAAGAGTCGATCATTTAAAGACTATGTAAGTCGGTATTGTGTGGGTTCGACAATTATTATTGGTGATTAAATTTTTTTTTATGGATATATTCAAATTTGTTACGATGGAAATATTCATAGTCCAACGGTGATGGATTATAATTATGGGTAGAATATTTTGGCAAAACAAAGGTTTTGGAAGTCATTAAGGAAGATTGGTGGAGCCCATATCATGAAAGATAATTGATGGGAATTAAAGGCATTCTATTTTATATTCCAATGTGCCATGAATAAGCCTATTTCCATAAAAAAAAATTCTTGCAAGTTACACCAATCACCACCAGGATTAATATTAAATTAGGGATTTATAACAATCATAGCAATTTAGTAGTCATCTTATATGCCTTGCAGGAAGATTGACAAGTATTGATAGACTCTGGTGGTATCAACAAAACATTGGGGACATATAGTATCTAGTGTTTGCACACACAGAGCTCTGATGCTCGAATAGATAGAATAGACAATTACAAGTGAAGGACTTGAACATAGGACTATTGAATGTGATGTGGACTAATGCACAACTCGAGTTATGAAGTTCATGTTTGAGCAAATCAAATTGACATTGCTCCTTTATGGGCATTCAATTGAGATTGTAAACCACTCATAAATTGATGAATGATATATTTAGTATTCCTATTTTCAAGTGAAGATGTATTCAGTGAATATAAGTATTGTCTAAAATTTCTAGAATATCATGTACATGCTCCTTGTGTGAAGTTGGGTTGAAGAATACTAAGTTTTGTTGGTTGTTAATGAGTAGATAGTAACATTGGGGCATTACCTTCCACACTTTCCACCACACTAACTAAGAAAAGACTGAGGAAGAGCCCAATAATAACTTCTAAGGGGACACAACTCAGTGAGGTAAGACTGTACTATATGCGGGAAGGAATTGTGAAAAAAAATTTGTATTTTTCCAAGGAATAGTTACTCTTACTTTATTTGCTAACTAGAGTCACAAGGTATTTTCTAAGTGTTGGAGAAGCTATGAATTTTATTGTTTGAGCAAAGTATCTTTGATTGAAGACTCTGCAAGATATTGAATATCTTTTTTTTGTTATTATTTATCCAATTTGTGAAGTCCTCTTCCAAAAGCATTGTTCCAAAACAAGGTTGAATAATCACCAGTTGGAGAAATCTCAAGTTTTTGATCAATTTATTTCTGAGAAGGCTTTCCACCCATCCTAGAAAAGGGAACCGATACCTTGAAGGTATATCATAAATTTAACTAGAGCTGCTACCTTGAAGACAATAAGTAATGCTTGTCATTCCTAAGTTGTCCATAAAGTATTGGTCAAGAATAATGAGATGAATCTTAAGCAAAGAACATAATTATCACTCCCTCCTAGTAATTTATGTATTAATTCAAGAATAGAGGTACTTACCTAGAAATTGCATATTTAAACTTGCAAGTAAGAATCAAACACTCACGAGGTCAAACTACAGAACATATGTTAGTTAACACTTACAATTCATGGTGAGTGATTTAGTGAAAGTGCATAGATCTTCAAAACAGGAAATTCTCACAATAATCAGTTAACAAGAGAAAAAGAAAAGTGCCATGGAAAATTTGAAACACAAGGTATTTTCAAAAGATTTTAATGAGACCTTTAATGGTGAACAACTAAGAAACTTGTAGAAAGAAAAATAATTGGGTCAGCTATACATACTTTGGTGGCAATTAGAACAAATGGAATCTTCAAATGATGTTCTATCCAAATTGGAAGAGATAGAAACTTATTTGATCAATGTAGAACGCAGATTGTAGACTCTTAAATTGGGCTTTACAACCTTCAATGGTGACTTTGGTCTAGCCCAAGTTTATCAAGCATCCAGATAAACGGGTTAGCCTTGTAATTGTTTCTTGTCTCAATAAGATTATGTGAATAACATCTCCTACAACAGCCTACAATGATGTCATGTTGAAGAAATTTTTGCAGCTGATAGTGAAGAACTTGAAGGGTTTACCAATTAAAGGAATTCCTATGAGGCAGGAACAAATTTGCTTGACATGTGAGGACACTAGTACACCTGATCCTATCTATGAGAATCATAATAATGAAGAGAAGGCAAAAGAAATTTAGACCAGTGTAGGGAAAAATGTAGATAAGGTGATTTCAGCTATGGATAAGGAACATACAAGTTTTTACATTGGTGATTTGGAGGTTAGCTTCGATAAACATGTTGATGAGGCTAGTTGTACACGAAGTAATAACATGTTGGAGTCTTTGTGTGATGAACCATATGTTTCTTATACACATGATATAAATTTAGAGGAATAATCCAAGATGACACAACAAAATGATGAGTGGCTTCAACATGACAATAATGAGATGCATGCCTTAAAGAACTGGTTGAAGGTTAGTGAAGACATGGTTGTGGCATCTTTGGTACATTATGGAAACACTCATTGGACAGTTGAGGATCTCTATAGGAAGGCTCAAAAGGGAGTGTAAGGAGATTGGCTTGTTTCTGATTTGCAGTAGTCAAAATAGCCCTTGAATCTACGAAATCGGATTATTTATGCTTGTTTTTTGATAGGGATTATATTCTTAAGGTTGTTGGAATATATGTTGATCAGTTGAGTCAAGGAAATAATGTGATTACGAAGCTCAATAGAGAGATTAAGTATGCTCATAAGGCATTGGATGATACACAAATTTCTTTTTAGAAAGCAAAAAATTAGGTTAGGATTACAAATCATTCTCGAGAGCATGAGAGTAGAGAGAGGCATGAGTTTTTCCAAGAAGTAATTAATGAACTTGATAGCATTTAGCAAATTTATGATTTGGATAGTTGTCCCAAAATAACAAGTACCAAAACTTTAGACCTCATTCAGCTTGTAGACAACCTTTTGTTTGAAGTAGATGCTGATTGGATAATGGAGAATCCATTATTCAAGTCTGATGATGACACTCATTAATTTTGGCTAGGAGTTCCAGATTGACAATGTTGCAACCAAGAGGTTGCTTCCTTGAGAGAGGGACATAACACTAATTAAAAATCAGCCCAGGATAAATCAAAGCAGTTTAGCTAGAGTACAAACAGTGAGAGGGGCAGCATTGTGGTAGTTAAGCAACTGGATTACTCTACTCACTATGAGTACAAATCAATAATATAGTACAAATAGTTGGGGAGATGGGTGACCCTTTTGTTTGTGGGATCCAAGAGGAACATTCCCCATGGTTTGCAATGTTTCTAGGAGTTGGTTGGCACACAGTTGAGTTCCTACAATTATTTGACCACAATGGTGCTTGTGATCTCAATTGGAGTAAGATTTTTCGTCGTATTGAGGATCTTCTTATATATGATAGTGTATGCCTAAAATGTGAGCACACTTCTATGAGTCATTATATCCAAGATTTCTCAAGAATGGGGTCTCCAATGGTGGCTCATAGCTCTCTATTCATAGAATGCAAGGGTTTGTAATGGAGGCCCTCAGTTTGACCTAGTTTGTGCCCATGCAAGTACACCATGAAACAAGAGATTCAAGGATAAAAATATGAATACAAATAAAGATGAAAACTAATCTAAATGATAACAATGCAAAGTAATGTTGTTAGAGTAAATAATTATTTATTATTTTACTTAAGTTTACTTAAGTTAATGCATTTAGTTAATAGTTGTAGTTGATGAGTTGTTGACAATATGGGAGTTTGTTCCTATCTAGTCATACTTATCCTCTCACCTTGATCAAGGATATTCTACCTTTTGTGGACGTATGCTTAGTTGTCAACCTTATCTTCTACCACTTTCCAGCTTGTTCTACAAGGTTCCTAGCGGAATTTATATTTGGTCTCTCTCATTGTAAATTTATTCATTCACATAGCAATTTCAATTTCCTATTGTGAAATATTTTCTATTAGTTTGTTTCCTTTAAGCTCTTGCTTCTTCGATTTCTCTTCAGCAAGCTATTTGCATGCAGGTGATCTTGGCGCATTGTGAAGTTGGCTTTCATCAACTTCTACAAATGCAAGAAAGGAAATCTAATCTATGAAAGGAAATAACAATGCAATATTAATCTATGAAAATAAATATGACTCTAAGATAATATGAAAATGCAAGGATGAAACCTCGTGATAGAAGCCATGGATGCAAGAG
Source organism: Cupressus sempervirens (assembly GCA_028749045.1). NCBI lineage: Eukaryota > Viridiplantae > Streptophyta > Pinopsida > Cupressales > Cupressaceae > Cupressus > Cupressus sempervirens. Next base: position 716,662,664 of record CM053789.1, read on the forward strand.
AGAATAAGACAAGAAGATAGAAGTTCTCCACAAAAAGCTTTAATGCTCAAACTCCTCCAAAAATTGCTCTCCAAAATTGCAGCATAACAACAGCATAGAGTGTGTGTGTTCAAACATTCAACATAACAATAGAATAATTGTGGATGTCAAAAATGAGGAGAGAGCTCTCTCTTATAAAGTAAAATGTGGAAGTAGGAAGCTTATCACAACCAATATGGGATAATAGAGTTTGATCCATGTGAGACAAAATTCCACCAATGAGAAAAGAGGAGAAGAATTAAATGAGGGAAGGAAAAAGGAATTTATTTAATTTTTATTTATTTCATTTCCTTTTTCACATGGGATTTATTTAATTAAAAGGGAGCAAGTTCTTTTAATTAAGTAGGAAATATTTAATTAAATTAAAATAGGGGGTTTTCTCTTAACTAGTTAAATGTGGATGAATTTAATTAAAAGAGAGGTTTTCTTTTAATTAAATGGGGACTTATTTTATTTAACTAAAAGGGAGATTTTATTTTAATTAAACAAGACTTAGGATAAAATGATCAACCTTAGAAATGAAATAACCGAATTTGATCGAGGAAATTGATTTGAATTGATTTAATAAAATATTGCAAACCATTGATTCAGGAAATTGATAAATTGATCAATTGAATAATGGGCGCCCATAATCTAGGCGACAATTTTAGGGTACATATAGATGGTAGCACGCATCAAGTTCTTCTAATTGAACATACACATGGGATGGTTTGGGATCTTGGTGTTGACCATATGTATCTATGGAATTGTGAGGATTTTGTTCTACTTCTACATATTTTGAGACCGGATGCAATGATAATCAAAGTTGTATAACCTACAGATGCATCAATACTTCATAGTTTAGTATGCGATCTAGGGATCCAGTTAATGGAAAGGTTGTATTTTGACACCTTGATTTGAAGTGTGGTAGGATTTGTTTTCAGATTGGGCTATAGAGCTACCTATAGATTCATATGGGATCTTGGTAATGATTGCTTGAGGACAAGCAATCTCGAGGAGGAAAGATTTATAATGTCCTCTTTGTTGGGACATTAAGAATTTTAAAGACATATTCCTATAATATTAAAAATTTAATATTATAAAGTGGGCTAAAGATGACAAGAAGGGATAAGATGAAAAGATAGGAAGGTAGTCGAAGAGTCACAACTTTGAGGATTAAAAGGGAGAGACTCATTCATATAGAGTGGGCTTGGTTTATGATTCAGATTTCAGTTTCTCTCTTGCAAGAGTTATTCATAAAGCTTCAGCTTTCAACCAGTGTGAGGACGTAGCCCCTTGTGCTAATAGACAATGGATGCAAACCCATTGTCCGTGGAGATGACAGATCAGGTATCTCCTGTGTGCTTATAGGTTCTTTCCATAGTATAAAACTGTGTTTAAGATTGGATTTTGAATGCTAGTTATTGTATTGTTGAGGTATAATGCAATAACATATTTTAAGGTACTTTATGAGAATTTACTGGTTTCTATTATTGGTTTGTAATGCATCTTCATATGTTTATGTTTTGAATATTATTTTGAGAACAAAATTAGGTAAATATCCATTAGGGATATTTCACATGGAAACTAATTCCAAAAGCTTCATTGCTCTCTTCTCTGATAAAGATCCATCGTGTAGAGCATAGAGATAATTGAGCCTTTTCTTTTCCAATTTATTATTATTTTCACAATAGGCCTTGAGAGGGTCATCCTAATATTGCAAATGGCTCTGATCACAATTTAGAGAACAAAATTTATATTTGTAGGAAAGGCAACAATAAATAGGATTGTTTTAAAGGTCATCACAACATATATGTGTATGCTCCCTATGATGCTTTCAACAACCAGTCAATTTGTCCAATTTAAAGAGAGGGCACATTTGGGAATGATGTGTCGACCGGTTAGGTAAAGACCTTAGTTACCAAAAAGATAAAGTTTAGGTTGTGTTTCGCATTTCAACGGTCAAAACTGATTTCTCCTTTCGAAATAGTTGTTTTTTTGTCGCTCCTGATAAAGTTTTGTAGTATTTTATATTTATATTACAGGCACTTTAAAAAAAAATGTTACAGTAAAGTTGTGTTTATTTCCATAAATTTTTGCTTTTATGTTTGATCATTAATTTAGGGGGCAAAGAGTTTAATGTAAATTTAATTATAAATAAACTAAAACAATGAACTATCAGTTTGAAGATAGGATTGAAACTTAATGTTAGAATAATAAATTATTTATAAGGAAAATTATTTATAATTTATTTTAAGTGTATAAAACAACTTTAAATTTATAAAGATTTTCTTAAAGGTTGGTCAATAGATTATATATATATATATATATATATATATATATATATATATATATATATATATATATATATAGCACGTTATGAAATCTATGTCCATCTATCCTTGTGTGGGAAATATGGAAAGAAAGGAATAGAATAATATTTTGTGACAAGGACATGACAGAAGATGAGATTATTAGAAAAATTGTGGCATGTATGGTTGAAACTTTAAATGCTCACCTGAGAAAAACTCAGAAAGAGGAAGGATAATTTTCATTATGGGATGGATTAATAAAAAAGAATTAGAAAAACCTAATTAATCCTCTGCTTATTTGCAAAAAGAAGAATAAAGAGGCGAGGGACAAATGTAGATGGATCCCACCTCCGACTGGGTGGACCAAATTAAATTTTGATGGAGCCTCAAGAGGCAATCCAGGTACCGTTGGAATAGGATGCATAATTAATAATGATTCTGGCAAGTGGATCGTCAAAAGGGCTAAAGCCATAGGATCAACCACTAACAACCTTGTTGAAATAGAAGGTCTCCAAATTTGCCTAAATCTAGGTTTATCAAAACTTATTACTGAAGGAGATTCACAGATTGTACTAAAACCATTAGTAAAAGGAAGACACCTAATTGGGTTTTAAACTCTAAAATAGAAGAAGTACTAAATATTATGGACTACTTTGAAGATATTTAGATTCTTCATATCTTTCAGGAAGGTAACAAAAAGGCAGATCAACTAGCCAATAAGGGTGTTGATGGCAAAAATATTATATAAGGATTAATAAGGTAATCAAGAATTGAATAGCCATACTAAGATAAAGGGGAAAAAAAACTTTACATTTATAAAGATTTTCTTAAGGGCTAGCCAACAGATAATACTAAATGTATATATAGCAAATTATGGAATATATGTCCATCTATCCTTATGTGGGAAATATGGAAAGAAAGGAATATAAGAATATTTTGTGACAAGGACATAACGAAAGATGAGATTATTAGAAAAATTGAGCCATGTATAATTGAAACTTTAAACGCTCACCTAAGGAAAACTCAGAAAGAGGAAGGATCCATTTCATTATGGGATGGATTAATAAAAAAGAATTGGAAAAACCTAATTAATCCTTTGCTTACTTACAAAAAGAAGAATAAAGAGATGAGGGACAAATGTAAATGGATCCCACCTTCAACTAGGTGGACCAAATGCTAAAGCCATAGGATCAACCACTAACAACCTTGTTGAAATAGAAGCTCTATAAGACGGTCTCCAAATTTGCTTGAATCTAGGTTTATCAAAACTTATTATTGAAGGAGATTCACAGATTGTACTAAATGCCATTAGGAAAAGGAAGACGTCTAATTGGGTTTTAAACTCTAAACTAGAAGAAGTACTAAATATTATGGACCGTTTCAAAGATATTTAGATTCTTCATATCTTTCGAGAAGGTAACAAAAGGGTAGGTCGGCTAGCAAATAGGAGAAAATATTTTATATATAAGGATTAATAAGGTAATGAAGAATCGAATAGCCATACTAATATAAAGGGAGTAAGCAAAACTACTCTATTAGTGAAATTGATTTGGAGGAGTTGTTAGAGATTAAGGATACATCCACATTACAGTTAGATATCTATTTCTATAAGGGTACAATAGTTGGCTCGAGAATTTACATATGTAATATACATATATATATTTAGTTGAATGTGACTTATAGTCATTGGTTCATTTGAATAGCATAGTTATAAAAGGGATAGTGGGAGGAAATTTATAGCTACTAATCAAGAATTTGAAAGAATCAAAGGCAATATGAAAATATTAAATCAAAAAAGAAAGGTTTTTTTTAAAATAAATAAAATAGTTAGAGAATAACTCGAACACCTAGAAAAGGAACTATATGTATGAATTAGGAATTACTAAATTTTATATATATATATGCTAATTGATCTGGCATTAAATTGACATGTAAGGGCAGGATTTTCTTCGTAGTTAGGAAACTATTGATCATTAGATTGAAGTCACTACCTTAGATCTAAGTATAAGGCTTTTAAATAAAAAATACTTTAAATAGGGATTCAGATTAACTAACAAATTCTTAATCTATTCAACACTATTAGGATCAAGTTGGTAATAGAGGTGGATATTTTATTAGAATTTAAGTAAGAGCACTCTTAAAATATACTATTGATCAGTAATCTTTGATATAATGTTAAAGGAAAGAAACATAGGAATCTCTAGCCTGGAATTTAGGGATGTCTAAATCAATGTTTTTTAATTAAGAGTACTACCATTCACTTTGAGTTACATTACTAATCAACAGGTTAGCTAGATGTTATCACTCCATCTAGGATTGATAAAGAAGAGTCAACTATAAACTATATATAGATCTGCTTGAAGCGATTACTCTCATCTCAGACACTGAAGAGCTCAAATGATCATTATAGAGATCATAACTTGTAGAAGGAACTCATCTTTTATATTGTACTCAACAACAAAAATTAGAAATTGTTAACTAGGGTATTGCCCCTTTTAATAATGTAATAATAAAGGACTATGGTTTCGAGCAAGAGTGGAGGTTTTCTTCTCCGTTCTTTCCTACTAGTACCCGTTTGAACAAAGATAGTCTGTTGTATTATTATTTTTATTAAATTAATATAATCAAAGGCTTTGGTCATTTACCAATAAAAAACAAAATAAAAACTTTAAATTTATAAATTATCAATAAATTGAAAATAACAGTTCTAAAATAGGTAAACTAAATTGAAAAAAAAAATTTCTTAATGTAAAAATTATTTTTAAAAGTAATGATATATACATATATGTATAAACACACATGTTTCTTATTGGAAACTTTTTAAAATCATGTTTCTTGTCATGTTATCCTTGTTGTTTCATTTCTCTTTTCTCATTTTTGGTAACATATGTAAAGACGTGGACATTGACATGCTTACTTGTTCTCATTTTCTATGCCTTGGCATCTAGTTTTCCCATAGGTTTCCTAGTTGTATGAGACTTTTATGATGGTGTGTTGCTTCGATGTAAAATCCTATCAGCTAATCATGAATATGTCAATAAAAATCTATACATATTATATTCAAAAAAAGGAGAGTAGAGGAGCAAGATTCATTTCTCACTCCCTCCCTTATGACCAAGAGGAGGGGGAAGAAGTGGTACATTAACTCTAGTAGGAGGGGTGAGAATGGAACCCTTTCACTCTGCAACACACTAGGAATAAGACGGAGCTTTATTTGCTATAGGCATGAAACTACTATACAGAGCATAGTAATGAGAAGCTTGAGATACCTACTAAGAAACTATATGTAGTTTTTGGTTCCTTATCATCCTAACCTCTTGAATCTATTGATCCCTCTCTATGATCATCTAATCCCACAAAGTAGTCGAGGCTTGGGTTACTCCCAATTGTGACTATGTAGCCACTAATTATGCCTTAAAGGTTGCTAATTGTATTTGTAACTCTTTGGTCTAGCCCTTAAAATCTTCACCAAATCTTATGTTATTTCCTCTTGTGTTAGACCCTCGATTAGCAGTGTCGCTATCATAGGAGCCTTTCTAGTAGGTTCATCCTCTCCCACATCTAATAGATGACCTCATCTATCTTTGCAAACAAGGTGACCTCTATTGACCCATCATCACATCATTCATTCACCCTCCTCCCCAAGAGCATCCTCTTTTGTACTAATCTTTTTATTAGCATTCATGGTAATCCCAACAAAGCCCAATGTAACCATCTCCCAACAATTGTACTACTTTCTAGTGATCTGTTCCTGACTACATCTAGCTCTACTAGCTAACAAGACTGCATCCCTTTTTCCTCATCCCTGCCCCTAACCCTATCCTCATGCAACCACATCATCCTCATCCTTCAAGAAAACATCTTTCTCTACTAGATTAGTAAATCAAAGGAACAAATACAACATCAAGTGTTACCAGTTAAGGTGGTGTAGTGCCTACATCTATAGTCTTTGGGAGAAACTCACATCTCACTATTTAGCCCATGCACCTCCTTTGACGCTAAGGCATATGATAATCTAGGGCCCCATCCCTCCTCATCCATCTAATGTACATATGTGGTAAAATCAATAAAAATTCCCCTCGATCTGCTAAATTGTCTCCATACTTGTGCAATAGGGGAACATGCTACAATTAAAGATGCTCTACCCATGAGTGTCTGACTATAAAAAAAAGTATCACAACTCCCTCAAAGAACTTGACCATTGCTTCATATCTACATACCGTCTCCACTCAATAGCTATCAATTCATCACATTGTCATATCCACTAATCTATCTTGTTGTTGTAATGATATATGTACAACTTCCTAGAGCCTCAAGATCCCTTTGTCATTGATTGTGCAAAGGGGAGGTGCTCTCAGACCCATATCTAAAGAACAAGGATGCATGTAGCCATGATCTTTCCCTTGCAATACATAATCTTGTATAACTCATAAAACATATGGCATAAGAGGCATCCTCCCCAAAAAGAATTCCTAGGTGTAGTCAACATATCATGAAGGGTCCAACCAGTAGCACATATGAGGCCCATCTGAGTCCAATTAGGCATTAGGATGCAAATATTAAATTGGAAATGACATTGGAAAGAGGGAAATTAGTCATGTATTGCATCATAACAATCTCTTAGGTGATGTGTCTCTCCAAGATGGTGTCATCTCTAAACACTTAATGTAGTGCTCCAATACCTCGTACAGGCTCCTGATCATAATGGAATGTAGAGAATCCTATAAACATCCTTTGATATCATTGTAATCTCACTACTAGGAAGATGAAAGGTATTATGATTTTAGTGGAATCTCTCCAACAAAGCAATAAGCTATATGTGATTAACATGAATATCTAGCATATCAGTGAGCTTCCTAAGCTCATATTGATCTAACACAACCCTCTATTAGTCTAAAAAATTTTGCACCAACCTTTGGGTTTGAAGATAGGCACAACAAAACTACAAGTCACTCAAATTCACTTGCATTACAAAATAAAGTAAAAGAGTATTAGTACTTTGATCAAATCAAGTTATGCACACAATAATCAAAGACATAAAGAATTAGAAAATGTTAAAGTTTTAGTCAATTTGGATGCCTTTATCCTTTATATATGTATGTTCATCATATATTAGATATAATCTATATAGGTAAGTTTATTATTATTATAGAGAAATTAATATAATAATTATATATAAATTGTGTGTGTGTGTGTATATACATGTCTATTCAATAATTAGATCATATATATATATATATATATATATATATATATATATATATATATATGATCTAATTATTGAATAGACATGTCCCATGTGTCTATTCATGTCTTATACTCAACATAAATGTGAGAGGAATTTGCATTTGAAAAACATAGGAGCTCATAGGGTATTTACTTTTATGCATTACTAGAGATTTTAAAGATTGTAAAACTTTTAATAGTTAATGTGTGGAATAGAGGAAGAACTTATAGGTGAGTATAAGCAAATATGGGGAAGATAGCAATGTAGGGATGTAAAGAATCAGGGGTAGACGTTAGATGGACTTTTACTTTATGTAATGTTCTTACCTTTTTAAATTAATACAAAAAACCTATTACCGATATTTTAAAAAAAACATACCACGTTATGGTCCAATGCTTAGTACATTTACAATAGTCTAAGAAATCAATATGGTCTTAGAGGTACACTACAAATATACTAGTAGGAGAACAAAGAAGTGAAAGAGGATTAATAGAAAAAGAGTATTCATGGTTCTTGTAGCAGCACGAGCTATCACGGGTGTGATAGTTGTGCCTTTTATTCCTTTCTATATTTTGTATTTTGAAGCTCTTGTCAAGGCATGGAAGTAACAAACAGGGACGAGTATTGAAGGAAACCGTATGCATGATCAACTGGTGATGATTGAACTCCAACAATTAAGAATTGCATCAGGTGGATTCTACAAGGAAAATCTTCTATTGTATTGATGTCCATTGGGATTGCATGTGACTCAATAGATATAAGATGTCCGATGTCGCATTGTTGAAAATAATGTGACGTCGACGATGGTGTTTTGACATTTGTGATGACTCAACAAATGGAAAAATTGTTGATTAAATAGATGTTGAGATCTAATTATGACACTGGCGGGTGTCTCAATGGAAAATGCATTGTCTTCATTGTTCTAAATCGGATGTTGATCAAATAGGGAGGCACATCAAGTAAATGCTTGCTCAGGAACACATCAGAAGAGTGACCATTTCGAAAAGCCTCCCACAAATAATGGCAAGTGGGTACAATCAATATCCAAGTGGGAATGGAATTACACATATGTTGATGGGGTGGTTTGGTAACATATTTTTGTGCCATAAAAAAATATGAACATTATTTACGCTTTTGTATTTCATCTCTGGTCTATCCCTACCCAATGTTGGATGTTTCAAGACGTTGTGTATAATGGACACGGCTATCCTCCCACAAAAATGTATAGTTGATCAATTTTTGAAAGATTGAAAACATCATAGATTTTTTTGAAAATTTCAGCATTTGATCTTCATGATCTGTATAGTTTGTAGCTGAAAATAACAAAAAAAAAATGGAAAAAAATCACTATGTTTTCTTGAATCTGAAAAAAAAATGAATTTGACTTTGTTTTGTCTTTGGTGCATTTTTGTGAGAGATTAAACGAAAAAAATAGAAAACTTATTCTTAATTTTCTATTCCTATTCCAGCAATCAAACGTTCCCAAACAGAAATCAATAGTGGAGGTTGAACTTTACCAACGTACACACATTTTATATATATTCCAAAGCTGCATGAAGAAGATAATGGTATCAAGAATAGAGATAAAATTAGAATGAAATGCATAATATCAAATGCATTGTGAAATGATTAAATTAGTATTTTAAAATTAATATGCCCATCACTAACAATCATCCAAGAGGGGTAAGGATTTGAGTCTATAGTCATGCTTATTAGATTGGTGATTCTTTGTAAGAAGTGAGTATATTTTAGGGATTAGAAATATTTTTAAAAAAATATTCTCACATGACAACTTCAAGTGGTTTGAAGATGAAATCAAAGAAACATGAATATGATGTGGCCAAGAAATGGGTTTCTAAATGTATTCTCTAATAAGAAGGAGAACATTGAAATAAAGTTTAAGGTTGAATACATTCACCATCTCAACATTTAGAAAGGTGGTGGTCTAGACCATTCAACTATGAGTATAGTATAAAGGTAAGTTAATTGTGTTGATTAACATGTCCTTTCTTTGAACAAAATTATAATGATTTATTATTTATATGTATATTTATTTGAAATTAACATATAAGTATTATTGAAAGTTTGAATATATATATATATATATATATATATATGGAATATAATTAATCATATATCTATTAGCTTGGAGAATGGAGGATTAACCTATGTAATGTTAAAGTGGATCTTTTATATATAGATGATTATTTAAAATTAAATTTCTAATCTTCTTATACTTAAAATATAATAATATTATTATTGAGAATAATTATTAATGGTGATTTTTACTATAAGAACTATTTGCCTTGGTCTTTTTCCTCGAAAAATGTTATTGTTGGAAAATGAAGATTTTGATTTAGAGGGAGTAAACCATTTCGAGATGGATACTTCAATAAATTGGAGCAATCAAGAGGACTGTAATTCATGAATATATCTTATAACTATGTGATTTAATGGGCCTACCCCTTGTGTACATCATAAGGAAGTGGCAACTTCCAAATGATGTCACTTTTATTTGCAGAAGTTATTGTAAGGTGGCGATCTTACAATAGCTTGTATCATGAGATTAAACCATTTGAGTACTTTGTGAATATCATTGATATTATGAGAGGCCAATAATATTGATATTAGAAGTGATATCAAAACCTTATAAGTACTTGATGGATATACAATGTCGATTCCTGGGAGACCAAGACTTGTGATATCAAATGTGATATCAATATGATGGATATCTTCTTATCAAAGAGATCCTTAAAACCTTGGCATTCCTAATATTACCAATGGCGTAATATATGTCTTGTGTTTATCCTCCCTAGCTAAGAGGGAGTGTTGATGTGTGGCAACTTTAGTTGGCTAAATTCTATGTTATACATTGGATATATTAAGAATATTTGGAATGATGGAAAACATACCTATGGAGACACCCATGGAAAAAATTCTTCTAAAACGAAAAGAAGAAACTAAAGGCTCTAAAGATGTTGACCGTAGTCTTTACCGTCAAATTATTGGATCTTTAATGTATTTAGTAAATACTAGACCTGATATATGTTATGCAATAAATGCTCTAAGTCAATTCAAAAGTAAACCAAAGAAGTGGTATGGTTAGAAAGCTTATCTTTATCTATTCAATAAACCTTTGAAACCTACTATAATCTATTGTGATAACCAAAGTTGTATTAAACTCTATCTAAATCTAGTGTTTCATAATAGGTCCAAACACATTAAGTTACCATATGGTTGAGATAAATGTAATTGAGCTTAATTACATCAATACAGAGTATCAAGTTGTTGATATCCTTACCAAGTCCCTTGCCAAAACTAAAGTGGAAACATTCAGAGAAGGTATTGGTGTGATAATGTTTCCTGAGTACAAATCTCAATAAATTGAGATTCATATTATTTGTTGCATCCAAAATTATTGTAATTTTGTGAATCTTATTGAAAGAATGCCTTTCATATGATATTTTTGTGAAAGTTATTATAAGGAGATAATATTATTGATAAGTATGTTATTCATTCTTAGTAAGTGTTGTACTTAAATCATAAGAATATGCATCTTTTGAGACTTACAATTGAGCAGCTCGAATGTCACTAAATTGGTTGTCTTTAAGTTGTTTGTATAGATGCATATTGGGTATGAGGTAAGTATGCATTTTGTGAGACTAACAACTAAGAGCTTAAATGTCATCATGTTGATTATCTTTGGGTTGTTTGTATAAATGCATACTAGGTATTTTAATAACTAAGAGCTCAGATGACAATTGTTGATCATCTTTGGTTATTCAAAATATTGATCGTCCTTTACCTTTGATTATCAAAATGTATCTATCCTTCTTGGCTAAGAGGGAGTGCTAAAGTTTTAGTCAATTTAGATGCCTTTATCCTCTATTTATGTGTGTTATCATCATCGTCATCATCATCATCATATATATATAAATTTTATTATTATTATTCGAGATAAATTAATATAATAATTATATATATTATGATTAATATTAATGATTTGATTATTGAATAGACATGTCCCATGAAGGGACATGTCTATTCATGTCCTATGCTTAATATAAATGTGAGCGGAAGTTGCATTTGAAAAACACATACCACATTATGGTAGTGCTTAGTACATTTGTAATGATTCAAGAAATCAATACAAAACATCATGAATTAGGAAGACAAGTCAAAACTCAACGAATGAGAATCAAACAAAGATGAAAATTTGACAAAATAAGTTAATCATTTCTCATATGACACTATGCAATTCACCATATTATCATATGATAATTCTCATTTGTTGGTACTATGTTCAAACATCTAATATGATAGAAGACATATAAATGTATGACGCGGGGGAAAAATAAATATTTTTAACTATATTACCGTACAACACAAAATTGGTATGACGTGATAATATAGATTATTGTGCAACAACATGAATACCTATGCCTTAAAACATGATATTTTTACAAAAATGGATGAATATTTGCAAAACAAAAGTTGGATCAGATCACTTACATGTGGTTTGTAATTTTGTGGCTAGTTATGTCATCTCTAAAGCTTGAATCAATGATTCTGGATTGGAATGGGCATTTTATCTCACAAAAGGGCTCAAAGGTTCTCCAAAGATCAAATGTCAATGAAATGAAAATAATCCTTCAAGGCCTTTTTATACTCATTTGAACTAATTTTCAAACTTCTCTGATGGTCTTGAAATTAGCCTTTTAAACCAAATTGGATGTCCTAAATCCATTTTTTATGATCAAAATAAAAATTTGAGATTAAAATTCCAATCAAAATCTTTAGTAAAACTTTTGTTCCAATGCAATTGAATACTATCAAAATTGCATTTATCAAAGCAAAGTCAACAAAAAATCTACCAAATTAATTCAAATTTCCTTCTATGTAATAGTCAAACTTGGTCAAACCAAGTCAAAATCTAGTTAACCAATGATCAAACTCGGTTACAATGATCCTCAAATCATTAAAAAAAAAAATCAATCATTTGTAACCTAATCAAAATAGTTTTACATTATTTATCTTGAAATCTCAATCAAATCAACTAAAATTAATATGGTACCTAGTCATATTTCCCTTTTGATCCCAAGGTGGGAGGAATATTCTATTCTGAATATGATAATTGAGCTCAAAACTTCAAGTCAAAGAAGACCTCGTTGCTAGGGGAGTCTCAACTTAATCAAGAATCGTGTATCAAGTTGAGATTCATTGATCTTTTTGCACGATTGTAATGGCTCCTTAATCCAACAATTGGCTTAATTGGGACCCATACAAAATTAATTACCCACAACTAGTCTCTTAATGATAATTGGTTTCACCACACTTGTTCAAACCAACCTCATGGTTTAAGATTCTATGAAATTGGTGGTCGGTTTCATCACTTAAACCCAAGTTGAGCATTGAGGCTTTTCTATTGATCTTCACTCAATCAAGTTAGAATTTGCTACAATCAGTCTTTGTTCATTCAATTTTGGAACTAGTGTCTTTAGATCTTCAATTGATCTGTATTCCATCTAGTTTGGAATTGGTTTTTAATCAATAAATATTTTTATCATTTCATATAAAATTATTTGACATCAAATTTTCCCTGAAGTAAAGTATTGACCACACATTGACTCAAAGCGGAGCAAATGTAATCACCTAAAATTAGTCTAGTAAACTAAGAGTCCTTATTCTTTTTTAATTAATCCAAATAATATAATAAATCTAATTATGTGAGTAACTATATCAACTAATCTTCCTTCAAAATAGAATTATGACTATTGATAATATTCGCAAAAGATTCTTCTGAAGTCCTAATATGTTCATTCTCTGTTGTTCAGATGTTGTGATTGTGCATCATCTTTTTATACATTTCCTCTTTGCTAGAGATATTTGGTCTTTCTTCCTTGGCAAGCTCAATATATCCTAGATTCTTCCTACTTCCATCTCTGATTACTTCTCGCAATGGTCTCTGCCCTATTTGTCTTCCAACGAGTTTAAATCCTTGTGGGATCTTTCTCTACCTCATTTTTTTGGAGGTATATAGAAAGAGAAGAAGAATAGAATTTTTAGAGATAAGAAGGCCCCCCCTACGATAGTCTATTCAAATGTTGAAAATGATTTAGTTGAGAATCTCAATATTAAAGGCTTAGGGGATAATTTGAAGAGGACTATTAAAAACATGTTTTCTGGGAACCCCACTAACAAGAGAAGATTGGAAAGAAAATGGACTTTCCCTCTTGAGGATTGGTACAAGACCAACTTTGATGGGGAAGCTAAGGGAAATTCTAGACTAGTTGGGTGTGGGGGAGTAAAGAATCATCATTTTTGTTATATTGCAATTGTGTGTCTCCCCTTGATAATACAGACTAACCATTTTGCTGAGGTAATGACCACCCTCTAGATGACCAAATTGGCTAAAGATTAGGGGGTTATTTAAATTATGGTTGGAAGGAGAATCTATGAATATTATTAGTTGTTTAAATGTAGTTTCTAAACCTTCTTAGAACATTGAAAATATTACCAAGGAAACTATTGATATTTTAAATGCTATTGAGAGCTATCATATGCTCCATGCATATCATGAGTCTAATATGGTGGCTGACACCATAGCTAATATGGTAATGAGGTGTAAAGAGAAGATGACCTGGTAGGGTGATGACAACCTTCCTATGAATGTCAGATCCTATATTGATTATGATATAATCAATGGGAAAGAAGGATAAATTATTAGTAAGAATGAGCACATGTAGAAGTGATGTTTTGCTTATTTTGAGATGTAAGGAAGAGAGAACGGATGACACTTGTTTTAATGACTATTTTTTTTCGCATGCTTTATGGGTTATTTTGAGGGTCATTGTCATTCATCTTTATTTTCTTTGTTTTGTGAGGTTTCTTTGCGATTGCTCTTTGTTTCTCAACAATCACAATAAGGCCATGGGGGGGATAATGTAGGCGTCATGAACCATCAAACTATGACAAATGGAAGAGACACACAAAGGTGTGGGAAATTTTGGAGAGAGGTGACCTTACCACTTTCATGGTGAGACTTCATGGAGGCAATCTGAATGTTGCCCAACTATTTATGCTTCAGTGGAATGAAAACACTCTAAATATTGATAGTAGAAAAATCACCATAATTGAGGAGCTTATCTCCAAGGTGACAAGGATTCTGATGGTCAGCAAAAAGTTTTACAGAGATCACAAATTCTTAGATGTGGTCATTGATGACTTTCTTGAGGAGCTGAGTGAGAGTGAGGCTTTGGTGAAACAAGAAGATAATACTTACTTCCTGAGGAGTTGAGTGAGAGTGAGGCTTTGGTGAAACAAGAAGATAATACTTACTTCCAACTTAATGTATCTAAATTTTATGGTGCTTTGTCCCACACACTATAATTTATCTTTTATCTTTTATGACTACTAGTATTAATGGGGTAAGGGAGAAACCTTTGGCCAACCCTCCACTCCATGAGAGCTTAATGTTGCTCATTTATAAGCACATCAAAACCCGTACTATTGGAAAATCCCTGAGGTGAAAGAAATGGAGGATGTGGAAGATAGTGAGTTGGAGGAGTCTGAGGGCCTTTCTAACACCAAAGAAAGTGAATTTTTGCATTCAAAGTATGAGGAGATGGTTCCAAAAGCCAAGGGGAAGGGGAGTAGGAAGGGTCTTCTTTGATGAAGAAAGCAAGAAAGAAACTGGTTTGCCTATGTTCAAGAAGGAGAACCAAGTACAATGCCTGAGAAAGAGACATAAGTCACATAGCAACAACAAGCAATATCTGAGGTGCAATAACCTACCACTAAGCAACCTATTAAGCACCCACCTAGTGGAGAAAATGTTGGAGAATATAGAACTGAACCTATTTTGGAAAAGTATGTCAGAAGGAACCATTCACCAAACCAGATAATTGGAGACAACAATGTTGGAGTGATGACAGGAAGTAAACTGAAAGATAACACATGCTTGATTTATGAATTTGATCCTAGAACATTTAAGGATCCATTGAAAAATGAGGATTTGACTAATACTATGAACAAGGATATTGAGAAAGTAGAGAAGAACAATACATGGACATTGGTACCAAGAACCAAAGATAATAATGTGATTGGTAGTAAATGGATTTTTAGAAATAAGTTGAATGAAAATGGAGAACAAGCAATAAGGCTAGACTAGCTTGCAAGGGATGTGCACGAGAAGAAAGAATTGATCACAAAGATACATTTTCCCTATTGCTAGACTAGAAGGAGTAAGGGTATTACTTGCCAATGTTTCTTTCAAGGGATTCAAAGTTTATCAGACGGAAGTCAAGTCTCCATTTCTGAATGGAATGCTAGAAGAAGAAGTCTACATTGAATAGCTTGAAGTTTTTGTGGACCCAAGTCAAAATAACATGGTATGTAAGCTATACAAGGCATTATATGGATTGAAGCGGGCACCCTAAGCATGGTATGAAAGGTTACATTCATATTTGATGACAATTAATTTTTTCAAAACTAGTTAGAACAATAATTTGTATTTGAATATTGAATATGAGGATAAGATCCTAATTGCAGAAATATTTGTTGATGGTATTATATTTGGAGGACATGGACTAATGTATAAGATAGTTGTTGATGAAATGAGGAAAGAAATTGAGATGTCAATATTTGGAGAGATTAAATTCTTTATTGGATTGCAAGTTCAAAAAGTGAAGGATGACATATACATGATACAATCCAAGTATATCAAGGAGATCTTGAAGACATTTGGCATGAAAAATTCAAGACCACTTAGTACACCGATGATAATAGGGGGTAAACTATCAAAGGAGGATGATACCACTGAGGTAAATGAGATATTGTATAGATCTACAATTGGAAAGCTATAATATATTGTCCATGGTAGACCAGATATTGCTCATGTTGTAGATGTTGTGGTCAAATCTTCTTCTAGTCCTAAGGAGACACACATGATTGTTGTGAAGAGAATCTTTAGATATCTAAAAAGAACATAGGATTATGGTTTATGGCACAAGAAAGATGGAGATTTTGAGCAGAGAGTTTATATTGATGCTAAGTGGGCTGGAAATGTTGATGACAACAATGTTGAAGTTGATGAAAGATCAACCCCACAACTCCCAAGATTCACCTACGTGCAAACACCTATCACAGAAGAGAGAAGCAAAAAGCTATGGAGGTTGAAATTTCCAAATCCATAGATGAGACATTCTTGATAAGAAAAAAAGAAATTGCTATTATCAAAAAAATAATTAATCAATAATTACAAAGAGAGATCGTCCTTATAAAGGAGATTGAAACCCTAAAAAGGTCTAACCTAGGTTGCATAGTAATAATTAATAAAAGAATTAATTATTATATGCCTAAAGTTTGTCTTAAGAAACTATTGTTAATTAGGAAATATCTAATTACTCTAACAAGAAAGAGTACTAGTGGCAGAGCTTTCTTTTTAGGAAAAAAGCTTGTGACTTGGATAAGAAAGAAACAAAACTATATATCATAGTCCAATACTGCGGTAAAATATGAAGCGAGGTAAAATATGTTGTTGTTTTTGTTGTAAATTGTTTAAATATTATGTGGACCCAACGATTACTAGAAGGCATGCAAGAGGAAGTGATTGATTCTGTAACAATCTATTATAACAACACAAGTGTTATATACATTTCAAAGAACATAGTGATGCATGCAAAGATGGATCATATATCTATCAATTATCACTATTTGAGAGAGAAAGTTGAGGAGAAGCGAGGTTGGAGTATGTGAACTCAAAGGAGTAGATAACAAATATATTACTAAGTCATTACCTAAGGATGCCTTTGAATATCTCAGAGGTAAACTGGGGGTCTTTCCTCTATCCAATGTTAACAAAGAGAATATGCAAGTTGCATCAATTCAAGGTTTATCAAAATATGTATTTGTGAGTTGATGCAGGAGTCCACTCTTTAGGATGTCCTAAAGTTGTGAAGAAGGTAGAAGATGTGTTAAAATGGAAAATGATTAGTGCATGCAAGGTACAAGGTATAACTACGTGAAAATGTGAAAGTTTGTAATTACCTTTGGCACTATTGTCAAAGGGAAAGAGATCTAAAAATGAAATATACAACTATGGCAAAGAGATGTGTATGAATATATGAGCTAAGGGAGAGAGATGTATTTGATGAAATAGTTTTGATTGTTGTCAAAGGAAGATATTAAAGAAAGGGAGATAATGATAATGAAAAGTGAGAAGTGAGAAGATGTTGAGACAAAGAATAGAGAAGGATGATCTGAGGGAGAGTATTTTAGTGATTGAAGTTCTACCATTAGATGTTGAGATGATAAGATGTATTGCTAATGAAGTTTGGTATTGGATGGTATATTTCATACCATATTTCCATCAATACCAAAGGGAGAGATTGTTGGACACAACTGATACACCAATTTTATTGTTGGACACAACTGATGCTGA
This sequence comes from Cupressus sempervirens, assembly GCA_028749045.1. Taxonomy (NCBI): domain Eukaryota; kingdom Viridiplantae; phylum Streptophyta; class Pinopsida; order Cupressales; family Cupressaceae; genus Cupressus; species Cupressus sempervirens. The sequence goes on from CM053789.1 coordinate 716,680,662, forward strand.
TAGATGAAAGGGTGAGATTTGACGTTAATAAAGAACAGGGTCAAAACTAAGCTACAAAGTGTATGTAAAAGAGTTAGATATGTTGTCATAGTCCCATTGTTGTCAACTTGTTTGACAATACTAATTCATGTAAGTTGCAAACGTCTAAAGGATGTGACGTTGAATAAATAAGTTGAAGATAAAGATAGAAGTTAAATGTATAAGTGATGTTGAGCATGTGATAATGATTGGGAAATTGATGAATCGGTCTATGACAACATAATTTTGGTTTGATTATTTTCCACAATTTCATGGAATGTTGAGATTATGTAGAAGCAAGTTAGTTTGGTCGCTAAAAGAATGAATGAAGTTGGCAAGTGAAATGATGAAGAATAGATAAGTTCTACCAAGCTAGAAATAGTGGTCGAAAAAATAAAGAGGATGGAAGGTTAAGTAAGTGAGTCAATGTTAATTGAGAAAGCACATAGATAATCAAGTCTAATATTTACTGAGCACAATATTAACCAAGTATGAAGAACCTTGGTGAAGGAAGAACACAATTCAGTAAAGACAAAATAATTTGTGAAAGATCGAGTAAAGATTGACATGAAGTTAAGATCTAGATTGATCGATAAGATTCTAAGGATGAATTTTGTTAGCAAGATCAACAGTTGAAATAATTAAGAGAAGATTTGATGATGGGGATTTGAAGTGTGTTTGGTGATCCAAGGAGAAGTTCAAAGTTAAATGTTAAAATGTATTCTTGAGTGACTACATTCAATGTATTTGAGTTGGAAAAGATTAATCAATGATTGTAATTAAGCAGTGAAATCTATGAAGAAGATGAAGCGATAAACATGTCTATATAAGAGATAAGCAAGAAGGAATTTGTTGCTAGTTAATTTGATAGCCAAGTTAATGTGAAGCACTGAAGGAGATCATGCCAAGCAAATCAAAGTGCAAAGTTGAGGTGATGCAAAGTGTTTATGTGACGGTCAGTTAGTGAACAAAGGTATTGAGGTAAATGGAGATTTGATCAAGCAATTTGAGTTTCTATTTCTAAGAAAATATTTTACTATTATATTCTAACCATTGTAGTAGAAAATCTCTTAACTAAGTGGACTTAACAATCTTAATTTGTAAATCCATTTGTTTGATGGCATTCCATTGAATGTTTGAAAGTCCTTTAGAAAGGGCACTTGTTCAAGAGTGACAAGATCTAGATGATATTTTATGAAAATTCCCTAATAGGGTCACATCTAACATCGTGCTCATAACCTATATTAGGTTGGCTCTTAACTGAGCTCACTTCATAAGAGTGAAATTATTTTGGGTGACTAGTCCCAAGTGGTTTTTACCCTAATCGGGTTTCAATGTTAGCAAAATCATGGTGTTAATGTGCTCATGAATGTTTTGCATGTTATTTTTTTTTACATGTTGAAACTATCATATTGTTGTAATTTGATTAATGAACCTAAGACTCAGTATAAGAACTGCAAGTTAGTTTACTAGTTTATAGTTTGATACAACATTGTGCTTATTGAGTTAATTACTGATAAGTTAAAGTTATAAGTGCATTGAAAAGTTTTAAAGGGCTCGAGGATAACTAATTCACTCCCCCCCCCCCTAGCTATCTAACAATAAATTCTTCAACATTCTGGATGTAATTTACACCAATGACATAACTAATACTTCTTTAATGTCAAAGACAACAATCCTTTGGCATCAATGACAACATAAGTCAAACAATATTAAAATCAAAATTTATTTCTAACAAGTGGATTGTACTTTGAAAGCATTGTATTTGCCTCCACATGTGATATCATCTATTGAATAAAATATCACTAGACAAAGACAATGACAAAGTGTGGAAATGAAATATCACTATATCATTAAAGCTGGTAGGTATAATTATAATATCTAAGCTGAATTTGACAACTTATTAGAATTGAATGTATATTAGAAATGTCATGATTATTCTAAAATATATATAAATTTATTATCATTGTAGCATAAAGCAAGTTGAAAATGTTTCTCCATATCTATTATGAAAACTTTGTTTAGAAAATTCCATGCATGTAAAACACTCATTGCAAGAAAATTTTAATTTAATGCATTTGTAATAAAAAACGAAGGTGAATATCTTTTCTAGAATGAAATAGATAGCTAGGTAGTGAGCCACTCAATATATTGAAAATTTAAAACCTATGGAGTGAATAGTTTTTTTCTGTGTAGTTACCACAAAATTAATCTTTTAAAGTTGTTTGACTTAAGAAAGGAGACCTTCAAAATATAGAAAGGATTTTCTTGATGCTACATATTTTCTATTATAATTTTTTGTCTCTTATTTATAAAATATATAGGTTAATTGAGCTCCTAAGAAATAATTGCATATTGGTATCATGAGTTGTGTAAACTTGACATCCAACAAACCAATATATTGTTGCAAATCTGATTGAAAAGATCATTGTAAGAAGAAGATTGAAGATCAAAGAGGGAGATTGTTGCAAAGAAGGAAGTTGGTTGATAAAGAATGTTTTCAATCATTATTTTGTCATTGATGTCAAACTTGCTATTTGTAGAAATGATAACTGCTTATAAGATCCAAGTACTATCACTTAGTTGATTGATGAAGAGGATTTAATCAACAAGATGTAACAAGAGCACCTAAGGGAAAGGTTGAGTTATGGTTTTGTAATGAAGTGCAAGGATCAATTAAGATAATGGTTAAATGATGTATTGATAGTATGCTTGAAGATATAGATGTTGGTCACACTTAGAAACTTTAGAAGTATAAGTTGTAACAAGGTTGACTTCAAAGCTTAACTAAGTTCATTAGTGAGTACCGAGAAAGCTAATTCATGCCAAGCAAATTTTTAGTTGGAGCCGAGCAAATGCAAAATCTTGTGTATGCAAAGTGAACTTTAGGTGCCAAGTGAAGTTCAAGTGCTGAGTGATATAGAAGGAGCCGAGCAAACATAAAACTTAGTGGATGTCGAGTGAATCCACTGTAGGTGCTAAGCATCAATAAAGCGTAGTTGATGTCGAGTAACTTAGTATGTGTCGAGCACCAAAATTTCAATGGTGCTAAGCTACTGCATTATTTGAAAGGTCAAAGATTCACTAAATCTGAGCCGACAGAGTTGTTACCTTGAATTTTGTGAACTAGTTGGAGGATAAGGATGATGAGCTAGTGGCACATAATTCTATGTAAACTATTTTTGAGTGAATTCAAGAGGATTCTTCAAGATGTTTCTAGAAGAAACAAGATGTGGGTTAGATTCAATGAATCCTACCTAATCCATTCGAACCAAAATTAAAGGATGGAAGAATCAAGCAGGAAAGAGGATTCCAGACTTCTATTCAAGGAGTCACAGACCAAGAAGCAAAAGTTGTTGGTGTGCCAAATTGCAAAGTAGTTGAAGGGTGTCAAGGAGAGACATCTAGGAGAAGGAAGAATAGAGCATAGAGACTCTGCTTCGATAAGTGGTCAGAGTGAGAGGTGATTGCACTGGTACATTGAGCATGAAGACTCAAAGAGACAAAGCTTGAGAGGAGGACAAGTTGTTAGAGCTGCAGAGACTGAAAGCCAAGCAATGTGAAGAACTGAAGAGTGATATGAGATCTGCAAGATAAGTTGTGAATTGTGATAAGATCAAAACCCCTTATTGTTACTGTCTAGCAATTGTATTAGTTAGGGTAAAATCCTATGGACTTAGGTTGGTTTAATAACAATTTGTAAATCCTTTAACAGGGTGGCATTCCAAGTGAATGTTCTAAAGTCCTCTAACCAAGCCCACTTCTAACAAGGTGGATAAATCCTTTAACCATGTCACATTTAATAGTGTGTTGTAGCCTTTAATAGGGCATCACTTCAGAAGAGTGAGAATTGAGTAGCACGCTACTGGTGGTTTTTCCCAAATTGGGTTTCTGCGTAAATCACTGTGTTATGTGTTGATTCTTCATGTGTTATGCTTGCATGTTGATTTATAGTAACATGTTAAGCAGGAAAGTATTAAGCTTGGATGAATGAACAGTTTAAAGGGCTTGCTACACTTAGTGAAAAAGTTTGAATTGGACATTTGGACCTTGAATAATTGATTCACCCCCCCCCCCCCCCCCCAAGTTATTCTAAAGCATTTCTAACACATCTACCAATTCATTCAATAAAACAAAGTATCAGGTCGTTTACCTTAAACAATTAACATAACTCAGAAGTATGAACACCTTTGTAACAACAAAACTGATAACTCAAGTTTCATCATACCACACAATAGTTTTCAATTACATGCATCTCTAAGAATAAACTTCAAATATTCATCATAAAAATGCAAAAAATATTACATAAATTAAGAATATAATTAAAGCAACAACATCTCGACATTCACATAACTATAAGCTAAATTTGAGAAGTTGAAACTAACCATTCCAAAGGTCAATCTATCCTCCAACCCTTATGTTGGTCATTGGTATTCAATTGATTTGTGTCCCATCATTTTTTTAATCAACTATGATTAAACAATATCAATCAATCATTAGATAATTAGACAAGGACAAAAATGAACAAATTGGACATCAATATTCTCATTATTAAGTATTCCCACTAGAACCTTGCCTTTTTATAATATACTCCAAAGATTACTTCCTTATATTCCAACGCCGTAGTCAAAAGTGTAAAAATGTGTTCAAGAAAAATGCTTACAAATCCAATGTGATTAAGACCTCATGGGGGATGTTCCTACTCCATTGGAAAATGCAACTGTATATTTAGGCAAGGACCACCACATATGCTCACATCATAGTTTTGTAACATAATTGATTATTTGTTACCCTTACATAACCGATATTGACCTAGCAATTGTTTCTTGATATAATTTAAAAGCAATCCCAATAATCTATGTTGCCTACATAATCAAGTAAACTACTTAACATCTCTAGTTGTAAGCTACGTTAATAAAATTATTTTGTTTCAATTTCAAATATAATCCAAGTGTACTTCTTGAGGAAGAAGTTCACAGTTTGATCCTAGTATCCCCTATACCATTCCTATAGTGCTCTTGTGCTATGTGATATAGAATCACAACCACCCATTATCAACATATATTCACTCTATATAGAAATCACATATTGTATGCATACATTTTACCTTTCATTGCATGGATGACGAAACACTTATCTATCCAACTTCTTATGCTCTCACTCAATGCAACCTTACACACCAATGTTAAAAAAATAAAATATATAAATTTACACAACTTTTGGATGCCACAAAGATACCTCTTAGCACAATTAATTTAAATAAAGATTTAAATAATTTAATTAATCAAATAAATCTAATTATAATGATATAAAAAAATTGAGTGGCATGTTTTTAATTAACAGTTACAAAAATGTCTCAATCCCTTGTCTTTGTTATTGTCACGGGCCAAACCTTTGGTTGCGTGTTCATATTTGCGCTCGTTGTCAAGGTTGTTGAGCATAAATAAAGCATAAACACATTTTATCTCATGTGAAAAGCTCAGAGGGAGGATTGGCGGCCGTGAAAGTGGACATTTTAGTTCTAGGAAGTCCATTTTTAAGTGTAAGCAAATACATTTATATTATCCACTACCTCACCAACATGGCCCTTCTTCATCAAATTGGACTGTCCACCACAAAAACAAAATAAGTAGTTGATAAAATGGAGTGGAAATAATGTATCTACAAAATATGATGTAGTTTCAATTGAAAGCATGAAGTTTCAAGAATCCTCATTATGTTCAATGCACATATATGGCCTTCGGAGTTCCAGATTGAGAATGGATAATCTAAGATAGTCTATAAGACCGTTATCTATGCAACACCCAAACTACACTTAATTAGAATTAGAAGTCTCATTGGTTTCTTATTTTTAATTAGTGAGTGCTAATTCTTAATTAAAATTACTTGTTCATTAAGAAAGTTCAATAATATGGTAAAAGGTCGCCAAAGTTATTATATTTTTTTTAAGAATAAAAGTGTATTATATTATTATATTTGTGTTAATTATTGTTAAAAGATAAAATGAGAAATAGTACAATGAAAGAAATTTATAATAAATACTAGAAGGAAATAAGGGATATGATATTTTTTAAAATGTTACACAAAAAATGTAATAGAAAAATCTTTATATCTCCTACTTATTAATTGATGAACTTAAGGGGCTTTCTAATGAATGGTTCATAAAGCACAACACTTGGTGAAGGTTTTGCAAATGGGGTTGTGAGTAGAGTGAGTTTAAACACGGAGGAAACTCCGTAGTTAAGCGCACTCAAGCTGGAGTACTTTTGGGATGGATGATCTCCCGAGAAGTCTTGGTGTTTCATCTCTATGAGCATCACCTAGATTAAGAGATGGATTCATGTGAATCACTATTCAAGAAACACGGGTCAATGCGTTTGACTTAGAAAATACACAACTAAATCCTAATAGAAATATTGTAATTTGAATTCTTGCGGAAAATATCTCCTACTTATCAATATAATTAATATTCAGGAGACTAAAATATCCTAAGAAACTTTATAGAAAGCAAGTAAATTCATTTTGCATTTCAAAAAATATTTTGTTATTGTTAACTCTAAATTTTAATGGGGCCATGCTAGAAAACACTCTAAAAAAAAGTACCAAAGGTTTATTTTCAGGATGACAAATCTTCATTTTAGTGGATTCTTTCTAATGTATATGCTCTTAATAATTACTCTCTAATAAGATTGCAAGATGAGTTGTGTATCATTACTGAGCATTTTTTTAATATGATATTGGAAAACAGGTGCTCTAGTGGTGCCCAAAATATTTATGGTGCTTGGTCAAAGTGTACAAACGAATATCATGGTGTGTGCACAAAGTGAAATGTATAATGATACCCCTAGTATTAAAGTGATTTCATATCTCAAACATGAGAAAATGATTTAGGATAGTATGCATGCATCCACACAGAGGCATGTCATAATATTGAAATAATTTAGAGTATATTATACTTTTGTAGTGGATAAATAGTTTTCTTACAAATGGAAGGTGTGGTTTTAAACAAATAACATCTTATCTTCTATTGCTTCTTCTTCTTTATCAAAATAATATTTACAAATTCTAAACTCTATAGTGGTTTTTAGTTCTTGCAGGCACATACAAGACTGCCCCATTGTAGCTAGAGCAAAGGAACAATGTGTTAGTGTCAATAAAAGCAATGGGGTTGTCATAGATGATAAGCTTTTCTGACTACCTTTGGAGGTGTTCATACATCTTCAACTGTTCTTTCATGACTATTTCCTCTTGATTGTAAGGTTCATAAATTGTACTCCCATACTTATGGATTTTATAGATCCCTTTATAAGAAGGAGGTCATTGTTTAAGAAACAAGAACCAGATTTTAGTCCAAAAGTAGAAATAAATCACAATCAACATTTCAAAGAGCTTAGAAACATAGAGAAGAGGTAGAAATAGTATAAGAGCTATGAAACAAAGCTCCAAAGGGTAATAATAGTAGGTCCAATAATCATATAGATGACAACAATTGTGTGTATTGAAGGTTCTTGATATGCCAATTCAATGATAACTCAAAGTTACAAGTAACAAAATGTGCCAATACGTGGAAACAATGAAAAAGCACACAAATCATTCAAATTGAATGATATAAGATCTTTAATTTTGTATGGTAGATAAGTACAAACAAACACATCTTCAATAAACTCATGATCTAATTTTCATTATGTCTTCAGTCTTCGAGATTGGAGGAAAGATGAAGCATAATTGTCAAGGGTAAGAGCCCATTTCAACACTCACACTCTCAATGATAGTAGTTATGTTGTTGGGCCATCTGGATATCAATTGTGGTTGCCATCATGTTGATATTGTAAAACCCTAAAATGGTTAAATTTAGAGGTTGCCCTAAAATGCTGTTATAAGTGGCTAAGATGCATAATGCATTGTAATGTTGGTGTACATTTTTTCTAGATAATATAAAGGTTGAAAGCTGTGTAGGTGGACATAGCCCAAGTTTTGGGTGAACCATGCTAAATTTGTGTGTTATTTGTGTTATCTTCTTTTGTTTTTGCATATAACTGTTTATTCTTATATTGTTCCAGATCTGTCAAATCCTAACACATCAGATATCACATGTCCTCATTTTTTCAATTCTAGTCATCCTTAGTGTACTTTCTTTCCACCTGATGATCTACATTATTTGTATATTTCTCAGTCCCCTAACTTAGTGCATTTCCAATTTATACTTTTATTCACCAAAATAATGTTGTTAATTTTTTTTTCTTCAAATAAAGAACTTAGCACTTAACCCAAGAACATTTATTTAGCGACAACTTTTGAAAAAGATATAATGGGACATCAAATTTTAAAATATGTTAGCATCTGTGAAGCTCATCCTTCTGTTATATGGGAAGGTTTAGGCCACTTGTTTTAATCCTTAGTTAGTTTTTAACTAGTCTTTTTAACTTTTTCAACCACATAAGACCATTGAAACAATTTAGTGAAGAATGTGTAGACTTTTAGAATAACTAATAAATATTCGTATGCATTATTAAAAGTACCTACTCAAGAAGCTACATAAATTATACATTAGATAAAGATTATCCATGTCAAATTACTTAACTATTTCTTTTAGAATTTCAGACCAAACAATTAAAGTGCACTAAAACTCCTCAAGACATCAACATCTCATATTTTCTCTATCTATACTAGCGGAGAGGACCCAATACTTGAACGCTTTCCAATAGTTGTGATAGAAGTTGTTGATTTGATACCTACACTATTTAACTTAATGCCCAATTTTTTTGACAACATTGCACCAATACTTCAGACTTGAAAGTTGTTAGTACAATGTTGACTACCCAAAATTGAATAAAATGTACCATTAGTTATAAAAATTAATCAATGATGTGATGCCACATCAACTGTTCAACTATGACACTGGCTAATCTCTAGACAAAATGCACCTAAGACAAAAAAAAAGTCAAACATGATTGTTTTTTAGATTCACGAAAACACAACGAAATTTTCTTAAAAAATTTGTTGTTTTCGACCACAAAATATACAGATCATGAAGATTAAATGCTAAAAACTTTAAAAAAATTTATTGTGTTTTTATTTTTTTGAAATTTAGTCAATGGTACAATTTGTAGGGAGGATAGTCAAATCCTTCAACTATGGGTACCCTTTATGCACGACTATTGGTCTCACTTTTTATTTAGGTTGTTTTGGATAACTTGATAGAAAACATGTTGATGTGGCATCATAATGGGTGATGTGGACTTGAAACCTTAGTTATAAATAGGAGACTTGCCAAGTAAGCTGTAGTCAAAAAAATGGGAGCAATTTGAAACTTTCATGTAAGATTTTGATAAATGCAAAATTAGGATGTTCGAGTAATAGGTCCTCTCCTCTCCCCTACTTTGTTGAACCTATTATAACTAGTATACAATTTTTACGATATACACCTTTGACCTATCGGCCATACCCTTCACCTTTGCTCCGTTCAAGCGCTAGTTTAAGACCCCTCACTAAGCGACATTGCCGATGAAATTTCTTATGTATCAGACCCGGAAGAGAATATTTTTCAATCTTTTTAAAGTTTTCTTCCCCAAAACGGAGAGGCTGTAGTTGGGGTGAGAGGAGATCAGCAATGGCGGCCAAGGGATCTGGCAAGGATAAACCCGCTTCTTCTGCCGCTCCGAAGAAGGCAAATTTATTAGACCCTCATGCCATCAAGCACCTCCTTGACGAAACAGCCTCGGAGGTAAATTGTTTCCGATCGTCGAAAATATTCTATCCAACACCAGAGAATTTAGTCAAGATTGCTAAGCATTTGTTTGACATGCTACTTCTCAAAACTTAGGGCTTTGTTGTCTTGTTTTCTGGCTGCACACATGAATTTCGAAGGAACCCCTCGCTTCTGAGGGGCTTTGATTTGTCTGTGACATTTTTAATGTTTTTGTTTTTTAAAAAGTTTTTCAAATGAATTACAGAGCCCATCACTTCTAAATGAGTGAATGGGATTTATTCACGTTGCTCGGAAATTGTTGGATAATGGTTTTTTGAATGATTTTTTTCAATGGATTTGGGTTTGTGCAGGTGGTATTTAGCCGAGGTTATGCGGAGAATGTGACTCTGAGTAATGTGAAAATGGTGATCGGTATCATCATAATCGGCATTGCTCTGGCGGCCCAGTTTTATCCCAAGAAATTCCCCGAGAATAAGAATTTTCTCATTGCCTGCATCGTGTTATATCCTTTTATCATTCGGTTTGTTGGGTTAACTTTTTGTTTAACGGCTTTGTTAAGTGTATCATGTTGTTCTATTTTTGATTGAGCGGCTCAACACATGGATTTTAATGGATAGGGAATTCTGAAGACTTTAACTTTCTCAATCGTTTTTCAAAATAGTGCAAATACTGGCAAATTGCAACTTTTAGTTTAGTTTGTTATTCAATTTTTTTTCTTAATAACTATTTGGTTGTTTTAATTTCTATCGATAGGTTTAACATATGATTTATAATGGCTTTTGCGGAAATTATCTGATGGGGTTTCATAAAATTTTCCCTCAAAAAATTTCTAATTTGTAATTCGCAATGTTGCATGGGATTCTTTTGTGAGTTTATAATTTTTTCCTCTAAAATTATCTCGTTGGAAATTATTTATTGTTTTTACCATTTTTCCTCAATATCAAAGCTTTATATTCTCTGATCCGTGTCTCAAATCCTTGTGTTGGTTTGGATCAAATTTTCACCTAAAAAGCTGTGGTGTTTTGCAGTCTGTTTTGGAGTATCGTGCTCATCTGCTAAGTTTGGAGAGTTTGTTGATTTTTCCTCAAAATCGTGCTAGCTGTTCTTAGTGTTTGTCCCTATCTCTCGGAAAAAGTAGCTCCGTTATCCAACATTAGGTTGGATGTTTTGTGATGATTGCTGGTTAGATATTTTGCTGATTCTCATTTGAGTGGCGGAGTCAGTAACATTTCGTGTTCTAAATCATGTTTATTTGCATTGGGTTTCAGCCATTTAATTATGATCCACTGTTGTTATTTTATAGACAACGCTGTGACAGTTAGAATTATTATATCACTACTAACATGAACGCGCTAAAAAACAGTACCTTTGATCTAGTTGATGAAATGTTGTGCAAGAGAATTAGCATAAAAAGGAGAAATGCACAAATTGAAACTTTTCATAAAAAGGAGAAAAGACACTTAGCATAATAAATCTCGTCCAAGGATGGCATGAGTGGCAAATATATTTTAAAATAATGTATATTAATCTAGTATTATAACAATTCAGCTCCCTCTAATAGCTTTGGGGCAAGGCATCCGTAGTGATCAGTGAAGTGATTGTTGCCACCATCCTAGGGCAGCTTGTGAGGTAGGTGTTGAAATACATGTGTAGACACACCACTTAGTTGATGCAATGTCTTGTCTTGCCATATTTCACTTGTATTGACATGCAAACCCTTTATGGAACTATCTGGAACAGAAAAATATCTTTTTGTTATTAAGCTTTTTGGATATTTCATGTTCTAAATTATGTTTTTTTGCTTTAGGTTTCATCCATATAATTCTGATCCACTGCTGTTATTTTATAGAAAACACTGTAACAGTTATAATTATTATATCACTACTAACATGAATGTGCTAAAAAACAGTACCTTTGATCTAGTTGATGAAATATTGTGCAAGAGAATTATCTGCATCATGTACAGCTTTGAGACAAATCAAGATAAATCACTGTAAATACCTGGGATATTCAAGCCATGATGTGGGGAGTTGACTCTATCATTATCATCTTCAACATGATCTACACAATTTACACTTTTGCTACCTAAATGTTCTTTGGCATCCTCTCACTATTTATAGCATAAATATTTTATCTAACGTGGTTTTGTTTTCAAAGTTGTGCTACCTTGGTGAATAATACGAGATCTTTAAAACTGAGTTACATTCCCACTGTGCTGAAATTTGGCTGAACCTATCAAATATCTTTTGACAATGCTCTTTCGGTAAATTTTGCATTCTAAGTGAAGTTGCTGGCTCTGGCGCTACTGTTTTGTACTGAAAAGCTGGTTAATAGACTAAACAACATGAAGAATCCAAAATATATGAAATTCGAATTTCCAAATTGATTTGATTAATGTGCCATAAAGATCCATATAAGAAATGCTTTGAAATAAGTCAAACCATACCAATGACTTGCAAAATTATTTAAAAATCTGTTTTATTCTAAAATCTAAGCTAGATATAGAAAATACCTGAATTTTTGTTTATCTTTGGATGATTCAATTCTGAGATTTCTAGAAAAAATCTTCAGAGCACTGGAACAACAGAAAAGAGGCGTGAAAAAAACAGTGCCCAAAACAGATTTATGATAATACAGGCACCATTTTTAAGCAGTACACAATGTCTGAAAAACCTTTCCAAAAAATTTGTACAGACCAAATCATATCAAATATAATAGTCTTCCATTGACCATTTTTGCACAATAATCCATCCCCTATTTTAAGCTTAGAAGGCCTTTGTCTCTAGTTGCTCATCTTCCATTTTGCCTTGTCTATGTGTGAAAAAGAATCAATAATGGAACACAAATGTGAATAATGATTGTAAGAAACTTTGTAGGCAAGTTTGCATCAAATTCTAGTGCTGAAGGCATAATGGTCTTGATAGAAGTATATCTAGCAATTAGAGAATAGGTCTCATTATCAACTTCCTCTCTCGTAGAGAATTGATAAAACCTAATCGATTTTACTAGAAACTAGTTCAACCAAAAAGTTCCTTTACATTTGCAAAAACAACAATAAACCCTAATCTTAATAATTTCATTATTTGTTGCACATGATTTTGAAGAGTTTCATACTCCGATCAATAACGAAGTTGGTCTTTTGTCCTCATATTTGGATGCTTGAACAAGATTGTTCATTTTGATTTTAGGTTAGGGTTTGTTGTGGTTTTAATGCGATCCTTTTCTTTATCTTTCCTTTGGGTCCTTTGTACGCCTAAAAAAAGTGTTTGAACTTTCCAACAATGACCACTATCTCAAGATTTGTATGTGGTGGGGATTGCCTTGATCGGTTGACTATTATTTCCCACCTGATTGGCACCTAAAAATAATTTGTACGTGCCCAAAAATGTGCTTGGGAGGCATGGAAGAATGTACATTGTGAATAATAACTATCCTCAACCATAATGATGAGGGTTCCCTAGCATGAGATAATCTACCTACTTACTCATGGTAGTTGTAGATTGCGTCTTTCTTTGTAGCATCAATGACACACATGGACTCATGATGTCCATTATAAAATGATTCTTTTATGCCTATGGGAGACCTCTTGGATAATATGACATCTACTCGAGCATAAAGGGTGGTTTGGTCATGTAGGAAGATAGGTAGACGAATAGTATACATAGGTAGCAATTTTTGTCTATAAGGGTTAGTAGTTCCTTGTAAAACATGCTAGTGGATGGGGATCAAAATTCGGGTAGGAGGCATGTTGGTACAGTTGATTTCGTAACATCAATAAGGAAAAGGATGGATGAATTGTATGTCTAGTCGAAGAAGCTTTATACTTCGATAGGACTAGAAGAGAAGTGGACTTGGGAAGAAAGTCATGTTGGGGCAACTCTATGATGCTAACAACTTACACAAACTCAAAGATTGGCTATTCCTCTATACTTAAAAATTTTGATGAATGGGAAGACCCATATGTGAGTTTGGATTAGGGGAGAAGTTGGACCGCTAGAATGGAGTTTGAATTCCTCTCCACTTAAAGGAATAGTGTCTTATTCATGACCTTTTCCAGTCATAAAGCATTCATCTCCTCACCCCACTTTGCCTCCTATTGCCCATCTTGGCCTCCTCTTAACCCTCAGTTTTTTCTGGTGAAAGGACCTTAAGCACAACATTTTGAATCATTTTAGCCTATTCTTGCTCAATTGATTTTGGGGCTTTGCATTTTGGGTCTTATTTAAAGAGTCTGGTAGCTATGATCTAACCCATTAAATCTTCCACATCATTGTCTACTTCGTAAATTTTGCATATGAGACCTTCAAATATTTCAAACAACCTTTTGTGAATTTTGAAATCTTATACATGAACGTCACTACTAAACTTTGTATATTTGTACTTCTTACGCAAAGCAATATAGTTTTATGTCTTAACTTATACACCTTGGCCCTTGGGCACATAATACCTATATCATACCGACACCATTAACACTCCTATAATATGTCTAAAGAGAGAAAGAATTAAGAAGAGATAAAGTAGCATCAACAATTTGTTGAAGAAAATATTTATCTTAACTAAGTCTTAATAAGCATTGATTCTGACAACCTTGAGTTATGAAGAGGCAACATCATAACTAAGTCTTAATAATCATTGATTTAGGTAACCACAATCTATGAAGAGGCATCAGGTAGTTTAGAGGGAGGAGGCGCCTCATAATGAAGAAGGCATTCTTGACCAAGGGTTGTGCCATTTGCCTCCCCACGAGAACTAACTAAGGTAGGTCCTCTTTTGAAAGAACCAATGCTTAGAAATACATCAGATCAGAGAGTTTCAAATATAAATCCCATTTAGAAATACATCAACACTTTATATACGTCTGTTTCTTGATCTCATGTATGAATTATTGATTTATTTATTTGATAAATATGTCAATCCACTAGTGAGATAGAATTGAGACTTATTCAACAGTTCTAATAAGATAAGATTTATCAATATCCAACAAAAGAGCCCAAGGGACAGTCAGAAACAAAGTAGCAAGAGCACCAAATGGCGTTGAGAAAAAGGCTAAGCAACATGCAAAGAACCGAACCGAACCGAACCGAAACCCTACAAAGGAGGAAGACAGTAAACAAAAATAAAATGACCCAACAAGCTAACTTCTTCGGTCAACCGAGAAAAAGTCTAGAAACAATAGATAGGCGATAGGGTGGGAAACCCCAAGGAATCTTTGAGAACCCTCGAAGGTGCTAGAAGAAGAAGAAAACTGCTTTTGAGTGGACGATCTATGCGGTCTCACGACCTTGGGATACCACAAAGGGGGGATCCAATGCCCATTTTTGCCATGCATGGGAGGAACCACGACAAAGAAAGAGGTGACGAGCTGATCGGAATTTGATCTTTGAGGGTGAGTTTGTTGCAAGGTGTAGTCCCGAAGCTGCCAAGTCTCTTGAAGATAGAGAGAAAGGCACCTTTGATCAGTGTGCATGAAGAAAGCTGGAAGAGACTAGGCCCCTATAAATAGGTAGTTCAATCTCCCTTTGATCTCGTAGTAGATGGGGCATCTAAAAACAAAGTGAGTCTTCGTCTTGGCATACCCCAAATCACAATGTTGGCATAACCTATCCTCCCTTGCCAAATGGTGGTCAGTTGGATGTGGGGCTGATGGGAAACCCACTTTGAAAGAACTGAGAGAGCTGCGGCAAGCATAAGACCAACCATTGGAAAGTTATGAGGGGCGTACAATGACCCCATCCTATAACTCAAGGAACTGCTCAACATAGAATGCCATCTTAGGATGAAGTCCTCTAGGGGAG
This sequence comes from Cupressus sempervirens, assembly GCA_028749045.1. Taxonomy (NCBI): domain Eukaryota; kingdom Viridiplantae; phylum Streptophyta; class Pinopsida; order Cupressales; family Cupressaceae; genus Cupressus; species Cupressus sempervirens. The sequence continues at coordinate 716,696,184 of CM053789.1, forward strand.
CTAGTCCAAGTAGTACAAATATACTATTGTATATGCCTGCTTTGATATGCATGTTCAGCTCCTGCCGAAGAGGCAAAAGATGAGAAGGGGCATCCAAGGAATGCTGGAAGGGGGGAGATGGTCAATATTGATCCCAATAGAACCCAACATGGACATAGGAGTATGGGGTCCTGCCCATTAAGTTGACACTTATTGAGTTGGTTGCTTGTGGGAAACCATTGAGTTGGTCACTTGTGGGTTCCCGTTGTGTTGGTACTTGTGAACCAAGGAGTCTAATCAGTTGGTTAGTTGTTTGACGCTCTTGGGCCTGCTTGCGGAGGATAGTCTCTTGACATCATATTGTGTTTTCCATCTAGTTCCTAATATGGTTGAAGCTATTTGTGCATGTTAACAAATAAGAATATTCAATATCATTATGTTTAACATTAATTAACATTTTTTTCTTAAATTCAGGTACAATTGTGTAACCTAGTGAAATAATACTCTTGTAAATAAATTATATTTTGTTTGGGATTTGTTATCTTTTGGGAATGTTAGGTATATCCCAGGACGTGGATATGACAACCTAATAATTATCAGGCAGTTTATTAGGTGCATATTAAAATCTATGGGGTGTTTGCCAGGGGTTTCAACAATTGATGGTTTAGTTACAATAAATGATTGAGCATAAGTGAGCTCAACCTGTACAATCAAACTAAATGGGTCAAAATCTGTTCAGTGCTCTTTGAGTATCGATTCACTCCATAATTTGTAATGTTGTGAGATACTTTATAACTGAATCTTATTGATATACACTAATTTGTATTAAAAATAATAAAATGTGAAAGCACAGACTGTTGAAGCATATTTATTTGTGGTGGCAATCTAAAATCTTTTACTATTTGTTTATGAAATGTATAATTTGGATTGTTAATACGATAAAATGGTTTGGAAAAACATCACCACTTTGGACTTGAGTCCAAAGGACATTATTTTGTTTAGATATGTTTGAAATTATGGAGAAAAAGAGTGTTCCCCTTGACTTTGGCAAGTATGTCATCTTCAATAGCTTGTTGCAGTTCATTGTATACACAAAGGAGAAGAATACTATTCTGTCAACAAATCCCCCGACTGTAAGTTCTTCACAAGTTTGCTTTTACATATTTATTTTCTCTTTCTGCATTCTTCTACTGATATGAACACCTGATTTTGAATTTAGAAATGTTTGGTGAGTTCTTGTTTATTCTTAACAGTTAAGTTAATACTAGTGGCCAACTGGGATTAGATAACTATGAGGGCGCTGTTCTATACTTAGTTTATTAGTTCATGTTTCTAAGAGTTATTGATGACTAAAGGACATCTACCTTGAGCTGATCGTAGACTGTATGATTTTATTCTTGTAAATGAATGCAACATACCAAAAGTCATAGAATTGACAACCGGGGGTTTCGCTTCCATATCTGTATCATTTTAATCTGTTGTCTGTCATTTGCTTCCATTTGTCACACAAATTGCCCCTCGTGTACTGTGAAATCCATGGTTATAAGATCTCATTCTTTCTTCCAAGTATAAACAGTACTATCCAAAACCTTCTGCTTGCTTCTGATATATATTTCTCTGTGTAAACTTGCTATTTTGTTCTCAGAGGACAATCAAATTTTAGAAGCAGCAATGCAGATTGGATATATGATGTGTTTGTTTTTCTTGGCAATTTCATGCCAATACTATGCTGTTTCAGTAGATAATGCCAAGCATATTTTGGAAGCATGGAATGGTTTTGTCATCAACAACTATGACATTTATGTTGATGGAGATCTCACATGATTCCGGGTGGAGCAGTTTTGGAAAGCTCATACTCAGTTTTGGAAAGCTCATACTCAGTTTGTAGTTGCCAGGAAATAAAATAAGTGGTTTGTAATCAGATACTGTCAGGCTATCATTTGTGACTCTTCCTGCCCTTGGTGATCACACCTTAGATTGTCAACATGACATCAAGCTCTGTTCCCAATGGCTGTTGGCATCCTCTCCATTGCTTGTGGTCTTCTCCAGGTACCTTCTGGAATGTTATTGCTTCCTAGAATTTCATCTTCCACACTGAGAGGCATGAGAACTCAGAATCAGTCCTCCCTCTAGTGACATAGTGCGTGTGGGTTTCAGCCTCTTATCATGTGATTTACAGATCCATTGGTGTTCACGGTTTTGGTGTTGTGGCTTGCCTCATTTAGGATAGCCTTAAGCCAAGAGTTACACTTCTAGTTTTTGATGTCCACCCTAGATACATGTTACTATGGGAGGATCTTTTAGGATGTGTTCCAAGCTATTTGCTCCTTCTTTTAGGATGTCTTTTAAACTATTTGCTACTTCCTCTGATACTCCTCAATTTGTCATTCATGTTGATGGGGATGCATTCCTTGATCTCCATCTAGAGATCCATTGGTTCTCCACTAATGGTGATATCATCTTTTGGGTTATTTAGTGCTCCATGAGACAAACTTTTAGATGCCTGTTCATGATCTTGCATAGGATGAATTATGTCTTAATGAGTTTAATCTTGAGGAATCTGGTTTACAGAGAGCCTCTGTTGATAGGAATTCTACAAGTGCGAAATATCAAAGGCATCTTAATGAGTTTAATCTTGAGGAATCTGGTTTACAGAGAGCCTCTGTTGATAGGAATTCTACAAGTACGAAATATTAAAGGCACCTTCCTAATGGGGTTTCTCAGTTGCTCACTTTGGTAGATTCACCTGTTTTTCCCATGGCAGTGGTATGAGCATTGTGGACTATGTTCTCACTAATAGGTCCCCCATTTTTCACATCTCTGGTTTTCTTTGTTTCTCCTTAGCTCCCCCTTGTTGACCATGATGTCATGAAGTTCACCTTTTATATTGGTTCTCTCCCGCCTACCCCTTACACCTCACGCCCAACATTAGACATGCTCCTTCCACGCCAAACATTAGACATGCCACAACCCACTTTCTTGATGAAGTACACCATTGACTGTATTGCCCTTGTTTTCCTTCTTGTTCTTGGTTTTGGTCTCGCTTTCCACCATCAACTCCATGCACTAGTTCTCATTCTAAGCCCTTCGGATGTTACCTTTGATGCTTGAACCCACGGCACCCATTAATCTAGATCCCCTTGCGATCATGGATTCTACCCTATGATATGATGGTGCGATGAAGAATGTAAATACATTCATAGGATACTTCAGTTTTCCCTTTCCCATGTTTCTTCCTTCATGCAAAATATTTGTAGTGAGAATCGTTGTCTTCTTTGGCATAATTAACATGAGTTTCTTGGATCTAAACAATGTGCGACTCTTGTTGATCTCCTTGCTCACCTAAGAGCATTTGGTGTACAATTCTTTTGAGAAAAATCACAGTTTTTAACAGTTTCCTGTGCTAGTTCCCTTTATTATGTTCCAAATCATCTTGTTATCATCAACCCCAGTTTCCACCATCCTCTACCTTCTCTGCTTTCTTTGTCAAGAGAGCAATTTGAAGTTTCACACTAGAAAACCAATAGATTGCAAAGATTTCCAAGCTAAATTCATTATGGTGTAGACTTCCTTTACCCCCTTGCCCGACGTGCTTCCTTTACCCCCTTGCCATGCTGTTCAATGAGGTGGCCTGTTCAGGTTTTTCTCAGTCATGGGTCCAATGCGTTATTCACTGTATTTATAAGTCTGGGCACCTCTTTATCCTGGAAACAACATGGCCATTATGATTGGGCATACATTTGTCAAGCTTTATGCCATGGTGTTGGACACGCCACTGTCTAGGTATTTGGAAAGAAATAATATCAGAATTTGGGGATACACTGGCTTCAAGATCGACTAGGAGACTATTGATCACATTTTTAAACAATAATTATGCTGCCATACACTTAAAACTTTTGAATATCAATACTCATGCATAGACAAGTGACATCTAGAAGTTTTTTGAGGAAGATAAAATCAAAGTTAGCTATATCTTCGTTAAATTTATTATGTGTTGTGTTAAGGAAAGGTCACTGAAGAATTCTGATGGGATAATGTTATAGCAGAAGGATAATCCAAAGAGGAATCATGGCTATGAAACTCTGAGTTGGATTAAAAGTGGTTGCCCACAGTTTCATAAATACACAGGCATGGTACCAAGGGCACTGAAGGAAAGTGTTATCTTTGTCCTTTCTGGAAGAGAAGATCATCACAACATCGAGTTAGATATTTAGTTGCATTTAGTGGTGATAGGGAAAGATCAATTTGTGCTGCAGTAAAATAACTGACAGTTTATCTGTCTAAAACACAAATAGTTGAAATCTCTATTAGAGTTTTGTCAACTCAGTTTGGTCTGTTTAGAACAGAATTGCATTTTCTACATTTCCAAATTGCTGACGGAATTAATCATTAACTTCTCAAAAATAGGGGCACGGGGAATTCAACACAGATTTAGAGTTTGTCAAGAAAGGCTGTAGATGTTGACGTGATTTTAAAACTGATTAATATGCCCAGTCAATGTATTGGCATAACGTAAACTTCTCCTTGAGTTTCCAAGCAAGATAGAGAAGCTATGTGGAGTGCAGCACAAGCAGAACCATTTGGTGATCAATTGTTAGTAGGATTTTGGAAGTACCTTAAGCCAACACCTTTCTACCTTCCAGTATTTTCCCTGCTCCTAAAAAAGGTGACTTGGTGGAATGTATAATTAAGGGCTTCACATGTTTTATAGATCCGTTTAGTCTGCCCAGTCAATTTATGACCATAGCATATAGTTTCTACCTGAGTTTGCAAACAGGATAGACAAATTACACGTAGCGCATCACATCCTCTCCCTTGGTTAGCTGTTCACTCTCCCTCTTTCATGCATGCATGTCTAGTCCTTTATTATTTTCCTATACAATATTGTTTGTGGCATTTTGGGGGTACTTCTAGCTATTCTTTACCATTTCCAATGTTTTCTTTATTTCTTCAAAAAGAAAGAAAGTGAACCATATATTCACTGTTTGACATCTTCAGGAGCTACAACCCCCTGCACAATGACATCAAAGCCATATTGGAGGTTCAGATAAAGCTTCAAAAAGAAATGCATGGACCATCAGAGCCACCAGGCCTTTGATCACTATCTTGCATAGCTTATCTCTACCTTTAATTTCTCTCTTTCATAGCTAATCTCAAAAAATTCTATTTTTCTGAGAGGCCCTTCTAACTAGTATCAGTCAACAAAATCCAGATCTAGAGTGCCATAACTGCTTGATTAAATTAAGCCATTAAAGAGACATACAAGCTTCTACAGAAGCAGTTGGTAACATTACCGCTGAACTTACACTCATTCTGCCACATACCTTTTGGCAAGATGCAGTAGTTGCTGGTTTTATTTGGTTAGTTTCATCTTATAAAACACACGAGAAAAGATGAAGCATTTTTCCACTGACAAATGGCAATGATGGGCAAGAAAGAGCCCCCAAAACATGTGCCAATAAAGACTACAAGGAAATCTGACAAAATGACTTTGACAGTGTTTGGAGTGGAGTAGTTGTTAGACTATTAAAGGTTTACTGTGAAAGATTTGACAATGCTTGTTGGGATATCATTGAAGGAAGCAAAGCACTTTCAGTCTTTCTCTAGATATTCCTCCATTGTCTAAGGCTGGTGTAGCTTCTGTAGTAGAAAAGAAACTTGTAATAAGAGTTTGCACCTATGATTTGGGGGCAGCTGGCAAGTGGTACATCCGTGTCGGCAGTGGGGGTTGAGTCACATTGGCAGGAAGCGGTAAGCATGAGTAATTTGAGTTGTAATGATGTGGTGAAAGAAGAACCACAAAATTAATCTATTAACTCTTAACATCTTAAGTATTCGTATTCATAGGGTGTTTTCTGTTGCCTGTTGCTAGGGGGTAAGCTGGAAAAAGGAGATGATCAACATGGGGGCTCTAAATCTTCTATATAGCCGTTGTAGGAATTTGCATTTGAGTAATTTGAGTTGTAATGATGTGATTAAAGAAGAACCACGAAACTAATCTATTAACTCTTAACATCTTAAGTATTGGTATTCATAGGGTGTTTTCTGTTGCCTATTGCTAGGGGATAAGCTGGAAAAAGGAGATGATCAACATGGGGGCTCTAAATCTTCTATATACCCGTTATAGGAATTTTCATTTGAGTATTTTGAGTTGTAATGATGTGGTGAAAGAAGGACCACGAAACTAATCTATTAACTCTTAACATCTTAAGTATTGGTATTCATAGGGGTGTTTTCTTTTGCCTGTTGCTAGTGGGTAGGCTGGAGAAGGAGATGATCAACATGGGGGCTCTAAATCTTCTATATACCTGTTATAGGAATTTGCATTTGAGTAATTTGAGTTGTAATGTTGTGGTAAAAGAAGAGCCACAAAACTGATCTATTAACTCTTGACATCTAAAGTGTTGGTATTTGTAGGGTGTTTTCTGTTGCCTGTTGCTAGTGGGTAAGCTGGAAAAAGGAGATGATCAACATGGGGTTTCTAAATCTTCTATATACCCGTTATAGGAATTTGCATTTGAGTTGTAATTATGTGGTGAAAGAAGAATCACGAAACTAATCTATTGACTCTTAACATCTCAAGTATTGGTATTCATTGGGTGTTTTCTGTTGCCTGTTGCTAGGGGGTAGGCTGGGAAAAGGAGATGATCAACATGGGGGCTCTAAATCTTCTATATACCTGTTATAGGAATTTGCACTAGAGGTTGAGAGCTGAAGAGAACACAGAAAATACTGAGAGGCGGGGGAAGGGGAGGGAAGTTGAATCAGTATTATAAACTTTGAAGACATGAAACCACATAAAACATACAGAGAGCAAACATTAAGATGTAAGTACCGACTTTCATGTGGAAAACTGTTTCGGGTAAAATACCACAACTCTATTAGCAAAATGGGCATAAACCCAGATTACCTAAATAGGAGAACCAGCTCCCAGGGAGCACCAATGTTCCTTGAAGCAACAACTCCAATCAGCTGAGGTGCCAACCTCAGTTTGAGCACCAACTCAAAAATATACATGATCTCAGAATAACATGCTCAGCAATATATAAGAATAATGCACAAATCCTTCAATCCTTGCGATGGATATACAGTAACATACAACTCCTTCAATTCTCTTCAAAAATCACATCCCCATTATAAACTCATTCACCGCTGCTTAGTTATTTTTTCTTTATAAATCACTCATTGTCCAAATAACTCAAACCAGCAGAACGTAATGCCTCTTCACATAGAAATAACTCCCATTGTGCATCATCAACTTCTTGGCATTCTACAACCAAATCACAGCACAACTCAATCATATGGGCACAATGCCCAGTCCATCTTTCATCATGCTCTCTTTTTATCTTACTGTCTTTGTATCACACCATGTTTTTTAACATCCTCTCCTAGCATTCAATAATGTAAGACATCCTCACTGAGGATTGGCAATCATACAACAAGGACCACATTTCAACAAATGTAGACCAACCTGATGACAAAAATCACACAACAAGGACCATGTTCAAACAAATGTGGACCAACCTGATGATAAAAAAGGAAGTTAATTTTTTTCAATAATAGTACTTTCCAGGTTGAAAGTCACTGTACACTGGATACCATAAATTAAATCTCTCTTCCATTTCATTTAAAAAAAAAACTCGAGCAAAGTATTGTTTGAAACCAACACCCACGTTTTCAGCAATAATATATTTTTATTGCCCAGATATGAATGAATAATCAACACAGACCAAAAACCATCATTGAGTCTCTCATTAATAAACATGGCTGCATAATAATATGCTCAGCTGTCTGAAGAATCTTTTATTTGACTTGAGAAATGGTTCACTAATGTACAACTCAAAAATGTTGGTTGAGGTTGCTCCATAAACATCTGAAGCCATTGCTCCGAAAATCGGTGAATAAATAAAAGACTTGATGAATTAGTTAGAAAAGGAAACAGTAATTTATATCTTCCCACACACAATGATTTGAATTAATCTTTGATTGCCATAGCAATCAATGACAATATTAAAAACGAAGATTATATGTGCCATCTTACAAAATATTTAATTGAAACAAGGATGGCATGGCATTCTCACTTGGCACAAGCAAGTAGGTGAAGCCAACAACCAACTTGCTCAAGTAGACAACCAAGCAACTCAAGCATGCTGTTGGTTCCCAAAACCACAGATTGGAAATCCAGGAGCTTGCCAATTCTGCAACAGGATTCCACAATCAGTTCTGACCAACGAACGGGAATAATCTTAATTTCCCTGCACTTTAGGCTTCACTACACCTAGGCGGTAGACCTTCACTTCGAACCTGATCACATTGCTCAAAGCTTCTGTATAGCGAATTTAGTCGTTGAAAGTTATTCAGTTGGCAAAATCTTTAAAACTCATTCAAAATGAAATTATATGAATGCTTTAATATTTGTTTGTGAATTGAATGTTATTTGAATGAAAGGAAGTGTTTATGAATTATGGATATAATGGAATATCGAATTTCAAGACTTCAGACATTAACCCATTTTCTCAAATTAAAAATGCAGACCGGTCCCTTATTCCACCTTGGGCGAATAGAGTCAAACTTCTTCAGATCCTTATATACAACCCTGAGATGATGGTACTTCACCATTCACTACTTTATAGACTGAAGCTTCAAGTAGCAATACAAACCTTAGTCTAGTTGAATTTAATTTCTTTGGGAAAACCAACTAGACAAAACTTACATAGACAACATTTTTTATGCAACTCTGATGATCAAAGACTTGTATTGGAATCAAATTTTCAACTTTAGTAGCAATTAATTTTAAAATTAATAATCACAGGGGATAAATCTGAAAGACTGTTCTGAACTTCAATTTTTGAGACAAATGAGCAAAACAGGGCTCTTTCATTAAATTTATAAAATGAGTACAAATGTTATTTACAATAATCGGCATATTAGAGAAAGAAAAAATGGCAGATCTATTCATGATGAGCAGTTTCAACTTGTAATTGGTGAGTGCACACTATCATTTGGCCAAGTCTGGGAGCAGTGTTCTTGGAGTTAGTGAGGGCAACAAAAAATACCACAACCATCTGTAAGAAATGTTTGGCATAAAATGCCAGATTGAGGTTGAATGGCTCAAGAGCAGAGACCTAGCTAGTTTGATATACAGCATGTGGGTGCTCTTTAGCAGCTCCTGTGATGACATTCTTGTAAATATCAATTGTGTTAAAATTATTTGAAAGGTGCTTGAAAAGACTGCTTTAGTCTCATTAGAGGTCACTAGCATATTAATAGTTCACTTAACACTATGGCTTATGATGATACTTGTTGGAGTCTACAACAATCTAGGGTTTTAACTTCATAAGTGATTGATTGGAGTGTCTTTATGTGCCTGCAAACACAATAATTGTTCTAGAATTTTTGGCCGAAGCCCCTGTAAGTCCAATTGACAGAACCTAATTTTGCATAGCTGTAATATCTTATGAAAAAGGAAATACTCAGATGATTGACTCGCCCGATATCTGTCTCTTTGCGTTACTTTGAGATTTGTTTTATTCCCACACTAGTAATATTTATAATGAGTGATATTATCTATAGAGTGGAAATTATACCAGAAGCAATGCATTCATTGGAGAGCAGCTCTACAAAAAAAAAAAAAAAAGTTAGAGCAGCAATGACTTTTTCAAACAAATGAACTTTATAAAATGATCATCATTGTTTACCAGATCTTTGTTTAGCATTGGTTCTTGATTTCATAGTGGATTGCTTGTCAGGAAGTATATTCTTGTAAGTGTCTGTGGATCTAATTTGGCAATTTTCTTCCTTTACCTTATTGGCCAACGATAGGAGAGGCAAAGGAATCAACCTTTTCCACCACTATACCAACATCTAGGGCATGGGTTAGGCCCTTTAAAAATGTCTTTGGTAGGTAATATTACCTCTTTGTGTACTATCACATTTTCAATTGCCTTGCCTGTAGGAGTCCCTAAATCTTTTATAGGAGCAACATCCATGGACAGGACAGAAGCATCCAAATTTTCTTGGTGTATCTCAGTCCTCATTAGATTTAGACTTTCTAGGGCATTTTAAAAAAACATTCATGCTGATGATAGAAAATTGTATTTTAAAGGTAGCATGTTCATCACCAATCCTTTTGAATGCACAAAAAATCATGTAGGAATATTAGACACAAATATTAGCACCTGAAAATTGCTTCTCTTTGGTTGAGGGCCCATGTCCTATATGTCCCAGTAGCATTTCCTATTGCTTTTAGCAGTTCTTCATTTAATAAAAACAATGGTAAGAGTGTTCTTACCCGGTGATGGTTTTCTTCTGTTGGATCAAGGGTAGGCATTCAGTGGTATGCTTAGCTGCATCTAAACCAAGGGTGATTGCCAGAAACCAAATCTTTGCCCTCTTTGGTAGATGAGGTTGCAATAAAGGAACTCCTGTCGCACATTGAAATGCCAATGGCAACTTGAATCTTTGGGTTCTGTTCTTTAATCACTCAGTTTCTCGGCGATTTGTATGGGGATCAAGCCCCTATAAACTTGGCTATCAGAGCATACTCATGGTACAAATTAATCCGGCCAATTGTTTCCCTTATAGGAATGCCAACAGAGGCGATATCCTTCAAAGAATTAAGCATGTCAAGGTTTTCATTGCCATGCTCAAGATTTTGGAAATCTGCAAAAGAAGAGGCATTCAGATCCAGCGTTGGTTTTGATTTCTATCCCAACTTTCAAATCAACTGCAGCATCTTTATACAGCTATGGCTGAGGAACCGTTAGAAACATTTTAATGATAAAATGGGCTTGCCAAGATCAGGTGGCTATAGCTAGGATTTCGGGAATTACAAATCACATAAAATCAAATTATACAGAAATCGTGCAGCATACAAACAGCAAATAAGAGAAATACTGGGACATGATATGGTGCAGCTGAATCACCTGGGCACATTCAAACCCTGAACTTTCTTCACTCCCACAAAACAACTTTTTCACCTTTAAAGGTCCTGCTAGTAAGACAATTTGCATAATTTTGACTGCTTTTTTTCATCAGCTTAAGGGAAAAGTTCCAATGGCATCTAGGTTGCAATAAATTTTTATATTATTGCTGCAAAATGATATTTGAATTATAAGAGTTTTTACTTTGGTACCGTAATGCATGAAAATCAATCCTTATATTTCAATTTCCCATCCTTCGTAAAGTTGGCTCTCTACGTTTGCGGATCGATGTAGTCCAATTGACATATTAATATTTCAATTGTATTTTGAACAAAGCATTCTTGTGGAGATTACTGCAGAGTGGGAAACCATACCTTCCATTCATCATTAGAAAAATAGCTTGGCTGCTGACTTCTCCATTTTTTATAATCTCATTGAGCATTTGTATGATACAAAAGTTTTACTACTAAGATCATTTATTGATATTCAATTAGAAAAATGCCTGGTACCATCTTGGCTGCACACTTCAGGTTCCAACAAGTTTAAATGACTTTTACTAATAATTCCATCTCTACAATGGTGTCACTTGGTCATTTATGTAAAATGGTTCAACAAACTGATTTTTCATTTCTTTTTTTTGGTCCTGGACAAACTAAGTTACTAGATTCTTCTCAGAATCCTCTGGATCCCAGTTTGGTCTGGCCCAAATATGGGTTTGGATGCAGTCCGTTCTGGGTTTGGATAGGCTCCTACAGAAATATTGTGGGTTTGGCAGGGAGAAATAGTGAAGAATTTGTGGACTTAGTGAAGAATTTGAAGACTTTTGATGATATTTGATCAGTGATGGCTGATAGTTAAAGCTGACATTAATTTTTTTGAATTGAAACATTGTTAGGGTGGTGTAATTTGCATTTTGCTATGTTATTTGGACCAAAACATTAATGCACATGGTGGAGTATTTCACTATGTTACTTTACTATTAGCATTATAAACTTATTTTGCTGCTGCATATATGTATTTATTTTTATATTTTGTGTTTTGTACCGATAAATCCAAAGCAAACCTGAATTCCCCTCTAATTATTTTATCATACCCACAAACTCACATCTCGAAACTGAAGCATAATCTGAACTGGTACCAGCAATTTATTGGGCAGTCAGTATGATTATGGATGGAGTTGGAGTGTTATATGTATGATATTTATTTGTCTTCAGGTGCCTTGTACAGACAACTTGATGAATTATGTATTAGATAATTGTAAAGAAGTGTAGCGTTCAAGGATGCTTTAATTTTAAGTACTTTTTTAAGTTGGGACATTTGCAAACTGATCATTGAAAGTCCATTTGAGTCTTGATTTATCATGCAGGGATCATTTACCAGCACAGGTTTGGCAATTTCTTCAAAGCTTCCTCGATGTTCTGACATGTACACAATATGCATATCTAGCTCTGATCCTGAGTCTATCTCCGCAAATCCACCCGTGGAACTTACTAAGAGTGTTACAAAATGGTAATGGGTGTTTCCTTCCCTTCTTGGCCATGTCTGGCAAAGCTTTTCTACTTCTTTTGGGGATCTCTTGCAATTAAATTTTGGAGTTGATTTTACTTGTCAACAATAGTTTTGCTTATTCCATTGAATTTTATATCGTGATCCTCAGGTTTACAAAAGATGGTATTCTGGTTGAGGGTCTTTTCTGGAAAGATATAGAGAAGCTAATAGATGATTACTCAAATGAGTCTCGAAAGGCCAAGTAGTTCAAATGGGAAAATGTAGGTTACATCACCATTTTTGAAATGTTCACCCAAATGTTTAGGTGCAGCTATCAGAAGATGCTTTTTATCTTATGAAATACCTCAGGAATATGTGATTCCTTGCAAAGAATTCTTGTGGGATGTTGACTGTAATTTAAGCCCGTAATGATGCGTCATTATAAATTCAGTTAATTAATTTTTGGGTCCTTTGCGAAAATTCCTCGAGTATAAATTTTTGTTTTACAATGTTCTAATAAACATGCTTGCTTTTTCTGCAAGCATTTTAAAAGTAGAGATAACTATATGTGCATTTTGTTGGTTCAAAAATCATATTAATGTAAAGGTTTGGTGTTTAGATCTAAAATTTTAATCTCATTTTGCAATCCAATGTTTAAATTGCAACTTAACATCTAAAGGTTTTTCTAACATGTGTTGCCCGACTACCAAAAACCTTGTGTTTGTCACTGGCAGTATATTTGACTACCAAGTTTTATGTTCTGATGACATTTAGCTGTGTAAAGGCAAATTATATTAATCTCGTGCAGCTGGGACAACAAATCCTATTGCTGATTAACCAAGATATCTGTGTGATCAAATTTGAATAGAGGACATTTTCAAACAGAATGATTTAGATGTATTAATTAATTTTTTAAAGGAGGCTGGAGCAGATAAAAGTTACACTAAAAGTTCGAGGTAAGGAATTTAGACTAATAGATATATTATCCATGGAAGTGAAAAACCTCGGGAATTGTACGCAGATGATTTTTTCATAAAAATAAATAAAGCTAAGTTCTAGCAGAAAATTTGAACCAACTTGGATATTGGTCTCAAACTTAATAGGAGTCGAGCAAACACGATAAAGTAAAGAGATCATTTTTTGTTCTCTACATAATGTCTGCAAGCAAATAAACAGTGATGTGATGTTCTCTTGGGTCGTTTAAATTTTTTTAAATCAAATGGAGAAGATTCGATTATCACATATGACTCGGATGGAAGCGTTTTCAAAAAATAACTGATGAATTTGCTTTCTAAATTTTTGTGCTTGAATCTAAATTAAATCACAGTTGGTGAGATACATTTCAAAGGTTAGATGAATGGTTCATCGACTTCTTAGTTCTCCGACATAGCATGTAAAATGAAGCCAGTCATTGAGAAATCTTTACATGTTGGTTTTCCTTGTTGCATGTTTGTTTCCAGTTCTATGCAAAATTATTTATAAATTTCAATTGTTATTGTATATGTAATATTTTAATATATAATAAATTATAGTTGTTGATATATTAAAAATTAAATGCATATGATTTTACTATTTTATAATTAAAAAATATAAAAATTAAATAGATATTATTGAAGGATAAGAAATTTTCCAAGAAATAAATTTTTATGTAAATATTTAGTATACATTATTTATTTAACTATGCAAATCTTTTATACATATTTTAATATATAATATTATTATAATGTATTTAAAATATTAAATATTAATGATTTATATTATATGTATTTTTGTTATTCAATTAAAATTATTAATAAAAAAATATTTCATAGTAAAAACTTAAAGATACTTGATAATTTTAGATTTTTATTTTAAAAAATATATTAAATAAGTATAAGGTAAACAATTCAAATCTAAAATAAATATAAATGTTTTGTATTTTAAATAGTTAATCTTTCTTAATAAGCATGTCTAATTTAAAACTTATTTGATAATAGAAATTTTTGAAAATAAACTAAAATTAAAATTGTTAAAAACAATTAAAATATCTTATGCAAACAACTATGCATAGATATGGCTCTTGCTTGTGCATTTCAAACTTTTGCTCCCGCTCATTGCTTTGTGGCCTGCGTTGGTGTGGTGGATGCATGTGGTGTGGAGGATGCCTCTGCTGCGGCTTGGCTCTCTGCTGCATCTGTTCACATGGCTTCCTTCGTCCGAGTGAATCTTGTGTCCCCTCCTGCTGTGACTAAGATTGTTGCCGCAGGATTTGAAACTGCTACTCCAGCTGTGGACGCCTTTCTTGATGTGTCTTGGGTTGCTGTGGGCTGATTTGCTATATTTTATGTAGATGTGGCTGCTTTTGAAGCAGGTATTAATGCTCCGGTTCATGAGGACAGGGTTTCGTCCAACTGTGGTTAGTCGTGTGGTTGTGCTTGTTTCTGTAAGTAATCTGATTGTGCTTAATCTTGAATCAAACATTGTTGATGAGATCAATACATATGTGGATGATTTCTTTACTACTGTTGCTATTTTTCGTTTTAGGTCTCTCTCTCTCTCTCTCTCTCTCTCTCTCTCGGATTTGCATGCTTGAATTTCCAAATTTTGGGAACCATTCATTTTGGATTTAGTTTAGATTTACCCTGTGGCAAGGGTTTTTTTTTATTGTGAAATTTGCAAATGTTGATGACAAGAATTACATCTTGTGCCGTAGTTTCTTTTGAAAGGGAAGGCTCCCCTTGATGACCAAACCTTGGTTCCAGTGAGATGCAAATGCATTGAATCAACCATTATACTTTTTAGCTAAATTCAAATTGTTGAATAATAAAAATCATCATATTTGAGTGGGACTTTTTGGTGTCATAATGAACAATATACTGTTGGATATTTGTTTGTTTGTATTCAAATGGGTTTGTTTGGGTTTCTTGTATACTATTTAAAAAAAAATTGTTACTTGTTGAGAATGCATATTGGGGATATGAAGCAATTGATTTGTATTGTAAAGAGAGCCTTTGGAAGAGGTTCGAACAATGGATGGACAAGCATAGAAAGGCTTACAATGACTAGGAGGGGAGGCATATGAGATTTGAGATTTTTGAGTTATCAAATAAAGCATTAAGTGACTTGAAAGGAGTGAAGAGAAAAATAATATGACATAAATATCTCATCCTCAATTATCGTAATTAAAATAGAATTAAAACCACTGATTTGTGCAATTTGATTTGAAAGAGGGATAAAATTTCTGTGCCTCTTTCTGAAATTCGATTTATGGCAATTTGTGAAGAAGTGTAATGTCCCCTTTTTGGGACATTAGAAAAGTTAAGACATATTTATATAATACTAAAATTGACTTTGAGAGCGTGGACTCAAATTATAAAAGGTCAATTTAATATTATAAAGAGAGATAAGACGAAAAGCCATGAAGGGAGTCAAAGAGTCACAACTGTGAGGATAAAAGGAGAAGAGACTCATTCATTTGGTATGCTTGGTTTTATGATTCAGATATAAATTTCTCTTGTGCGAGAGTTATTCAGAAAGCTTCAACTTTCAACCAATGTGAGGATGTAGCCCCTCGTGTCGACAGACGGTGGACGCAAACCCATTGTCCGTGGAGACATCACTTTAGGTGTCTCATATGCACTTACAATTTCTTCTCTTAGCATTCCAATCTGATTGTAAATATGTGTTTAAGATTGACTTTGAATAATAGTTATTGTATTGCTGTTGTATAATGCAATAACATGCTTTAACCAATTTAAGAGAACATACTGGTTTTATATTTTTGGTTTGTAACACGATTTCATATGTTTGAGTTTTGAATATTATATTCATGAAGAAACCGAATGAATATCTATTGGGGGTATTTCCTATGGTTTATATTACTGGGCTTTTATAATGTGACTTCATATTTTTAGGTTTTGAATGTTATATCAAGAAAGAAATTGGGTAAATATCCGTTTGGGATATTTTAAGAAGTCATTTTGTTTCTTTTTGTTGACATTATTTCGTACATGCAGATGGAAAGTGTTTCAAAGAACAATTAGGGAGAGCTTTATGGTTATGGCTATCCAGAATGATTAGAGCCACAAAATCAAATCTTCAAGTTGGGCATCACCAATATCTACCTAGCAAGCCAAGAGCCATGGCAAGATCATTGAATGGTCCAAGCTTGGTGGAGAAATGCATATACACTCCTAAATGGCTAGAAAGCATCACTAAATTTCGTGCATGACACTCAACTGAAAGTCATGCACATCTAGTAGTGCTCAACATGTCTTCAAGGACGATCACCTATAACATGGACAAGACTACCATTATGAACAATAGGAAAATGGTATGACAGATGAAGGTTTTGGCAGCACTAGATCAGGTGAACGAGCATATGAATAGACATCTGAGTAAGGATGAAATGGGTGAGACTATTGTTCAAACATTGAATGATGTGCTACATAGGTGTGGAGTCACAGATGCTATTACCATAAAAAATGGCGGCAACTTCTGCAAAGTTAGGTGCCACTTACAAATAGAATATCTAAGGCCTTTCTGACATTATCCATTTGGAGGTGTCAAGGGTGGCTGACTCAACATCCTAACCTTTTTTGTCCAACTTTATGAGCTTCCATCTATTTGCTCCAACTCTATGCCAAAAATGGACCTAGGTTACTTTCTTGAACTCTCTCCCTGCTTTTATTGCTACTCTATACCTCAAACTACATGTATACATGACAACAATGAAAATAACGAACATAGGGCTATAGACTAGGGTGTGTGTGTGTGTGTTTATATATATATATATATATATATATAAATATATATATATATATATATAAATATATATATATATATATATATATATATATATATATATATATATATATATATATATATATATATATATATGATTTTCTGCCATAAATTGTGCTGCTCAAATTTGACGAGTGTTACAATGTTCTTAGGGTGTAATTGATGGTGTTTGTTTCCCAAATTTGATTTCTTGTGATTTCAAGGAATAGGCATACTATTTTTGCATAGATTTTCTTTGAAACCTGGATAAGCAGGGGCTTCCTCTAGGGTTTATAAGCGGTACTACTAGAGATTGACATGGCAAGTAGCTAGGCAGGGTTGTTGATCTTTGATCATGTTGTCCTCAGTTGTTAAGTTGTTGATCCCCTACTTCTTTGATCTATGATCTATGTCAACATTAGACTGGAAAAATGAAAATTCTAGAGCAAGTTGGAAAGAAAGAATAGAATTGAAACAAGTTTCCAAAAACATATTTTTTCCTTTTTTTTTTTTTTATGTCAAAAGATCATTTCCCCCCCTGGCATAAATGCCACCAACCAATCAGAAAATAAGAATTCTTGATTCAAAATTAATTAAAAAACAAATAAATTTTTCAACTTTAGAAATTTATTATCTTTGGTTGAAAAACTAATGGCAACTACCACCAAAACATTCTAATAATTTAGAGTTTTAATACACACACGTCTTAACATTGAGAAGGATGAAAAAGGGATTAAGGGAGGTGGATCAAAGAAAACACTTTGAAGTATCCAATCACTTTCCTTTGAAGATAAGCAATGTTACAAAGAAACCTCTATCACAATTAAAGAGGCTAATCTTGCCCCACTATAAGAGGCTTTAATGAATCCAAACAACATATAATATAACATAGAAAAGAAGGCTTATTGTCGAACCTATAAATCAACCCCTTACATTGATAAAAGTATTCATTCTCACTCATGTCTTGTCTACAAACCAATTAAGGGGAAGAACTTGCAATTGTTGTGTATTAATGGTGACAACTTGCATTGTGACTTGTAAATTTTGTGAGCTCTAGATTATGTTCATTTTTAGCATGATGTCGTGAGAAGGTTTTGTCCACCTTTGTCAATCAATCCTTCATGAGTTGGACAAAACCTCTTCCAACATCACGTGGACAAAGCCAACAACAATAGTGATCCAATCCTGAACTAAGTTGACCCAGTGTAAACCCTTTGCCCTGAAGCTTTGAATAGATAAGGCCACAATGGGGAACCTCATTTCCAATGAAACCATCACAACATGCTTCGCTGGAAAAATTTAACGTTTCTATTTTTGAATATTTTAATTAAATTTATTTGTCTTATACATTTCTTTTTCTTTTTTTTGCCAAAAAGACTTAGCTGCCAATAACTTCATCAACCTTTTTTTGAGTAAGCTTTAGTTATTTTTGTAAATCTTTCCTATTTTAGGCTAAAAATACTAATTTTACTTACATCTTCCTTTTGTTTTTCAATCTTGATTTAAGTCAAAATCATAAATATATATATATATATATTTTTGCAATATTTATATTTACAAAATGTTCCAATGTCATCTTAAAATGAAGGACCTCGTTGAAACATGTCATATCTTGGGAAAATAATGATGATATATTTTCTATATATTGCAAAATAAAAACATTTTAAGGTATTAATTAGTTTACATATCACTTTGTACAAATTCCATGGTAAGATTTTAAGTGTGGGTAAAAACACCTCCTCAAGTTGTATGCAAAACACAATGTCAATTAGAGACATTTAAACTTGAAAATGAACTAAAATGTGGAAAATGGAAGAGGGAGCAACCGATCTTACAAAATCTTATCCAATTCATCTATTTTGTATATTTTTGGGTGAGCGACCGTGTTATATTTGGGCTTAGAGTTCATGTATTTAAATTAAACTAATATGTTATAGTACACAACTCAAAGTTCCCGAGTATCATATGAGAGCAAGAAAAATAAAATATGGTAATGAATGCAATTCAAGATTCTTAGTTTTATTGTACCATTTCATTTGATGTTTTGACTAAATGAGCATGAGAAAGGTATGTACCCATTATAAAATACGATCCATAAGGTTGACCTAATGAGATGTAGCATGAAGCACATAGATCACTAACTCCAACCACAATCTCCAAAGCACACATAAGGAAGATAGAGCATGTGAAGCATCAAACTATCTTGACACACTCTCCTCTAGATTTGAAATATTCACCAAGATCACCACAAGGATCAAAACATCTTGAGTCACCTTATATGATAGAGTTATATATACATGTCAGCCAAATAAAAAATATGGATATTCAACATAGCATCACACATTATCATATCTATATCAACAAATTGCAACATTGAGTTGCTTAAGGAAGAATGAAAATAATTGCTATAACTACAACTCTATCTTAGTCGAGCCAAAATACAAAACACAATATCTTTTGTTGTGAACTAAATTAGATCATGGGGCCTAGAAAGTAGCAAAGTTTGATATCAACCAACACCATACTCCAATTATGAGGTGAAAAAACATAATGCACCAAGCTATGCACCAAAGACTATTCAGTGGAACAATAAATCATAGCTATTTTCAAATGCAAACATTGGAAACCTTCACCAAACCTGTTTACTCAATGTAGATCTAAATAGGCAAAAAATGAGGTCCATATCAAACTCACAATAATTCCTCTAGATCCTACTAAGACTAGAAGATCGCAAATCAAATCCTCATAATTAACATAGTCTACTAGTGACTAGCATAAACAACAATGTCAAACTTAGAGAAACATAACTTCAGTTGCAAAGCCAACCAACATAAGATATCTAAATTAGAACACTACAAAACAAAAAGAAATATGTCTATTGAATTGCACACTCAAAAAATTAATGTGAAGCATTCTCTAGACCATTCCATACAACCAACCTCATTGTCAACAAGTAGCATAAAACAAATTCAACCTCTGAACTTCTATGGACTTGAAAGTGAGATAGAGAAATAATCATAGACCATGCACGAAAACACCAAAAAACCTTCCATATATACAACATACTAACTTTCAATATTACTAAACATTAGAATAAAACTTGAACACCCAATACTAGACTTTAGTTACTCTTTCTTACACATCAAACTTCAAACGATATTTCATGAATACTTCAACTTCCCATAAAGAGGTACACTCTGTGCACACAAGTTGAAAATTACAACAACACTGAATACTTCTCTCATACACTCCTATGACACTTCTTCAAATCAAGTATAGTCTTCAACTCATATAATTCCTCATCAGGTGGACATCCATGCACACAACATGCTGATATCAACGACAACATTAAACACGTGCTAATAATATCCCTCTTTGTCATTGGTGGGAACACCAACAATAAAACATCTCAATGACTTATTATTTGCACTTCCCCTCTTTTGACATCAAGGAAAATGACACAATGCTAAAAAATCTTTTGAGTGTATCCGAAAACACTTCTTCCTCCTTTTGGAATATCTTTGTATTATATTTCTCTCTTGACACTAACAATCTTTTACCATAAAGAAAGTATCAAATTGTCAAGGAGAACTCATATTTGCAGCAATTTTTCTTTAATCGTATAATAAAAAATTTCACTTCTCCCCTTGAGAGTAGCAATAAAATCATTCAAGGGAAAAAATTTCCTCCTTTCAGGTGCAATACTATCAATTGAAAAAATCCTTGTATCAAGGACATCTAATTTCTATAATAAATTTTTGACAACCAAGAACTGCTATCTCCATATATCTTCAAATACTCCTTTTTAGTTCTATCAAATTTCCCTTAGGGAATCCATCAAAAGCGATTGTAGTAGGAACCAAAATTGTATCAATATAACATTAAGAGTATACTCAATATCAAAATTGTCTTCTTATAAAAAAATCCACATAGCATACATGAAAAAAAGCATTATGCTCTTGTGTTGAACCAAAAAGGTCTTCAAACGTCCATTGCTCACATGCCACACCAAAGAAATTTTTTAGTAACTTTTATTTTCTCTAGTGCCATAAACTCCTCATACCATTCTTGTCATTCTTTAGCTGCAATCCTTTGGAACTATCTCCATCATCTTGTCTTATTTGTATTACAAGTGATGACCCCTTCTATATTCATTGGTGGATGGATAGATGGATTGCCTCTATTCGGGAAAGGAGGGTAGAATTCTTATCACACTCAATTCCTTCAACTGGAGTGTAACCTTTGCATTATGACCTTGCCTTTTTCCTTATTACCTTACCATTCTCATCCAACTTGTTTTGGTATACCCACTTTGTACTAATCACATTTTTGTCAATCGATCTAGACACAAGTTCCCAAGTTTGATACTTCTCAATCTAATCAAGTACCTCATTGCTCTAACGAAGTTATGATCAAATTACATATTTTTTCTACAAATTCAGGCACAATTTTTGTATGTACATAACATGACTTTCTCTTGTGTTTCTCTAATTTTAGTAACAACTCTATTTTGATCACCAATAATCATATTCTCATAAAAAATTATTTGTACACACATTGATGTCTTATTTGTAGACATTGTAACCTACATTGTCATTGTCTCTCATTTCTTTTTGCCTTCCTTTCTTTTATTCTATATTTGATTCATATTCAATGTGTTTCTTAGGAGTCTTCTAAACATCCTCATCAACCTTTAATTTATGCCTTTCAACTATCTTATTCATCTCTTATGGTAATACTAGTAAGCTTTACTACTTGTGGAGTAACCTGGAAATACATCCTCATTAAATCTATTGTCAAACTTTCCAAGATTGTCTTTCTAAATATAACATCTACTTCCAAATATTTTAATACATTTATCCGTAGGCGCTCTTCCATGCTATAATTCATATGATGTCTTTCCATACATCTTCTGGTAAAGAATCCTATTTAGTGTGTGTACACTACCATGTATTACTTCTCTCCATTATACTTCAGCTAAAAAAATTTCTTTCATCATATTCCTCATTTCTTCTAGAATTATTTGATTTATCCTTTCCACTATACTATTATGTTGTGGTGTTTTAGTAGTTGAAAACTATCTCTAAATACCATACTTCTCAAGGATATTTTCAAACACAACAAAAGTAATTTCTCCTCCTCTATTGGATCTCAAACATTTAATCTTTCTACCACATTCATTTTCAACTCCAGACTTGAATATTTCAAACTTCTCAAATGCTTTTGAGTTTTCTCTCGGAAATGCAACCTAGGTCAATCTTGAATAATCATAAATGAAAAGTATAAAATATCTCCCACCTTGTAAACATCTTGTTCTCATAGGACCACATAAAGGTTAGTGTGCAACAGCTCCAATAAAATGGTAGATGAATAGTCTTTTGTGTTGAATGATTCTCTTCTCTGTTACCTTTTTGACATCCTTTACAAATAACATTGTCTAGTCTGCACGATCTAGGTAAATCTCTTACTGCATGTGATGAAATTATTCTTATCAAATTGTCAATATTGATGTGGCACATTCTTCAATTCCAAAACCAATTGTCATCAAATTGAGATAGTATACATCTAATTGTGGTTCCTTCAATTCGATACATGTTCCTTCATGTCCTTTTACCAATTACAATTACTACTCTAAACTTATTCTAAATCTCACAAACTCCATTCTTGAATAAAACATCATATCCATTCACACATCTATCCAACATTCAAAATATATTGACACAAACCCTTCACATAATAAACATTGTCAATCTTATTCTTTCCATCAAAAGTAATGGAACCTCCGATGAAAATATATGTTGTTTTATTAAATTACCAAATCCAACAAGAATGCCATCATATTTATCACGTGTTAGGAACTTAATTTTATCACCAATCATATGATCAAAACGTCCACTATCAATCAAACATTAATTTCCATTTCTTCTAACATAGAAAATAATTTCAAATATCATCGACTTCGACATAAATGTTAGAGATATCAATTATTATTTTTTCATCTTCTTCAACATAGAACAAATCATCTTCTACTTCTGACTCATCATTTTAAAATACTATCACTTTCATTAAAAAAATAAGATTTCTTATTGATCTTCTTAAACTTATGTCTAGGCCCTTTCTCTATACACCTTGTAGCCAAAAAACCAATTTTTCCACACCTAAAATATTTAAGAGGTAACATACCTATTTATTTGTTGATACCTTTAATTAATGTCATTGCAAAGTTTGCTTCAAATTTATCTGACTCGTCATCATCATTAGGACCTTATTTTGATTTAGTCATCTTGAAGGTCATTTAAGATCCTATCTTCTCTTTTCCAAACTTCCTTAGCTCGAATGTAGTTGAAGAGTCAAATGATTGTTCTTTAGTGAATAAACCTTCTCAATAGCCAAGATCTTGTCATTGTAGCTATCTTATAATAACATCAAGATATTTTACATGAAATTTTCATTGGTAATATTGCCTTCATGATTCCTAACTTCATCAATTGCATTTTAAAACCCCTAAAAGTAACTTCTAATGTCTTCACCTTTTTCCATTCTCAAATTCACATAGCGATGATGCTTAGTTGTTAGATTTTTATTTCCTCTATAAAATTATTTTAACGTTTCTCAAATTTCATTAGATGTCTTCAATGAAATAACCTTCGCTAATTTTTTTTTTGATAAAGCATAAGCGATAGAATATGATTATTTTTCATTTTGAGGGAGCACATACTTTGTCTCCATATGCTTCTACGTATTGTTACCAATTGAAATCAATTATCCTCTCATATCCTCTTTCCATGAACTGTAGTTGGATCCATCAAACATAGGAATGCACACTTTGTGTGCCATTAGATCTACCTCAAGCAGTTAAGCTCTTCACCAAGGAATCAAACTCTAATGCTAATTATTAAATATGTTGAATAACTGAGAGATGGGTGAATTAGTTATTCACAAACACTTTCTAAATTTTTTATTTTGTAGGTAAACTCGTAAACCATATAAATAGTTGAGATTGATATTACTATATTAGTTTATGTTCCATCAATAACCCCATCAACCATTTAGAAAAAAATATCAACGCAAAAACAAAAAACACCAACAAAAAGAACTCTAAAATTTATGTGGAAACCCAAACTAGGAAAAACCATGAAGAAACTAATTCTCATGAAGTGAACACCGCTAAGGCAATTTTTTTACAAATTGTTCACTATTAGTTTGATCATTCTATTTGGTTCAATTTTGGTTGGCTCACTACTTGTCAGGATAACTACCTTGAAATATGAGTATGACTAACTGATAATACAAATATGCTTACTACCATAATATAAGAAATTCCATTGAATCCACCATTGATACTCTGTAATACAAAAATTATGTATCAATATGCTATTGGTTGCATCAACATACAAATATTCTCTTGTTAAATTCATATTCACTTTGCATACAAGAATCACACAACCCACACAAACAATCCAAATCATCACTCTTCTTATACTACTTGATGCCATCAACCAAATCAACATAAACCAATTTTAAATAGGCCACAGAGAAGCATTCTTGTAGTGGTAAGGAATGAAGTGTGGACCTCTCACTCAATATAGTGTGCATCGTGCATATCAACATGCTACACCACCACCAATTTTTTAGTACCAGTGAATATGATCAACATGGTAATGGTTGTGACTGAAACATAAATGAACATGCTTGAAATAGGACCAAACCCAAACAATCAATCCACCATTTGTTGCACAAAAAATAGAAGCACTCCCAAAACATAAAAGAATAAACATTTAAGGAACATCCTTTGATGAATACTTTTATCGATATGCCCAGGCTATTGGCACACACCAATTAATCCAACAAAATAACTAAATAATAATTATACCATAAGTATGCATAAGATATGTTGACATCAATGACAAAAACATGAAAGACATCAACTTCATATTTTAGCAATTTCTACCATTGGTCATGCTCCCAACTCCATTTCTCATCATTCTACTTGTACATTCATTTTTCTTATATCCAAAATTATTGCAAGACTTTCTTTTTTACCATTGAAAGATTCAGGGTGCTTAGCGTGATAAAAAGAAAGGGCCACCTTAAAATTATCTTGCTCCAAACTAGAATGGAACCTCTTTTTATCTTCCTCGTCCTTGAAATCACCCTTATTTTTCCCTTTTCTTTTGTGCTTTATTAAATTCATCTTGCTCCAAATTGGAGCAAAACATTTTAATCTTACTTGTCCTTGAATTCATCTAACCTTTTCCTTTCCTTTTTCAAGTTTGTTCAAAATGGTAAACTTTCTTCTTTTCCAAACCCAAGTCTACCTTTATGCCTTGAGGGCTTCTAAAAGCCAAGCATCTCATTAAACAAATTGTTGTTGTTTTAAGTCATTTTTAATTTGTACCTTTGCAACTTCCAACTATTTTATTAGTGTCATAAGTTCTACTTCAAGCATAAAATAATCTTTATTTTGTTATTTGGGTACATCCAATTCCTTCCTTACATAATTTTTTTTTCATGTTTATTGCACTCATTGGATTTGATTTTCAATTTTGTTTCAAAAATGCTAGTGGATGTCTTTTCTTCTTCGATTTGTTTCTTTAGTCCGATAAAAAATTCTTCACCTTGTTTCCATTTTCCTTATGATTTCATAACCAGGCCATTCATTTTGTCTTTATAGCATCAAAATCATTCTCAAGTTTCAACATGATGTTCAAATCCTAGATCCACTAAACTGATTCTTTAAAAACCTAACTTTAATACCACTTATTGAGGGAACCTTTGGATGTTGAGGGGAGGGGTGGTGGGGGGGTGGAGGGTTGAGAGGTGTGGGTGAATCGTCATCCACTAAAATTGGAAACCTTTTCCACAAATGCTTATCAATTATTTTATCTAACTATTTGAAGATAAAAAAAAGATATGACAATGACAATATAAATACATGAACACCAAATATTTATATGGATAACCAAATGAGGGAAAAACCATGGTGAAAATTAAACTCATTATATTGAGAATATATTATAGATGTTTAAGCAACAAGACAAGAAGTGCACTAATGTTGAATTGAATTTCAAGTTTAGGCACCAACCTTAGGCAATATTAAAAGAACTTGTAAATCAATAAATAATTCTTCTTTAGGTAAATATATGATACAATTGATCACAATAAATTATGTGAAAGAAATGACTTCAAGTGCATTCTTTGCAATGCTGATTATAGCTCATTGTTTATACTTTTGTGACTAATTTCATCTTTTCTTGACTATGTATTCACTCCTTCACACTTCACAATAACTCATGCACACTCATAGATCACACAACATATTTAAAGGACATCCTTCTTCATATATCCACCAAAACAAAAAATAACATCCATTAGATTGACTCAATTATATGTAGTATGAAATAGATGGACTGCAATCTCCAACAAAAATCTCCAAAGAATACTAAAGAAAAATAAAATGTGTGAAACATAACACCATGTTGGCTACTGTTGAATTGAATTTCAAGTTTAGGTGCCAACATTAGGCAATATATAAAGAACTTGAAAATCACCAAAATAACTCTTCTTTAGGTAAAGATACAATACAATTGATCACAAAAAAAATGTGAAACAAATGGCTTCAAGTGCATTCTTTGCAATGTTGATTATAGTTTATTGTTTATACTTTTGTGACTAATTTCATCTTTTCTTGACTATGTATTCACTCCTTCACACTTCACAATAACTCATGCACACTCACAGAGCACACAACATATTTAAAGGATATTCTTCTTCATATACCCACCAAAACAAAAAATAACATCCATTAGATTGACTCAATTATATGTGGCATGAAATAGATGGACTACAAACTACAAAAAAAATCTCCAAAGAACACTACAACAAAATAAAATGTGTGAAACATCACACCATGTTGGCACAACTTCCTCTAGATCCACAATTTTGCCACAATCACCACACACCACTAGAAGGGCCAAAACATCTTGAGTTAGAAAAGGATAAAGTTGTTTATACATGTCAAATTTATAAACAAAAAAGGTGGTGAAAAATTCCAATACTAATGTAGTTACTCAACATAGCATCAATTGACGCTATCATATTTTTTATCAACAAACTTCAACAATGAATCAATGGAAGACAAAGGGATGCAAAGTATTGTTGCAAATTGCAATTCTATCTTAGTTGAGGAGGAATACAAAATATATCTCTTCAATTATCAAATGATGGGATGTAGGGAGTAACAACCTTTGATATCAACCAATTTTATTATACTCCAACCACATAGTGGAAGAACCCAACATGCTAAGGTACGAACCAAAAGATTGTTCACTAGAATAATCAATCATAGCTATTTTAAAATGCGATCATCTAAAACTTTCACCAAAGCACATAAATAATCTAAAACAATACCAAAATCATAAGTCACCAACTTCTTATGTGAAGCAATGTAAAACATTCTCTCATAAGGACTTCAAATACTCTTTCTTGCAAATATTAACTTCCCAAACTTGTCACCTTCTCAACATACAACACATTCACTTATCAACTTCACCAAACATCTGAACACCCAATGTTAGACCTCAAACACTCTTTCCTACATATTTTAGCTTCCCATAAGCGAACCACACTCCATGTGCACAACAAATTGACAATCATGACAACATCATTAGGTTGACATCAATGAAATCATTGAACACATATGCTAACATATATGACTGTTAAATTCACTTGTAGTCAAGTTCAACTAAAATTGTCATTAGAGTTTTGAATATTGTGGTTACTTTGGTTTGTTTCTAGATAGCTTCAACAATGTCAAAATATATAGCATACCATTTTTTTTATATATACTAGTAAAGTCATTTCTTTCTATGACCATAACACTTGAATTCTCAAACAACTCAAATCTTATAGGAGAGATCATTGACATTTTAATTCACATCCATGACATTGCACAAAGTTGAGGTCATAGTGTTTCTACACATATATCAACACTTCGTGGGGTTTGCCAAGTTGCACAGTCTATGATATTTATCATAAGTGATCTCTAGATTCAACTTTGCAATTTTTTTTACATCAATGTTTTAGATCTCACTCATTATCATTGGTTACTCTAGACCACCATGGGGTTCCTTGCGTAATGTTGAACCAACACCCTTAATGTTTAGCTAGAAACCCATCCTTAAACATAGACTTGTATACTCTTTGGGAGCTATGAAGTCATCACCGTCCTTCCTGACTACTAGAATTATAGAGGAAGATTCTTGCAAACCTATCTCCTAACCTACCCATTTTTCAAATTAAATTTCACGAATAACTTTTACTAAAAGGAATAATAAATTTATATCTTTGGCTTGATAACTATTTAAATTGACCCAGATGGTGAACATGTGTGCCATGAGGGTTTAATGGTACCCATAATGAATTTATTGAAATCAAAGAGGGCAGACAAACCCAAATATAGTTTGAAGGCAGTTGAGTATGATATCGAGGGCAATGTCTCAGAGAAAGGCTATGATTCAGATATTGAGGATGATGTGGAGTAGGGTAGTCTGAGTTTTAAAGGAGGTATTGTTTGTAGTTCACAGAAGAAGAATAAGAAAGCTAAGGGGAGTGATTCTGACTGGGATAGTGATTTTGATGAGGGACGAAGGAAGGGCTCTTAGAAGAAAGGAAGTGGAGGAAAGGGTTCGGGGAGTAGGGGCCAGAATGAGGATAGGGTTTTGGTTCCCTCAGATGAGGAAATTCTTATTTATAGAATGGAAAAGAAAAGAAAAATGACTATGGCTCAGGAGAAGGGAGTTGAGAAGTCCTCCAAGAATATGGCTATGGAAAAAGAGAATTATGGTGAGACGGATCAATCCCTTGATAATAACATGAATGGGAGGGAGATGGGTGTTACAAAAGGGCTGATGGGTAATCTTGGGACCATTCTAAAGGAAATTGTGAACCTAAAACAACAAATGCAGATTATTTCTAAGGATTTTGAGTAGATTAGTAAGATGGCTAGAGGGGAACACACATTGGGACAACATATTGACCAACATTTGGAAGTAATTGGTAATGTTGAAGAGGTGAAAATTTTAATGAATAAGGTCCCAATGTTTGAAGATAAAAATAGGGTTTTGGAGAAGGCTAATACAGATTTTTAGAAGAGACTAGAGAGTCTAGAGGCCAGAATGGGTAATATTGAAAAAATGATTAAGAAGATGGTTGATCATAACAATAACATTTTAAGACAGTGGTGGATAATGTGAGCAGTCTTCTGAAAAAGGTTGAGAAGGATAAAGTGCATGATTCACCCATTGTGACTGAGAACCAGGAACCAAGTAAGCGCACAAGGGCTAATTCCAAGAAGGTTGGTGATGCGAACAGGATGGAGGAAATGAAGGCTGCTGTAGAGAACATGCACATTTTGGTGGATCAAGTTGCTAACCTACTGCAGACTATGTAACTGTCTGGGTGCTAGCTTTTTGTTGTCCTTTTGCTATTTTTTTCAGCTTTTTTTTATGGTTGGCCTCCTATTTTTTGTTTGTATGTGATCTCTATGAGGCCTTTAGTCCATAATATGTTGTTAGACTTTCTGTGTTTCGTCTTAGACTTCTCATGTTCTACTGCTATAATTTTTTGATACTTTGTTAAAAATTTTGGATTCTTTAAAACCTGTTTTTACTTAATCACAACTATTTAAATTGACAAATCACATAAAAACATGTCTTATTGTAATTATATTAAAAACCTACGGTACATTTTTAAATCAATTTCTCCCCATTCCTTGATGTTCCAAACATCTAATAAAAAAGTTTTAAAGGTCTACATCATTACCTATTGGCACTTGTATATTTTGTGTCATTTTGCAATGGCTATGTGTTGCAAGTCTGATGACAAGGTGTGGCAAGTGCGATAGATGCAGGCATCACAACAATTCTGTCGCATGTTGCTATGGAATTTGCTAATTATTGCAATTACGATAAAAAAGGTGCCATAATTTCGGTCTCCAAATATGTGAAAAAAATAGTCACAATATATGACTTAGCGTCGCAATTGCGAAGACCTCCTGTGGAAAGATCCCACAACAATGTTGTCGTGGGAAAAAGGGCATTGCAGTATATGGAAAATTATTACGATTGCAACGACTTCCTATGGAAAGTTCCCATGAGAATGTTGTCGTTTGCATAGCACAACCATGGGAAAATACATTGCGATATAAGGAAAATGTTCGCAATTTTGACGAATTCCCTTGGAAAGTTCCCAAGAAAATGCCATCATTTTCATAGCACAGCCGTAATTCTAATAGGAATTCTAAAAAATCTTTGTATGGTATCCCCACCTACAGTGAGGAGGACCCTTTTATCCTGGGTTTTTATTTGTTTAGTGTTGTGGTTATATTTGTTTATATTTTCCATTATTAAATCACTGCATTGAATGACGTCTAGGAAGTTGACGACTTGTATCAACCCTTTATCTACTAGTTTCTGGTTAATTAGATGTTTAGTTTGTTGGTTTATTCTATCTTAGAACTCTCTTAAGTTCACACTGACTAGTTTTGATATAAAGGAAGATATATGCTCACGATCTATTGTCATTGTGTTATCAATAGATTGCTTTTGTTTCTTGTTGTCTATGTAGTAAATGTTAATCAATGGTCTTGCCACTTCTAATTATTTTTAAAAAGGTCAAGTCCTTCATTTTAGTAGAATTTAACATTGAACTACACCATGAAAAAAAATGTATCTTTAATATACTTCAAAGGTTTGCATATACTTTGAAGTTTTGGATAGATATCAGTTAATTCAATTCCGTCAAATTTTCTCTCTATTTTATTTTGGTTAAGAGATGTCTCAACCTCAGTTGCTCACCATAGTTCACACTTAGTCCTACAGAAATCAATTTAGTGCATGACTTACATTGCATCTCTTTAGAAGCAAATCAAAAGGGAAATGCAATTATTTTTGCAGTAGATGATGACAAATAATTACAACCAATGCCAAACCACATCTTTCAAGAATTAAATTTTACTAATTGAGCAAGGTCCGATTATTAATAATGTAGGTGTAATCTTACTAGTGATTATAGTAAAAGCCCCATATTAAGTATCTGACATATGATCCATTAATGGATTGCATTAGTTTAGATGATACCTAAGACCAATTTTAATGCACTTAGTCCAATTTTATGAAATTTCAGTTCATTCTATAAGCATGACTTCCATTCATTTAGTCACAATGACATGAAATCAATTGAAAAGTAAAAAGTTAACACCAAAGGCCAAGGAAACTAAGAAGAAAGACATCTTACCTTCCCACAATAGAGATCAACAAGGGATGCACCCCATATTCAACAAAATATTGCTATCTCTAATATCACGGTGTATATTCATGGCCAAGAACCCTCATATAGATAAGCTAAACTACGTGTTGATCCAATGATAATTTTCATTCTTGTGCACCAATCTAAATGGATATCAGTCCTATTATCTATAAAAACCTAGAAAAAGAGAATTAGTGACGAGGAACAATGTTGATTATAACTAAATTACCATAATAGCTAACATAGAAATGGGTAGAATTTGTTTTGTTACGTAATAAATTTTGAAATAGGCTTGCTTCGGTTCTCAAGAAATTTATATAAAAGTAGTTGCTCTTTGTCCTTCACACACTACCGTTTTGGTGCTACACATGACTAATGAAAAAAATCTGTGGAAAATTCTTCTTGTCCTTGGAATGATTTGGAAGAAAGTTTCTTTATTGTCACTGTAATTCCATCACAAATTACCCCCTAAATTGAATATGTACATGAAGAAACATGATTAAAATTTTAGACATCAAATGATACTGACAATAGAAGCCAAATAAATTGGTCTCATCAAACTATAGACTGGAAATAACAATTGCAAGTTTTGGAATAATTCAATAAAAAATTAATCTCAAAATCATGTATTCAAAGAATTTTTCTTTTCAACATAAGGTAGTAAGTTTTAACATCTAAGTCACTTTATGTCTAGACTAGAAGAGCTTCCACATATAAAGGGTTTGCGGCTCCATGAAAATCAATTTCAGGATTAATGGAGAAAAGATACACAAAGTAGTAGTTTTAACTTAAATTCAAAGGCAAAGAAGAGAGAGTACAAAAAATAGGTCAAGATGTTGAGTACCTTGAACACTCCCATCATGAATATTCTTTGTGCTTACAGGATATGAAAATCATTCTCTTGCTTTTGATCCACATGAGCAGTCCCATCTTTAAAATTTTAATTTTTTTATTGCTCCTATAAAATTAATCAGGCCTAGAGACTAGAGATTCTTAGAAATTGCACATTGAAGAAGAATGATGCACTATAAGTATTTTGTATTAGTTTCTGACATTTTTCATTTTAAAGATGAACTCAATCATGAGGAATTCAATCTGCTAATTTGAACTAGGATATGTTTTGCATGTACATTAAACAAATGTGTCTCAACAACATAATGAAAAGCTAGATCTTGGCAAGGTTCAAAGTTACTCATCCTTTAAGATGAAGGATAAAGTTGCATTTCTTGATTTTAATAAGGATTGATATGTTCATGAATTAGATGAATTAATTAGATAATCATGATGATGAGAAATAAAAATATTGTGGATATGATCAATGATTGAATCTGGAAAATCATGATTTTGGAATGACTTCTCAGAGTTCCTTTGATTTTGAATAATGGCAAGGAAGCATGTTCTTGGTAGTAGTTGATCCCTTCTAGGCTCGATACTCAATATGATGAGCTTATTTATTTTACTACCACAATTCTTGCTATTGTACTCGAAAATACCTGTTAGTTTTAATACCACAAAGCTTTCTATTGTACTAAAAAATATTTGTTATTTTTGTATGATGAACCTTTCTTGATCACCCATTATCTCATTTTATTTTCATTCTTGAATGAATTAATTAAAATGGATACCAGAAATATGGATTTTCCTTTTTTTTTTTTTTAAATAGTTGGTTTAGTTTTGCACTATGTCTGATTGTCATGTATTTCTTTCTGACTTACAACCAACAAAAGAGGAGACACACCTGTAGTCTAGTTTAGGTCCTTTTTAGTTTCCATCAACTTTGTAATCTCAAATTTTATCAGGGATTTAATGATTCTAATTTTGTTTCTGAGAACATGTCATTGTATTGGCTCATCCATGTTAGGTTTGTAGAATAAATTACTCTATATTTTGTTATTTCATGCAAGGTATGAATCCTTTATCATTTCATACTTAAAATCATTAGTGCCTTGGATTTGTGAAGATATAAGAGTGCCCTGAATAAATAATCTCCAACGCCTTCTCACACTTGGGCTACAATTTGAGAGCATCATCAAGGAGATTTATTAAAATAGCGGATGGTAAATTGTCAAGAGTTATATTGTAGATATCCTACTTGATTCTCTTCCTTTGGAAAGATTATGTTGAATCTAGTATACCATTTTTATTGAAGACATGAATGATCTTTGTTGAATGCGTCAATATTTTGCATGGTTTCTACTTCTCTAGGTTCATTATTCAACAAAATCACAGATGTCTAAATATTGTGATGAAGTACAAAATAACAGTGCTACATATTCAATAAAAGATGCATTGAAGGTGTGTCTGTATTTAGTGCTAAATGTTTGATTGGGTCAAGTAAGAGGAGAAGGTTTCTAGGTGAAGTTAGAAAGTTGTGATGCATTCAGAGGTCAATATTGAGCTTCACTTTATTTCTAGAATAGTTCAATATTCTCTACTAGATAGGGCCAACCATGTGAAGGTGGAAGCTCATTCCCCTCCCACCCAACATGACTATAAATTCCCCATTAACATGAACATTTATCAATATTTATTAGCACATTATATAATTCATGAACATTAATCAATTGCACATTATTAAATTTATTGACATAAAATTCACTAGCCATCAAATAAGGTACATACATCACAATCATTTTTTCCTCTTCTTCACATAATCCCTAAGAGGAGTACCAGTGTCATCATCATTTCCCCCCTGATTAGTTCTTATGACCTCTTCTTGTGATTTCATTATATGCCTATTGCTATGATGTTGCACAAGGGAAAACTCTGCAATAGAAAATAAAAGGGTTAAATCATACACATTTTATTATAGTTGTTACAATTATTTCATTCCCTTAAAGAACATACCTTTGGCAATATTTACCTGTTCTGGCCATGTCATTTTGTTTGGCCTCAACCTTAACATGCTCATTGAACCGACCTCTCGATCCATTGGAGTATTGCAATACAAAATGTTACATTAATCCAAACACCAATTGTACTTGTGCTAACTATTACATTGCAAATTTTGAATAGAAAATATATACCTCCACCACTAGGATGTACATTTGAAACTTCATCATTAATATATTGTATAGTAGGATTCTCAGACTACATTCAAATGTCATGAAAATTAGGATGACAATAGATGAGGAAAGTGAAAGCAATGAATACTTGAGATAATAGACTAATTGGTAAAGTATTCAATTTGAAATAATAAATTTTCATTTAGCTTTCTTACTTGGACAAGCTTGAATCCATCATTAGAACCTTGGGAACTCAATTCTTAGCTCATATCTGCGTACCCATGACTTTAAAGCCTTTCTGAAAGCCAATCCTCTTGTCTTCTTATGTGAGAGCTCTATGGAACTCCATGCCCTGCATTTTTGCTTTGTATCATCAATTTTAATTACATTGTTTCATCAACAAAATTGGTTGCATTTATAAATATTTACATATAATTTTTCACTTTCTAATACTTACAACTC
Organism: Cupressus sempervirens; assembly: GCA_028749045.1. Lineage (NCBI taxonomy): Eukaryota > Viridiplantae > Streptophyta > Pinopsida > Cupressales > Cupressaceae > Cupressus > Cupressus sempervirens. The sequence continues at coordinate 716,731,108 of CM053789.1, forward strand.
ATGTGACAAGTTTGGAATAACCATCTGAGCTGAGCTTGTGATGCTCATGTTTATCTATTCTTTCTCGTGTTGCCTGTAATGTGTCAAGAAATCTATGAAAAGTTTAAAATATGTTAGACTGTATAAATATAAATAATAAATGGTACATAATTACATTATAAATGTTATTGTGTACCTTCTTTTACCCTCTATTGATGTACTTTTAGGTTTATGCTTGTCACCATTCTTCTTCCCATCCAAAATTAGAGCCTACCACTCAGTATCAGGAATGTAGACTGGACAATTGAACTTGGGGTTAAGCTTTAAACTTTTCCTGTACCAGTCCTTGATATATTTCAAACATTGTCTTTCTTTCTCTAGGAGCTTGTCTTGCTCGAATGAAGAAGGTCCAAAAATTTGGGTCATACTCTCTGTGAGATCATCCTTTAACTTTCTATTTTGGAGATTCCACCTTTTAAGTGAAAAAAAAAAACTTGTTAGATTCATAAATAAGTGAAGGTACCTTTAATATAGTTCAAGAAATAGATCGAAGGAAAACTATTATAGTAGTGATATGAAATAAAAATAGTGGATTGGGGAATTAGTTTGGATATGATGTTCCACCATGTACAAAGGGTGGGCTCGAATATCCGCAAAGACTCCTCACCAAGATTTCTATAAAAAATAAATTTCCTACAAAAAAATGATGGCATCATTAGTCAAAGAAGATTGATCAATAAGTAAATTACTATTTTCTAATAATAATAAGTGCTTTATAGTACCTGGAATCTGGATACTTTTATGTAAACACCATCTTCCTTGCTCACGATCAATTTGCAGTTCTTTATTGTTCCTATACTAGGAATAACGATACATCCAAGAAATGAGTCTACATAATCATGTGCTACATTATGTACTGCACAAAATGAATCCATTATCAAATGGCTCCAAGAAATAATATTTCAAGGGAAATAAACTGGTGCAAGGGAAATAATACATCATAAACACATAACACTCAAACACATAACAAAAGAGAGGAAAAAGAAGGATATGCATACCATTAGCTGGTGCAATGTTTGATGTTTGATGTTTGATGTTTGCATGTTGCGTGTTGCTGACATTGTAGTTGGAAATTAATTTTCAGGTGTCCTAATTGGAGGCAGTGTCGTCATAGGATCATGAGCATGAGCTAGAAAATAAGATTGCTAGAGCATGGACAAGATTTTATAGAGCATTAAAAAAAATAAAAATTCAAGTATGTATTGTCAACAATTATCATCATTCCTATATATTTAGTGGAATACATGAGTGGGAGATAGAACATTTGATCTACTTGAATCACCTATAGTACCCTCATCATGGAAAGACAAATCATACTTATGCAAATAACACTATAAAAACAACACACCCATATTTTGGTTAATGAAATAAAAGAGCATAACATAAAAACTATTATTACACTTTTGTTATAATACAAAATTTCATTAATACTTACTTTAAAGTTTTCAGAACAACACAACAATTGATCCACCCTCACTATTATCTCTAGAGTTTGAGGTTGTGTTTGATAGATGAAAAGTTTATGGTCCATTTTTCTTGATTGACCTTCTAATGGAATCGATTAGGTCATTGGTCGCTGCAATATCATCAAATAGTGGGTCCTCGAAAAGAGGGCTCAAAAAGTTTCTTTCCTACTCTCCGAGCATGCATCTGTGATAACAATATTATTAGTAATATCATAAATACTCCAAAATAATGAAGAACATAACATAAATTTGCTTCTATCAAGTTTGTTGAATTAAAATGTGGTTTACCTACTCATAGGTAGAAGTGGTACCAATATCATCATCGTGCCTTCTATGTGGTTCATCCATGTGGTCCTATGACAAAGATCAAGTATAAAAATATTAGCCAAAAATTTAAGGACTTAATAACTAAATGGTATGTTTGAGTCATTAATTGAAGGTTGGTTTAAATGGTGCATAGTATGTACCTACACCTCCATTACAATAGCTTTGTTTGTATCTAGATGATTCGGATTGTAATCAATAAGCAACTCTTTCCTTGCACATATTTATTTTATGGCACATAAAAATACTCAATTTCCCTAACGTGCCTCAAATATGTTATTGGGTTGCTTAATAGTTGACGCAAGTCACGTACTATTTATAAAACCTACATTATTCCCTATTACTTTTGGCCTTCCATCAATGTATATAGCAATACTTTTAGATTGATTATTGTCTTTTTGTTGTATATAATTTTCCAATATAACATACCTACGCATACATTTTTTAAATCGAACAATATGCATCCAACTTTGGTATTCATAACAAGGTTCTAAAGAGCACACAAATATACTAAGAGGAGGGAGGGGGGGTAGGTAATCAATATATTAATGATTTTACCAATTTAAAACCTTTATCCAAATAATCACTTTAGCTACTAAAATCAACAATTATGCACTTGAACACAATAATACAATTTTACATGGAAACCTAATGCGGGAGAAAACCACAACAATTTAAATGCTTTTATATAACTTTGAATCTTTTACAATATGTTAACTACAAGAGGCTCCAACCTCATTTTACGAGAACCTACCTGTTGGAAGCTGCAACTCCCATTGTTTGAAGGCATTGACTTTGAAGCAAAGCACCTACTTCACTTCTAAATGCAAATCTGAACTTCCACCTTGTTTGTTCTCTTCTACAACAGATGATGGAAGCTATGAAATTCTCTTGCTTTGAATTCAGCCAACGAATTTCTTTGGCTTTTTACTCTTCCTTATATTTTGTCAAATATGTATGTGTGTGTGTGTGTGTAGCCAACAAATTTCTTTGGCTTTTTACTCTTCCTTATATTTTGTTGTGTGTGTCTGTTCTTATCTGACTCCCTTCTCTTTTTCTCAATTGTTGACTTATTATTCTTAAAATATTAGACTTAATATTTATATCTTCATGTTTTGATGAAATGACATGTCTATTGGAATAGAGAGATTTCTCAGAAATTTTCTTTAATAATATATATATTTTATCTTAAATCACACTTTAACTTTTAATATTAAGTATCATTAGTCTTTTATTTAATTCATCAGGCTGAAAGAATTCATCGCTATGTACACTTATTGTCTTGTATACACCTTGTTTCGTTCTTTTTGTCAACATGGCAAATATTTGATTTGAAGACTCCAAATTAAACTATTAATATCACTTCATGTGTACCCATTCGATGGTCTCTATGAATCGTTGAGGATGTCTTAATACACATGTATTTAACCGACTTTTAACTCATATAATTGCCAGTAATAAGGTCACTACGAATCTCTGTAAACTTTCCCTATATTGTATTTGGTCTTGCCATGCATATACTCTTTCTTCCGCAAGGTATGAAACGACTTCAATAACCATTTACAATAGAAACCTTAAATATTCACCGCTGCACAGAAATACATCATCTCCAGTTATTTTTATTTGAATGCACATTATCGTTGTATTTTAGGTACGTTTGGTTGATGGAATAGGAATAGAAAAATTGGTATACAATTTTTATTTGCTGTTTGGTTGATGGAATAGGAATGAAAAATTTTGGAATACGATTTTTGTATTTCCATTTTGCCTCTAAAATGAACTTATACCCATTCCAAAAAATACCTGTTATTGGAATAGCCATTCCTATTCTCAATATTACATGCCTATTCTCCATTCCTATACCCGTGGCCAAACGGACCCTTAGCATTTCAAATTTCATCGCTACTGACGACATCTTTAGAATGATCACACTTTGTTTCAATATTGATGGGCCTTCATCGAATGTAATCTGTCGTTTAATTAACCGCACCTTAGATGTATCATTCTTTAGGTATCCTTTTAATATTGTCTTCGAATCATTCTCTGTGCATATATCTGCTGACTTCTGTTAGAGTTCTCCATGTTGTTGATATTGTTACTTACATAAATACATCCTCCGCTTGTGTAAGTATATCTATCACAAAAAATGCCCTTTGCAGCTGTGTCAGTGAATATTTTCTTGTTCTCAGTCCAATTAACTCATGAAAAATTGCCCTATCACACATAATTTACCTTGCTACATTAAAAATTTCTTACTTCAATATAACACTGGTCAACCTGCTACATTTACAGTATTAGTTTTTATGCACTCACAAGTATCATTGTATTTAAGCGAAGAATCATATCTAACACTTTTGTCCATAAAACAATAACTATACATTATTATGATGTGGTCTTATGTTAGAAATTTGTTGACTATTCATTTCACTTTCTTATTATCTATCATTGCTGGCCAATTTTTCAAACTTCATAATATACTGTAACTATGCTCATTATCTTTTGAATAGATATCCAACTGCTTGCTTATTTTATATCTCTCTTTTATTTTTCAGTTTATGTGTTTGAGTCACATGAATGCTTATACTTTCTGTATTGATCTAAGATTCATTTGAATGTGGTTTTATATTTTCGTCCCTTTGACATTGATACTTTTTGACATCAATGACAATAGTTCCATCAATCTCACCCTTTGTCATTAATGGAAACCTCTCACATATATGATCTTTACTATACACGGCTCCACCTTAGTTTGTTGCTTCCCCTTTGTCATCAATTGTAAAGGATCTCCAGAGATAGAGACGTACTTCCAATGAAGACACGCCTCTTATGAAACATTAAAATGGATGAATGAGAGTGACACTACTCCCAATTTATCCCTTAGATACTCAAAGGTCTCCTTTGGAAGGGGTTTTGTAAGTATATCTACAATTTTCTCCTTTGTATTGATGTAAATTCCAACATGACTTTCTTCTCAATTACTTGTTCCCATAGAAAGTGATATTTGATTGAGATATGCTTCATTTTGGTGTGCATGACCGGATTCTTTGATACATTGATTGCACTTGTGTCGTCACAAAAGATGGGACTAGGATGCTCAATTTCAACCTTAACATCTCTTAAAGTTTTCTTTATCCAAAGCACTTGTGTACAACTCACTACTACTATGACGTATTAAGATTCTACGATAGATAAGGTTACTGATCCTTTCTTCTTACTTAACCATCAATACTAGGTTATTACCAAGGAAGAATGCACCTCCACTTGTACTTATCCTGTCATCAATATTGCCTCCCAAATCTACATCTGTGGGGGCAGTGATACTGAAATCTAATCTTTGTGGATACCATAAACCAAGATCTATAGTTCCTTTTAGGTACTTAAATATTATTTTGATTGCTAGAACATGAGTTTCTTTTGGCATTGCTTGAAATCGGGACACCAATGTAACAACTTGCAAGATATTAGGCCTTGTAGTTGTTAAATATAACAAAATTTAATCATGGACCTATATTGGGATTGATTTACACTTAAGGAATCATCTTTTTTACTAAGCTTGCATCCAGTAATCATAGGGGTGCCAACAAGAGTACAATCTTTGATTCCAAATTTCTTCAACATTTCTTTGATATATTTACCATGAGAAACAAATATTCCTTTACTTGTTTTCTCTATTTGCAATCCAAGAAAGAATAATAATTCTACAAGCATGATTCTTTACACATTTTATCACTTCCTCCTCCAAATATTATGTCTGTATATACAACTACTATGAAAAGTTTGATGTATAGATTACTATCTGCAATTCCTCTTTTCAAACCTTGATTCTAGAGATAATTATCTAATCTAGAATGTCAAGTTCTTGGAGCTTGTTTAGTCTGTAAGGTGTCTTTCTCAATCTGCATACTTGATCCTTTTTTTTCTAAAAAAGTAATTCCTTCAAGAAATTCAACACATCTTCTTCTAAGTCTCCATATAAGAAAGCTAATTTTACATCCATTTGGTAAACTTTGAATGCTTTATGGCTTGCAAATGCTACAAACATCTGGATTGCTTCCAATCTTACAACTAGAGCAAATGTCTCTTCAAAGCCCACTCCTTCTCCTTGAGCGTAACCTTTACAAAAAAGCCTTTCTTTGTTCCTTGTGACTTCTCCATTTTCATTCATTTTATTCTGAAACACCCACTTGGTTCTTATGACATTTTTGTCTTTTGGCCTTGGAACAATTTACCAAGTGTTATTCTTTTTCATTTGGTTCAACTCTTCCTCTATAGCTTTTACCCAATGCTGGTCTTCATTGGCTTCTTTGAAGGTCTTAGGTTCTATATTTGATAAAAGACAGAGGTATGCATGCTCATCATTATTTTTTGATCTTCTTCATGTTTGAACTTCCTTTTCTAGATCTCCTATTACCAAGACTTTTGGATGATTTCTTTGGACAAATTTTGATGGTGTCTTTATAGGAGTTTTTGTTGGTGTCTTTAAAAGAGTTTTTGTTGGTGTCTTCAAAGGTGCTTGTTCAATTTATTCATCTTTTTGACATGTACTTGGTATTTGTGCATTTTCTTTTATCTTTTCAAATCCTTTATCAATCTTTATATTTGCACTTTCAACAATCTAGTGAAGTCTTTTATTTTAACATCTATATGCTTTACTTTTAGATGAATATCTAAGAAAAATTCCTTCATCTTCTCTAGCTTCAAATTCACCCAAGTCATCTTCATCGCTTCTTATATAGCATGTACTTCCAAAGATTATGAAATATTTGACTAATGTTGGTCTTCCTTTCCATAATTTGTAAAGTGTCTTGTCATGATCTACTCTTATTTTTGCATGGTTTCAAAATGTAGACTATTGTATGTAATGCTTCTTTCCAAAAGGTATCAACCATATTAGTTTCATTAAGCATTGTCCTTAGCATTTCTTGAACCATTATGTTCTTTCTTTCAACCACTCCATTTTGTTGAGGAGTTCTAGGTGCTAAAAGTTGTCTTTTTATTTCATTCTTTTCATAGAACATACATGAAATTCATGTGATACAAATTTTCCTCCTCTATCCGTCCTAAAACATTTTTATTTTTGTATCCATTTCATTTTCAACTAGTTCTTTGAAGCCTTTGAACTTGTCAAGTGCTTCTGATTTTTCTATTAGGAAGGATATCTAAGTCATTCTAGAGTAGTCATCAATAAATAACATGATATATCTTTCTCCTTGAAGACCTTTTGTCCTGGTTGGTCCACATAAATCTAAATGCACAAGTTCAAGTGGTTTTGATGTAGAGTACTTCTTAGTTTTGAATGTGCTTCTTGTTTGCTTTCCTAGCTGACATTGTTTGCAAATGGTGTTTGAAGGTTTTGATAATTTTGGTATGTCTGTCAAAACTCCTTTATGATTGATTTTTCCAAGTTGTCAAATTTTAAATTCCCCAATCTATTGTGCCACAACCAATTTTCATCTTGTTGAGCCAAGAAACAAGTCTCATTTTTCATCTCTTGTATAATGTATTAGTTATTTGTTGTTCTTTTTGCATTAGCTATCAATTTTTTGTCCTTAATTTCACAACCTTTAGGATTACATATTACATTATGACCTTGATCACAAAGAAAAATTTCACTTAGTAAGTTTTCTTTAAATCCTTTTACATTAGGTCATCCTTTGTTGTGGATTTTCCATGGTCTAGACTTAGAGCTGTTTTTCCTTTTATTTTTTGTTTTGTGCTATTACCAAATTTTATGGATGCATTAGTGATTGGTTCAAATGAAATGCATTATCTTTTGTCCCACGTCATATGTCTTGAACATCTACTATCAACATACCATCTGTCTTTCCTATTTTGACCATGTAAAGCTATTTGAAAAAATAATGACTTTTCTTTCTTTTTCCAAACCTTCTTGTTAGCTTAATTTTCTTTCTCTGTTGGATTTGTAGGAAACATCGTTTTACATTGATGGGTAGCATGTCCTAAGTTATTACAATTTGAACATAGGATATCAAGATCAATCAATAGAGCAAAAGAATTTTGATTGCTAAAGTTTGAAGTGTTCTTTTCTTTGCTTCTGCAATTGAGTACTTTATGACCAAACTTCTTACAAGAGTAACAATATCCATTGAAGGTGTAGGAGAAATATTGTCTATGATGAGGCCTTTTCCAATCATTCAGATGTTGTTTTGTTGTTGTACAATCTATTGCCTTGTGTCCAAAATGATTGCATGAATAACAATAGCCATGGAACTTATAATGAGGTTTGTGCACATCATTGAGTTTGTTTACCTCTTTTGATATATCATTTTCAGCTATGTTATCACCTTCTTTGATAAATCCTTTGAAATACTTATTGTTGTTTGAATTTCTTTCAAAACCAACTCTTGATTTAGTGGAAGAGAGCTTTTGGTTGTCTATAATAGTAGTTAGAAATTATGACTTTTCCCAAACTTAATATTGTCCTTCAGTTTGACAGTGCTTTCCTCCAATTCCTTTTTAAAATTTTCAACTTCTAATTCCAATTTGACACTCTTCTATTTTGGACTTCGACTTATCTTCTACTTATTTCTTTTCCTCTTCAAGAGTTTTTAATGCTTCTAGAGTCCTCTTGGATTCAACTTTATATTTTGTTACTTTCATCTTTAATTTTATATTCTCATTATATGCACAATTGAGTTATTCAAGATCAATGCCATTTTCTTCATCACAAGATTCATCTTCTTTATCCTCACGAACTATGTTTAGATCGACTTCAGCCATAAAGAGAACTTCATCCTGCTCATCACTTGGCCAATCCTCACTATCTTCATCCGAAGAGTTGCTTTCCTTTTTAGAGTATAAACTCTTTTTACTCTTCTATTGAAATTGTTTCGTTAAATTAAGTTTGTTGTTCTTTTTCCATTTCTTCTTTTTGAAAGCTTCATTTTCATCTCCGTTGGAGTCACTATTGTTGAAAGGACATTTAGATGCATAGTGGTCTAACTTTTCCACAATTATAGCATTTGAACTTTCCTTTATTTTTTCCATTCTTTCCTTTTTGCTTTCTCATGAAGTAAGCTTTTTCTTTGTCTGATTCACTATTTGAGCTCTCACTTGACATTTGTTTCTTGCTTTTATTTTGCTTAGATGCTTTAAATGCTATTTCTTTCTTTGATTCATTGCTTCCGATTCTCATTTCATAAGTGGTAAGAATTCTGTGCAATTCATCTTTAGTAAATTTGTTTGAATCTTTTCTTTCTTCAATTGTAGATATTTTAGAATTAAACTTCATAGGTAACGATCTTAAAATCTTTTCAACTACAAGACTTTCTTTTACTTCCTCACCAAGAGCTTGCATAGAATTGACAACATCATCTACACAATCAAGAAAAGTGGCAATATTCTCATCGTCATTCACGATGAGACTTTCAAATACTTTCCTATGAGTTTGTAGTTTGGATTTCTTGACATTATCAGTTCCTTCATAAACATTTTTTAGCTTGTCTCAAATGTCCTTGGTCAATCTATACTACATAACTTTTGAGAATATTGATTCAACAAGTTTGCATAAAATTGCATGTTTTGCTTTGGCATTGTTTTCACATTTCCTCTTTTTGGATGTATCCATTGATGGGTTTTACGACAGTCTATAACCATCTACTACTTATTGCCAAACATCGAATCCAATAGTTTTTAGATAGGTTTCTATTTTTATGCTCTAGTAAGTGTAGTTTGTTCCATCAAACATTGGTGTTTTGTTTTGAAAGATTTCACCCATTGTGCTCTTGTAGATCCACCTTCAAGTAGTTAGGCTTTATAGAAGGAACCAACTCTCATACCAATTGAAGAGCACACAAATATACTGAGAGGGTGGGTGAATCAGTATATTAATGATTTTTACCAATTAAAAACCTTTAACCAAAAAATCAATCTAGATACTGAAATCAATAATTATGCACTTGAACACAAAACACAATTTTACATAGAAATCCAATGCAGGAGAAAACCATGACAATTTAAATGCTTTTATATAGCTTTGAATCTTTTACAATATGTTTGTAGACTCCGATCTACAAGAGGCTCCAACCTCGTTTTGCAAGCACCTATGCGATTTAAGCTGCAACTCCCACTGTCTAAAGACACCGACCTTGAAGCAAAGCACCTACTTCACTTCTAAATGCAAATCTGAACTTCCGCCTTGTTTGTTGTCTTCTACAACGGATGATGGAAACTATAAAATTCTCTTGCTTTGAAGTCTACCAACAAATTCCTTTAGCTTTTTCCTCTTCCTTATATTCTACCAAATATGTATGTATATAAATATATATATCAGATTGAATAATTTGAATATATATTTCTTATCTTGCTCCCTTCTCTTTTTCTCAACTGCTGACTTATTATTCTCAAAAAATTAGACTTAATATTTATATCTCCATGTTTTAATGAAATGACATGTCTATTGGAATAGAGAGATTTTTCAAAGGTTGTGTCCTTTAATATTATATCTTTTATTTTAAATCATACCTTCACTTTTAATATTAAGTATCATAAGTCTTTTATTTAATTCACCGGACTAAAATAATTCATCGCTATGTACACTTACTGTCTCGTATAAACCTTGTTTTGTTGTTTTTGTCAATGTGGAAAATATTTGATTAGAACACTCCAAATTCAATTATTAATAGCGCTTCCTTGTGTACTCATTCGATGGTCTCAATGAATCACCGAGGATGTCTTAATACACGTATATAACTGACTTTTAACTCATGTAATTGTCAGTGATAAGGTCACCATAAATTTGTGTAAACTCACCGTCTATTTTATTTGGTCTTTGCATGAATATATTCATTCTGCTGCAAGGTATGAAATGGCTGCAATCCTCTTCAATAACCATTTACATTAGAAACCTTAAACCTTCATCGTTGCACAGAAATATGTCACCTCCAGTTATTTGTATTTGAATGCACATTATCGTTGTATTTTAGCATTTCAAATTTCATCGCTACTGACGACGTCTTTAGAATGATCACACTTTGTTTCAATATTGATGGGCCTTCATCCAATCCAATCTGTCGTTTAATTAACCGCATCTTAGATGTATCATTCTTTAGGTATCCTTTTAATATTGTCTTCGGATCATTCTATGTATATATCTATTGACTTCTCCATGTTGTTGATATTGTTACTCATATAACACCGCTTGTGTAAGTATATCTATCACAAAAAAATGTCCTTTGCTGTGTCAGTGAATATTTTCTTGTTCTCAGTCTAATTAACTCATGATAAATTGCCCTGCCACACATAATTTATCTTGCCACATCAAAACTTTCTTACTTCAATATAACACTGGTCAACCTACTACATTTACAATATTAGTTTCCGTGCACTCACACTTTTGTCCATAAAACAATAACTATACATTATTGTGATGTGGTCTTATGCTGGCAATTTGTTGACTATTCATTTCACTTTCTTAATATCTATCACTGCTGGCCGACTTTTCAAACTTCATAATATACTGTAATTATACTCACTATCTGCTTAATAGATATCCAGTTGCTTGCTTATTTAATATTTCTCTTCCATTTTACAATTTATGTGTTTGAGACATGGGAATGCTTAATATTGATCTAAGATTCATTTGAATGTGGTTTTATGTTTTCGCCCCTTTGACATTGATACTTTTTTGGCATCAATGCCAATAGTTCCATCAGGTCTAACATATGCCATCAATTCAACAACTTTGTTATCAGAGACATTTACACCGTCCATGGAATATAGGCTCAAACCATGCAATGATGATGGTGCTATCCAATATATCTTCTCTCTAACACCAAAAATAGTGTTTATTGGAGGAAGTTCCTTGGGGACCCATTTTTTCTGTAGATGTCAGCACCTAAAAGGCACCTCCATGTCACTTTTTCTCTCATTATCATAAGAACATGATGCGTTTATTGAATTTCCTTTTAGTATTTTGACCTGTAGTTGAAATCTTCTTTATTTTCTCTTCCAATATTTTATATCTTCTATATGGATTTCTTTGGATTACAACCACCTACAAGACATTCACGACACAAAAAATATATAAATACAAGAATATAATAAATATATACAACAAATTGAATAGATATATCATAGCTTACCTCATGTATTTTCCAAGATCATATATCACTTGTTTGATGTTATTGTCGAAGTTCCATGGAAGAGATAGGGGTAACACATATTGCAAAAATTGTAAAGTGATCGTTTCATTCTTTTAAAAAATAATACAATGAAATGTAGATGCAGTTAAAAAATATATTATAAATACAGATGAACATGACTTACCTTGATAAAGGTATGTCAATCTTGCATTTTTAACCCTAGCCCAAATTCACCTTTCTTAATTATGAGATTGCTTATGTTCACAACAAATCCTATGAGAAATCGAATTTTCATAACATCCTTTAAGGCATCACGTTTTTGCTCCGTTAATAACCAAGGAAGGGCACTTATATTAATTCGATCTCCATCCCTATTTGAGTGAATGAAATTCTTTAGTGCATGATTGGATTTGTGAATGCCATTACAAATTTTAACTATTTTTTCTTTGTCCCATCTTCCATCCAATGTTTTCCACAATGTCTCTATTATATTCTTTCCAATATGCATTGTATCAAAAAAATGCACAATTTGTAGCTTCTCGTAGTAGGGAAACCTACTAGATTGTCTGAGATAGCTTCTTAGTCCCTTTGGAAGGTGGTCAGTAATGGGTTGACGACCTTCACAATCACCAATTACATAATCTATAAACAAAACACAATAAAAATATACAAATTCTAAACATAAACCATTTGGTGGAATGAGATTACCTCGATGATTAATTCTATTATAATCCAACATCCATAGGCAAGGTGTCATTCTTCATGATTTTGATGTATTCTTTTCTTTCCCATTGAAAAGATGTTTTTTGTACTTTGATATTTATGATTCATGTGAAGGAAGTGCCTATACTCATCAAACACTTGCTTTCCTAAGTTTTTTAAATGACGAGATTTCATCTTTGGTGCTCAAACTGGACATGCAAATTTTCTCTTTGTTTGAAGACCTACAACATAACAATGTGGTTAGTATATTAAATATGTTCATTTTTATAATAAGAATTTTCATAAACAAATTGAATTGATTATAAGATACCACAAAAATGTGTTAGCCCTAGGGCATCATGTATTGTCCATACAAGCATTGCATAGAATTGAAATTGTCTTTTGAAGTTAGACTACAATCTAACAATTGTCTCCCTAGTATGATCTTCACTTATATTATTTGACATGATCTTAAACCTAGTTATACGTAGATATTGGAAAGTTAATTATGGAGGAAAAAGTAGATTTTGGCATAAAATGTTTGAACTACTTAGAGATATTGTTTGCAAAAAAGACACATCAAAAATTTCATGAAAGTTTAGATTTTTTGATATAAAAAACTTGAGAGGGAATACTACTATTTGTACATTACGTGCATACACATATAGCAATATATAAAGATATTGTTAAAACCATGAAGTTAAAAAAAGTTTCCTATTTGCTTGAAAAAGAAATATAGAATCAATTAAAAGATCTAGATTCAATTAAAGTCTATATGAAGCAAAGAGTCTAGATTCACAATTGAAGACCTTATACAACAAAACACGACAAATCAACAATACACATACACATATAACAATATATTAAGATATTGTTAAAACCATGAAGTCCAAAAACGCTTCCTATTTGCTTGAAAAAGAAATATAGAGTCAATTGGAAGATCTAGATTCAATTAAAGTCCATATGAAGCAATGAGTCTAGATTCACAATTAAAGTCCTTCCACAACACAACACAACACAATGTATCAATTATACACATACACATAACAATATATAAAGATATTGTTAAAACCATGAAGTCCAAAAATGTTTCCTATTTGCTTGAAAAAGAAATATAGAGTCAATTAAAGTCAATATGAAACAATTCAAGTCTAGATTCATAATTAAAGTTCATCATCATCAGTTGAAGTGCTTGCACGAAATTCATCAAAGTCTCCAACAAATATAAAATCATTAGTGAGATTCACCTTCAGGATCATATTCTCCTTCCTCTATTTCAGATGAGTTCTCTCATTATCGAATATACAATTCATGCAATATATCATCAAGTGATGGTCAAGTGTGTCTTCAAGTACATTTTCTTTCCAATAGAGAGCTTTTCGAATATGTAGCATTGATTGAGGACATGAGTTGGGTGAATGTTGTTCTTTACATACTTGAAACCTTGAAAATATCCATACTGGCTGATGTTTCCTTGTCCAAGCATGCAACCATTCAAGTTCAAATAGGTATGGGCTACATGGACTAAAATGTCTCACAAACCATCGATTTATTAGATTAGTTTGAGTGGACAAAATTCTAACTTTAAACAAACGTGAATACAAATTGAAATCATATGGGAACTTATAATAATCAACTGAAAACGGTCCTGCAAAGAAACTGTGAATCGTTGTTGCATGATTATTCAACCATTCCTCTTGATCTTGGATAGCAGTGGTTTCCTGTATAGCTACACTTCATTCATGTGAAAGAGCAGCTTGGAGTAGAGGTGGTTGATTTCCTCCATTCATGTTGACCAAATAAGTTTTAATTTCTTCATTAGTTGTTTGTGGAGAGTAATTATATAACACAACTTGTTCCTCAACAAGCTTTGTACTTGCATCTCCAAATTGTATGTGTTGTTGATCAGTTGGCCAACTAATGATAATGTAGCCTATGGTTGTAACTTTCATATCCAATTCAGAATCCATCATAAAGAACCTTTTCCCTAATCATGTTGTGTCCTCCCCTATTTGATCCGTTAACACAAATACATAAATTATGGGAGACATAAATTATAGGCAAAAGCTAACTTATTTACTATTATTTTACTATTGTTCATATACACCTCAAACGTTTTCTCACTACTACATATTGTCCAACCAAAACAAGGACTTGAAGACTATTTGTGAAAGACAAGTGGAATAGGGGGAAGTTGACTTCTAGAATATGTTGCTCTATCTTAAACTTATAAGGCATCTTAAACAAAACATTTTATTTTTAGAATGAGGAAAAGAATCGAGAACCTGGAATATGCTAACTACTGGCTAATGAAGAAGTGATCATCAAAGAAGTCTAGCCAATACACCCCCACCCTGCCCAACTTCCTCTAAACTTTCTACATACAATGGGAAACCATACTTGCAAGAAACAAAACCATAGATTGAATAAGCACTCTCCATTGTAGCAGTAAGCACTCTGCCATGAGCACTCTCCAAATATTTCGCATATAAAATCAAATGAAAATAGAATTGTAAATCAATTTTATTCAATATTATTTTGTGAATGGTAATTACTAATCCATTTTGTCTTGTATGGGCACAATAGAACCATGTCTCAGTTGAATTATTGCTTCTTATGTTAAGTGTAAATAGGTAGAATAGCTACAACAAAGTTTCTCAGTGCATCAAGCAACACCCAATAGTTTCTTGATATCTTCTTGCAAACATAAGATTACATATATTAGCCATTGTTCTTGTAAGATGTGTCATGGAAGATTGTAAGGGCAATTTTCATAGAACAAATTGACAAAATAACGATATATGATTTTCAAGTACCTCAAACATCAACGAAGATGTTGTGGGTGCATATCTATGAACTATGTTTCCATCTTTGCCAATCAAAAACTTAGTGAAGTTCCATTTTATGCTGTCACCAAAATGGTACCACAAGGCATGTTCCTAGAATGACCATGAATGATAAGAAGTGCAAAAAACATTCATGGAAAATTTTAATAGCTAGGACAAAAGTAGCAACTAAAATATGGATAATTTCAATGTTAAGATGAATCAATCATTAAATACAATTAAAGATTCAAATCGGTTATATAACTGATTGATGAATCTCTAAATGGTAACGAAAAATTGAGTGGTTTCTTTCTGTGGCAATATCAGAATTGTAAATGGCTCTAGAGTAGAGATATTTTGATACATATACAAAATCAGTAATCTTGTCATGTAAAATATAAAATCAATTAAGACACATGTAAAGAAATTTAGAGAATTCAATTTCTTTTTATTAAACCAACAACTATAACTGGAGTAACTATTATTAAAAAGAGAGATTTTAAAATAGAAACTAAGACCTCAAAGGAAAAACATCTTGTTCATGTTGCGGTAGAGAAGGACATGGGGAAAATTCGACAAAAGGTGGTCAATTCAGCATCCAAAGGAGTTAAATTTGGTGTACAGTCTAATACTTTTGAATAGTGCAATGATTGTGATATGACAAATTGTACCTCCCAGTGTCAGTTCTTCGCAATAGACAAACCGAATGACTACAAAGGAATGAAATATAAGAAGACAGTGGCAGAAATAGAACTATATGCTTAGGAAATTAGTTAATAGATACCAACATGGTAGCGAAATTAAAGAAATGCTAATGCAATTCAAGTTTTAATATCCTATAATAGAAATTGATTGTATCAAGAGTAAGCAGCTAAGGCTACGGTAAAGAACATAAATCAAATGTAACCTTTTATAATATGAAGAGGAAAGCTCAACATATGAATAGTTTTGGTTGACTAAATAGTTTCTTGATCAGATCATTGAGTAGATCTGGAGAATAGTAGAACATGAGCAAAAACAAAGGGAAGGAGCATACCAAAGTAAATATCCGAAAGTAAAATGGCAGGACAAACCAACATGTTTGCAAGATTGAAACAATTGAGGTAAGTATTGGAACTAAAAAAAGGTCTTACAACAATTGGGAAATACTAGAAGACAAGACCAATTATAATATACCTCTGATTTATCACAAGAAAAATCATTCTAGGGTCATGGTGGATTTAGGAGTTGATGTAAAATTATTACCAAGAAGGATAAGGGAGTACTTGAAGCAATCGACACTTGATGCAACTCCTTATCTAGAAGATTGAATTAGAATGAATATCTTGGGAACATGGAAACATGTTGAGGTGAATGTTCTTGGTATCAAATAATTCATTAATTTTGAAATGGTAACAATTCAAGGAAACGGTTGAATCATTCAACATACTATTGGATTTTAGTAGTTTTGGATGCAAAGGTTGTTATCAATGCTCAAATTGTTTTTGGTAGATAAAGAAAGTTGGTACATATTCCCTTGGAATGAACATGCATTAAGGAAGTAAATACAACTGAGCATGAAGTTCGTGCATAAATACCATAACAAAGCTATTTGCTATTGATAGTGAATAAGAACCTAATTTTGAAGGAGAACTTGAGATGAATGAAACAAACAAGGCCACGTATAATGGAGCACTAGAAGCATGGATGAATGATGAGTCAAAAGTGTATTCATTATCAACGTACAAGAAATAGAAGAATCCTCAAAAGAGAAATCTAACGGAGATGAATATTTCAAGCAAAATACAACAAAGATTGACTTTTTGAACGAGGAAGAAGTCCCATAAGACATTTACACTAACAGTCATAGTGATAGTGATTAGAATCTAAGGAAAAGACTAAGAAGATGGAGATGAATCAGAATAATGTAGTTGAAGATTCCATGATGAAAGAGCAAGTAAATACATTTATGGAACATGAAACAATAGTTACAAGTACCTTTGTAAGTCCTACATTTTCTGATTGCTACAAAAGTTGCTGAAAAGTAGTTGTAAAAGTTGTTATGTAGCATCAGTCTTGCAGTTGCTGCAGAAGTTACAAACTTGATAACTTTGTGTTTCAATTACTTCCTTTCAATAGAAAAAATATTTGTAACTAAAGATTACTCTGGTTTTTAATTCCTACATCTTCACTAAAATTTGTTTTTATCTTAGAAAGTTTGCTGGAGATGTCTTAGCTAGTTGTCAATTTCAATTTACAAGGAATATATGTTTTAACTAGTTTAGTGTGAGTGGTCTTTTTAAATAAATTCTCCTCCATTTCAGTTGGAGCAAGGGGTTATAGGTCCATTTAAAAAAATCTATTATATCAACAATATTTCTGCTTCTGGTCACTGCACAAAATCTTGATCTGGAGGTTTCAAATCCTTATTCCTGGGAAATGGCTCACTCAGGAAGATTGGTGGTAGGTGATAATTGTCTAGATGCTTAGTTCGTTTTACAAAATGTATGTATCTCCTCTTTGTTTACTAACTCTAGTGTTTTGATGATTTTCCTTCCCAAATTAAGTAATGTTGATGTTTACATTAAATTAAGGTTCTCGTGTAATGATATAATTTTAGTGCATGTTCAACTTTTTTTTGCATGTTTTGATATTTACAATTGTGTGGTATTTTGTATGTTTATTATCACCATTTACAACTTGTAACTTCATTCAAGCAATTGCAGATTTAATGGTAGTCATATTTTAGTTTTTCAGCAATTTTGATTCAACTTCAATCTCCAACATTTGTTTCCAATTGTAACCTATTGTTTAGCATTTAAATCAGTTTGTTAACCTGATTTTCCATTAGATTCCTTCAGGTTAGATAGGCACCTCTTAAAATTCCTTTGGTGTCAACTACATTCTTTCAATTCTTCATTATTTCCTACTGTGGGTGTATTTCCTGTAGAAAGCTCATTCTTATATAAGGTTTATTGTCCACAAATATAGTGCAAGCCATCTTTATGAGACTACGCTCCAAGACTAACAAAGAATTAGGTGTATTCATCAATAGAAACAACCTCTTGGAGTTATGGCGATTGGAGAAGTTGTGATATCCACATGGATGTTCATATTAAACTTTGTGGAAATTACTAATTTCATTGAGGTACATAAAATATTATTCCTAGTCAATAGTAGTTATGTCGGGCCAGGGTGAACCGCAATTGACAGGATTACTCATTCATCAAAAGCTTGGAAGAAAGCTTTCAATCATTCTAAGAACCATATTCAAGTGTCTTCATAGTTCACCAATATACTTGTATACAACTCTCAATCCCATATAAAGTTTTTTTTTGTTCAAAGGAAAAAGGGATTCCAAACAATGAACTATTGCATTTGTAGTTGTTGGAGCCAAGAGATGTTCAATCAAGATTATAACTACATTCAAAGAGATAGGTAATGCAGACCTTCAACGTTGAGTGCGTAACTTCTTCACGATCAGCAAGAGATCACTGCAGAGACATAGATCACAAGGGCACAACAAGAGACAACATATGTATTCATTCCTCAATCCTAAATGAATGAATGAAATGTGTATTGAGAGCTTTAATTGACACAATATTCAGATGATCATATGAATTGAAACGGGCATGTGAGTAGAAAGAAACTAGAAAGACATTGTGTACAGATGAAGGTGTAAAACGGATGATTTTGGAGTACTCAGTACAAACACTCACCATTCAGCATGCACATATCATCATTCCATCTGTGCCAAAGGCAATACTTTGAATCAATTTTAAATGACTCAACTTCAAAGTGATTGAAAACCCAATATTGTGCGTTGAACATGAATAAAAAACATGGAATGGAATCATGTTATAATTAGAAAAATGCTAAGAATAAAACCAAACATATACTAGGGCATGACAAAGAAAAGAGAAATACCCAATGCAGCACCAGGAAGGGCACAACAGATTCATCATTTACTGACATCAACTTCGTCGACAATGGTGGTTAATTATATTTCTTAGCTCTCCACACTATTTTCTCAATTCTATTTTTGCAGCTCTCGAATGCAATCAAATGCGGAATGATTTATGTCGTGTCTTCTTTTTATTCATTATATTTTCCCTGGCATCGGTATTGTGACGATGTCAAGGATAATTACAAAAAAAACCCAAATTGACATTAAAATGCCCTTGCCGTCGCAAAATGGCATCAAATGTACTAGTGTTGCAAGCACTATGGTTTAATGTTATTTTGAATTTGCAAAACCAACTAAAAGATAGGAAATTGAAAACTTGGACACTTTAATTCAAGAATTGAAGTACTTGGAAATTTCAAGCCTCCCAACTAAAGGGAAACAATACCCAACACCTAAAATATGTCAATCATCTATTATAATGAATTTATAATGCACTGGGAGTATTAATGTCTTGGTACATATTAGGTGTTGTATAGCCGTTTGCCAACTAAAGCTATGGAATGTATTTATAGTTGTAATTGTTGTTTGTCACATTAACTAAGCTACAATCCTAATAGCAATATCACAATAGTTTGAAGTAACTCCGAGATATGTTTTTGATTAAGTTTAGTAGTCTAACAAGGGCGCTGATTAAGTTTAGTAGTCTAACAAGGGCGCTAACCCTTACACAACCACAACCAAAAAACGTTAAGAGATCAACACCACATAATCAAAGGTTTTGGCTATTACAAGTGAGAGATTAAAAAGGTCAATAAAAAAACATTAACAACACACTAGCAACATAACTAGTGGCACACATCAAAAGTGTGAAGGCAACTCATTCACAACAAGGCGAGGAGAATGAAAGGTAGCATGATCCTTTCTTGGCCAATGAACAACCATCCAGGAGATACCATCACTAGGGTCCCCACCACACAATAGTGAAGTGCCCATTGTGGGACCATTAGGACCAAGCACAAAGCATTGGCAACATTGCGCATTAGCTACCAAAAGTTGGAGCAGATCAAAAGCATCAATTGAAGAAGGGTCTCTGTAGTTAGAGGAGACCACACCAACAACGAGAGGTGGGGTCAAGTCCACCGAATCAGAGGAGACCAAATTAGTAGGCGCATCACCCCAGGGATGATCATCATCATCAATCCATGAGGAGACTTTAGAAGTATGATTAGAGGGAGAATCAAAAGCTTCTACAATCAAATGATCATCATTTGCATCCTTCCACCAAGAAGTAGTACCTTTACCACACTACAAAGAATAGTTTGCAGCCAGATGGCTAGTAGAGAAGCATTGTTGTCATTAAAAGGGGAGGCCCTCATAATCTACTGATTGAGTCCAAGGCATGTCCCCAACTATGAACACCACATCCAAAATGCAAGTGAGAGTAGATTAGCCCAATGAAGCCATAGTCTCATCCACCTTCAAAAATGTTCAAAAGAGTTTATGATGGTCTCAAAGAAAGAAATATCCCAAAAATAAAGTGGGAGATTAGGGAGACAAGCCTACATTGGGCACACACTTAGCGGTTTAGTATGTGGGTTGAAGGAAATTGTCCAAGGTTTTGTAGAAAGAGAGTGATTTCCCTAAGTTCACAATTTTCTCAACACTAAATCACAATCTTTAGAGGAACAAAACACAACAATTAAAAACCCCTTTCCATAAGGGAAAAGCTCAATGTTGCCAAAGACTAAGGGTTGTCAGGAACTTGTTACCCAAGGGTACAAATCCAGAGGAGAAGGGAAAATACCAATGCATCTATAGACCAACCCATGACATTAGTAGAAACCCACATTATCTACCACTTCTAGGTGACACACCACCCCATGAGAGGTCTTGGCACAAGCAATGGGTCAAGCTTTCACCTTTGGAGGAAAAGTAGCAACAAATTTGGCGACATGATCATAGCTCCGTCCACCAGCAACAATAAATTTTTGAGAGGGGAATCCCATTAGCCCCAGAGGTAGAGACCCCTCCACCACCATCACTAGGAATGACAACACAATCTTAAGTCTCCATCCCAGAAAATGAAGCGGCAAGGGAACAAGGAAATAATCCCTTTTTGTCCCTAGAGACAACAAAAGGACACAAAAATCCCCTGCCAATTGCTCGTCATTAATAGCCTCATTAATAGTAGTAGTTGAAGATGATGTAGGAGGAGTCGTTAGACTGAGACAAGTGGGACATAGAGCCATTCGACTAGTAGAACAATGACATTTTCAAACTCATTTGTTAGAACTAACTATGAAATATGTTATGGATATGTGCATATGACATTAACTATGTCATCTATGGTGTTGCATCCCAAATTTTGGCCTAATTTAAATTATTATAGCTGTTGAGTTGAATGGATTTTTCTTTCCTATTCATGCGAAAAGGGTAGTTAAATATAACCGTTGTATCTTATGGAATTGGTTGTCATTAATTATTTTGTATAACTGTTTAATGATGATGGTCATTATCCGTTATTTGTCATATGATGATAGTAGTTAGCAGTTGCTTAGTTTCAAAATTATGGTTATTAACTAATTTCCTTACTAATATCTATGTTAATTGTTATTATGGATTTATCATGGAGCTTGTTATTATTGTCGAAAATGTTGCACGGGTGATTGCAGGAGTAGACGAAAGGGAGGAGCATTGCTTGATGGGATCTACGGAATGGAGTACTACCTCAGTCCATTTATCTGATAGATAGATATGACCTCTAACTATCTTGGTAAGGACCTAGCGACTTGTATAGCAGGATACAATCATTGGACACAAATGAGCTATTGGATAAACATTAAAATATTATTCATTTTAACTTAATTAAAATACATACCTTTAATGGCTTATGGTTGACATTCTCATCACTTCAATATAATACATATTTATGTACGTGCACATATATATAAAAATAAGGAGACACCATAGTATTAATATATACAAAATTATATCTATTAAAATGCGTATATCTAAATGTGCGTACACCATAAGAAGATATGGAGATAAAATAATCTTCCAAGTGATATATGTATTTAGATATGCATAACTTATATATATATATATATATATATATATATATATATATATATATATATATATATATATATATATATATATATATAACTTTATAAATTATCTTTTTGATCATGTAACCTTCAAGTTCTCTTTCATTTTTATTCTTTCCTTATAAGAGGCGAGAATGTACACTTGGCATTTTTTATCGGCGATTAAAGAAGATGATTCTTCTTCTTTTCTTATAACTAATCATAGAGTCATGGCTTCTTGGAAGCCTTTATTATTTTGAATGCTTCCTTTTATATATACAAGTCAGGGGAACCAAAAACCCATATTCTGCATTTTGTACCTCTGCTCTCCTACGTTTCTCTTATTTTTATTTGATGCGAATGATTGAGGACAAGTCGTATTCATTGTTACTTTGAGCTCTGCACTTTGAATTGCTCACGTCAAGAAGAGTCGACTACATAGAGTCAAGCCAAGCCCCACATCTTCCTAACCAAGTTATGTGGTCAGCTTTTCCAATCATAATTTGTTATATATATATATATATATATATATATATATATATATATATATATATATATATATATATATATATATATATATATATATATTTGCATTTGAATGTATAGCAGTAAGAAATGTGTTCATGAATTCCATACATTAATATTGAATTGCAATATCGAATAGACATTCGACGAGTCCATTCTTCCCATGTTAACTTGAGATCAAATGTATATGATATGCTCAAATGTCTCTACTACTGATGGATTTCAGAATCAAACTATTTTCCTTGTAAGTCCATTAAGAGAAGTTCTCGGGTCATAAACACTGTGTTATGGCAATACTGAAAATATATAATATTCTTTACACTAGTTGAGGTTCAGCAAAAAGAGTTGGATTACTTTAGGATTTGAACACCTAGGACTCACTCGGTTGTATGACCAAAGAAGAGGGTGAAGAGGTGAGAGAAAAATGTGCAAGAACATAAAACAAAATTAGATGTGATACAATAAATATATTATTTTAAAAGAATCATTTAATAGCACATGTATGTCCATTTATATTGTTTTCATGTTGTCAAGTCGAGCGGTGGTGATCGGGTATTAGAAACTCATTCAAAAACCTTGGCCAAAGTCTTTAAAGGCATACTTGCCTTCTAAAGATCACATGATATCGTTAGCGCCAATTATTTAGACATATCCGTCCATAACTGTGCAGACATTCTAAACACCGGTATTGCTCATATCGCTAGATTAGTAGTACCCCAAGCCTAACCCTGTGATAGGGAGGGCCTTTCTTCTCAAAAGATTGTGTGGGGATGGATATGGTCGGCAGTTGGTAGGTTAAACCTAAGTCAATGCTTCTCCTCTTTCTCAAAACCAAGGCTTGCACAACTAGTTAGAGACTCACTAATTACTTTTTGTGTATTCTTTCTCTATCCTTGCTATGCATTTTTTTCCTCTTGTATCATAGTATAAATGGTAATAATTTACTTTACTTGTATACAAAGAATAATAGGAAACAGTTATTTTAGTTGAATGGTATTTCAATTAATCGTTATTTCAGTTAATATGTCATGAAATGGATTTTAAAATGTTATGTTTCAGAAATTAGTTGAAGAATTACTTTCATTTCTACTTGAAATCAGATATTGGTTCCATTCTTTTTAGTTAAGAAAATCCGTTTGTTACATATGGTTCCAAAGATAATTAATATCATGAATGTACGCTCTTGTTACTCAACAAGAAAAACATTGTTGTAAAAGTTCGTTCGTTTGTTTAAGCATTTGCGAGCTTTACAAGTTTATTATAATTGTAGTTAATCATGTGAACTCTTCACCTTTTTTACCAAATTTCATAATCAATGTATGATTTTTAGTCTTGCATATTGAAAGTGATGGTGTCGAAGCTCAACGAAGAAAAACTGTTAAAAGTGGATAATGTTTACCGATCATATGCAAACTTCATCTAAATTTATTCAAATTCATCAATTTTATAGCTGAAATGCTATATGAATCTCTAAGGAGATTAAGTCAAACACAAACAGTTCATCGTAGGAGTAGTTAAACCCACCACCAAAGGGATTCAAGTAAAGTTACTCATGGACTTATGCTTCCTTACCAGTCAGCTAACATGTTGTAGTCACAAAACTTTGTGAATCCATTCAGATAACACTGAAGTCAAGTGCTAACAAATTTAAATATTTTTTTGTTTCCAAATACAAAATATCATATTTGAATCAAAAGCAGGCTCTCAATCCAATATTTATTGTACAACTAGTAAACTGTAATATAAGTTGAGAGACAACGCGATTAAATACATTGTGCAATCTAGAAATTTGGATATAAGTCAAATCCCAAATTAGACAATTTGCAGCCTGCTGTGAACTGTCCGAACATCATCTTTGCTGTTGCTTCCTCTTTTACTTGTTCTTGAATGTATCTTCTCATTGTTGCATATATAATCAAGCTACCACAGATGAAGTTGAGATAAATGGAAATTGTGTGACAAGAACTTCATATATATTAGTCTGTGCCACAACTCAGCCCTGTCTAGATGTATATTCACTGTGCCATCTTCTACAGTGTAAGGGAAACATTCACTAGGAGTTCAATGTCACCATTCTGGTTTGGTTTCCCACTTGAGAGTGGCCGAATTAATATCTTCCTCACGTTTAATTTTGTCTTTTACAAACCAATCACAAATTCTCCCTGCATTGAGTTCTTCAATTGGTACACCTTCCTGCTCTGATATAACCCTTAACAAGTTCAAAGATGAAATCTGCGTGAAAAAATTCAATTATTGTCAATTGAAAGCTAATCCATAATACACAAAAAATTAAATCCAAGAAAGCATATCCACCAAGAGATGTGACTCGTGGATAGATTTACCAGGGCATCATTTTGAAATAGGGTGCAGATGTATATGAATCAGGGTACAACTATATTACATTTAAATAGTCATCACGAGATGTAAGAAAATATGAATTCCTCTTCCTTAATAATGTTGAATAAAGAAATGCTTAAAACAGTTGCATTTATAATTTACAAGAAATAGATGATGCAGTATAGATTCTTATAGACTTCAATCAAATAATCCTTAGCACAACTCACAACCTTATCAAATGAAAGGTAGAAACCAGACCTGGCAAAATCCTATTGCCATAAATGAATATAAATTTTCTACTTAATAGAATTTCTCCATACCGTAAGACGGCACAGAAAACGTTCATGCATGTCAAGCACTGACATCTCTACCAGTCCAGCTTCTTCTACTGACAGAAATGTTGGACCTCCTGATGAGCTACTCATATTCCCAGATGCCCTCACATTCAGAACTGTTGTTGCTTTTTTTCCTGCAAATTGGATGTACATAACCTAATTCAGCGCTTGTTTTCTTTATAACATACCACAATAACAAATTTTTTGTCAGTTGGAAGCCAAAAAACTAACTCTTTTAATCCACCTATTTGAACAAGGATTCTAATGCCACTGCATAAGTTTTTCTGGTATATGTCCCCAAATAGTTCAGAAAAAAAATTAAAATGCACTAATGAAATACTTAGAGATCAATTGTGTTAAGGTATTGTTGTTCGTTTGGATCTTGGAAACCACGAATTTAGAGATAAAAGAACTAATAATGCACTATCAAAAAATTAGGAAATTCAGTGAATAGAGACATTTTAGCTTCAGTTAGAAATGGTGATCCATAAATATGAAGTCAAGCAAACTCAAAATGAACTGCCTTCAACCAAACTGAACCTCTAAGGACAAGTTTTACTGGATTTAGAGTTCATTTCTGGACTTTTTTCATGTTTTGAAAACAATCTCCAAAGCGATATGCAATAGATATGAAATCATATACGAAAATTCCAGTATGCTCAGTTTAATAGTTTCGGTAATATGGTTCAGAAATGTTTTATTTATTTCTTCAAATTTAACACTATCAGATTTCCACAATCTATTTCTAGTGCAAATATTTGTTTCTGGATTTGATTGTGTATGTTTTTTTAGCATCATTCAGATCACACTCTGTGATCCATTATCAAGATGAGAGAGTAGGATTTGAAAAGTAAAATATGCAAACTAAGCCTCACACTAGAGAAATAAAACGAGAAAGGCAGAAAGGACAACAGGCAACATGATGAAGAGAAGAAAACGCAAGAAAAGAAAAATAAAAATACAACATAAAAATAATAAACAATCAAACCTAAGGCAAGAGCCTACAACACAACGGTAAATTGTGAGCCTCTTATTTGGGATGTCTTGGGTTCGAATCTATTCGAGTTAAATAAATAAATAATAATAATTAATCAAAACACAAAAAATGGCTCCTGCGCTTCCGCCGGCCTCCCACGCTAGGATTTCTCTTGCGCTTCATCTATCAGGCAATGGCAGAGGTTTCTGGCTGAATGGGCATGCAATGCAGGGCCAAAGGATGGTGTGGGGCTTTAGGCAGGGTGATGTTGCTCGATCGGAGGCTGTATTAACGGAGAATGTTGGAAGCGGCACTCTAAATGATGCTCTGGTTAACAATATGCAAAATAGGGAGTTTG
Source organism: Cupressus sempervirens (assembly GCA_028749045.1). Lineage (NCBI taxonomy): Eukaryota > Viridiplantae > Streptophyta > Pinopsida > Cupressales > Cupressaceae > Cupressus > Cupressus sempervirens. The sequence continues at coordinate 716,758,070 of CM053789.1, forward strand.
AAGGTTTTCTACAAGGTGGTTCTTCAAAGGAACAGACGACTGATGTGATGTCGCTTAAATTCAAAGGAAATGTTCTCAAGGGTAGCAATGACAAGGCTGTGAAGTATAGTGACCGTGATTTCATGAAAGGGCAAGCGATCCAGAGCATTACAGGGCAGCATGAGGTCAGCAATGTGCTCAAGAAGGTCACTTTTAGATCCAAAGGAAATGTTATGTTTAAACCAGGTTGTGACAAGGAGCCAACCTTTGCGATTGAGGACAAAGGCAATTTAACAATTGGAGGTGTTGTGGAGGCCAAAATTGTGGAACTAGCTAATGATCTAGAACAAGAGATAGATAGGAACATTGAGGTCTTCTCAAACCTAGGCTTGGTGGGAAGATTTCAAGGAATGTCGCCAAGCCTGGGGGAGCTCCATAGATGGATATTAGAGCACTGGGAACCATTAATTAAGGGGCATATTCAGCTTTACCCTTGTGCAAAAGGTTTTTTCATTGCTGTTTTTGAGCAGCCCAGAGATTGAAAAAAGATCTTGCACAAAGGCATTTGGAGTTGGGAGAACAAGCATCCCTTGATGCTCAAACCATGGCATCCAAATTTTTGCCCTAAACGGGAAACTTTCGATAGGGTACCACTTTGGGTAAGATTCCCAAATTTATCTTAACATTTCTGGTTTGATTCTTGTTTGGAAGCTACTGGGGATTCTTTGGGGAAGTTTGTACTGGTTGACGAGGAATCGTCAAACCTTCTACATTCTACTTATGCAAGGATATTAGTAGAGATGAGAATTGAGGAAGGCCTCCCGACAAAAATTCATCTCAAAACTCCAACAGGAATTTGGGTGCAACCATTGGATTTTGAGGGTGTGCCCTTTCATTGTAGATGATGTTTTCAAATTGGACATTTGGCAACTAAATGTACCAAGAAGAGATTGGTTAATGAAGCCTCATGGTGGTAAAATGCTTCACATCACCATTACACTATGGAAAAATAAGGTGTACACCACAAGAGTTTTTCTCGAGTGGTAAGTGGGGAATTGTCTCCCCAATCAAGTGGTGTTGATATATCAATTGCACAAGAAGAGGTCCCAGGAAAGATGACGGCTTCTAAATCGAAGAAGATTATATCTCTGCTTGATGTAAGGGAGAAAAAAAGGAGGGTGGATGATAAGGAGATGAATGATGCTCAACAAAGTGATTGGGATTTGAATGAAGAGCGGGTGGAGGTAGGTAACACCATGGAATGGCAAGATGAGGCAGCAAAAGTGGAGACGGATTGGGTGACTGTAAAAGGAAAAAAATCAAAGAAAAAATCTTAACCTTCATTTGATATGACTCTGCGATCACATAAGAAGGGGAGTGTGTAGTGTTTGATTATTGTTTGTTTTTCCAGATCTGGTCTCTTTCGTTTTTAGGATACAAAATCCTTGTGTTTTTCTTGGATTTGCTTTCTTGTTTTATGTTCTGGTGTTCTTCTGCATTCATGGGAGTGGGTTCCCTTTGTTTCCCACACTGGACCCAGCCAAGCTTATTTTGGGGCTCTTTAATAAATTAATCTATTACCAACCCAAAAATAAATAAAAAATCAAAACATATAATAATTAATCTTGGGTTTGGCTTCTTGCCAATCAAAAATAGAAATAAAAAAATCAAAAGAAATAAGAAACTACAAGGTGGGGAAAAGGACATTAGAAACAAGCTAAATTAAACACGGAAAAAGATGAACAAAAAATGAAAAAACACATTCATGCATGGAAACTCCAAATAAAAAATGCATATCAATATAAAAAATAAATAAGTTAAAAAACACAAAAACTGAAAGATCACAACATGCATGTATATGAAACTATACAATATATATATATATATATATATATATATATATATATATATATACACACACAAAAAGTAAGTAAAAAAACAACACCCACAAAAAAATACACACCACAACTAAAAGCACGAAAGTAAATACATATAAGAATAAAACTATAAATAAGAACCATAAAAAAAGAATTAAAAAAGCACACACAATACACATAAATCTAAATAGAGAGAAAAAATAAATAAATTTAAGCACAGCCAAAAAATAAAGGAGTGAATAACTAAAGGAAATAAAAATAAGGGAAAAGTCAAAATGAAACTAAGTAAAAAAATGTCCAAATTTTTTTAAGATGCACCTATATAAAATGACACATGAATAGAAAGACAAAAATAATGAAAAAGAGCAAAAAAGAATGAAAGTGCACAGACAAAAAACAAAGAGAGCAAAAAAAGAGAAAGGAGTATAACAAGACAAAAGGCAGGTCGAAACAAAAAAGAAGACAAGAATGTGTATACATATAAGCAAAGAAATTTGTTTGAAAGTAGTAGGATAGTTGGCAAACTAAGACTCGGCAATACATAACTTGGACACCACTAAATGGTGTGTGGACACGTGTCCCTTATGCTGAGATGGCACTGCCACAGACCTTTTGTGGTCTCCAAATGCCATGTGTTGCAGTGATTGGTCGGGCTGGTAGGATCTCAATTTCTGCTGTCCGATAGTGAGAAGGGTGGCCCACCGGTGGTGATGGGGGCTCCACTCAGTGGTGCTGCTGGGGGTTGTGGGACTTTTAGTCACACATTCCCCATGCGACTGACATAATTCTACTCAAATAGAACATGCCGCATATACTCCCTTTTGGAATACTAATACATGCTTCAATGTATTATACAATTGAACTTTTAAAAAACAAAAGAAGCCATTATCTTTCCTCTATTTTACCAGGTTCTTCAAAAACTAGTCCTGTTCCCACTCTGAAATACTCCAGGAGTGGGAGCAGCAATGCAGCAATAGGAGCACCTTGGGAACACCTTGTGAGCATTCCAACCAGCCTTGGTTCTCTGTAGATACTACATAAGTAGGCCTACAGCATACTACCCACAGAGAACCCAGGATAGTTAGGACACTCTTCTTTATTGCCTTCAAATTTTAATGCTAACTAGCAGTTGTTCTCTATTGACTTCAAATTTTTGCACTCTCCAGGAATGATTCTTTGTTTATGACTGGTCATAAAACAATTGTTCAAATGATTGTGTTGTGTCAGGTTCAAGTGACAACTTGCTAAAATTATATACACAGATAAAAAAATCTATACAAAATCATTGGGAATGATAGGGGATAAACCATAGTTCCAAAAATCGCCATGAAATCGCCGAAATCGCGATAAGATTCATGGCTCCCGATTTTTTTGGAATCGGAAATCGCTGGTGGCGATTTTTTCATGTGAATCGCCTGAATCGCCAAAATCGGCGATTCATGGCAAAAATCGCCAAAATCGCCATCGTGAATCTCCAGAAATCGGCCGCGGCAGCAAGGATAGAAAGTTCAATTTTTAAAAAAAAACACATGTTTTATTTGCTTTCTAAGTTGACTTTCCTCTTTGTTATAACCCTAAAGAGCCTTCTATTTGCTTAGTATGAGTAGAAGAGAGGAAGAGTGAGAGAGAAGAAGAGAAAAGAGAATCCATAGGTTTCCAACCGGCAAGAAGGAAGAGCACCAAAGAGATCAGAAGTCCATTTGGGGAGGCCATAAATTGCATTGGGAGCATTAAGGAGTCAATATCAACACTCCTCAACTATTTGCAAGAGGTAAGTGTTGGTTTTTTTTTTGCATGTTAGTGTAGTATGCATTTTTTGTTAAATTTTTTTAGTGTTCATTTGCAAATCTTGAATGTTTTTTATTTTTAGTTTTACTAAATTGCAAACTAGGGTTTGTTGTTTTGTAGTTTTTGTTTATTAGTTGCAAACTTTGATTTTTTACATGAATTTTTTTATTGCAGCAGCCCTTTGCTTTCATTTTCCAATTTCCACAATGGGTAAAAAAGATGAATGCTGGAAATATAATGAAGAGTTTCCTGGGAGAACCAAATATCAAACAAAATGTATATTTTGCAAAGAAAAAATAAATTCGGGAGGTATCTATAGATTGAAATACCACATTGCTGGCATACCTGGCCATGATGTCACAGTTTGCACTCAACAAACCGCTGAGGCAAAACGCTCTTGTTTAGTGGCATTAGAAAAAATTGAACAAGACAAGTTGACTAAGAAAATGCAACTTGAAGGGTTAAGAGGTATTGGCTCCCGTGCTCCCACATCCGCAACCGCATCTACATCTGCAAGTGCATCTGCATCAGCTTCCGCATCCGTAGGTTGTGTTGGGGAGGGTTCTTCTAGGCCTCCTTTTCATCCTAGTGCTAGTGCTCATGTGAGTGTTAGTGGTAGTCGGTCTCATACTGAGACAGAGTCCAACACCAACCTATTGCGGCCTAGAGTGCGAAAAAGCAGAATGGATAGTTACTTTGTGCCCCGCACTACTCCTGGCTCCCAACCCACGCTTGAGGCATGGGTTTGAACAAGGAGATTCATGATGCTGCCAGAAAAGAGATTTGCAAATTCTGGTACTTTTGCAACATTCCATTTATTGCAGCCAGGTAATTGATTCTTTTTTCTTTGTTATCTTCAAAGTTAAAGTTAAAAGTAAAAGTAAAACTTTAATTATATCTACTTGTTTTATGATTGTAGTTTTTGACATCTAAATTTCTAATCAATATCATTATCTATTTGTGACAGGACTCCTTATTGGCAGAACATGATAGATGCAGTTGCCATTTGTGGTCCGGGGTTTAAAGCCCCAACTGAGGCTGAGTTGAGTGGATACCTCCTGGAGGAAATGGTTGAGGATATGAGGCATGAGCTTGAGGACAACCGAAAGGAGTGGATCGAAAAGGGTTGCACCATCATGACTGATGGTTGGACAGATAGGAGGGGAAGAACACTCCTCAATTTCTTGTATCCTGTGGAGGTGATTGATCATTCTACTTTCCTACATACATAATTCTGAATCGTGATTGACTATTTCAAATTTTGATTTGTTGATTGCTAATAGTAATTATAATTCGTTGTTTTGTTACTTGTAGGCTATACCATGTTCCTCAAATCCATTGATGCTTCTGCTCATGTAAAAAACGCCACATACTTATGTGAGGTTATTGAGAAAGTTATAGCAGAGGTGGGGGAACAACATGTGGTGCAAGTGGTGACGGATAATGCAGCAAGTTATGTTGCTGCAGGTAAACTTTTAACTTTTTAAGTTTTGAAAATAAATTTATTTGAATTTTGAACTTTTTCTAATTCTAACTTAGAATTTCTAAGTTGCCTAAGTTCTAAGTTCTAACATGTTTGAAATTTGAATTTCTAATTATCTTAAAATTGTTGTAGGCAAACTTTTGATGGAGAGGCACCCCACCATATTTTGGTCCCCTTGTGCAGCACACTGCCTTGACCTCATGTTGGAGGAAATTGGCAAACTTGAGTGGGTCAAGTCATGTGTGGAAAGGGCAAAAAACATATGTAAGTTTATTTATAATCATTCATTTGTCCTTAGCACAATGAGGAAGTACACAGGAGACAAAGAGTTAGCTCGTCCAGGGATCACGAGGTTTGCCTCGAATTTCATCACCTTGCAGTCCTTGTTGACATCAAGGGATGATTTGAGGAGCATGTTTGTTGGGCGGGAGTGGATTTCATCTTCCTATGCTACGACCACTGCAGGGATAGATGTGGTGGATTGCATATTTGATAATGATGGTTTTTGGAAACCTGCTAGAGAAATACTTAAGGTAATTTTATTGCAATTTAACATTTAATATTTTACAGTTTACTATGCTAATTGTTTAATGATTTAGTTTTACCTTATATTATTGAATTATTCTATGTTTAATTTTTGACTCAAATTTTTGTTTTACTTTATATGTAGGCCACTGAGCCTCTTGTATCTCTCCTACGAACTGCTGATGGGGAGAAGCCCTCTATGGGCTACATATATGAGGGCATGGATAGGGCCAAGGAGGCCATTAGAGCTCAGTATGCAGGAGTGCAGGAGAAGTATGCCCCTATTTGGGACATCATTGATAGGAGATGGCAGAATCAGCTCCACAGACCCATCCATGCAGCAGCTTACTTTTTGAATTCGGCATTTCGTTTCCGTCCTGACTTCAAGGCGGATGAGGAGGTTCTCACCGGATTATATACAGTGATCCAGAGGTTGAGTACTGATGAGGATAGCAGTGCTGCAATTATTGAGCTTGATAAGTTCAATAATAAAGAAGGGCCACTTTTCTCTAGCAGGGTAGCCATAGATGCTCGGGAAACAATACAGCCAGGTAAAAATTAAATAATATATTCAATGTTCATGAATCTAGATTCTAAACTTAAAGTTGATTATGTAATTTTAGAGTTAACTTGTAATTTGTAATTTGTAAATGAGACTAATTATTTTTATTTCCCCTTATTTCAGATAGATGGTGGCAAATGTTTGGGGCCACAACCCCAAAACTTCAAAAAATTGCCACTCGTATTCTGAGTCAGCCAAGCAGCGCTTCTGGATGTGAGCGCAGTTGGTCCATGTTCGAGCACATCCACTCGAAGAGGAGAAACAGGTTGACAGTGCAGAGGTTGAATGATCTTGTCTTCGTTCATTACAACCTCCGTCTTAGGATCAGACAGATTTTGGGCACTGACTCCTCTCCGATCATTCTGGAGGAGATTGATCCAGAATCAGAGTGGCTCACAGAGGTTGTAGATCCAGTCTTCACTGAGGAAGACCGTGCGTGGATTGACCAGGTGGATATAGAGGCTGAGGCAACTAGAGCACGTTCTTCAGGCATTGGTAGACGCACACGTGCACGCACAGACACAGGCCCTAGCGACATTCGTGAGCCCATCTTATATGCGGGAGATATGGCTCGACAGTCCTCTAGGACCTACATTAGACGCCTTGCTACTAGGTAGACTGGATACTCAGAGGCTGAGGCTGAGGCTGTAGCCGAGCTTGAGGATGATGTTGAGGATGATGATGACTATGAGGCTGAGGCTTGAGCTGGAGCCTTGTTTTTATATTTTGTTTACAGATATTGATACTGAATCATTGATAGACATATGTTTCAAAGTTTCAAACTTTCATGGATCTTCATCTTAGATTCTTACATAAATTTATGATTTGATGTCTTATGGATCATCTTACATACATTCTATGATTTAAATCATTATGATCATTTGATTTCTATTTACTTCAGCTAGCCTACAATTTACATTTTAGAATCTTAGATAACATAGTTACGTATGTGATGGATTTTATGTTTCATGTTTATGTATGTTAAGTTTTAACTTCTATTTGATGATGTTATAGTGTGCTTAAGTTATATTCAATAAAGGGTGCATGAAATAAGTTTTAAATTGTTAAAATCTTTAAATTTAAAGGGTTTTTTCAAATTTGCCGATTCATCGCCGATTCATTGCCGATTCACGATTTGATTCGGCCTTGCCGATTCCGATCCGATTCCGATTCACGTTTCTTTGGGATAAACCATGTCATTGTGTAAAGGAAAACAAGAACATCTGTAATAAAATGAGTATTCATTTCATTCCAAGACAAATGGAATTCAGTCCCTTTATTCTCAAAGCTGGGTCTAATGAGGTATAATATCTAAATATACTCAATTTTCCAAAATGAAGGTGAGGATGCTTAGAAGAATGATAATATGCTACTTTCCTCAAGACTTTTCAAGATTAGAATTTTGGCATGATTAGAATGATAGAGATAATTTATAGCTTCCTTTCTATTAATTACCGAAATCGTTGCTTACACCTCTGCAGGGATAAATCTACTTCGAGGCCAGTGACATGTTCCTAATGGTGGATAAATTGTCTCATCAACAAAATGTGAGTGGTAACAAGCCATTTGATGAGAGTGAATAATCTCTCCTTCACTTTGGCCTTAGCTAGACCTAAACGAGTGTTCCTAAAGGTAATATTTGTTAGAAGTAGCGATTGTCATTGCACCAAAAGATTGACTTGTTAATGCCCAATACAACCACTAGACTTATAGAAGACGTGGGAGGCTATTAAACCATTTTGCAAATCCCCGTGAGGGACACTAGTGCACTACCAACAATCCCCTTCCCAGTGTTACTCATCCCAACCCATGTGGATTCAAACCTATGACCAAGCTTTGATATCACTTCTTATAAGCAGTGGTTGTCATTGCACCAAAAGATTGGCATGTTAATGCCTGATACATTGCCAACAATATTTAACAAGATTTAATCACAATTGGCAGTTGGAAACAAATAAAGTGAAATAAATCCAGTGCATGCATGGCCCAAAAATTTGTCACTAGACCAAGGACTAAATTATTGCATATATGGCCAGTGTTAAGCTAAAGAAAAAATGATTGCAAACTACAACATGGAGGTATGCATGAGATGATTCTCATAGGGTAGAAATCCTTCAAGGCTTGTTGGCTATTGAAAATACAAAATCATGAAAACCTACAAATCTACTCCCTACTCCTACACTATTAGTTGAAGATGATTTTCATTTTAAGGTGCATGGAGAATCAAACACTTACAAGACTGTTGCCTTATAATAGGTTACCGATGCATGATTGCTAGAAGACACAACACATTAATGAAGAAAGAGAGATGATACAACAATTGAACGAGCTTAATAATCACTCTCCAAACTCCATAAAACCATATGTAACAAGGAAGTGACTGTTACAAAAAAACCTGCAATGAATTAAAATGCTGACACATTAAATTGCTATTGCATTCACACCAACAAATGTGATGAGGGACAACCCTAAGCTAAGAATAACTTGTCCCACTTTGTCACTTGATATATTTCTTGATTATCCATGACACATCAAATCATTCTTACATTCACACCAACAAATTGTAATAACCCCAACAGGTTATAACTTCTTCAAACACCAAAAATCTTTATAGTTCAGTGGTTTGACATTTCGTCAAACACTTTGCAAGCAAGCTCTGATACCACTGTAATGGTCCTGCTCAAATCCGACCTTAGAATGCTGATTGAAGGCTTGAAGAATTTTGTCAAACACTTTGCATACAAGGTGTCATATGACGGATATAACTTTTCAGATTGCTGCAATGACTCTTGCTTCAATTTGCATCAAAGAGAATGCTTACAAAGAAGACTCCAGATTGTTTAAACAATGACCTAACATGAATGTGCAACTAATTTTGACAATATTCAATACAAATATGTGACTTAACTACTTGCAATATGCAGCTACAGCAACTAGTAATTATGACAAATACTTTGGATGCAACCTAAGATGGCATTAATGCACTTACAACCAAGTGTCATTAATATAAACAATTAGTATGCAAAATTATAACATTATTTATGCCAAAAAGAGAACTTACAGCCAATTGATATTTTGTCAAACAATTGGAATGCAAACTAATAAGCTGATCATCAACTCTAGGGTTGCAATATAGATAATCTAAAAATTACAATGCTCTTTCAATTGCAAAATCCTAGCCTTCCTTTGATACCAATAATGCCAAATGGCAAACAAAGACAAGTACAATGTAAAATAATGAAGTGCTGAAGCTATATTTTGTACTCAGCTGAAAACCTACATTTCTCAGAAAATGTGCCAAATGAGAAGTGAAGAACCTGATTGTGGATGGCTGTAATATTTTCCTTCAATGCTGCCCCTTCTGCTTGCTTTTTTTTTCCGATCTTCTTTTTCCACTTGCTTTTTCCGGATTTTCTTTTTTCGTTTTGCTTTTTCGAACTACTTTTTCAGATTGCTTTTTTTCGGAGCTGCTTTTTCGGACTGCCTTTTTTTTTCGGTTTTGCTTTTTCGGCCTGCTTTTTTCGGACTGCTTTTTCAACTTGCAGACCTGCTAGAAATTACCTCCAATAATTTCGGCCCTGCTAAAATTGCCTCCTGAAATGCTGAAATGCTGAAAATGGCCTTAGGCCCAATGATGCCCTAGCTGAAGTGACTGAAGTATCACCTCCAATTGTGCAACCCTTCAAAAGATATTTCACTTCCTCAGTTATGCTAATCCAAGGGAGTTTTCGTTCCCAAAGATCAACTAACTATCTGAAACCACTTGGCTCCACAATAGACTATGTGACTGAATCACAATTTGATGTCAAGAGAGAAATAAACAACTGGATGATTAGAATGAAGCCCGGGGTGCCTATTTATTCTTTTTCTCCACTTTCTCCAGAAACTTCTAGAACATTATTTTATTTTATCTATTAAGTGACTTTATAAAAAATATTTTATAATTCAAGTCACTTTATTAAATTAATTAAATATAAAGTTACCTTTTAATATTTATTTATTTGATAACTTTATAATTAATTAACTTAATACCACTTATTTATTTAATTAAAATAATTAATTAGTCATCCTCATAAAATATTCATTATTTTGGACAACCTAATTAATTAAATTAATTAAATCAAATTGCCTCCAAAATGGGGACATGACAGTCCGCCCTTCCTGAAATTGCTTGTCCCCAAGCAATGGCTGAACAATAAACCAATCAATCCGCCTGGATCCCAAATGTCGTCATGAACTATACTACTGTCAATTAACACAGGCTCCTGTAATATCCTTTGCAATATAACCAAGAGGAATCCATAATCAAACTGACAATTACAGCTCAATCAAACTCCAAAATCACAACTGCCATAGTTAGAAACCCACGAGACACAAACTCTTAGAAAATCAAAACCCAAGTAAAGTGTACAAATCAAACTGCCAACACAGTAAATACCATCAACGCATCCCATTGGCCTATACGGAATGTACAATCCACCTCTGCAACCATGGTGAACACTCCCGAATGAAGCTGTACCAAGTATGGAGAATCCACACACTGTACAACTCCTGTAGTCAACACAACTCGGCAGATCAACGACCACTATTTCATAACCATAACTCCCATGCACTGCTGATGGCGAAAAGACATCACAAGATAAACAGCAAGAAATGGAACCCAAACCAAATCTGCCTGTCATCAACTCCTCAACACAAGGATCAAAGGCTAACTGATGTACATACCCTGCAGTATAATGCTGATAAAAAGAACCAACCTCAATCAATAGCTCACCCTGAACAAGTGATACAACCCACTGTGACTGATCACCAAGTCAAGAGATGTCATAGCCAAAGGAGTAGAATCAATAACAACAACCGCTGAAGCATCACTCCCAAACTCCTACTCTAAGTCATGTATTATCAAGCTGTCAACTGCAGAACCTATCGCCATGTCATGCCCATCACAACTCTCATCTCGAGGCGTCAAACCGTCCCATAACTAATGACGAGCACTAGGAACCAAAGTACATCTCTGTATCATCATCTCATCAACATGGTCATCAAAGGTAAATTGATGAGCATACCTCACAGTGTAATGCTAATAGAATGCGCCAATCTCAGTCAGTGGCTCAGACTGCAATCTAGATGAAACTAACTGCAATCGATCATTAACCATGTTGGAACTGACAACTACCTCCGAAGATATCACCAAGGGAGTAGTATTACTAGCAGGAACCATGCCAACTGCCGGCTCACCAACATCACACATGATCTTTGATACAACATCTCTAGTCTCCGTGCCATCAGTACTAGAGGCCACCACCATGTCAGGCATACCACAACAATCTGCTACAACACCCAGCTCAACTGAACCTGACTCTAGTGGGAACGAACCCGATATGCCAATGTTAGTATCAAGGATGGATGCATCCCCATCTCCACTGTCTTTGACAATCTCGACCATGGACATCCTCGAATCACCAGACACCTTAGCTTGTGACTGTACAGAATCTGGTAAAGACTGCAATCGCTCTAACTCCATGGTCACCTTAGCCAAATGAAACTGTGACTCCTCGAAAGCCAACTGTGTACTCTCAAGAATCTCAAAAGTCACCTCGAGCTCCTGCGTAAGCTCACTCACCTCATCTTCCTTGGCCAATAATGCATCGTATGCTGTACTCCCCAACTCCATAAGATAATCTTTGTCGGCTACCAACTGAATATAATTCTGTCTCAGAATCTGGATAGCCTCCCATAAAGAGTGGAACTTTGTCAAGGAAAGATAACTGCCTCCCTGCTCATCACAAGTAGGAGAACCCCATCCATAAACTACTAACAACTGACGAGTAGCATCGAAATGCTGGCAAGTGATAGCAATGTCTCGCTCACTAACTCTCAACTGACTAGACACATGATGGCACTGGCTAGACTGTCTCCTACAAACCTCCTCTGACACACTGTCTAAGGGAGTATCTTCAAAGTTACTGGTCTCTAGAGTATTACCAACCATATCTTGCGAATCAACTCCAAAGCTCATATCAACATATGGAGTATCGAAAACTGTAGCACTGCTATCCAACTCCTCTGTACCAAAAGAAACTGCCAAGGAAACTAAGTCTTCAAAACTGCCCACTGCATCCTTCTGGATGTCATCAATGCCAATATGATCCTGGGACTCATCTGTACACACTGTTAAATGTGAAAGATCATCAACACATTCCAACAAGAATGGTCGACTGGATATATGAACAAAGCCCAACACCGGTGTATAAAAACTAATACCAACATCGGACAAGCTGCTGGCACAAGAAAAGACAACACCGTTGTTTACCGCATAAGCTAATTAAGAAACGCACACAGACAAAGAATACGAACATGAACAGCAAACAACAGAACTCTTATTATTATTTGCATATGCCCACAGTACATTAAACTTCGATGATAATATCTCATGATAAGATGAATACAATGCTTCCTAAAGGGGTTATAAATACTTTCCGAAGAACTTTCCCGAAGGAGTTCGTCGACCAGATACATTATGTCTGCTACATAACAAAAACCTTTCCGAAGGGACCCATCGGCTGATACACAATTTCCTTCCCGAAGGGACCCGTCGGCTAATACACAATTTCCTTCCCGAAGGGACCCGTCGGCTGATACACAATTTCTACTGACGACATCATCCCCCCCAAAAAGAAAAGTCGTCTCCTGACGACTATTACAAAATCTCTGAGACAAATCAACAACCAAAATACATTGACTGACTAACTGGTCTTCAACACTGTCACCTTAGCCAATCTGACATCTGACCTTGATAGCCACCTGTGCCGCTTTCTGCCTTCCAATTCCGAGTACACTGAACCAAGTGTCGCTGCACTGCCTCCAACTGGATGATCAGCTCTTCCTGAGCTCTCTATCCATCCGCCAAGACAGCCTCACGGTCAACACCTACTCTCAGTGCCTTTGATACACAGACACTCCATGCCTGTCGCAGCTCCAAGTCTTCTCAACTGGTCAGACTCCCACGACTGATATTCGCAACAACTGGGGGTCCAGGGGGCAACGCCCTCGGCGGGGTCGAGGGGCAGTGCCCCCCACAGAAATGCACGGAACACACCATTTATGTCATTATCTGCCAATTCTGCACTCTTTCTAGCAACCACAGATGCGTCCCCTTCCCTTTGGCATCCTCTGTCACTCATTCTGAACAACTTGATTCTGTCGTCGTCTTTTTTTTTTAGAAAACCTCCTGTCACCCTTTTGTGATGAAATCCGTACGGCTTCAATCTTGACACTATCTGGATTTCAATCTTTTGAAAAAGCCGTACTGCAATATCCCACCTAGTCTTGGAAATCCATACAATGGAAATTAACAAATTTTGGCTCCAAATTCTGTACGTTAACCTTCTGAGGCTATCAAATCCGTACCAAATTCCGTACGCTAACCTTCTGAGGCTATCAAAATCTGTACGGTGGTTTCAGTGCAACTTTTAAAAACCGTACAGTGCAAGAAAAAACTGTACCACAGCAAAACCGTACACCAATTTTGAAGATGAAAACTATACATTGTCTTTAAAAACTGTACTGCAAGCATGAAATCCGTACGTTGTCTTTAAAAACCGTACTGCAACATGAAATCCATACGTTGGCTTTAAAAACCGTACTGCAAACATGAAATCCGTACGTTGTCTTTAAAAACCGTACTGCAACATGAAATCCGTACGTTGGGTTTAAAAACCGTATTGCAAACATGAAATTCGTACGTTGTCTTTAAAAACCGTATTGCAAGCATGAAATCCGTACGTTGCTTATGGAAGTCGTACGGTACTCCTTCCTTTACTGTGAAATCCGTACGACACTTTTAAAAACCGTACAACACTTTAAAAACCGTACATTGCATTAAAAAATCGTACATCTAAAACCGTACATCAAATATGAAAACCGTACGATACTTTTCCCTTCAGATATGACACCGTACGGTATTGTTTTCTTCAAATATTGAAACCCGTACACCAAAAAGAAAACCGTACACTTGTTGGAAATCCGTACAGTAGAAAGCCATACATCTCATACTTTATAATATGCAAAAGCCATACTTTCTCCAAAACTGTACGGTGAACAGTTAAGAATCCGTATGGTGCTTTGTTTCCAAAATCCGTACAGCAGCTCCCAACTTAAAAACCGTACAACTCAAAAACCAAGTGAAAACCGTACGGCGAGCAGACAAAATCCGTACGGTACTTTTTTTATTCTTTTTTTTTTTTCTTTTTTTTCTTTTTTAAATAAATTTTTTGAACTATGTACAGTACTTACAGTCTTCTTCTCTTAGTTGTTCATCCATGGAGGTGCGTTACTTCTTTCATGGCAGACATTCAACTTCGACCTATTCACTGTGTCGACAACTTCCTTTCCGTCTAGCATCCATTGTTTTACTGCTCCATTATCACCCACTTCTCGAATTTGATATGGTCCGACCCACTTAACTCTAAACTTACCTGGGTTGATCTTATTCCGTCCATCATCCCTCAACGCCAACTGTCCTGGTTGAAACCTGCTACGCCTGTTCTGTGTCATCTCCATATCACCCAGTTTGTTCCCGAAGCTCTATACCATGGACTCCATCAGCTGCCCCTTCTGGCTGTGAATAACACGTCCACTCCGTACTGCTGCAACTTTTATTAAACCCTTCCTCTTTGTTGCCTGTGCAGACTGTATCGTGTGTCTTCCTTACCGCCGGTACCTTTCTGCTATATCTATGGTTCGACGTAATACTTTCTTCCTGCGCAATCGTACAGTAGAAACTTTCCTTCTTTTGGGTTCGTATTGTATGTTTTGTCCTTCAGCTTCAGTCATATCCGCGTTTTCTTCTTCGGCTTCTCTGTGTTGCTTCGAACATTCATTTTTTCCTTCGGTTTCTCCGTGTTCCTTCAGACATTCATTTCCTCTGTCGGCTTCTCTGTGTTTCTTCGGATAGTCATTTCCTCCTTCAGCTTCTCTGTGTTCCTTCGGACATTCATTTCCTTCTTCTTTCTTACCTTCGTCGATCCTTAGCATATTACAACTTGGAAAGAGCTCGTAATCCTCTATCTGCCAGTGGTAAAGACCATTTACTGAATCCAGATCGTCATCTCCTTCCAATCGTAGGGCTCCCTCCTTATCGGGTTCCATAATCTGCCTCCTCTCATCGTCTTCTTCAAAATTCGATGATAGAGCTTCTTCTCCAACCATCTGTGTGTAGATCGATGACATACTTCCGGCCTTTGCTTTCGAGTGATAACGTATTTTTCTTCCAATCGTGCTTTGCCTTGGCTTGTATCAACCACCCTCGGCCCAAAATAGCATCATATCCTCTCCGCTTCAATGGGATCACGACAAAGTCCAACAGGAACGGTTGTGTTCCAATCGTCGCTGGTTGCGCTGTGAGTACTCCCAATGGCTTGATTCCATGTTGATCGGCCGTTAGCAGCTGGAATGTAGGCGGCTATAATGTCGGCTGTCCCAACTTTTTCCAAGTGTCTTCAGGCAACACATTGACACCGGACCCTCCGTCCATAATTGTTTCCGTCAATATAGTCCCGAGAATTCCCATTTCGACGACTGCAGGATGGCGTCCGGATGAGAGGGCTAACAACATCGGATCTTCTGCACTTGCAGCACTTTCCTTCTCCTTTTTGTCCACTGTACTTGCTCCACTTTCCTGCTTCCTTCCATGTTCTCCTGGTAGTTGAGCAGCGGGAACGATGTTTGTGAGTGCCGATCGGAGCTAAGGCATAGTGAGCAACAGATCACTTATCCTGACAGGTATCTCGGCTTGCAAAATTTGCCGTATAATGTTCTGTTTTGCATAGTTCCGGATTGAGGTACTTGGCGGGTCCTTCAAGTGTGTTGTTTCTGCCTGTGTTGCTTTCTGGATCTCTGCCCTTGCTTCCTCCATTCTCTTCTTTTCTTCCGCTGGGTCAGGGTATAGCTTCGCCTGCTTCCGAGTGATTGCCAGGACTTCTTCCTCGTTTGTCCCTACGGTAATCAAGTTTACTCGGGACTTCGAGCACTTAGTATCATCATGATCGCCAGGTCCACACCAACGGCATAGCAACCTCGGTGTGTTCGTTGTTGCGCACTCTCGGGCGAAGTGACCCCACAAATTGCATGCGTGGCATTGAACAATTGGCCGACCATTCGCATCGTACTGAATTCAACTCCTTCCTCCATTGTTGTTGCCACCATTGTTGTTATTGCTGTTGTTGTTTGGACCACGCCGGTTGTTTCTGTATCCACCTGATGTGGCACCTTCCGTACTGGTGTTCCCGTTCCCTCTTGACGGGGATGCCTCCTGTGACAGGAACACTTGCTGCGGTGTCCTTGTTTTTAAATTGAAAGGGCATTCCTTTACCGAGTGTCCGAGGATCTGGCAAATTTCACAAAATTGATCTTTCGGGCAGGATCCCTTTGTATGGCCTTCTTTCTTACACTCCATGCACCATAGGTCATTACCCTTAGTCTCTTTGTTCATATTTTTGAATTCCTTCATCATCCGCATCATGTCCTTCTGGAGGGCACGGACCTTCTTGTTGCTTCCCTCGCCATCGTTGCTGCTATCTTCTCCTGAGGGGTCATCGTCATCTGAATCTGATGAGCTGGTCTTCTTCTTCTTCTTTGTCTTCTGGTCACTTTCGAGGTTCATTGCCCGATTGTACGCTTCAATGTATGTCGATGGTGGCACGATCTTTATCTTTTTCCGTAGCTTCGGGTGAAGGCCTTCAATAAACCATCGTTTCTGGAGTCCATCTGCCAGCTTATTCTCCATTTTACTGATTAAGTCCTTCAATCTCCTGGCGAAGACCCGTACTGTTTCATTCTTCTTTTGCTTAGTATTGAATATTTTTGCTACAATTTCATTATCATCACGCAAAAGTTGAAATTCTGCAATGAACTCCTCTTTAATGTTATCCCAACTATTTAATTTCTGTGGATCAGTATCAGTAAACCAATCAATCGCAACACCCCGTAGGGTAGCGGAAAATTGTCGGATCCATTCGTTTGCATCTGTTATGCCATTTGCCCTCCAAATTGTTTCACATGTTTTACAATGTCGAATGGGATCAGCTGCTTCATCACCATCAAATTTAGGCAATTTTTCCTTCAGACCTGCCATTATCACTGTATGTTGAGGGTTTTGTTGTGTACCTGCGCTGTTTTGCACTCCCGCGCTGTTTTGAGCACCTGCGCTATTCTGAACTCCCGCGCTGTTTTGAACACCCGCGCTGTATTGCACACCCGCACTGTTCTGGACACCCGCACTGTTCTCTATACCCGCGCTGTTTTCTGCTTCCGCAATGTTTTCAATACCTGCGTTGTTTTCTGCTTCCGCGCTATTTGGTGAAGAGGATTCGTCAACCGAAGCCGTTTGTTCCGGAAGTATATCTCAGACGAAGAGGTCACTCCACGCTCGTGCTCCGTCGGCACTTCGAGCCGTGCGAGTCAATCTCCTTCCGTCAGGATTCTCTTCCCATGGCGTATGCAGGTTCAGAAACTCCTCCCTCGCTTCTTCCACCAACTCAAGCCGTTGTCGAGTCTCCTTCAACAATCCTTCCGCGCTCTTGTTTTCGTCGGCAATTTTTTGAAATCTCCTTCGACGCTCTATCTGCTGAGCCAGAATTAAATTTTCCTGCGCAACACGTATGTCATCTTTTTCTTTCAGCTTATTCTTATCTTTGTTCAACTGATTCGGCATTTAATTCATATCCGCCTGCCTGCGTACCAGGTCCATCGGGCAACAGCGCCAAATGTTTACCGCATAAGCTAATTAAGAAATGCACACAGACAAAGAAGACGAACATGAACAGCAAACAACAGAACTCTTATTATCATTCGCATATGCCCACAGTACATTATACTTCGATGATAATATCTCATGATAAGATGAATACAATGCTTCCCGAAGGGGTTATAAATACTTTCCGAAGAACTTTCCCGAAGGAGTTCGTCGGCCAGATACATTATGTCTGCTACATAACAAAAACCTTTCCGAAGGGACCCATCGGCTGATACACAATTTCCTTCCCAAAGGGACCCGTCGGTTGATACACAATTTCCTTCCCGAAGGGACCCGTCGGCTGATACACAATTTCTACCGACGACAACCGTGTAATCTGCTAATCAAATCCATGATAGCACCCAAACAATCACTGCTACCAAAAAGTGTTAAAGATCTCCAATCAACTAAATCCCAAACGCCAATGAAACAATCTCGAGTCCATATCCGTAAACTAGAATCAACTGGTAACTCAAGCAAACTCCTCACCTGAGTAATATAACCAATACCAACTCCACATACTTGTCTAACATTGTCCCTATATCTTGGATGTGAATGCAAGATGAACTCACAACATTATCAACGGCCACATATGATTTACATGCCGCAGAAAGCTGAGTATCAAGAGTGCAAGATGAAACTAAACTCAACTCCATGCCATGCTTATCCCCATGTCTCTCCCAGTCCTGTAATGCCATTGGAGTATTCACCAAAGAAGCTCGAGTGTCCTCAAGCTCGCAAGAAAGCCTGTCAACTTCCTCCTCCTTCCTCCTCAAGGCATCTGAATAGTCTCCAACAAGGCTAAGAAGATGGTCACGATCTGATAGAAGATGTAAATAACTCAACTTCATCGTTCCCATTCCTTCCCTAATCACCTGTAAGTCAACACAAGAAGACTTTCCCTGAACTCCCTTATGTCTACCTTGTAACTGAATCATCCGGATGTGATCCTCTATCATACCCCGCATTCTGCCATGATGAGACAATGAAGTCACAATATTATCTTCGCTCACCTTCAGCTGGCTGGAAAAATCATGTGAAGTACTACCAGCCTCAACCTCATGTGACGAGGCATCTATCTGTGCCTAAGCATCTATCTGTGCCTGGTACTTTCTCTCAGCAAAGTCATGAATGCTCAATGTCTGCTCATCTCTACCAAGTATCTCACCATCATGCACAACAACATCCTCATAATCATCATCTGAACCCACTACGTTGTAGTCACTGCCTGTTGGAACCAAACCATCCTGAGTACCTGAGACATCACCCTTTGGAGACCTGTATAAAACTGGCTCAACTTGAGTATCATGTTGACCGTTACTATCAATCTGCGTAATATCCATTCCCACTACCTTCTGAAGTATCGTGTGCCCAACATCTTCCTCCAAGCTAGTCTGATTTTTGTCCTCCCTAGATTCGGCTATATTCTGGTCACCAACTGCTGCAAACTCCTTGTAGAGGTTTCTAGATACCTCACTTGTAGAGACCTCTTGTTCCTCTGTCTTTGTTCTGTGATGTAGTCCTCTTAAACATGGAAACCATCAATTCATTCATCCTTTTCTGACTTTCATCCAACCTTTTCAAATTTTGTTTAAGCTTCTTCGTATCCTTGTCCCACTGCTTCTGGGTACTTGAAGTAAACATGATTAACTAACTGATTCAATGTCCAATCTACCCAACAGGATGGCAGGTCAATAGCTCTAATACCATTGTAATAATCCTGCTCAATTCTGACCTTAAAAAGCTGATTGAAGGCTTGAAGAATTTTGTCAAACACTTTGCATACAAGGTGTCATATGACGGATATAACTTTTCAGATTGCTGCAATGACTCTTGTTTCAATTTGCATCAAAGAGAATGCTTACAAAGAAGACTCCAGATTGTTTAAACAATGACCTAACATGAATGTGCAACTAATTTTGACAATATTCAATACAAATATGTGACTTAACTACTTGCAATATGCAGCTACAGAAACTAGTAATTATGACAAATACTTTGGATGCAACCTAAGATGGCATCAATGCACTTACAACCAAGTGTCATTAATATAAACACTTAGTATGCAAAATTATAACATTATTTATGCCAAAAAGAGAACTTACAGCCAATTGATATTTTGTCAAACAATTGGAATGCAAACTAATAAGCTGATCATCAACTCTAGGGTTGCAATATAGATAGTCTAAAAATTACAACACTCTTTCAATTGCAAAATCCTAGCCTTCCTTTGATACTAATAATGCCAAATGGCAAACAAAGACAAGTACAATGTAAAATAATGAAGTGCTGAAGCTATATTTTGTACTCAGTTGAAAACCTACATTTCTCAGAAAATATGCCAAATGAGAAGTGAAGAACCTGATTGTGGATGGCTGTAATATTTTCCTTCAATGCTGCCCCTTCTGCTTGCTTTTTTTTTCCGATCTGCTTTTTCCACTTGCTTTTTCCGGATTTGCTTTTTCGAATTGCTTTTTTTCGGAGCTGCTTTTTCGGATTGCCTTTTTTTTCGGTTTTGCTTTTTTGGCTTGCTTTTTTCGGACTGTTTTTTTTTCGGTTTTGCTTTTTTGGCCTGCTTTTTTCGGACTGCTTTTTCAGCCCGCAGACCTGCTAGAAATGACCTCCAATAATTTCGGCCTTGCTAAAATTGCCTCCTGAAATGCTGAAATGCTGAAAATGGCCTTAGGCCCAATGATGCCCTAGCTGAAGTGACTGAAGTATCACCTCCAATTGTGCAACCCTTCAGAAGATATTTCACTTCCTCAGTTATGCTAATCCAAGGGAGTTTTCGTTCCCAAAGATCAATTGACTATCTGAAACCACTTGGCTCCACAATAGACTATGTGACTGAATCACAATTTGATGTCAAGAGAGAAATAAACAACTGGATGATTAGAATGAAGCTCGGGGTGCCTATTTATTCTTTTTCTCCACTTTCTCCAGAAACTTCTAGAACATTATTTTATTTTATCTATTAAGTGACTTTATAAAAAATATTTTATAATTCAAGTCACTTTATTAAATTAATTAAATATAAAGTTACCTTTTAATATTTATTTATTTGATAACTTTATAATTAATTAACTTAATACTATTTATTTATTTAATTAAAATAATTAATTAGTCATCCTCATAAAATATTCATTATTTTGGACAACCTAATTAATTAAATTAATTAAATCAAATTGCCTCCAAAATGGGGACATGACACAAATGTCATGAGACGAAGCCCCAAGCGAGGAAGTACTTTGCACACTTTGTCACTTGGAAATTATCCCAAGTAACCCCAAATGGTGTGAGAGACATTTCCTTACAGATATTTTCTATAAGTAAGCTACCTCATTCTGATTTGCAAAATGAATTGCTCTAATGGCTATTGGACATGAAAGGATTGAAACCCAAGCTCTTGTTTAACATTGCAATAATGTTGTAATGCCTCATCAACGGTTAGGACTTCACAAGTCATCCTAAGCCTATCCAATTGCTTGAGGCATGAGAGGGTCATTGTACTTCCCTTTCATTCTTGGATGTTGAAAAGATAAAATGAGCTATGCTTGTGCTTCTAGAGACATCAAAAGTGAGAATGCTGACATGAGTAACGAGAATAATGTGAAAAACACGATTGCCAACCAATTCCAAGGTTTCTACATTCAGTCAATCTACACAGAGTGAAAAGGTCCGTAGGAATCTCCATCATGAGGTTAAAATGAACCTCCCAATTGTAACATTCATATCTCTCCTTGAATCCTATATTTACATTCAAAACTAGAAAAAAATTCTAAGTGTTCCAAGCTTTGTTGATTAGGACTTTGACTTATGGAATTTATTAAGCTTTTGAAAGGGGTAAGCTTCATTGTCGAATCCCAGACATTGATGGTCCCTTTTATAGCATTGGGTGTCAGGATTTCGCCCAACACTTGAGCTTTCCTCTAGGTATGAGGGAAGGCTTATTGCCAATCCCCAACTCACAAAATATTACTTGAAGACTTTCTTCTACTATCAATATTAGGCTTCAAGCATTGAACTTACATCATTTCAGCTTTGATCAATCATCATCAAACTAGCGAAATGAGTAAGTCATAAACTTGATACCCAATCCTATAAATCCTCTTTCGAAATTCAAAGTTCTCAAGTTCGTCAAGGTTTGGATTCTCACCAGATAATGGATAAGATGAAACCTCAATCAAATTCTTCAGTCTTTGAACCTCAAGCTTTTTTTTTTTAAGAATACAAGTAAGGCAAAACACCGATCACAAAACCCCAACAAGTAGACAACAATTACCAAAACTCATCTATTTACCTCATCTTGAAAAGGTCAAAACTTGTGGCATGATGATTAAAAATTGAACCTTTTTATGTAGCCAAAAAGAGCTCAAAGAGATCTAGAACCAATATATTTGAATCTTGCTTGCGAGAATGATTCCGAGGGACTAATGAAAGTTTAGACCTTAGATTCCATCCTAGAGACCTTCGAAAATGCTATTTTTTGAGACATAGAGAACACCTAAAAATTAGATGTTTGATAATCTCTGTCTCCCTATTAAGTTGCCTATCTATAGAAAGGTCCCAGATGTTCAAAGATGATCTTGTTCTCTCCCTTCATGTTCCTATGAGGTTGAGCTTGTCTTTCATTGGGTAGTCTTCCGCTAGTACCACCATTCTTAGGCATTGGTGAGGACTTTCTCTTGTCTTACCTTCATATAATTGCAATCTAAAAGACATTGTTGTGCACATTGCAATGCAAGTGTGTCATGTTGTTGTAAGAGTGGTGGTATTGTGGGTTGCCATTATTATTATTTATAAATAACATATAAAAAACTATTCCATTAAATTTTGCCTTGGCCTTTCGCATAGGGAATTCCACACATGGAAATGATAAAATAAGTAACCTTTTTTCTAGAAAAATACTAGCAAATATAGCACTTTGTTGGTTCCTTTTTCACTTTAGGAATCAAGGAAGAACAACAACTCTTGAATGTAGCAAGAAAGGAAAGATTGGATCTAGAAAAAAATTGTGATTGATGGCTTGAACAAGTGAGAGGACCACCACCAAGTGGTGAAACAAAATTACCATATCACTAGTGGCATGGTGTTCTCATCTTTGTCTATTGAAATTGTGTGTGAATCCACGCATTTGAGATGAACAAATGAATCTGGGTAGGAAAACCCCTTACAGTGGTTTTGCAAATTTGGTCATTAATGGTAACTTGGGTCAAGTAGGGGAGGTACATAGTGATGAATAGTGTGAAATGCAAGAGTTTTGGGTTTTTGAGTGTGTCAAAAATTAGGGGTACTCTATAATTCATGCCAAAAACAAGCAAATCAAAATATCTTTGCATCACCAACTCTGGAAACATATACAAAGGAATTCTTGAGAGACAAGAATTTGGGATACCACATAATCCATACCACTTGGTAAGGATTAGGGATTAGGGATACTCCATACCTTACGCCCAAAGAAACCGAATAGAGATATCTCTACATGACCAACTCTGAAAAGTGTATGAGGTAAGTATCAACAATCAGTGATCAAGGATACGGTTATATTCACATCTGAGGCATTCAAACAAGGATATAAGCAAAATAATGAACCAATAAGATGATACAATGTGAAATGTTGAGGATCACGAGTTGGGAATACTTTATAACCCATGCCCTAAAGTATCATGCTAGATATTCCTACATCTCCAACTTTGGAAAAGTATATCAAGGGATGTCAAAAGTTGTAAATCAAAGATACGGCATAATTCTTGCCACAACGCATACAGATTAAAGGATGACCAAAGCCACAGATCTGAAAAATAACTATTATGAAACATCAAAGCACAGAGGTTGGAAGAAAAGCGTGATAGGATGGAAAAGTCTGGAAGTTTGAAACTCTACCCAATCCTCCGAAATTGAATTGCAGACCATCATACCTGAAACTTTTTGGATTTTGGCAATTTCTAGCATGTGATAGGCACACAAGGGATGCAGGAGATCAGCACTTAGATGCTTTCTATTTATAATTAGTACAGACGATATAGTATACTAATAGTACTGGATTTTTAATCTGTGTAAAGCATTACAGGTATTCTAGATCTAAATCTGGCAGGAAATTTATTCTTGGGGTGACTAGATTCTGAAGTTAACATGCTAATATCATTTCATACATCTTCTTTTATCAAGTCAATCATTTGGCCAATTATAAGAAATGATGCACCATTCCATCCAATCCACCTGAACTTACTACATGTTCTTTACAATTTTCCATGGTCATCATAAAACATCTACAATACAGCGAAACCAATAAATGACTTAAAGACAGGTATGAGATTTTGACATGATAATCATTACAAGCCAATGTCATTCTAAATCTGTATTCCAAAATATTTTAACTTTCAAACAAAGACACTGTGAGAATGAGCAGGCAACATCATTCAGATTCTTTATATTGCAAAGAATGAAGGGAAAAACCTAACCTCACCACGACAATATCACTTTTATTGATAATAAAATACTCAAGTGCAATGCTTTCTATTGAATACAATATATATAAAGAATTGAGACACTTCATCTTCTGAAAACAACCTTTTCATATTTCCAAATGCATGCCTCTTCGCATGATGCTTGACACATTTTCTCATATGATATCATCTCAAATAAATATCTTAAATATCTTCTCCAATTGTAAACACAATATATAGGTATTATCTCATTTTCAACATATAGCAAAATCAGAAATAAAGATCTCTATCACAGCTATAATCTTCAATACTATTATGAAGCTCGCCCCTGTCAAAATCCGAAAAACCAAACCTGGGGATAGGAGTACTTTTACTGATGTTGAGAAGGTGGATTTGAAAAAAGGGTTTGAATCCTAGGAAGAGGGCTATAAAATGGAAAGCTTGAGGGATAAAAATTATGAAATTAGTTCTAGGGAGAGGAGGACTGCGGGATTAAGGAACAAGAAAGACACCAAAGGGAAGAATTTGGAAGAAGAGGTGGTTCCAGAAATGGATAAGGAGTTGAACCTAAGGGGAGTGAAGATAATGACAGCTCTAGTGACGGGGATTATGATAAGGATACAAAAGAGCAGGAGGATAGGGAGGAGGAAAAATCCCTTGAAATTACTGTAAGTTTGGAGGATGTTGAGGAAATAGTTAGTGTTGCTTGCTCCTGCCCTGTCATTAATGAGGAACATGTTACAAAAAAAACAAAGACCCAGGTCGATAGATAGGAGGGGTAAAGAGCATGAGCTATTGAGCCATGTCCATGACCTCCAAAACAAGGTGGCTTCTCTAGAAAATCTTATCCCTAATATTGCTTCTAACAGTGAGGTCAATTCTGTTGTATCTTCTTTGTGCAGGTTGATTGATAATCTGATAATGAAGATGGTGTTTGGAGTCGCTACCGGGAAGAGTCTGTTAGCATGAATGCTGATGATATTCCTTTGTGGAGTATCATAAGCATGGGAGAGTATTGACATGTTGCATTCATGACTATGTTTGTCATTGATGTCAACATAGCAGTAACTTTGTAAAGACTGACAGAGTAGTAGACAAAGATCTTAGTTGTACGAATAATGTTTTGATTGTCTGGTGATGCTCATTCATGGACATGTTCCGTACAATGTCCTGGTGTGAAGGTTCAATGCACAACATGTACAGAAGTTGTACCTAATTTACAAAGAGCAGTATAGAGACAAAGTAGTTGAGAAGCGGTTTCTGATGCTTGCATTATATCCTTTGGCAGTGATATAATCTGTTGATGCGCAGTTAGCCAATGACTAATGACAGTCTGGTGATGATGTCAACCGATGCGCAAGCCCTAGTGTCACACGTGTGAGAAGTTGTATAGACTGTGAGCTAACAGTGCTATTGTAATTGTAAATTAATTAATTATCATATGATAATTAATTGGGAAAGCCTCAAGGCCGAGTCAAAGAATTATTTTGAAGATATGGTATAAAGGAAAGATGTTTTCCTTGTTTGTAAAAGGTGCATGGAAGTTGTGATCATGGTATTGAGTGCGAAGTGCAAAAAGGAGCAGTGTTTGGTGAATGCGAGTAAGTAATCCAAGGGATTACTGGAAGCGAGATTTGTGATCTAGTTACAAGATCAAAAGGAGTAGAAGTTCGGTTGATAGGACAGAAAGAGGAAGGAGCAATACTATTCATTTCTATCATTATGCAAGGAATAATATAGAGATCATTTGGACAGTGAGTTCATTGATCTTGCCCTTGAAGTTGTTTGGGCAATGGGTCCAACTGTCTTCCACAACTCCTAACAGGGATTCAAAGTCTCCTAACAAGGACTGATATGTACTGAATGTTATTGACTCCTAACATGGTCCATCCTCTACCAAGGAATATTTATATTAGTACATCATCTTGTGGGTTTTCCCTCTGATCAAGGGTATCCTTAGTTAACATATCTGGTGTTATTGTGCGTGAGTATCTTGTTGTGGTTTCTAATTATATTGCTCATATGGTTAAAGTTTAATAAGGTTGATAATTGTGATATTAGTTGGATAACTAATTCAAACCCCCCCCTCCCCCGGCCCCCTCCTCCGTTATCTTAGTGGACTATATATTCTAACAGAGTCATATAAGGAAGAGTGCAAAGAAAAGGAAACAGGAAGATAAAGGGCAGAAACCTAGAGAAGCTGAAGTTGATAATTGGAAGAAGAATCTTAAGTACCTCTTAAAGAATTGGGAGGCTATCTCCACATCTAAATATATCCTTTTTTGTCTTTGGTTACAACAATTGTGTTGTTTAGTAGGTTTCATATTAAAGTGAAACTTTTCGTTGTTATGCTTTCTTATGATGCTTATTACTGGAACTCTACTCTTTTTGCTGCCAGGCAGAAGAGGTTTATCAGAAATATGGTTATGTTGCTAGTTAGTAGTCAGAACCTTTGTATAGCTATGGTCAGTTTAGTTTTGGTGAACGAAACTTATCATAAGGTTTTTGGTAATTTTGTTAATTGATGGTGGTGGTGGCTTGAAGCTGGTTTCTTTGGTGTTGCTATTATGTGACCTGATGCAATCTGGTTTCAAAGCCGTTTCCCTGCCATCTATATAAAAAATAGAAACTCATACAACAACTTGTAAAAACAAATAGTATATTTAAAAATACTTTCTTGGATGCTCTAGAGATTTGTACACTATACTGGGCATAAAGTACAGGTATGACACAAGCTTCTGCTACTAATAAACAATGCAAAAATTATTCTACTGCATCCTTCATTGTATCCATCCCAGGTGCCAATTCAAATTATATTAAGTGCTAATTGCACCCATATCTTCTCAACTAGATTAAATTTGCAATATGAAAAGTCAAAAGAGAACTTTATTTTTCAATTTAAATGAGTAGCTTTACAATAGCATAATCTTAACATTCTATGAGCACGTACAACACTACAACATTTGATAGCTACACAAGTATACTAAGCCTCTATTAAACATCGTGAACCCAAAGATACTTCCTAGCACATTCAGATCAAACATGCAGTGGTATAAACCTCACAAGTAAGAAAACTAACAAATCAACTCAGTCTTTTCACTACTTTCATTAGTGACTGGCATGTGGAT
This sequence comes from Cupressus sempervirens, assembly GCA_028749045.1. Taxonomy (NCBI): domain Eukaryota; kingdom Viridiplantae; phylum Streptophyta; class Pinopsida; order Cupressales; family Cupressaceae; genus Cupressus; species Cupressus sempervirens. The sequence goes on from CM053789.1 coordinate 716,785,652, forward strand.
CCAGCTATACTTCACCCAAGAAGCAAACTAGGATAGGGCACAACAATTCCTGACAAGCCTCCTACCTTCAATGATTATGTTTATTCTAACAGAAGGCTTACTGGGCTTATTTTCACATATTAGCTAATTAATTTGACATATTAAAAAAATTTCTAATCAATAACCTTTCTGTTACAATCTTCCTACCATATTGACGCATCCAACCTAACACATCAACACCGAAACAACTAAAACATGCTCGACCTGGGTCATTGTAAGTACTAGTGTCCTATCTTACTACTTGACTATAGCATCACCAACTATATTCAATTTATCTTCTTTTTTCCCCCTTTGTAATGTTCAGCCAGTTTGTTGGCCATTTTCAATATACTGCAAGGAAAACTTTGATTTCATTCTCGTGCATCCTAGTTTGAGACAAATCCTTAAAAAATAGAGTTGGGCCACTCTTGTGATGTAGGAGCATCCTTGAGTCATTGGCAATCTTGCATCACCCAAATACATTTCCTTTCAATTTATCTGTTTACTAATCTTTTGAGCAATTTTCTTGTTGTTTTAGCTTGTGATCAACCCACCCGGCTCGTTTTCTTATGTGATCCTTACGGTGTGGTCTAGGCATCCTAGAGATCCTATGTCTAGTTCTGATGTTTCCAGATGAAGTTATCTTAAGATTGGTCTAGTCCTATTTTTCTTGTTCTAATGGTCAAGGTGGAAAGTTACGGCTTGCGATGGAGAATCATGACATGCAATGCATGTTGTGTTAGCATGAATGTTGATGATTTCCTTTAGGGGAGTATCCTAAGCATTGCCAAAGCATGTGGGAGATTGTTAGCATGATTGACATGTTGCAATCATGACTGTGTTTCTCATTGACGACAACATAGTATGGTTTCTGTGAACACTAACAGAGTAGCAGACGAAGATCAAGGTCGTATGGACAGAGAATTGATGATCAAGTGAAGCGTGGTTAAGGACAAGTTCTATATTGTGTTCTGATGACAAGGTTAAGTGTGCATGTAGTAAATCGAAGATATAAAGAAGATATACTTGATTTACAGAGAACAATACAGAGACAGAGTATCTGATAAGCAATTTTTGATGATTGGATTGTATCTCCTAGCAGAGATAGAATCAAGATATGTGAACTTATATAGTGAAAAAGGAGATTCTAATGATAATGTCAATGAGTGCGCAAGTCCTCAAATCACACGTGTGAGAAGTCGCAAAGATCGTGAGCCAACAGTGTTGTATAAATGCGAAATAATTAATTATCTTAATGTGGTCCTATTATAATTAATTGGGAAAGCCTCAAGGCCAACTCAAGGAATTGTTTTGAGGACATGGTATAGAGGAAGGCTATTTTTCTTTTGGTAATGCATGAATTGGAAGAGTAAGTAGTGCAAAGTGTGCGAACAAGAGCAGAGTGTTTGGCAAATACAAGTAAGCGATCCAAGGGATTATTGGATACGAAGTTGGTGATCTGGTATTGAGATCAAGAGCAAAAGTCTAGTTGACAGGACAGAGAAAGAGGAAGTACAAGTACAGTTCATTTCTATTATTCTGTAAGGAATAATACAAAGATCATTTGGACAATGGGTTCATTGGTCTTGCCCCTAAAGTTGTTTGGACTAGTGTTTTGGGACTCTGTGAGTCCGAGGCAAAGGCAACCTTTTCGAGGCAAATGGCCTCTGGACTTTGACTCGGCCGAGTCCTGGCAGAGTCCACATGGACCGAGCCTAGGACTCCATAATTTTTATTTTTATTTTTTAATATTTTGTTTAAAAGATAGAGATTTCTGGAAGGTGTTTTTTTTTAGTGTTTATTAATTCTGAAAATGATGTGTTATGTCAAGAATTTATTAAGGATTGAAATTTGAATCTTAAATCTTAAATCTTCAAATTTATGTCTGAAAATCTTGAATATTTTAGGGAATTTAATATTTAAATCTTCAAATGTCGTTAACCAGGTTATAGAAAATTACACAGCTAAGTAGCCCTGCATCTCAAAATGAAGGATAGTTACCCAAATTGAAGGCTCGCTGCCAATATTGGTTACTATTTGGGTTTCATTATGAAGAAGTCGCTTTCAGCATTGTAGAGTTCAGTAATGTTGTACATATATTTTCAGATTTACATATATTTGTGTTAGAATTTTATAATGATGTATATGAGTTTTCCTTTTCTTTTTTTAAGACTTACATGTTCATGAATGTTAGAACTCTCTAGTGTTGTACATAAAGTTATAAACTTTCAGACTTACTTGTATATGTGTTGCTGGCTATGTTCTTGATCATTTTCTTGGAAAAAATTTGTAAGCCAACTATAATTGTTATTAAAAGACTTTTACCATTAAAGGTTGTGTTTCACCAAACAAATTGATAGACATACCTGAAAGCCCTATTTTTGTCTACAATGTGTGCACACATAAGCTGTAACAAACATATTTTTCAATATCTAAGTCTTCCATGACTTATCTTAGGCGTATTCGTAGGAGGGCATAGACTATTATGAACCTTAGTCTTCTCCACTCTAGCTGATATTTTGATATATGTTTTCAACTTTTAATTCCATGGATTTCATATATCGTAGACATTTGATAGTGACACTATGTTTAACTTCATATTATGTTATTTAGTTTATTTCCTTCAGAAATTCGCTGTTATACTTATGTGATCTACGCAAAATTGTGTATGAGTGTTAAGTAGCTTCTATTTATCTCAATTATTGTGTATTTGATGTTTATTGACTAAATGATGCATGAAAAAATCTTTAAATCCTTAAAAATCTTTGAATTTCATTGGTTTTTCGATTTTCTGAGTCCTGGCCAAGTCCGAGTCCGAGTCAGATTTTGACTTTCCGAGTCAAAGGCAAGTCCAAGTCCTATAACTATGGTTTGGAAAATGGGTCCATCTACCTTCTACAACTCCTAATAGGGTTGGCACAACTCCTAACAGGGTTGGAATCTCCTAATAGGGACTAATATGTACTGAATATTTTTATTGACTCCTAACAGGGTCCATCCTCTAACAAGAAATATTTATATTAGTACATCATCTTGTGGGTACCATCCCCACTGGGGTCTTCCCTCTGATCAAGGGTTTCCCTAGTTAACATATCTGGTGTTATTGTGTATGAGTATCTTGTTATGGTTTCTAATTGTATTGCTCATATGGTTAAGGATTAATAAGGTTGATAATTGTTGTAATAGTTAGATAACTGATTCAACCCCCACCCCCCCCTCTCAGTTATATTGGTGGACTTTACATTCTAACATGTAGCAACATTGTTTTATGTTGTAATACATTTCATCGACCCTCTTGTATGTTCACACGACATGATGTATTCATTTGAGGATTATTCTTATCATTGGGGTCCTCACCTATTTGTTTGTAATAGGTTTCCTTTGTCTTGGAATTTAATGATCATATAAGTTGACCTGTGGTTGACGATCTTGTATATAAGTAGGTTAGAGCTTCTAGTGTTAGACAGTGCAAGGTAGTGGAAGAAGTGGCACTCATGCTACATGATTAGGAGGTAGATTAGTCTGGGAAGCAACTAGGATAAATTTGGTATTGATGTTTCGTAATTTTAAGGGATGATCAACTGCGAACTCGTAAATGAGAGTGAATGTATCTAACTAGTTAGAAATTGTTTATTGACGATGTAAGATCTGCATTTGCAAGCCAACTTGATGATAATCCAGTGATATTCTTCCATTTTGTGTTCATTGCTTGTTAAGTTCGTTTGTGCATTTCCATTGTTGCTTACTCTAGCTGCGAGGTTGGACATCTCCTTTGGGGATCCTCTATCCTTGGCTACATCAAGTGGTAACATAGTTGGTTTTGTTGGATTTGTTGGTTGTTGGTGACTGCAAGCACTTAGAATCCCATGCTTGACTTGCATCTCTTGTTGTTGTGGACTAGCACATGTTGAGGTTCTGATCTACATTAACGGGAGGTTAGTGCAAGGTGGCAAGAGAAGGATTTGCAATTGGAAGATTGAGATCACACATGTAAACTTGCTTGTGGGGTAGTAGAAAATCAAATCCGACCTGCAATTGCGGTGGTTCCACAAGAAGGATTGGTTGGTGAATTTGATAAGTTTTTTAGATACTGAACATACCTAGTTGATTGAGGCAAATTATTGGTGTTGGTAGATTGTCAGATCAATTAAGAGAAATCAACACTCGTTATTAGATCATCGAACCTAAGGAATTGAAGATTGATATCTTGGTAAACATGTCACCTAGAAGAATGAATCCTAGAAGACTTGAGCAGATGATGGAGGATTTCAAAAATGAGGTAAGCACTGATATCTGAAATGCTTTAGTTAGGGCTAGGAAAAACCCTGAGACTAAAGATTAATTCAAGTAGCCAAAGATATTGAGAGAACTGAAGTTAAGATTCCTGTTGAGGAGAAAAGATTTTTAAGAGCTATGTCACAATTGGGTAAGAGTCAAAAAATTGACATTGCATGCTTTTCTAGTTCTTTAGATCTAGAAGAACTGATGGATTGGATTAATGAACAAGAGGATTACTTTGAGCTTAAAGATGTTAAGGATCCACAGAGAGTTAGGTTAGCACAAACAAAGTTGAAAGGTCATGTTGCCTAATAGTGGAAAGAATTGCAAAAAGATAGAGAAGATAATGGTGAAACTAAGATAACCTGATGGAGAGTTATGGTTCCTAAACTTAAAGCTAAGTTCATACCGAAGGATTATGAACTTGAATTGTTTAAGAGGTTACAAAATCTGAAGCAAAAAGATTTGATTGTAAAAGAGTACACTGAGGAGTTCTAGAAGATGACAATTAGGTCCAGGCACCGAGAGTCATTCAAGGAGAAGGTGGCTAGGTATGTCAATGGCTTGAGACTTAACAATCAAGACGACTTAAGTGTTGAGAATTAGCACAATTGAAGATGCTTATGAATATGCCCTAAAGGCAAAATATAAGTTAAAGAGAAAGCAAGCTACCCCTATAAATTAGGGATAAACTAGTTGTTGATAAAGGCGAAGATAAATTGGTAATTGAAGATGAACTTGATCAGAGGATTCTAAGGAGGAGTAAAAGCAATGGAGAATTCAAAGGCACTTATTTTAGATATGGGAATATTGGTTGTAGGGCTTTCCAATGTCCGGTTGGTTCTAGCAAAGGAAAACAAAACCTAGTGGCACATGAGGAACAAAAAAAGAAGGATGAACTTGTTGAAAGAGAAGTTGCACCTGAGATGGGAGAATCTCTGATATTCAAAAGAGTTATGCTAAGAAAGAAGGAATTGGAGCCTATGTAGAGAAGGCAGTTGTTCCAAACTGTTTGCAAGTCTAGTAGCAAATGTTGTCAAATGATAATGGATGATGTAAATACAAATAACCTTCTATCTGAGGAAATGGTACAGAAGTCGGGACCGAGAAGAATCAAGCATCCTTGTCCTTATGAGATAAACTGGTTTTAGGATGAATACATGGTGGAAGTTTAAGAACACTGTTGGGTTAATTTCAACATTGGACATTACATGAGATACTTCGTGATGTGGTTAATATGAGCACTTTCCAAGTTTTGTTAGGTAGACCTTCGCAATATGATGTTGATGCTATTCATGATTGTCGAAGGAATGTTGTTTCTATCATCAAAGATGGCAAAATATTTACTCCCTTTGAAGGATGAAGGAATGAAAGCTAAGAATTTGAGTACGGAAACTTACACCTAGGTGATTGGGTTGTTTTGGTTAGAAGGCGATTGATCTACAATAGGTGGCTGATAGGATTTCTAAGGTTGAGAAGTTGCTGAAGGATTTAATGGATAGACATGGATTGGTGAACTTGAACACTGATGACAACTGGAAGTTATAACACGTTACTCACTGAGTTGCCGATTCGGGTTCGGGGACGGGTTCGGTTCGTGGGTTCGGGCAATTTTTTTTTTTCCCATTTGGGTTCATGGGTGGGTTCGTTAGTGTGTGTGTGTGTATATATATATATATATATATATATATATATATATATATGTATGTATGCAAAAAAATTATAAACTCATATAGTTGTAAAAGTAAAACTAAGTCATTCCATAGTATGAATATATCAATGTTACTTGATTATTGATCAATGCCAAATGCCAAAGATAAACATTAAATACTCACTCATTAATCTATGCTAATGTTGTAAATAAAATCATACATTGAATTACTAAAATGCAAAATGGAATTTCAAAACATAGACTACTTCATCAGATTGATAGATAATAAATTATGACTTAATAAAGTTTGAAACTGTGAAACATAGTGATAAATCATAAATGACTCAATGAGTCAATGACAAATGTTTAAACATAGTTTATCAAAGATGCAAATGCCCTTCAAGGGTCAAATGGGTCATCAAAATATGAGGGATCAATGGCTTTATCCTCATCTATATCATCGACATTTTCCACATCATTAGAACCCAAACCGGTTCCACTAGCCCCAGAGGCAGCCACATCCTCCTCCTCATCCTCCTCAATATCTAGCAAGGCAATTCTAGATATATCTTGGACAGTCATATCCAAGTTAGAAGTCTCAGATAGTACATCCCACAACTTCTCCGGTCCCTTCTTATATCCTGGATCCTTGCGTGATAAGAGGCGCCAGTTGTTGTGAATAAATATCAAGTCCTCTGCTTTCTTCGAACCCAACCAGTTACGCTTCACTGAGTGGATAAAGGAGTATGTACTCCAATTCCGCTCAACAGCAGAAGAGCTTGCAACCTAGAGAGACAACCAACAAATTTTTAAAAATTAGCTAAGTAATTTTACAATACAATAGGAATTTAAGAGTGCTAATTCGACAAGTTAAGTGGCCATAAGAAAAGGAAAAAAAACTTAAATACATACTTGTGACAAGATCTTAATGGAAAGAGGTTGGAGGTACATGTAACTTTCCCCATGTAAGTACCACCATCCAATGGCATCCAATTTACTTTGGTCATTGATTGCATCAGGCTCTGCATTTTTGCTTGAGACAAAATCAACAAACTCTCTCCTAACATTTGATGCTACATCAGGATCACTAAAGAGCTTGTTAGTGCCCTCTTATACCCAATAGCAACTTCAAGATCTCTATATGGTGCCACTCTACCAGGAATAGCAAGTATCTCACTGCTATAATATCTAGGAGAAAGTGCATATGCCAAGAGCTGTAAAGGTGTAGTCATCTTGTTCCAACGATGTAGAACAATTTTCTCCACCTTAGTGTACAAGGTATCAAGATCCTGCTCTCTCCTCTGAATGACCTGGGATGTCAAATGATGTACATGTAAGTTATCTTGATGTAGTGTTAATAACTTAATTAAAATCAAAAATCAAAATCTCTCAATAAACAAGGATGAAGTATTGTATAAAAATTTAAACTTACTGATTTCATTCTTTCTAGCATAGAGTCCATGGCATCATATATGTTCCCCAAACAAGGCTCATCCGTGTCAGCATACCGAAGCATAGACATGATGGGCTCGGTGAGTTCTAATGCATATTCCACCCTATTCCAAAAATTATCACTCAAGATCAAATCCTTTATAGTTTTGGCCTTTTCTGTATCAGCTTGCTTCCATCCACCCCATTTGTTGCTAATAACCATTTGACCCAATGCCTCTTTCACCCTCACAAGTCGTCTAAGGACGATTGTGTGTGAAGCAAACCTTGTTTCAACAACCTATTACAATATTAATTCAAATTGTAAGTTAATATGATAAGTTGATAACACAAAAATTTAAGAATATGTATTAAATTTTGTAAAGTATGACACAAAAATTAATATGATAAATGAAGCTAAATAAAGTTTAAAATTTACCTTCAATAATTCCAAGCGGGAGAAAGTTCTGAAAATTGCTTGTGACATATGGTGGTTTGCCACAAACATTTGGATCTGCTCACCCTCCTCATACACATTTTTCATCCATTCAATTTGGCTGCCCATTGTTTTCATCACCAAGTTCAAGGTGTGGACAGTGCATGGTGTCCAAAAGATATGCTCATATCGTGCTTCTACCAAAGCACCTGCAGCTTTACAAACTTTAGCATTGTCCATTATTACTTGGACAACATTGTCAACTCCCACGGACTCTATGGATTCAATGAGAAGTTGAGCAATAAAATTTGCATCCTTTACTTGCCCTTCACAATCAACCGCCTTCAAAAACATTGCCCCCTTGGGGCAAACAGCAATCACATTTATTAATGGACGGTTTTTGCAATCTTTCCATCCATCAGAGACAATGCTCACCCCCGTTTGGATCCAAGAATCTTTTATTGGTTTGAAGAGGTTTTCTATATTCTTTCTCTCCTTATGCAATATGGTGGTTCTCAACTTTTCATATCCAGGGGATTGGTAACCATGAGGTGCATCATTTATTGCTTTCACCATCTCTCTCCAATAAGGGGATCTCACTAGATTGAATGAAACACCATTTGTAATGAGGCAACACCCAACCTTTATGTCAGCAATTTCTCTCTTGTCATTTTCAAATGCCGTATCTAATGGGCCTCTCTTACGGGATGCGGGTGTTTCTATTTCATCTTCACCCATAGATGGGGTAGGTAGGAAGGGATGTGGTTTACTAATTGTTTGAGAGGGTGGTGTTGGTGGTATTTGCTTTGACTTATCTTTTTTTGCCTTTGACACTAACCTATCAGCCTCTTCTTGTTCTTTAACATGCCTGCTATTTGAGGAGCCGGCAACCTTTTTTTACCTCCCTCTGGGGGCCCCTCACACATGGAAATCCCTTGACCTGGTGGACCTGTCAAATGATGTTTAACCCGAAAATAGGAACTTCTATATTGGTTTTGGCAAAAATTGCATTTCCATATATACCCTCCCCCACCAGCATATTGCTCAATTCTTGTTGTATACTTCCACAAAGGAGAGCCTTTATCAATTTTAAATCTTTGGGATCCCACCCCACCCACTGAACCCTGACTACTCATTCTTGAATTCTTGCAATCTATAAAAACAAATTTAAAAAAATATTTCAAAACTTATACAAAACTTGATAAAAATTTAGAACAATAAATATAACAAATTTAAAAAACTAAAAACAAACTACGAAAGAAGCAAAAGGAAGGATCAAATGCATACCTGGAACACTCAGCACTGATTATTTGAAGGATTTGAGACTCCACAAACAATCTCTACAACCTTCTCTTCAAACTTGCAAAATGGCCACACCAAAATGAGAGAGCAAAATGACAAAGTAAATGAGAGATTAGATGAATGAAATGCATCTAATAGGCCTTACTTTAGGGTTTGGCAAAAAAAATAATGAAAAAAACATAATTTTAATGCTTTTTTGGGCCACTTTTTGGCCCCACCTGCCACGGGTCCGCGACGGGTCTGGGCAAGGTCTGCATTTTGGCCTGTGGATCCAAGCATGGACCCGGGAGGACCCGCAGGCCAAAATGCAGACCCTGCCCGGACCCGGGCTTGAATCCGGACCCGAATGAATCTGGACTCGGACCCGAGCTCTAGGGTGCGAATCTGGTAACATAGGGTTACTGGAGAAGGTATTGTGGTATCAGATGAGTAGAAAAATCTAGAGTGTGGATTGAAGGCTAAGAAGCAGTTGAATAATTTCACAGGTGGAGTCAAACAACAAATGATAAAGCAGATACTAACTGGCAGTTGCAGTGTTGACAGAGGCTGAGATAAATGGATTGGTAAGTTTGATAAGAGCAGAGGTTATAGCAGTAGTAACAGTGGTGGAATACCTGATGGAGGAGACTATTCTACTAGGGATTTGATGAACACTCGCATAAATAGTAGTAGGAGTAGTCATGGGAAGAATTAGAACAGTTTTGGTTCTTCAGATGGAGAAGATAAGTGGGTGAAGAATGTTCATGGCATCTAGATTCTGAAATAGTCAGATGTTTATAAATTTCTTTTATGGAACGTCTTCTAATTACTTGGGGTGTCCGATGCAGGAGCATCCTTGGGTTGTTGGCAATCTTGCATCACCCAAAAACATTTCCTTTCAATTTTTCTGTTTATTATTCATTTGAGCAATTTTCATGTTGTTTTAGCTTGCAATTGATCCAATGGGCTCGTTTTCTTATGCAATCGTTATGGCATGGTCTAGGCATCTTGGAGATCCCATGTCTAGCTTTGCATAGTGTTTTGATGCTTCCATATGAAGTTATCTTAAGATTGGTCCGGTCCTATATTGACTTTCCTGTTCTAACGATCAGGGTGGTGAGTTACGGCTTGCAATAGAGAACCACGACATACAATGTGCGTTGGCGCATTGTGCTCTGTTGTAATTCATTTCGTCAACCGTCTTTTACGTTCACACATTAGAATGTATTCATTTGAGGATTATTCTTATGATTTGGGTGCTGACCTATCTGTTTGTAATACATTTCCTTTGTCTTGGAATGTAATGATTGAATAAGACGAATTGTGGCTGGTGATCTTGTATATAAGTAGGTTAGAGATTCTAGATTAGACAGTTCAAGGTAGTGGAAGAAGTGTCACTCATGCTACATGATTAGGAGGTAGATTATCCGGGAAGCAACTGGGATAATTCTGGTTTGATAATGTTCATAGTTTTGAGGGATAATAAATTGCCAACTTGTAAATGAGGAGAGTGAATGTGTTTGACTAGTTAGTAGTTGTATATAAACAACGGTGATGTATGATTTGCATTTGCAAGCCAATTTGATGATAATCCAGTGATATTCTTTCATTTTGTGTTCATTGCTTGTTAAGTTTGTTTGTGTATTTCTGTTGTTGCTTACTCTAGCTGCAAGGTTGGACATCTTTGGAGATCCTCTATCCTTGGCTGCGTCATCTTGAGTCACAATTAAAATCTGGGTCAGTCTCAAATATTCCTCATAATCACTAGACCACAATCTCCATATAAGTACTACAGTAAAATAGTATCTCACTCTAATCACAAAGAAATTGGTTTTAAATAGGTCACAACTCTTTTAGGTCACCCCAAAGAAACTATATTCACTTATCTTCTTATCCCACGATTGCAAAAATTCTAATGACTCTATAGCACTTTACAACTTTCCTACTACATTGGTACAGTATGCCTCTTTTCTACGACATCCACCACTACACATGAACGCAGAAACAACTTAAACATGCTCAAACCTGGGTCGCCGTTGGGATGAGTGCGCCATCTTACTGCTACACCACAACCTCACAAACTATGCTCAATTTCTCTTTTCTGTTTCCTTGCACTCTTTGCGCAGGTTATAAGCAACCTTATATGTGGTGCAAAGCAAGCTTATATTGCGTTTCTTGTGTGTCTTAGTTTAAGTTGCATTCTTTAAAAAGTAATCGTGGTCTCTCTTGAATGCTCCCATTTAAATCTAGGTCAGCCTCAACTATCCTTCATAATCACTGCACCATAAACTCGCCATATGTAGCTCTTATGAATTGGGAGGACTGTTTTCAAGCTATCTTTTATTTTGCCACAATCTGAAAATTTCTTATGATTCTGCAGCAGTTGATACAATTAATTGTTGAATCCTGGCGCCCAGTAACCCTTCCAGTACAATCTCCTCCTCTGTTCTCCCTCGGCTCTCTCCCCCATCCTCTACCCTTTCTCTTCTTAAACTTAAAAATTCTTGCCACCCACTGAGTTTAATTGTTTAAATACTTTATCAGCCTTCTTACAAGGGACTTATTCACTTTGAATTAATTGTATACAGTAAAAGAAACCCAATTCAGTTTATAACATCCACCTGAATAATACTAGAGAGATTACTAAATTACACAAATAATAAGACACTCGCCGGCGCTGTGTGCAGAATTGCAAGGATATTGAGCTGCTTGAAAGCGTGTGCTCAGCATTGAAGATTTACAAAACAAAGCCAAAATTCAATCACAAAATATTAACCATAGAAAAAATAAAATAAAAATTGTGTGCTAAATTGGATAACATTAAAAAGCCACATCAAAATTAGACGAAAATAGACGGACAGTACTGAAATTAGCGCTATACAGCCCCTGCGACTAGGAGGCGCCTCTAGAAAGATTTGTGCATCATCCCTTTTAGGATCCTGTGTAATGAAACTGGTGAAGTATGTACCTTGCAAATTAAATTTAAGTATGTATCCCTTTGAGAGGTTTAATCCAGAATGCAATGCACGTTTAGACATCGAATACTGTACTTCAATGCCTATCAGTCCCATGCTCCCGCTCATTGTCATGATGCTTCTTTCGGAAGCCCGAGAACAGGTTCTAGATAAGATATTATTATTATGTATATTAGAAAACAGATTGGGATACAAATATCAGCCCCACATTCTGAGCGACGTAAACAAAAAATTTACCTTCTCTATCAACCTCCACTTCGTTTTTACTAGCACTTGTACTCGGGGAGATGCAACCGATAAGCGGATAGATATATACTATATAATATATCTCATACAATATTTTATGAAAATCGTTGTTATTTTCAACTATTTTATTTTAAATTATATAGGTGAGGTAATCTTAATTCTCAAAAAATGTTAGAAATGAATGTATGTATTTTGAGTTGCTATTATATATTTTTCATTTTTTTTGGGAAATTTTATATTTATATTAATAATAAAAACTGGTTCAAAAAGGGGTTCTAGAGAAAAGAACCAGGAAAGAAAAACTTTGGTCATTGTATGCTACAAAGACGCAAAAGAGGAAAGACTACATCTAGATAGAATATCTATCAACACCAGTAATTCTTGAACTTGTGAACCCTGGTCATTGTCTGCTACAAAAAAAGGACGCGAAAGAAGAAAGATTACATCTAGAGAGAATATTTATCAACGCCAATAATTCTTGAACTTGTGAACTCCAAATCTAGATCCCAAAAAAATAACCCATTACATCAATGCTCCAAGAGAAGGGAGCTATTCAAAGTTGAAACCCCAAACCACTGACTAATACGTAACTCACAAAGAAAGTACATAATTAAAATAATATACATGATGATTACATTGTGATTACAAAAGAACCCAAAACTCGTATGAAGACAATTGTTAATTCAATCATTAAATAGTGTCAAAGAAAACACCACAGAGCCAAGCCAAGAATTGTCGTAAAAGTCGCCATCATCGATCTTCATCCATAATTTAAATTGAAACCATGACATTAGCAAAGAACCATCTAATGCAAGTGCAAGCAAGGTCCCTAAATTGTATACAATATCTCAAAAAAACAAGTGAGATCAATAAAATAAAATACGTGAAGTCACATAGAAGCCATGATTCAATTACTATTTGAGAAAGGCTCAACAAGATTTGAAGCATATTCTTTTTCCATAATATTAACAAGGTTGGGGATATCAAGGGGTTTAAGTGGGGAAAGTAAATAGTTAATAGTAACCTCATCAACACCCAAATTAGCCAGACAATCAGCTAATAGGTTTCCTTCTCTTTAAGTATGTAAAATGTAACATTTAGAGATTGAATCAAGAAGAGACCAAACTTGATGCAATAAATACTGAATGGACCAAATTTACACATGATGTTTAATACATGCATTAATGATAATGGTTGAATCCCCTTCAACATACAACTTAGATATCGAAATGATTGTGCAAGTTCCAAACCAAAAAGCAAGGCTAGGGCCTCAACTTTGTTATTAGTGCCAGAGGGAGAGGAGATGATTTTGTTGCAATCACGCTACCTTAAAAATTTCTAATGACTATTCCATAGCCAGAGTTACTTGGATTTCCCCTAGGGGCCCCATCAAAATTGTGTTTGTAACAACCCTCACTTGGGGGGATCCACTTGGTTTGTGCTCGGATAAGAGGAGCCTTGGATGGACATAATGGAGCTGGAAGATGAGGAACAAACAAACCCTTCCATTGTTGAATAACATAGCTATTCCAACAAGAAAAAAACATGTTTACCCTTATATTTACCTACTCTAGCATTAACAAGTTCTATAATTGATCTCTCTAATCCTTCCAAAACTTAAGAGATTGGAGATGAAGTTTGTCTAAAAATTCTCTTGTTTCCCTCCCACTAAATGGCCCAAACTACAAAGGCAAGAATGCACTTCCAAAGACATGAAAATATTGATTCAACATGTATGATTGGCCATGCTTGGAATAAATCCCACAAAGACCTAGGTAATGGCATAGGAAAATTAAGCTTATTAAGAATAAATTGCCAACAATCTTGGGCAAAAGGGCAATGTAAGAGGAGGTGATATGTTGTTTCCACAACTTGCTAATAGAGCACACAATTAAATGAATTAGAGATATTCAATCTATGAAGCCGATCACTAGTTAAAATTTGATGCTTTAATGCAAGCCATGCAAAGCATCCTGCTTTTGGTAGGACTAAGCTATTCCAATAGAACTTAAAAGAACGATGTGTGGTCTAATTATACGGATTGTGTTGGAGAGCTAAGTATCCTTGTTTAATAAAGAATTTCCCATGTTTAGTCAAAACCCAAAAAAGGTAATCTACTTTATTAGACATAACTACATTCCTGTAAGTTAATACTTGTTTGAAAGAAGTAGTATGATTGTGAGATATGGGAAGAATTGAGGGGTCTATCCAAATGACTAGCCCTATGAATCTATGTATAGCTGAGACATAGTTAGAAAAAGATTTTCCCTAAGCTTGAATCACTATGTTTGAGGAATCCTTTAAGGAATCAAGAGTTGCAAGAGGGGGAACCCATTCAATGAATCAAACCAAAAAATGACACTCTTCCCATTTTTCACTTCCCAAGATATGAATGAAGTAATAACTTCCCGAGAAGCCATCATGTAATCCTAGATAATAGAACCCTTTGGTGGGTCCAAGACAGTAAAAACCCCGGACAGTTCTAAGTTACCTAAATATTTCTCTTGTAATAGGTGACACTATTTGGTAGAGGATTTGTCATACATTTGCCAAGCTAGCTTGGCACCAAAATCCCTATTCCTATTAGTAATATTATGATGTCCGAGACCTCCCATTTTTAAAGAGGTTAACATGGCAGAAATATAAATTAGAGGTGTTTTCTTTTGTCCATTCATATTTATTGACCAAAGAAAGGTATGGATTAAAGTTTCAACTTGAGAGATGATACCCTTGGGGGCCTGATGGAGAAATGATAATTTGGAAGGGCAAAGAGAACAATCTTGATAAGCAAAATTCTACCCAAGAGTGATAACCAATGAACCTTCCAAGCACTAATTCTACTTTTGATACGATCAACAAAAAATTTCAAATAAGAGGGTTTGTTTAATCCCATAAAAAAAGGAACACCAAGATAAGTAGAAGGCAAATGATCAAGGGGAAAACCAAGAAGATGGATTATTCTTTGAGTAACCAATTGAGATGTATTAAAAACATAAATTCTAGATTTAGTTGCATTGATACATTGTCTTGAAACTTGTATATAGAGATCAATGGATTTCTTCATATTTTGTACTTCTTGATAGGTAGATGATCCAAACAATAAGGTATCATCAACAAAAAGAGAATGAATTATGGACAAGGATGTACCCACAATGTGGATACCTTTCCACAATCCCTTTTGATTAAAAGAGTTGATAAGTCTATTAAAACCTTCTGCCATAATGATAAACAAGAATGGAGAAAGTGGGTCACCTTGACGAACTCCTTGAGAAGAGGCAAAAAAACCTACTAGTGCACCATTAATGAGAACCACAAAATGTGCACCCAAAATGCAAGCTTTAATCTTTTTAAACCACTTAGAGGAGAAACCAAACTAACGAAGGACTAGGAGGAGAAAAGACCAATTCAGTTTATTGTATACCTTCATCATATCTAGTTTGACAACAAAGGACACAATATTGTGTTCTTTAATGGTATGAAGGATCTCATGGGCTATTATGGCTCCCCCAATAGTTTCTCGACTAGGAATAAAACCCCCTTATTCTATCGATATTATTTTTGGAATAATAGGCTCAAGTCTCAAATAAATAGCCTTTGTGATAATCTTATAGATGGTATTGCACAAAGAAATAGGGCAGAAATCAACAAAAGAATAAGGATCATTAACCTTTGGGATGAGAGCAATATTTGTGGTATTAAAGTTCTTTAAAATGGAAACATTTTTCTTGGATTCTTCAAGCAAGTCAAAACAAATGAAATCCTAACATTTCTGAAGAAAAAAATATGTTGTGAACCCATTAGGTCCTAGTGCCTTATCTGGAGGCATAAAAAAAAAACACAAGACATATCTCAAAAAGAGTGAATGGGGCCATTAAAACCAAATTGTCTTGTTGCATAATCAATTAGAGAATGGAGTCCAAGATCTCATCCACAAGGTGGGAAGGGGGGATCCTAAAGTGGAGGGGAAAGTAGATTAGCAAAAAACCTTACCCTCTAATTTTGGATACCCTCAGCATCAAAAATCAAATTTTGTAGATGGTCATGAATTGTAAAAATTGTGTTGTTAGCCTTCTTTTCCTTGGCAGATGAGTGAAAAAACTTAGTATTTTGATCCCCTTGTTGAATCCATAGTTCTTTGGACTTTTGTTTCCAATACTCTTCTTCTCACTTACATAATTCAAACCACTCCTCTTGCAATTCTTTTTTGCCTTGAATGTGTATCAACATTTAAACCATGGAGTAAAATATGTTGATTAATCTCAGCTATTTTTTCTTCTACCTTTTTCTCCACAAAAATATTTTTTAAAACATGTTTATTCCAAATCTTGATAATCCCTTTGACATACTGTGTTTTCTTGTGAAACTGAAATATTTTGGTTTCTGGCTCTAGTGGAGCATCCTTCCACCGTTATTTTAAAAGGGCATCGAAATGGGGATAACAATACCAAAAACTTTCAAACTTAAAAGATGCTCTAGAAAATCTAGTAAGAGGAGAATCTGATGGAAAAATTGGTAGCTGAATAGGAAAATGACCAGATTCCAAATATGGTAATATATCCAATTGGGTAGTATAATTGGCCAATTTCCAGCATTGTGAACATAAATATCTATCCAATCTAACTACAATCTAGTGGAACCCATCTCTTCTAATAGTCCAAGTGAAAAGTCCAGCTTGTGGATGAACATTAAACAAAGCATTATTGTCAACAAAGTCATTAAAGTCTTGGGTAGCTCTAGGAGGGGGAATAATACCTCCAATCTTATCCCTGGGATGAAGAATGACATTAATTGAATAAAAATTGTAAGAGTAATCAATAATCTTTGTTTATCTATCATAGGGGTAGGGCCAAAAAACATTTATCAATTGGAATGAAAGTTCATATTGCTGGATGGATAACATTTTCCAATTAGTACATTTACACTTTCCATAATAGTCTTAGTTCTCAAATTATAACATCTATAAGCCTTAATAACCTTTCGGATGGCAAGCAAGAGTAGGGAGAGCGGTGCGAAGTTTTTAGGCGGGAATATGAATTTGAAATCCTCTATACCTAGAGATTCCCCTGTCGAGTCTGGGGATGTTGATGATGGCAAGTTTTTGGAGGATTCAGGAGGGGGGCCCAAGCAGATTAAAAAATGGTCTAGTTTATTTGGGGTACATCCCATTGGAAAGTCTACTTTCCCACTGGTCAGAGATATTTCTGCGAGGGATAAAGGTAAGTTCTCAATTGAAATCCATGATCAAATTATTGATAAAAATATTTCCTGTATGGACACAACTTTGGTCAGGCGTTTCATTGGAGTTAGACCCAATATTGAAGATGTGGGAGCTTTTGTTTGCAAAAAATGGTGTTTGAAGGGGCAAGTTGACATCTCAGTGACGGCTAAAGGATGTATTTCCTTTTGTTTCTCTTGTGAGGAGGATAAGTGGGATATCCTCTGCAACAGTCCTTGGGTTATGGGGAGGCATACTCTGTTGTTACATAAATGGACCCCTAACATTTACTCTTTGAATGATTCTGCTATTCAAGCCCTAGTTTGGGTGAGACTACATGGCCTCCCTCTTGAGTTCTGGGTGGAAGATGTGTTCAAGGGCCATTACTAATACTTTTGGGGAACTCCTCTCTTTAGATCCTATGAATATTTCTAGGAGACGGCTAAACTTTGCGAGGTTCTGTGTTGGGGTTTCACGTGGTGTGGATCTTCTCGAATCTATCTCTTTGAAATCTAAACTTGGTATTTGAGACCAAAGGATTGAGTATGAATCTATCACTTTTGCTTGCTTCCACTGTAAGAAAGCTGGTCATTGGGCTAAGAAATGTCCTTCTCTGAAAGGAAAGGCTAAGAAGATCAAGAAAGTGTGGATGAAGAAAGATCTCTCTAAGGGTGTGGGGGCATATTTAGATTAGTTTGTTTCCCCAAAAGACCAGTCTAAGTGTTCTGATGGTGGTGTGGTGGGTAGTGTGACTAAGGGTGTGGAGGTTCCTATTGAAGGTGGTCCTCCTCAAGTTCCTTCAGTCAGTTCACACTTTGATGTGGGGCCCTCCATCTTGGCTTGGCTTCACCTCTGGAGCAAGGGATTGGTTTGATCGATTCTACCCAAGTCCTTGAGGAGATCCCTAATAGTGACAATTTGCAAAAGAATCAAATAGATATGGTGATCATGACTAAGGAGGTTAGGGATTCTATGAAAGAATGGACCCAAAAGGAGATAGGTCTGCCTTCTATTCATAAAGCCCAGGAACTCGTGATGAAGGATGGTAACTTTGTTGGTGGTGAAGTTGAGGACCTTCTAACTATTTCTCATGTTGAGGAAGTAGTGTTGGAAGATGACAGTTCTGATGCCAATTGGACTGCGGTTGGTAAACAATCTAAAGGAAGGAAGAAAGGTAATAAAAAAGATGAGGACTCTACTCCAGTGAAAAATAATAAGAAAGGATCCAAAGCAAACTCCAAAAATGGGGAGTCAAAACCTTCTAAGGGTAAAGAAGGAAGTTCTTCATCTAAGAATGGTGAATCTACGTTCAAGAATGGTGATGTTGGGTCTTCTCCATCTTCAGTTGGAAGGCCTTCAAATTTGTAGAGGAGAACAACTGAGGCTAACAAAAGCATTGCTAATGGTAGTCAGAGAACCATCCTTGAATATAAAAAAATTCATAAATTATGAAGATTATTTCTTGGAACATCCAAGGGTTAAATAACCCTCATAAACATGACATTTTGAAAAATGTGATTAGGGATAACAAGGCTAACATTTTTGTTAATCAGGAAACTAAGATGTTGAAGGATAAGGTGGAATGCTTTTCTATTTTTAAGGAAGGCAAGATTATTGGTAATGATTCTGAAGGAGCGTCAGGTGGTATGGCGGTTCTTTGTATTAATAAATGGATTCAGGGGGAACTCATTTCTCAAAGCAGAAATATGATGAATGTTCAATTTTTTAATTCAAAAGACAATTTTAGTTGGGTCCTTACTAATGTTTATGCCCCCAATTCAAAATGGGGGAGGAAGGCTTTGTGGGAAGAAATTTCTAATCAAAGAAAGCTTTTTGTTGAGGATAATTGGTTGGTCATGGGGGACTTCAATACCACTCTAAAGGACTCTGAAAAATGGGGAGATAGTCAGACCAATTTGGATAATAGATTAGATCTAATGAACTTTATTGATCTTCATCTTCTCCATGATCTTGATTTATAGGGGATTGAGTATACATGGACGAATAGAAGAGCTGGAAAGGATCTTATTCAAGTCAGATTGGATCATGCTCTTATCAGTAATGATTGGCTTTTGAATTATAAATGTGCACTTAATGCTCAAGTTCATGTGGGTTCTAATCATTACCCTATTTTCCTTGTTGCTGATAAATTTAATTTTCATAAGAATTTTCCCTTCAGATTTGAAAAAATGTGGACTCTTCATCCGAATTTGGAGAACCTCATTAAGGAGTGGTGGGATATTAAAGTGGAAGGTACATCAATGTTTAGAGTGGCTGCCAAATTGAAAAATGTTAAGAAGAATATTAAGATATGGAATAAACATACCTTTGGCAACATTTTTTAGAACAAAAAAAAGATTTTGGAGGAACTCAAAGATATTCAAGATAGGATTTAGACTAATGGTTATGAGGTGGTCTCTAGGGAAGAGGAGAGCAGCAAATTGGTTGAACTTCATAATCTTATTACCAAGGAGGAGATGTTTTGGAGATAGCGTTCTAGAAAGGTATTTTTGAAGGAAGGAGATCGTAACACCAAGTTCTTTCATTCGACTACCTTAAAGCATAGGATGGCTAATAGAATTTCCAGACTTCATACAGAGGAAATTTTGACTGATAATGAAGAGATTATCAAAAAGGAGGCTATGGAATTTCTTAGTAGATTGTTACAACATGGCCCTGACTTGAATTTGGATAAGCAGAATATGTTCCTAGAGTGCGGAGGCCCAAAATTTGTCCCTTACTTCCATTCCTTCTTCGGATGAGATTTCTAAGGCTGTTTTCTCTTTTGAGGGTGAAAAAGCCCCTAGTTTTGATGGGTTTCCTCTTTTGTTTTTTCATAAATACTAGAATATCATTGATGTTGATGTTTGTAATGGTGTGAAGGAGTTTTTTGGCACTAGAAACATCCTAAGAGAGTTAAATGGGACCTTTATTGCCCTTATTTTGAAGAAGTTGAATGTTGATAGTATGGATCAGTTTAGGCCTATTAGCTTGCGTAATTCTTTTTATAAGATCATCTCTAAAGTTCTTACTCTCAGAATTCTTTCCCTTCTTTTGGATATCATCTCAAGGCAACGAAATGGGTTTGTTCTAGGTAGACAGATCTTGGATTCCATTATATCAGTTCATGAAAATATTCATTCTCTAGCAGTGTCAAAGAAGGAAGGGTTTCTTCTTAAGCTTGATCTCTCAAAAGCTTATGACAGAGTTGACTAGAATTTCCTCCTAAAGGGTTTGGAAGCATTTGGCTTTAATAAGACATTTCGAGATCTTATCTTCATGTTAGTTTCTTTGGCCTCTTTCTCAGTGCTTGTTAATGGATCTCCCACCTCCTTCTTTAAGGCTTCAAGGGGTCTTAGACAAGGGGACCCGATCTCTTCTATTCTATTCTTTTTGTTATCCTAGTTGAATGCTTGGGGAGATTTGTAAGTAATATGGTGGTGAAAGGGGACTTTGTGGGCCTTAATCCTTCATCTTCTGCCCTTGTGTGTTCATATCAACAATTTGTTGATGACTCTATTGTTATGGGGGAGGCTTCGGTGAGGAATGTCAGGAACATTAAGAAGGCTTTGAGTGACTATGGAATGACCAATGGTCAAATCATTAACTGGAGTAAAAGTGTGATTTACTTTATCAATGTTAGTGAGGCAAGACAAAATAAGATCAAAAAGATTATTGGCTGTGAGAGTGGTTCTCTGCCTGGAACCTATCTGGGTTTACCTTTGGGCTTAACCCCTCCTGACAGCTTTTGGAACTCGCTGATTGATAAAATCCACTTGAAACTTGCTGGTTGAAAAGGCTCTCTCCTCAGTCAAGCTGGCAAGGTTATTGTTTTGAAGTCTATCCTTCAAAGTGTCCCACATTATGCCTTGAGTGTTTTCAAAATTCTGAGAAAGTTTGCCCTTGCTATTGAGAAAATTCAGAAGACTTTCTTGTGGACTAGTATGTAGACTAAAAAAAGACTCCCTCTTATTGCTTGGGAGAATGTTTGCTTACCCCAAGGGTAGGGAGGGCTTGGTTTGCAAAGGATTTCAATAATGAATGAACTCTTACTGGCTAACTTACTTTGGAGATGGCACAAGGAAGAGGGGGAATGGAGGAATATTTGGGCTAACAAATATAATAGGGAGCACTTTGATTTTCAGCATTTCCTTTCTATTGATGTTGATCAAGGAGGTTCTCTGATCTAGAAGAATGCTCAGAAATCTAAACATATTTTAAGGAAAGGGGTTAAATGAAAGCTGGGAAATGGTAGGAAAGTTCATTTTTGGGAAGACATTTGGATCTTGGATCACCCTCTTTGTGCTCATCCAAGGTGGAACAGGTATATGGAGCAGTGCAAGATTCAGTATGGAACTTTTGTGAGTGATTATTGGAAGGATGATTTGTGGGTTAATCTTCATAGGGTGGACCATAACTTGATTGAGCTTGATAAGTGTTTGAATGTGTTCTTTCTAAACTGTGAAGAGGATGTTCTAATTTGGAAAACTGATCCCAGTGGTATGTACTCTATTGCTTCGGCCTTTGCTAACTCTTTTGATGATCATGATGAACCTTGTTGGGCTACGACTTGGATGAAAGGTTTGACTCCCAAAGTTAATATCTTCTTTTGGATTCTTCTGCAAAATAAAATTCTTACTCTTGATAATCTTAAGAAGAGAGGTTTCATCATTGTTAATCGATTTGTTATTTGCAAGAATGATGGGGAATCAGTGGATCATATTATGCTGCATTGTCCCTTTACCAAGATGGTTTGGGATAAATTTTGGAGCTTAATGAATGTGGATTGGGTCTTCCATGCTACCATCCAGTTGTTCTTCTCTAGTTGGAAGGATCCTTCCAAGAATGCTTTGATTATTAAATTGTGGGACTTTATTCTTCCTTATCTATGTTGGGGCATTTGAAAGGAGTATAATGATAGGATCTTTAGAGGAGTGGATTCCAATGCTGCTCAAGTATTCTATAAAATTAAGGTCCTCATGATTGAAAACATTAAAATCTGTGGTTCGAGACAACAACCTTGTAATGAGTGGGAAGAAGGAGTACTTAATAGTTGGAACATAAGGAGTTTGGGTGTGAATATTAAGGATTCTAACCCAAGGGATAGTGCTAGATGGGATTGTCCTTTGGTGAATGTGTTTAAGATAAACTTTTATGGGGCGTCGAAAGGGAACCTAGGTAAAGTGGATTGCAGAGTTGTTATCAAAAATTCTAATGGAGACTTTGTGGGAGACATGGCAATACCATTAGGGAGACAAACTAATCATGTTGCTGAAGCTTCTGTTGCTCTTCATGGTCTTATCTACGCCAAAAGGATGAATTTCAAGAACATATGGGTTGAAGGTGACTCCCTTAATATCATTAATTGTTTAAATAAAACTAGTCAACCATTGTGGACTATCAGTAATATTATGTCCAAGGTTATTAACATTATAAATTCTTTCCAAATGTGCATTATATCTCATAACTTTAGAGAAGCCAACTGTTTAGTTGATTGGGCTTCGAATGTGGCTTGTTTAAGTGATCATAATATCATTTGGGAGTCGTACAAGACCTTACCTCTAGATGGCCACCATCATATCAAGTATGATAAATGGAGATCTCAGAAAAAACACTTTTATTATGATGGTGTCAATGAATTGCAATTATGAGATTAACTCCTTTGGAGTGAGGTGGGTTATGATTATTAGAAAGGTGGGCTTTTTGCACGGATTGTGGGCAATTTTTTCCATTCCTATTTTTGATAGTGGTGTGGTTTTCAGTAGTGGAGTGTTTTGGAGTTTTCAGAGAACGAAAACCAACAATTTTGGTGCTGAGAAAATGGGGGGAAAGAGGAAAAGGGTAGAGCTACTTAGCTGCTCGTAGTGGAAGAATAAGCTGGAGGTGTGGGACATTCTATGGTGGGGCAATTTCACAGGGTACATGGAAAGGCTTAGAGGTAATAATCCTACAATTATGCACCAGTTCATCAAATCTTGGAAGGATGGCTCTGTGATGGTTGGGAACCAACACATGGATATCATTGAAGAAGTTATTGTAGAGGCTACAAGGCTAGACATGGATGAGATTAATTTTTATTGGGAAAGGAAGCTTTTGGACAAGGCTATTGATGATTTTGTGGAGACTGAATAGGAGAGAAATTGTTTGGTCAAAATAGGTAACTTGTATTATAACCCAGCCTCTATTTCTTGACCATGGCATTTTGTGCTCTTTGTGATAATAAAATATTTAACTTTAGATGGGAGATTCACCAAGCTGTATGGGTATCACTTCATGTTTGCAAATCATTTTCAACATGATGTGAAGATCAATTTTCCTTTTTATCTTTCACAGTCTCTTAGTATTTCCACTTAGGTCATTCATAAATACTCGAATGGAGAGCATGTCTACCATGAGGGTCTCATGGTATTGATCATGAACGTGTTAAAGTCTAATTTTTTTTTGAAACCTAGGAGTTTGAAAGGGGCTAATCAGGAAACACAAGGGAGCATCCTAGATAAGGGCTATGATTCTGATACCCAAGATGAAGCTGAAAGGGGTTTGGGAAGCGTGAAAAAGATTGTTGAGGATGATGACTCTGACTAGGAAAGTGACTTCGTAGAGGAAATTGTGAGAGACCATTACAACAAGAGGAGTGGAGGAAAAAGAAAGAGTAAAGGCTTTTAGGATGATTAGGTCTCTCCTCCTTCTGATGATGAGCCTTTGGCTCACCGATTGGAAAGGAAAAGAAATTCCTTAAGGTGGCAAGAGGAAAGGTATAAAACAAGGAAGAATCGGGATTCAAACAATGAGGATGATGGAGACCAGGGGCACATGTCAGATTTGGGTGATAAAACCAAAGATGTGCTTGGGTCTTCCAAGGGCTTATTTGGCAACCCAAGTTCAGTTCGAAAGGAGATTGGTACCCTTAAGCAACAAATGCAACTGCTGGGCAAGGAAATGGAGCAACTCAGTAAAACCTCCAAAGGGGAGCGAACATTGGGCCAACATATTAATAAACTTTCGAAAGTTATTGGGAATGCAGAAGAAGTGAAAAATCTCATGCATAAGATACCACTGCTTGAAGCAAAAAAAAGGGTTATGAATAAAGAGATAAGCAGTATTCAGGGGAAGGTGTTGAAACTGGAAACAAAGCTGGGCAATTTGGATAAATTGTTCAAACAACTGGCAGACAATGTAAGTAACCTCTTGAAGAGGAATGAGAGTGACAAGGGCTAGGATTCTCCTCCGGGGGCTAAGACTCAAGGACCAAGAAAACACACCTATGCTCACTCTAAGAAGATTGAGGAAGTTAGTAAGAAGGACGAGGTGAAGGTTGCTACTAAAAATATGCAGACTCTAGTGGACCAGGCTGTTGACTTGATAAAGACTTCTTAGTTGGTCGATTGTTGTACTTTTGCTATTTTTTTCTAGCTCTGTTTTGTGTGACCTTATGACTATTTTTGTTGGAGGTCTATTTCATGTTGTTCTGTGCTTCTTTTCTTTGTTGTTTTTCTCTTGACTTCTGTTATTGTAAAGGTTTCAGGTCCTTTAAAACCTATTTTTACTTAATCAAAACATTTTCCAATTAGTTCCCTGATGAAGATATTTGGCCTTGATAGTATTAGGATTCCATAATACAACAAGGCCTCTAGATGCACCTAAGCTAGGAACATGTGAAGAATTCCATGTTGACCAACATCCAACAAATTTTAGGAAATTATTTGTTGATAGCTTAGTCTCCTAAAGCAAGACTACATCACATTGAATAGAATCAAGACAATACTTGATCCTATTTTGTTTGTTAGGGCATCAACACCCCTGACATTCTATGAGAGGATCTCCATAATTAACAAGGAGAACTCTTTTCTATCCTTGTCAATTGTTTAGAGGAAGGAAAATTACCATCCAAAATTGATTGAATCCCTGCATCAATTTCTTCTTTAGTTTTTGTAGCTTGCAATGGCCTACCCCTAGGCTTTGAAGATTTCTTACTCATAGTAGGTGAGAGAGGGGTTCGCAACATAGATAATTTATGGAAGAAATCAAAAATAACATTAACAAGCAGTAGATCAACAAAGTGGGACCTAGTTTGACCAAAGCCATTACTTTGAGCAGGAGACTTTTTGACTGCCAGACCAAGACTTGGAACATTCTTAAAGCCCTCCATCCCATGTGATGAGGGATCTAGATTAAAATTTTCATTATCCTTAGGAAGGTCATGAGGTATGTTATGTCCATCAAAGAATTGGGGAGGAAATGGTACACTACACTCTTCTTTTGAAATTTGAGCATATTCAGCAGATAGGGACCCTATTATATGTTATAATTACTTGAATCTTTTTATAAGTTCAAATGAAATTGGTGTATGTAAATATTATATATTGAAATTTTGATTTAAGTATATTACTAATAGTCCTTGATCATATAAAAATAATAATTTGAAGTATATTGCTATAGTAAATGTTATAAAAATATATATTTTTACAAAGACTTTTAAGCAAGAAACTTACAAATTTTATATTAGTATTTTTAGATATATGTTTTATTTAGTTGTATATGCATTCAATATTAAATTGATATTACGTTTTGTTTCATAAAAATACAAAATATAATTATATATTTGCTAGATGATATTTGTTAGGATTAAACCTCAGACATAAATAACAATTACATGCAAATATAACCAATATCAGAAAATAATAGATCGTACAAAAGAGAACATAAGACACCAAGATTTAACATGGTTCACCCAATCCCTGGGCTACATCCACCAACAAGAAGTCTAATATTATTATTATCCAATGATTACAATCCATAATCCCTTACAGCTCAATACTGCCACAAGAAGTTACAATATCACCATTACATTATGAAATCCCTAACCCTAAGCCTTTCTATACAAGCTTTTGCTACTTACAAAATTAGGCTAGAATAAGTCGTCCAATGGGAAAAATAGCAACTGACGCCTTTTACAATATAAGGTCATTTTTGGCTTTGGGGCACTACCTCTCAACCCCACCCTGTACTACGACAAGGAGCACACTTGGGGTGCTACACCAGGACCCATCTTGGGGGCACTACCCCCAAAGCCTCGTAAAAATAATATGAGGAGAAAATTGTGTCGAATAAACCTCCAAGTCTGATTAGGCTCCACATCACAACAATATTTACTTTAATTGGCTTATAGTAAATTGTAAAAGCATAATCATATTTTTATGTATAATATTTATATAATATTCTTATATAAAATAAAGCATATATATTCTTAAGAAATAGAGCATACTATTTATTATTTTATATAAAGTAAATAATTAAATAAAATATATTTTGATAATATTTCTAATAAAGTTAAAAAAGGGACACTAATCCTAGCCCATTCAAATTTTACAATGGCAACTCCAAATTACTTTATAAGACATTTTTTTTAATGTCGTAACACTTAATTTATTTGGAATATTTTGTTCGATGAATCAAATCATGTGTATCTCCTAAATGTTCATCCAAGAATCTTGTCTAACTTTTTCTAGAAAAAAATTAATATTTTGTAATAGAATGTTTAGTATAATATTAAATTAAAAAATTGATAATCACGAACAAGAATATATTGTTTATATCAAATGAAAGATTTAAAAAGTATTCAAAATGTTGAATTGTTATTATTAGGTACATATATTAGTATAATATGAAAATCCCTAAAAGTCTCACATGTACGGCTAGACTTTTTGAGAGTGGGTTGACAAATGTCATCATGTAGTTTTCTTCAGTATTGGAAAAAAAAAACTGCTCTGTTAAAAATCCTAAACATTATTATTAACATGGAAGCTATGAAAATTACTATTGCAGTCATTTGATTATCAATCTCCTATCTTAAATGATTATTTAATTGTCAAAAATTAATTTGCATCTAATATTGAAAAATAACACAACTATAAGTTCACCAATAAAAAATACAAAAAATAATTTGCAACTGAATGACACAATATTTTCAAACATGTCATCTTTGGCAAAACCCTTAAGAAAAAACCAATTCTATAGTAGTGGGGCATGTCCTAGTCATGTAGCATACCCCTTGTTGCCTCCAATTAGAATGGTACATAAATCCTAGAAGTTATTTCCTTTGTACTTGTGTGCATTATTTGGATGAAGAACCTTTATCTTTTTTCTTGTCGAGTTTTCCACAAGAGCCTTGAACTCTTGGAAGCAACTAAAAACCTCATCCTTGGTCCTCAAGAAGTATATCTAGGTCTTCTTGGAGAAATCATCAATACAAATAACATAGTACTCATATCCTCTGAGAGACTTCATCAACATAGGTCCATATACATTTGAATGTAATAGATTAGGAACACCCTTAGATTTGGTATCACTCCTTGGAAAAGATGCTTTTGCAAACTTTCCCAACGCACATTCTTTGCGTACACCATTGTGCTCTGTGTTCACCTCTAAAATACATGTCACTATCTCATGAAGCAATTTAAGTGCTCCATGATGAATATGGGTCATCCTCCTATGCCATATCTCTCCAAGATATATAGGATTACGAGTGCTCATGAGTACCTTAGGAGTATCAAACTCCAACCTATAAAGGTGACCGCTCCTAACTCCAATAGTTATGGGTGATTTCCAGCCCTTATGCTTGATCAACACATGTACCCCTATAAAGAGTACATTATACCCTTTATCTTGAAGGATAGATACATAAATCAAATTCATACCTAAGCCTAGCGTATGCAACACATCATGGAGTAGAATTATCTTTCCATTCTCCCTTTGAAACTAAATAGTCCCTTTCCCAATTGATTGAGTTTAAACAAATTCCTCATAGAGATCTGGATGTTGGCATTGTCCTTATAACTTGAGAAGTACTCTCTAACTCCTGTCATATGAAATGACATCCCACCATCTATATACCATACACACTATAAGGTTGAGATAACCATTATCCTTCCTTTCTGGGAAATCACTAACATAGTGACTACACTCATGATAACTAGAGCACTTGATCTTAGACATGTCCTTCTTCTTCTTCTCACTTTGTGAATTTGATCCTTTGCTAGACCCCTTCTTTTCTTTCTCTTTTCCTGCTAGGGAAACATTTTCCTATTCCACCTAACTTTTTTTACTCTTGTTAACCCCATAAACAAGACTTATTCTAAACTCCTCCTGAGTGAAATCACTCCATAGTCAATCCCAACTTGGTAAGGTGTCTCGCCCACTAACCACTTGAACAAAGACACCTCACTCTTTAGTAAACCTATTTCGGGCTATTCTCACTAGCTCATCATCACTAGGGCTATCTCCAATTATTTCTAACTCATCCTTGACAAGTCTAAGCTTGGTGAGGTAACTTGTGATGTCTTCTCCCTAGTTCATTCAGGTATTCTTCAACTCTTTGATAATCAACTTCCTGTTGGTGGTAGCATTCTGGTACTGATCGAGAATGACATCCCACATCTTCTTTGTGGTATCTAGCTCCGAGATGTGTGGAACAATATGGTCCTTGACACCATCAAGGATTATCCTCCTTGCCTTAACATCATCCTTTTTGTATGATGCAAGTTGTGTCACATATGTTCGCACAACTACAACACTGGTAACACAATCTTTGATACCATTGTCTTCCAACAATAAAGAAAGTTTGGCCTTCCAGACACCAAAATTCAAGGCACCATCCAATTTGTCTTGATCTCTCAAACTAGTTGAAGTCGTCTCAAGGGATAAAAGAAATAATAATTCTAAAGAGGTCAAACTAGGTTTTAGAAACCCTTGATTTCTTTTGTAGTGCCTACCCCTAGTTTGCTTTTCAGTTATTATTGCCAAACTCTTTTAGGCCAGCATTATGTTTATGCTTGATGATCAATGACATTTTTTTTTAGATTGTTGGATATTATTTCATACTCAATTGATTATATGATTAGTTACTTTGGTACTAGTTATTTCATGTATGCATGATTATGCTTCGATGATGATTGTATATAGTGATTCCAGTTATTTCATGATGATAGTTAGATAGATTATTTGTATGCATTTTTTATGGTTACTTACCCCATATTTTCATGTGTATGGTGTACCTATATGTTTACTTTATGTATGATGTTTTTGATATGGTTGAGGGAGGGAGTCATAGTCACCTGCTATTCGAGACCTACACGGTGCAACACTTCCCGCCATTGCTTATTTAGTTTAGAATATATGTGTATGTACATGCATGGATTTAATGTAGATTGCAGGTACCAAGTATCGACTTCCCTGAATTGCCAGGATGAGTGTACCCTATCGCAATATCTCAATGGTAAGCGAGGGGAGATAACTCTTGAGTCTTAATCCTAAACTTAAGCCAATTGTCCTAGAAAGTAGGACAAGTATCAGAGTTGTCTACCCCTTTGAATTTGTCAAGTGATGTAAATTGGTGATTTTAACCCTTGAGCTTGATATAGTATTTTATACTTTATTATGGGTTTTCATATTCAGTCTCGTGGGTCTATGATGATTTTCTATTATAATTAAATTGATTTAAAAGAATAATTAATGATTTAATTTAATAGAAATTTTATGAAAGAAATTCAATATTTTAATTATATTTAATTAATTGGGAAATTAATTAAATAAAAAAATTAAATATAAAGATTTAGTTAAAGTCTAATTTTTGGCATAATAATATTTATCTAATTTAGTAATAATAATATTTAGGAATTTATTTGTAAATAAATGTTAAATATTATTATTACTTAAGTTAATAAATATTTTTATCAAAAACATCACGAGAATTAATTAAAGAGAGAAAGAAAATTATTTAATAAAATTATTTTAATTAAATGGAAAAAAGGTTGTGCATAAAAATTAAGATATAACTAAATAATAAAGGTAAAGGGCTTTTCGCATGATTGCACAATCAAAGCCCTGAATTCAAGGAAAAACTCTTTAATAGCAACTTAGAGTTCATTTCTCCAAAACTGGGTTTTGGAGGAGCAATTTTCTGAGAAGAAGGGTTCTAGAAGAAAGGGGACTACTTTGTGCTCTATATGTTTATTGTATTAGCATTAGATTTAGGTAGAATCTTGTGGATTATTTGCACAAACAGTTTTTCCGTTCTTCGAATTCCTGTCTTCTTCATGTCTAGATAATTTTTTTTTTGGAATTTTAATTTTGGTTGAAACCCTTGTGTTGAAATTTACTCTTCTATGTTCTTGAATACGTCTATGAAGGAATTAATTAAATTAAAACTCTTGTTGTAAAATTTAATTGTTCTTCCTTTTGAGATTATCTGTATATGAGAATTGAGAATGTAGAAACCCTCCTTATCTTAATTTAATAGAATGGTATTTTTAATAGGGTTTGGAAGAGAAATCAAGTTATAAAATATAAATTTGATTATTTATTTGGGTTTTTCCTATCAGATATAATTCATAATTTTAGAGAATAAAAATAAAAATAAAAATAAAATATGTTAATAAAAATTACCACAGTTAAATATTTCTTGTGATCATTTTTATCATATAATATTTTATCAAAAAAAAATGTGAACTTGCATATCATTGGGAGGGCGGAATTTATATATATATATATATATATTAAATAATAATAATAAATTGGTGGGTGGGGCCACCAATCCCCCACCCACTTTCCTCCTCTCCACGTTGCAGTAGTTTTAGATGCATACACAATAGATTTGCTACAACCACAATAGTACATTGTTGTGACCACAACAAATTATTGCGACAGCCTTTGCTAGGCCAACAAGCCTTTAAATACGTTTTATTAAATTATTTTTCATAGGTTTTTTTAATATAGTTTTTTAATATATCAAATTTTATTAAGATTTTTTTTAATTAATAATATATTTTAATATTGTTTTTATAATTTTATGTTAATTAATGTGATTATAATGTTTTAAATTTTATTTAATTAATTAGATTATATTACATATTAATTAATGAATTTAAGTAAATTTTTATTAAATCATTATTTAATTATGGGTTTGGGAAACAATTTTATGTTTTAGACCAACAAGACTTATATTTAAATTATTTATTTTAAATCTAATGTTGATTTCATTAAATAATCATTGATTTGTTAAAACGGGTTCATTCATATGGAAAACTGTAAACTTTTTCATGACAAAAAATCTATGACAAAATGTAAACTTGAACCTTACTATTAAAGCAAAGCTGTGTGTTTTCAAAACCAAATAGAAACTATGAAACTACACTATCAGTTGTATGTTTTCTTGTATGTTAGGTTTGGGGTTGACTTACTGTCAGTTGTATGTTTTCTTGTGTGTTGGGTTTGGGGTTGACTTAGAGTGTTGATCATTTTTCAAGATGTCTACCAGAGGTTGAGAGTTATTGTTTTGGTGATGTCATGGATTTGGTTTATGTGTACTTGATTTTGGATCAGTTATATTAGGATGATTGTATTGGTGAAGGATGTGATTTTGATTAGTGATATTTCATTACCTTCTAGTTGCATGTTTAAGAACTGATGTGTGGTTTATGGTCGTATGAGACCTTTTTCTTTTACTGGGCTTAAGGTAGGTTATATGTATGTTATGTTGGGAAGTGGCTTGCAATGGAGGCTGGAGCCCTAAAGAGGTTGTCTGGGTAACCCATTGCAGGTTATGTTAATAAGTGATAAAATTTCATTAAATGAGAGTAAAATGAATTAATAAGAGTCATTTTTTTTCTCGCCCATGCTTCGAGTGCTAGTGTAGGCTAGGATGAGAGTAGAGAGGATGCTTGGTTGTGATCTTGCTTCATTAGTATGCCTTGTCAGTACGAAAGAATACTAGTGCCACATAGAGTCACTAGGGGGCCACAGTCTAGTAAGGTTGTCAGGGTAACCTTAAAGTTGACTCATGCAATGACACTTTCCCACCTACATAGTATATTTCCTACGTGTCATTGTTTCCTCTAGGTTTAGATGTCATTTGTGTCTTGGTACCTTGAGTTAGATTGCTTTTAGGATTTCCTTGACCTAGATGTTGGATTTGGCTTTTGAGTTTGTTATCCTATTTGGGACTTGAGACTATCTCCTCAGTGCGGTGGGAGTGGACCATTTAGGTTATCACAAGGTCAGATGGTAGTGCTTTTTACTTTTACCATTGAAATCTGACAGTTTGATGTTGTGGCTACAGTTCCCTGTTCTATATTTCCTTTTATTCTATTCTTATGTACTATGATGGATGGTTATACCTATTGTATTGTATTTTATTTCATGAATCTTAAGAGATGATGTAATCTATTTTATGATATATATTCTTTTAGCCTTTCATACTCTATAACCTATATAGTGGATGATTGTGCATTCTAATTATTGCCAAGTGGCATTCGAGATAATTGTATATTATTTAAATGGATTCATACTTGTAGTTATTTTTTAATGTGGATGTGCCATATATTGGTTTTAGTATTAATTAAACTTAAATGTGATTCAATGTCATGGGACCCTTAACAATTGTATGTTATTTCTTCCACCATATTATATCTTTTGTTTGGCAAACTTAGTGAAACTTTAGGTTAATTTCTTTTTGGTTCCCTAGCGGGGCGTTACATCTTTCCTAGGGAAAACCTTATCTACCCTTAACACAACTCTGATATCATGTAAAAATTTACTATTGCAATCAATAATTATTAATATCCTATATTAAATTATTATTTAACTACCAAAAATTAATCATATAGAATATTTCAAAATAACACAATTGCAACTTCAAAGAAACAAATTTGCAACACAATGACACAAGATTTTTGGACAAATCATCCCTAGAAAAACCCCTAAGGGAAAACCAATTTTACAAATGAGGAATTTTATTAGACTTCAACAAATCAAGAGATTCAAAATTCCTCACCTCTTACTGGTAGAACTCTAACAATCTTCCAATTTCTCCGATTGATATTTCCCCATTATTATCCCCAACTTTATCACTGTGCCCTTGCTCACATTGCAAGATTATTTGCTATCATTGTAAACTCATTTGCTAACATTGCAAATGCTTCTCAAACTTGTGTTCTCTGAATGCCCCCTAACACCCTTTTATACTACTCCTATTGGAAATCCAATGAACATGATTGATTCTCAATCAACAGTTGAGATTTAAAACAACTTAACAACCAATAACAATATTGGTTTCTAGTTGCTTTTAAAAGTGGTCAATTTATTTAACAACTAATTGTCACTACATTAACCAATTTGTTAGTAAAATATTTATTCGCTAAATAATAAGATGTGGACTAATATTTATCCAAAATAACATAAGTTAGATGGAGTCATGTAGTGGTTATGTGCATATCTACCTCTAGATTACATGAGTATTTCACCTATTTTGGTGCAAGTGGTGATTTGTAACCCGAGTAATCTGTCCATTTTGCTAGATGGTAACTCCAAGGCATTTGATTAAACATTTCATATGCCTTGGTCATTTTATTTTTGGGAAGATCCTTCTTTAAGGAATTCCATCGAGCAATTTGCATGCCTCTATTTCATGAGACCACATTTCTTTGGAGCTTTAGTTGAACAATTCACGTCCCTATGAATACTAAGGTTGTGAGGAGGATGTAGGTAGAGTTTTGTGTGACATGACTTTACAAGTGCCAATTTCACTTTATTGAAATTTCTAAATCCTCTTCACCAAATTTATTACGCTCAATCCTTAAGCTAGAATAACATTAGGGCACTCTATCAAACAATTTGGTTTTGTTGTCCATGATTTTGCACTTAGCATGCATAGTTACATAAATAAATATGCATGATAATTATTATTTGTTAAATATTTTTAATCTTTATAATAATTTCAATTTTTTTAAAAAAATGGTTGTTATTTTTTAAATTTAAAATGTGTAAATATATTTTTAGAAAATATATATTTTTAAATTAAAATTATATGAGTACTTAAATTTATTAAAAACCATCTCTCCTTTATTTTTTGGGATGATTAAAGTATTCAAAAAATATATAAACAAATAAAATGGGGATAAACATTGAAGCATTGATAGAAGGAAAAAATCATTTAAGTACCTAAAGTTGATTTTTTCAAGCGCTAGTTTAGACAACTATTTTTACCAATGTGAAAGAACAACTCCAAAAATTCTCACAAACACCTTCACCAACCCACACTTTTGGTTTCTCCCTTTCCAAAATCTAGTTAATGTTTTCTAAAGCTATCTTTCCTAATGGATTTTTTATAATACCCCCTCCAAGGTTGCTCTTTTTACTAAATCTTTTTGTTGAAGTTGATGAAAAGTCAACCTTACAACTCCTAAGAATCACCTGCATGCAAACACCTGCCATAGAAAGAGAGAGGCAAAAGCTATGGAGCCTGGAATTCACATATCCGTAGAGGCATCATTCTTGATGAGAAAAAAGAGAAATTTCTATTAATCCAAAGTGAATGAATGAATAGATTTATAATTACCATCCTTATAAAAGGAGAAAGGTAAAACCTAAAAGGAAATATCCTAGGTTGCATGATCATAATTAATAAAAGAATTAATTATTTAATGCCTAAAGCTTAGCTTAAGTAAAATAGAGTTAATTAGAAAATATCTAAATAATCTAACACCCCCACTTAAGATAAACTTAGGGAGTAGCTAAAACCCTAGAAGCTACTACTGAAAGTAAATCTAGGTCCTAGCAACAAGGCTTGATGAGGTACCCAAGCACAACCAAATCTCTGTAAAGAGGAGAAATAGAGAAAACCACATGGAAAAAATCCTACTCCAAAAAGAGATGAAAAGAATGATGAAATAATTAGTGAAGGACTATAGAAGCCTCCAAACTAGAGAATGTACCTAAAGATAGGAAGAAAAGGGTGATCATGAAGAACACTACTTAAGCATATAGAAGTTGCAAAACTTTGTCAAAAAGTAACTGTTGATCTGAGGAACCTCCATTGAAATAGAATTTGACCAGGTAGAGAAGCCTATAATCTACACAAGTTCTCTTAGAATACACTACTCAAATTAGGAGGCACACAAAGGAAAATAACTGAACTTGAAGATACATATGTCATAAAACAATAAAGCTTGAAGAGTTTATCAATCAAACGTGGAAGGTTGCAACCAAAGTAGGAACAAAAAGAAGAGTGTTTATATGGTAAATGAATCATCTCACTAAAATGCATAGGTACCCAACCACTACATCCACTGAGTCCATAGGAATAAATACTAAATACATAGCTCAATCCATCGAATCAAGGAAGCATAAGAACTAACAGAAGAACCCTCTTTAATGCAGGCTATGGTGAGGTGATAGGGAACTATAAGAGTAGGCCAAAAGAACTTCATGTCAAGAAACCATGATCAAGATGCACAAAACAATACATATGTGTGTACTGAGGTTATCAATCTTAGACACGTCATGAGGACAATGTCATAGAAGAGACACTCACTAACAAAGGAAGATGACAAACAAAGGAAAAACATCAACCCCTCATGACACTTTAATCAAAGTAGTGTATGTACAATAAGGGACAAGATATAATGAATCCCAAGAATACAGTAATCTATATGAGTTTCTTTGGGTGACACTACTTGAATAAGAAGGCAAAACAAGACAAAACAACTGAAACAAAAATACACAAGGAATATGACACTTTATCTTAGTGCATTTGTAAGAATGCATACAACAAATGTCTACAAAGACCAAAAGAGACATAAGGTTGATACAACATATAACACATCCAATGATGAATCATTTGAAGCAATGAAATCAATCCCCAAATATGAAACAACTAAGATATCTACCATAATGTAAAAATGCAAAAAAATGAATAGGATATGCTTGGAGTAGATCTGGAAAAACAATAAGCATCACTAGAAACAGTACAGAAAAACCTTTACAATGATATAAATTATTCCCAAATCGAAGCGGATGCTCACAATATCTCTCTTGGAGTGCAAAATAGAACTAAATTTGACAGAAAAACCATAAAAAACATCAAAACTAGTAATAACCTCCACCAATATGAAGGGCTTAGAACTAGCTTTTTGCCAATATCTCATTTGCCAAAAATAGAGTTCGGATGAGCAAGATATGGCAAAAAAACTCACAAATATGTCCAAACTGAGCTAGGAGGGCTTGCAAGTATGTTGATGCAGTGTTAACATCAATAGGTGATGAGCCCAAATTTGACAATCAAATGGTCGTCATGGTAAAAAAAGTGCTAGAAAAATATGCCCTTGCTAGAAAAAATATCCAATCATCGAAAAACATACAGAGATGCTAGAAAAAATCATGGTGACCATGAAAAAAGGAGTCAGAGCTAGGAAAAAAGTTACTCGGTGTCCATAGAACTGCCACATGTTACAAATAGATTTGGTGTAAGGATGCTAGTAAAAAACATGACAAATCAAGTCAAAATAGATGTTGAGGATAGGCACCGGCTGTGCCGTTAAACTTAACCCACCCTTCGTTCTCCGTTTCATCTACAATTCATGAATGTTGCACAATCCTCCGTACTGTCACATGTTTCCAGACCTGATTAATTTTTTAATATATGTTATATTTATTTTTAAGTTTTAAGTTTTAAGTTCTAGTTTAGGATTTAATGGATTTAAGATAAAAGAATTGTATATTAATACATTATTTCTAGTTTTAAAATATTTTAATAATATGTTAATAATAGTAGTTTTAAAATTACTTATTATAATATATGATTATTATTAAATATTAAATTATTATGATTGTTTCTATTTTTATTTAACATTATTTAATATGCATTCAAATAATTTCATATGTTTATTCTTATAACTATCTAAATTAATAATTTTTTAATTTATGTCATGATTTTTGAGTCAAATTATAATAAATGAAATTTTAAATTTTAATTTCATGTACTATTTTATTTTTCAATGGAATAGTAAATATTATATTATTATCAAATTACATAATGTTCATTATTCATAAAAAATAATAGAGATAATTTATTTTTTAATCATTGTAAATAATTCTTTTATTTATAAATATTAGATTATAATAATAATTAATATTAGCTTATTTTTTAAATCTTGAGATCATTGTGGAGTGATTATTTTCCTCTTCATACTTTGTGACATACATATTATTTAAAAACTAAGTTAAAAATAATTCTAAATTTCTAGTTTTTATTATTACAAATGCTAATTATTTTTTAATTTTTTAATGATTAAAAAAAAATTTTTTTTGCTATTCTTTTATAAAATAATGAACATATATCATTTGACAACTAGCATTTTGAAATAGTTTAGTTGATATATTTTAAGTATTGTTAAGAATGCAATTCAAATAAATAATGTTTATACTTACTAAATCCTAAACAAAATTTTAAATGGACTTGTATTTCTTTTTAAATATTAATAACATTTTAAAATTAAAATAGCAAAGATATTAAAAACTAAATTAATATATATATTATTACCACGTGTCTAATTCAAATAACTCATTGATAATATGTTTATTCTTGTAACAAACAAATATGATTTATTTAATATATGTAAAAAATAAAAATAAAATATTAAATTAGTAATATTAAAATATTTATTATTTTAAAATTACACTTAAAATAATAAGACAAATAATAAAGTTGAACAAAAAATGATGATAAATATTTCATTTTTGCTTCTAATTATAACAAATGTATTATACAAATATTTTAAAACTATTAACAAATTATTCAAATACAATCAATATTTTTGTTTAAAGTTTTGGTTTATGATTTAACATATAAGAATAAACATATGAAATTATTTGAATGATTTTTTTATAATACATTAAATTCTAAACTAGAACTTAAAACTTGAAACTTAAAAATAAATATAACATATATTAAAAAAATTGATCAGGTCTGGATTGTGAACATTTGAAATTACACTTAAAATAATAAGACAAATAATAAAGTCATGATATTGCTATCAGGATTTAACTGTGTGATTTTGAGTCAAAATCACACAGTTAAATTTTAATAGCAATATCATAATTTGACTTACTATGGAAATTATCTCCTACTTATCAATCGATGAGCTTAAGGGGCTTTCTAATGAATGGTTCATAATGCACAACACTTGGTGAAGGTTTTGCAATGGGGTTGCAAGCTTTGGGTTTAACCATGGAGGAAACTCCATAGTTAAGCGCGCTCAGGCTGGAGTAGTACTGGGATGGGTGACCTCCCTGCTTCACCCCTGTGAGCATCACCTAGATCCAATGAGTGCTGAGTGTTCCATTTATTCTCATGAGAGATGGATTCATGTTGAATCACTACTCATGAAACATGGGTCAATGCGTTTGACTCAAAATCACACAATTAAATCCTGATAGCAATATCATAATTTGACTTACTGTGGAAATTATCTCCTACTTATCAAATAATAAAGTCGACAATAAATATTTCATGTTTACTTCTAATTATAACAAATGTATTATACAAATATTTTAAAACTATTAACAAATTATTCAAATACAAAAGTTTTGGTTTATGATTTAACATATAAAAATATTTAACATATAAAAATAAACATATGAAATTATTTGAATGATTTTGTTATGATCTTGTTATAATACATTAAATGCTAAACTAGAACTTAAAACTTAAAACTTAACAATAAATATAACATATATAAAAAAAAATGGATCAGGTCTAGAAACATGTGATAGTACGGAGGATTGTGCAACATGTATGAATGCAGATGAAACAGAGAATGAAGGGTGGGTTAAGTTTAACAGCATGGCCGGTGCAAATATGTTGCACCATAGCCGGTGCCTTGAGGATATACCAAATTCGCCATGTGTATGCAATGAGAAAAAAACCATCGGGAAACAAAAACCTCTCATAACTTCAAGTTCCAAAAAAATGTGACACTACAACCTGAGGTCGGAGATGAGCTGATGATGGGGCCCAAGGCACATGACTAGAGGCATGAAAGAAGTCATCTCTAAAAAGAGCATAAGAGGAGGTTGTAGTGTCTGCTTGGGCATGGGTGTCGAGGAGGTGGGGGCCACTAAAAGTGAAATGCATGAAGGGTCGAAGATTGGCTAGAGTGCAAGTCGGAGATGGTGGCTTGGAGTGGTGGACAAAAACCACCAAAAATGGTGGCAAAAATTGTGTGCTTCACCATAAGAAAGTCAACACACCAAAATTTGTGGTGGATTGTGAATGCAGGTAGTGCTATCTCCAAACTAGGGTACGAGACTCAAAAATTTCCTTGTCTCCAAAAATATAGGGCCCACTAGGGCGTTGACCAAGGTCCTCCAATGTCCAAGGTGTGTGAGTAACAGGAGTAGAGACACTACCCTCCAAAAAATTCTGCACCCTAAAAAAAAAATTGTCGTCTAATAAAAAATTGAGTCATTGTCATGCACAGGCAGAGGAAGGAGGATAGACATGGCCCACTTCAACCATGAAAGGAGCACTTTGTTTACAAGTGTGTCCACCAATATGAAGCCCACAAAAAGTGCACACCCAAAAATCAGACACATTAGAGGGTGCTCCAATAAAAGATCACAACAAGGTACATGGGTTGGGCCTAAGGAAGTCCTATAAAAAAACTCATGCAATCCAATGACAAGACTTTGACAAGGACCAAATTGCAAGCCCATCATTGATATGTCCTATGCACATCCCAGATGGGGAGGATGAGGTTGACAGAATTATCGGCTCTATCTGCAATAGAGTATGAGCCTTCTTCATCAAAAAAGGTACCCTTGAAAATGGAAGGAGTTCGACCATTATTTTATTGAACCATGTGTTAAAAAAAATTATGCACATTAATAAAAAATATTGCAGCCTCGTGATGCATGCCTAGGTTGTACGACCTAGGTGTCAAATTTTTTTGCCACAGAAACACCATTTGTTCAAATGAGATAAATTTTATATCAAAATAGGGGTTTTCAAGTGCTTTGAGCTCAACAATGATGTCCATTTGGGCCCAAAGTGACTTGAAATAAAGGTCCCCACAGATCTAATAAAATAACTCTAAAAGCTTAGATATGAAAACCAACACCAAAAACTCCTAAGAACAAAACATGGGCATGAAGATCTAAAGCTTTGATAACATGTTGAAGTTGATGAAAAGTCAACCTCATAGCTCCCAAGAATCACCTGCACGTAAACACTTGTCACAGAAAGAGAGAAGCAAAAGCTATGGAGGATAGAATTCACATATCCATAGAGGAGACATTCTGTATGAGAAAAAAGAGAAATTGCTATCAATCAAATATAAATGAATGAATAAATTTACAATTATTGTCCTTATAAAAGGAGTAAGGTAAAACCTAAAAGGTAGAAACCCTAAATGGAAATATTCTAGGTTGCATGATAATAATTAATAAAAGATTTAATTATTATATGCCTAAAGTTTAGCTTAAGTAAAATAGAGTTAATTAGAAAATATCTAATTACTCTAACACTATTCTTCAATGTCAACTCATAATAGATTTGTTTTATTTCCATCTATTTTATCATCATTTTGGATCATTCATCTCCTATCTTGACCAGAGAGAAGGAAGTTGAATAGCCAAAAGAGGAATTTCTGACTAGGCATATCAACTGATTTTGTCAAATTTGACTTTCTATTTTTGTTGCGGGTGAAGTAAATTGAAGTGGGTTATGGAAAAGATGTGAGAGTGTGACTATGAATGCAGGCCCTTGGATTTTCTACTTGATCTTCCCTTTGTCCTCCTCGCCTTTCTCATGTTTATCATCAATATTCTTGTTTAGATTGTGGGGTAAGAAATTTAGTGTTGAATGTTTGTTGAACATCTGATCCTTGCATAAACCAATTACATTAATAAACTAAAATAAGCTCAAATTGAACCAAAAGTAACTTAAATTCTAGGAAATTAGCTCAAATTCGATGAAAATTGTTTTTGCATCATGCAACATGTAGTTTTGAAACATTGAGATATTAAATATGATCAATTAAGTGTTCCTACCTTGCACGTGTTGGTTGGAGGTAGTTTCAGTGGAAGAGAATGGGAGTGTTGGATTGTTTGGAGAAAAGTCTTCTAGAGCTATGCACATGAAGCCATGGTAGAGGCTTGTAAAACTACTTGCACTATGAAGATTTCAATAGTTTAAAATGTTGAAAATAAAATCATATGGATTGACAATAATACCTTGCATCTAAGTGAGAAAAAATAGAATGAATCAACTCGAATTTTGTCACAATTTTTTCTTGCAGTAGTGACGCCTTTGTCAGGCTTTGGTTGAGGTCGTTCGATTAAGCAGAGAGGCAATGCAATAAAACACAAGAAAACTTGTCAGCATCAAAATTTTTAGCTATTTTTTTCTTTTGGTAAATGTCTTTCAATGATATTTTTCAATCACAACCACTTTTTACATTCTCCCATAATTTCTCATTGGATGACACTTTTTTAAAAATTTGTCGGCATAAGACATTGAAATACAATTGTCATCTTTGTACAAAATAGCCTATCAACTAATTTCTTGTAGAAAGATAGCTTGGCTTAAACGACACACTCGAAGCATTGAGTTCGAGTGGGTCGTCTGATATGGGACTTTTTCATGCCCAAACTTATAGAGCAAAACACAACTACAAATTTTTATTTTTTTTGACAACATTTAAGTTATACAATAGAGATATTCAATGACAATAATAATTAGCTAATAACAGAGATCCAAAATTTGCAAAAAAATCAAAAACAACAACAACAATTCATAACAATTCAAATTCTCAAAAGCATTGCGGTTGTACCGAGGTCTTCTTGATGGAATGAAGAGGAAGGGTTGTCCTAGAGTTACATGGTAAATCAATGGTATGCAAAATGATTCTCTTGTATATCCGGTCCTTCATAAGAATAGGTCAAGAGAGTGTTCCACACCCTATTGATTATGGTTTATCGAGTCTTAGAAATTCATTCTTCAATTGCCTATGCTTCCTTACCGACTTGCCCATCCAAATATAACGGTGTCGCAGGTGTTGAAGGGTCCTCTTTGGCTGTGGAAGTATATACTATACATGAAATTCATGTACCATGTTATACCCAATGCTATATGTGTTGATGTGTGTTGTTCTTTTTGTTATTTGCATATTGTTCCTTATTGTCCCCCCTGCGGGTTAAGTGGGAGACTTATCTTTATCAGGCATCACTTCCAATGGGATTCTTCATGTGTGGTTTCTATCACTTAAACTATAGGGTTTGTATCAAGATAACCAAGATGTAAGATTTTACCTTATTATATAACATATTAATCCTTGCTCCGTTATACTACATCATGGGGGTTTCCTGTCACAATTCTATAAGTTGCCATTCTTATCATTCTCATTACCCTAATTAAGAGCATTTTCCTGAAGGACCAAAGTCCACATTTTACAAGGGTTTTTGAGTTCTTACCAATACCTAAACATCATCAAGATGAACTACCACTCATTCGGTCCTAAATGTTGGTATGGTTTAAGAAGAAATATTTTCACATGTGCTGAGATCTAGAATCATTAAGTCTCACAACTATCAAGAGGGGGTTACATAGAGATCCTTTTAAATTTGAACTTTCACAAGGTCGGGATAATATCCTATCATATCTTAATCCTTAGTAGTTTTAAATTGTTACCATGACTAATTAGTGTTATCTGTTTAGGGTATTCAATTCCGTTGCCAAATAAGTAATAATATTTATTATGAGTTGATATCCTAGGAGGCCCTCTCCTTTACAATTTGGTATTATGATATTACGATAACTTAGAATTGTACATTCATTTGTGGGCTAATTAATGTCCAGTGTTGTATAACCTAGGGCTCTGATACCAGAATGTCATGCCCAAACTTATAGGGCAAAACACAACTACATTTTTTTTTTTGACAACATTTAAGTTATACAACAGAGATCTTGAATGACAATAATAATCAGCTAAGAAGTTCATACTGGCATTAGGTTAAGGTTATCTTAAGGGTATGACTATTATGACTAAGTGTGCAAGAATTGAGTTTTTTTTTTGAAGACTCACTAGTCATGATCGACCGTCTTCTAAGAACCACAATTATTCTGTTCCATTGGGGTGGTAACGATCATTACCAATACATCACCAAAGAATTGAATGCTTCCCTTATATATGACTATGATGGTAGAGTAAACTTCGTAGGGTACTTTCTAAATCTTTCCTAATGAGGATAAGTTCATTCATATGTCAAAAGTCACTACTTACTAAATTCGCCATATCTATAACTTGGTAACGGTTGATTGTTTTCTTTGTTCTACATTGTGCATCAGATAAGGTTTGTATCCTTTTACTATTATAATTATACATTATAGTCCTAAATTGTGGAGCAATGTAAATGACTTAGACCCGATGACATAAGAAGAGGATATTTCTAGTTTATTCAAATTACAAGTAGCCATATAATATCCAAACATACGTTTAAGGCTCTATTAGAAACATACCTAGGACTCTACTCAAATATATCTATGTACAATCCGATTACGATTCGAGATTAAACTATGTAAGTATCATCCTAACCATTTGCTATTCCAACCCTTCAACCATTCAATGAATCCTCTAATCCCATCATATCTCATTACTTAAACTAATATGCCTGACATACTTCTTTTACTCCAACTTATTAACTAACTCATATCTTGTTGAAATATACTTAGCCCTATTAATTACTTTATTTGTTGTAATACACTACTCCTAGGTTTCTTTTTATATATAATTATTAATTACATTCCAATTTGATCAACCATTCTCCCTTCATTCCAAATCTTAAACCTAAGTTACTTCTAATCATCTCACTAACCAATATAATCTACTAGTACATAAATTTCAATCTCAATTCCATAGTGTGCTATTTCCCATGTCTCTCATCCTATAATCATCCCATGCTTAATATCTTATTAACATTCTAACCTATACTAACTTATCTTTTAACAACTAACCTACCATTTAAAAACCTACTAACATCTACATTACTACATCCAACTGACTAATATCTACTAACCTAAACTCCCTTAGCCCCTACCCCTTAGCATACATTAAAATACATGTCTTGACCTATATTTTAATATCCCCTTACCAAGCACTAATAACCTTAGCATGACTTTTTTTTTTAAAACACCTTTTTACCCCTATATACGTGCCCCCCCAAGATATGGGCCCCCTTTAATTTTAGCCGAACAAGGCCCTTACTAAGGTGGGCGTCTTTTTGAAGCAAGTGGGGGCAAGGTACACCTGACTTATGTCAGGTTTGGGCAGCACTAAAAGCGCTCATGGACTTGAAAAGGCGTGGGAGTTGTAAATGGGAAGGTGGAACCCCTTCCCTCCCCATACAGTTTTTTTTTTTTTTTTTGTGTTTAACAAATGTTATGGTCACCTACTTTCAAGTGGGATTGACTTGATATATATATATATATATATATATATATATATATATATATATATATATAAAATTGGAAATC
Organism: Cupressus sempervirens; assembly: GCA_028749045.1. Classification (NCBI taxonomy): domain Eukaryota; kingdom Viridiplantae; phylum Streptophyta; class Pinopsida; order Cupressales; family Cupressaceae; genus Cupressus; species Cupressus sempervirens. Next base: position 716,830,544 of record CM053789.1, read on the forward strand.
TTGCTTCCAAGGTACTTGTCCTATTCCATGTCACTTCATATGCTGACATCTATTACTATGTAGGTGACTTATTACTAGTGTTTAGGTTATATCATAATTCAGATTTACATTATTTTACTATGGGGGTGAATATTATATTGACTGTATTGGGAGGGGTTTTTATTTGTTTTTGCCATACATTTTCTAGAACACAATTTGCACCTGCAGGCCTTATTTTGGAGTTCTTGAGCTATTGCTTCCTTTTTCTTCTAATTCACCAAGTATATATATTGGATTGAGATGATGATTTTTTATTTTATTTTATCCTATCTATTTCATTTCTAACTCATAGTCTTAATGATGTGTCTTATTGGTTGTCATGAAATTAATATCTCATTACATAGATTGTTTGGTTTTAGGGCCCATACTATCTAATCTTATCAGTTGCATTAAAAAATGTTGCTGGTGGAAGTTAAGAATTTCAAATGCATGGAACATCAACATCTAAGCTTTAGTTTATTATTGATATCTATTAAATAAAATCTATTGACTGCACATTCTATACCTACATACGATTCAAGATTGATCATATAATGCATCTAGTTATTTCTATGAGAATGGGGAACAATAGGATAACAAGGTGCTAGTTTCATTTACATCTTGCTAATGTCTACTATGATACTTAAGCCATTTCCCAATACATTCATATTCATGATAATAGATCTTCAACAACAATACAATGGAACTCTCTACTATTTCTTCTTTAACATGCAACAAGCTTATCACAATTGAACACAAGGTGATAGACTCTTCTTGTCAACACTACATAATGTAAAGATCTCTACACAATGTGATGAACAATCCTTCTAGTGAAAATGAATAGGAGCAATATCAACACTCTTACAATCACAAATAGAAACACATATCAAGATGGAGTTTGCTGCTCCATTATCAACCAACTACAACAGTATATCCTTCTCTTATGCTATGAAATCTTCGTGACTTCCAAGTAACCAAGTGCATCAAAAACTTGCAAAGATCAAAATTATAGAACCATGGAGGCTCACCTCCCAACCTAGGCCTCAAGGAGGCCACCCACCGAGCTAGGGGAAACAAGGCTCAAATGGGAGACATTCAAACATCATCACAAGACAAGAACCAACATGAAAACAACATTTTAACAACACATTTACAACCCTAACCAAGGTTTCCACAATAATTCACAAATGGAATCATAAGCATTGGGTGAAGGTGGGCTCTTCAAGGAGGAGAATGCCATATCCTTATGAAACAACAAATCTTGCAATTGCAATATTCAATAAGGCTTCCAAGAAACATGCCACAACAAGGCTATCACTAATCACATGCCTCAACAAGGCTATCAACTCTTACATCTCTTCACATATCCTCACTTATACCTCCCATAGCACAATAGAAAGGCATATGGCTTCAATGGAGCCCATACTCCATGAAAACTATCCCCTCTCCAAGAGGAGGATTTCTCAACTTCAATGTTAAGCCCAACTAACCCCTTCACCCCAAAGCTTCTCTTCCCTCCCAAGGGTGAGTGAAGCCTTCACACCCAACACAATATTCAATCCACTACAACATTTCCAAGAAAAAAAAATCAAAAGCAAGTAGATCCAACATGCTCATTTACATACACAAGCAACTGCAACACACACCATATGCAAGACACATAAATCCTACAAGAACACTCTTACAATTTCCATCTTTCAACTTTCATGAGATGAGAAAATCCATGATATGAAACACTAACCTCCTTCCAAGCTAATGTCTATGGAGTGGTGATGAAGAGCTTCCCTCCCTTGGCTCCCATGTTTTCTTCTCCAAAACCCTATCTGTCTCTACAATTAGAGAGTGGGTGAACAACCACTAAGTTTGGCACAAGCTCCCTAAAAAGACCTCCACTTCCATCCCCACCTACCCCTCTTACACCCTTGTACCTTTCTATCAATGGAAACTTAACCAAGTGATGGGTTGAGGAAAGAAGTCATGTGACACTCTGATTTTCGAATTGGCTTGAAAATGATTAGTTTAGAGGGTCTCCTAAGTCCCCTAGACCAAATTATGGGTGTATCTAGACCCCCAACCTATACTACTACCATGTGGATAACTTATTTTTACCAAAATAACACTTTGGAACCACTTTTAGGCTCTCTAAAGTTCCTATCAAAATTTAATTTGAATTCCATTGTGAAGGTGACTCATCCTAACACCCTCCAAGGTGGGTTAACTTAATTTCATAATGGGGATTAAATTCAAGTTAAGTGACTTCATGCCCAAAAATCCTATATGGCATGTTATTTACACATAGACAACACAAGTTTCAAATGACACACACACACACACACACAAACACACACACACACACACACACACACACACACATTAAAACACTTTACACATCATGATGACATGTCTCTAATTTATTATGATCTTTAAACTTATAACACCCATGCACAATCACATTACGAAATAACACAATACAACGAGGTTTTAAATCTCCCAAAGATTCACCTTGGCTTTACCATGTTCACATAGGTTTGAACCTTGTCTCCCCGAATAATTTCCATGGTTCAACTTTCCTGCACACTCAACTTAACCATCAGTAGCCCAATGAAATATTATAGAAATACATACAGATAAGTATAGAATGATCCAATATCACATAATTTGCATTAACATATACAATTAACTTTCATCTAATCATTTTTCATAAAATATCCAAAACATTGAAATATAAAAATATGTATATCAACATTTATTTTTCTTAACATAACGAAATTAGCATTCTAACACTATTACAATACTTGTCTATCATAACCATGAAACGCTGAGATCATATCTATTACATCATTAAAACAAATAAATGGATCCTAGTATATATCTTAAGTGTAGATCACTAATAGGGAACAAGCAACTAGTATCTTTTCAGTCAAGTTAAACATCACAACATTCCTAGCAATACCCCTTTATTACATTACAAGGGTGTGTGTGTTCTAGGGTTAATCCCTCAAGCCATTAGAATGTTGCAAAATTATGTCGTAATGATTTAAAAGCAATCTACGAATGCAACCATTTACATTTTGTTGTTGTTATAATCTACATCCATTGTTATTTCTTACGAGAGAAAATGTTAATTCATCTTTCCTAATTTGGCTAGTGAATCATTCTATGAATCCCTTGATCGAGTCCTTAACTTGAACATATAGTCTCATTTTCATGTGATCTTATCTATTCATCCTAATGTTATCGAACAAGTATTACACTTATAATAACCAAAATCTGCTTTAGTCTCTAATAGGATCTCATAAATCATTATTACTAACAAAAAAATGTCAATCATATTTATTTCATCAAGATCTAAAATAGAGTACTAGTGTGGGCCTTATAGACTTGAGTCCCTAACAACCATTTCTCTTTACTGAATGCTTTTCCCTTTATTATTTAATTGTTGTTCCATTTTAGATAGATTTTTCATTTTTCATTTAATTATTGTTCCATTTTCTTTTTCCATGCATGTCTTTTCGTTTATGGTTTTTTAAAATTTCTTTTCCCTATACTTTATTTTGTGCCGACAAAGATTTTCTTTTAAATGACATATTTTATAATAAAGGGAAAATAAATTATTTAATGATGATTAAATTTTGTAACTTTGTATTATCTATGTATTTTATTTTCCAATAATCAAATTTTTAATGTATTATTTTACTTTTTAATAACGTCAAATTAAATTATATATTTTATTGATGTAATTTTTTTCATATAAAAACATATAATTCTTTATATAGAGTTGTGAATAATTAAGTCGAGAGGCTTTCATAGCAATCTTCAATGTAAACATTTTTCACTTTAAAAAAAAATTGACGATCATTTACTTGTTAGAGAAATAAAATAGAATGTTAACAATTACATAGATTAAATATAACTATCAGTCACATGCTTTTGTGCACACAACGATGCGCCAATAGAAAATATCACATTTTTATAATTAATTAGATAAAATCTTAAATGTACTAAATAAAAAATATATAACTAATTATTTTTTATATAAATAATTACATTTAAATACAATAAAATGAATGTTATAAGGTACCTTGTAACATTAAATCAAATTTCAATGTTTATTTTTAAAATCCTAAATTAATTCATATCTAACCATTTCATTATGTACCTTGCCCATATTTATTCTCCATAGTAACAATCTAGCTTTCCTAAATGTATAAAAATGCAAATTACAAAGTTAATTAAGTTCATGAGGGAACCACGGAAAAAATAGAAAGAATCTATTATACAAGATATTTAAAATATCTAAAGGTGACAATCTAAATAGAAATAATGTAACTTAAGATTTTTAAGAAAGATTAATACAAATCATTTTTTTTAAATAAAGATTTGAGCAATAAAAAAATAGATTGAATTAGAGATGACAATTTTTTAAAATTCATATTTTATAATAAAATGAAAAACTTACACTTAGTGATTTTAAAATAATAAATCTACACTTACTATTGTAGATATATGGAGAACCTATTGTTTTCTCTTTTTGAATGCAAATTATTTTAGATTTTAAGCATTTCTATATATTTATTTTAACTAAAATATAATTAAAAATATTTTACATATAATTATTTTTAAAATTTATTTGTTCTATTATAAATTGTAAATTATTATTTTTTATTATTAGTAAACGACCGAAGCCTAGATTAATTATTATTGTATGTTAAGTGAAGGTAGATTCGAACCCAATACCTCCCACATGAGAGCCTCACAAGTTACCATTGCATTGTAAACTTTTGCCTAAATTGTAAATTGTTATAGTGTATAATGTTCATTTTATTTAATTCTGATTCAATCATAACCTTGAAATCTGAGGTGAAACTTAATTAAATTAAATTCAAACATTTTAAATTTATAAAATATTCATCATGTGATGTTAAATAATTAATTTAATTATAATAAATTAAATTTATAAACTTATTTTACAATAGATTCTAATTAGTAATTATAATTTAAAAATAAATAAGAAACTAATATCTAGATATATGGACAATAACAACAATCTTTCTATTTTATTTATCTTTTTCACTTTAAAACATTTCATATTAGAAAGTTAATCTAAATTAAATTGTTACTAAAATGTGCAAATTAACCTAATGCAAATAATTTATATTCTAAAATTAAATTAAATCTTAATTTCAAAAAATATTAAAGTAAAATTTAGATGCACAAATAGTTTCTATATTTTTTCAATTTTGATCCAAATCATTCTTTATTAAAAAAATGTTTTTTTTTTTTCATTTTCTATATTTATAATTTTATTTTTCAACTTTTTTCTCTTGTTAAGATGCATAAATGATTTTTTCTATTCAAAGTCTTCAGTATCAAATCTAGTAATTTTTTTTTCATTAGAGCTCTTTTTGTTAAATCTTATTGCTGCATATACAAACAATAATCTTCAATTTTAGTTATTGTTATATATGCAATCACAAATAATTAAAAAAAGTAGATTCTACACAATTGAATAAAATGATAATATCTAAATAGAATAAAGTTTGGAAACATAGCTGTCTTGATTTTAACAATCAACATAAAAAAAAATTCTTGCCTGTTTCAAAATGAATAATATGTCACAAAAATAAAATAATATACAACCGTCAAACTTTATTTTACCTTCTTTTCAACACCTATCATTCAATGATTCACTAATTTGTAAGTCCTATAGATTTTTTTAAAAAGGTGTAAAAATAATAATTAACTAATCCACAAAATTTGTCACATTAAAAAAAAAAAATATCTATTAAAAAACCAAGAAAAATCTGCATTGTGAAACTAATAAATAAGACTATGAAGATTTGGGAACATTATTGCAGCTATAAATCTAAACATTTGGAGACAAGTAGGAAAATGAAGAGATTACGCAAAGAAGATTATGAAACCCTCTTCAGAGCATAGAAAATTCTTCAATCCTTCATATACAAAATTTCACTATTCCACTTTGATTGAAAAGTTTGAACATTTTATGAACAAATGTTAAATAAAATCCATTAAATGGGAAGGAGAATAGAAAATAGAAATTAGAGACTAAATTAGAAATAAAAGTGATAGTTTTTAGGAGTAGAAAATAGAAATTACTAAAGGTAAGATCTATTGTCAAGAAATATGAAATCTAAGAAAGGCTGACAATTTTTCGATAGGAAATTGTAAAATCCGGGAGCAAAGCTCCCACACATAAGCCTATCGGCTTAATTAAAATCTTGAAAGTTGCCTGCAATGGACAATTTAACTCAATGTGAACTGGTGGCTTTTTTTATTTACAACCAGTTCCTAAATTTGGTTTACAATCTTCTTATGATTATGCTATGAATTAGGGCATAAAATAAAAATAAATTCAAAACATTTATTACCATTATTTATTTTATTGCTTTTATTTTTTTTTAATTTGATTTTTTCAATAGAGTGTGATTATTTTTATTGATATGATCTTTATACAATATAAATTTTCTTTGATTTGTATATTTCATGTTTGGATGTGATGAAGTAAATCATTGTCTAACTTTGATTTGTTGCGATTTTTTCAGTCTTACAAAACTAAGTAAGAATTTCAAAATTTAAGATTTCTATGTATTTTTTGGATAGATTTAAGATTTCTATGTATTGGTATTAAGAGATATTATATATAAAACAAATACAAGAATTTATTCATAGATTGTTTGCGCTCATTTGTATATGACATTTATTAAACTTATACTAATTCTGTTGAAATTGGATATGTCTTGACAAAAAAAAATGAATTAATTTTTAAGGTATGCTAGTTTAAATTAGAATAATACAAAGTACTCCATACTTAGTTAAAGATTTTATGATTGATAATTTAAGATTTTTTGTAAAAAATAAATTAAGTTTTTTTTATAAACATAGATTTATATTTATTTAAATTTTTAATATTTTAAAAAATATTTTATTTTTATTATTTTATTAATCTTATATCTATAATCAATATTGAGGATGAATTATTTTTTATTTAATACTATTAAAACTAATATTAAGTGACTTATTTTATTTTCTATCAAAAAATGGTGAAATTTAATTCAATTAATTGTTTTCTAAGAGATAAATGGTTCAAAACTTTGAGTAGATTTAAATCCAAGACCTCCCACATGAGAGGCTCGTAAGTTACGATTGTGTTGTACGCTCTTGCCTCACATTTGTCTAATTAACATTATTTATTAAATTCATTTTTTAAATCAATTTTAAGCTAAATGTTGAAAATTTATTAAATGTTCTTTAAAAAAGGTCATCAACTTTTAAATTAAATAATTATCATTTTTTTAAATTTTAGAATACTAAAAGTAAATAAAACATCTAATCATTATTTTTAAATTTAAATTAATTCTTAATTAAATATAACACATTAAAAAAAAATCATTATTAAACTTTATCAAATAAACATGATAAAATATACTTTTTAAATTATTAAAATTGATTACTCAATAAAAAAAATTTATTAAATACATTATTTTCATATATCATTATATTTAAATTGAAAATAAATTTATGCACAACATAAGTTTAAATCACACTAACACTTAGCATTATTACTTCCTACCCATGGCAGGAAACTTATGCATTCGTTAAAAGTGAATGATCATATTAGTTTGTCCAATCAGGAACTTTTATTTATTGATATCCATTTTCCATTATAGACATATCTTTTTTTTGACATTTTTGCCAAATTAATGAAACTTATTTTCATGCAATTTGATTGGTCTATGTGTGCTACAGTCATGAGTTTGAAAGTTTTTAATTTTTTTTTTTGCACATAAAATCATTTATTTTTCTCTTTTTGCACACTTTAGATATTAATCTATTATGGTTATAGTTGTATTCCATTTCAAAAAAATCAACAGAAACAAACAAAACAAGAGAACATAATAAGTAATAATTATAGAGAGGACATATGGGTCAACATTTGTCCTGTGAGCATTGATTATGGATGCCATTATATTCCATTTCTAACAAATCAACACAAGCAAACAACACACTGCAACAGGGTAATCAATTTGAGAGATGACATATGGGTCAACATTTGTCCTGTGAGCATTGATTATGGATGCCATTATATTCTATTTCTAAGAAATCAACACAAACAAACAATACACTACAACAGGGTAAGCAATTTGAGATATGATATATGGGTCAACCTTTGTCCTGTGAGCATTGATTATGGATGCAATTATAGATGCCACGAATTTTTTTTTTTAATGGTTGTGGCTTATAAATTATTTTTAGGTCAACATTTGTCCTATGTGAACATTAATTATGAAATTCTCTAGAATTGTTGTTTCCTTATTTATAGCATTGGTTGATTATTTTTAAATCACATTTCTAAAAGCTTTAGTCTGTTGCTACTGGAGTACATGGTATGTCAGAGATTTCTCTATTCTTTTTTTTTGAAATTATATTGTGTTCTAGTTGTATTTTTTTTGTGATGATCATATTTACATGGAATCTTGTTGAAATGTATTCTTGAGAATGTATTGTGTTGTAATTGCATTATATTTTTGTGATCATCATATTAACATGAAATCTATCTATGGAAGCTTGTTCAAATCTATTATTTAGAATCAATATTTTTTGTAAAAGAATTGAGTTTTTTGTTTGAAAATTTGAGATACATTTGTCAAAATTTGAGATCTATGATCTATTGTGTGGAATCAAGTTCTTGTAAAAGAATTGAGTTTTTGGTCAAGATCTGTATAGATATTTTAGATCACAATAATTTAAGAGACAAAATAGTTCAGAAGTTTACCAAAACACAATCAAACATGGATCTCGTGAAGTTGTTGGAGAAACTCCATTGAGAAATGTTGAAAAGCCAAACTCAATGAACTAACATAGAATCACTAATAGCATATTGTGATTCGAGTGTGCTTGTTATTATTGTGATTGGAACATTATGGTTCACAACTATTTGCCATTAGAAATATGTGCAAGTTTTATGGAGATAAGGGTTGAATGAAAGAGTAGATCATTTTGTAGAGGATACAGAAGTGATACATGAACATGGCTATAGAGTTTTGTACTCAAATAAATATGAAATATATGATTGTTTATATAAAATACATAAATAAATAGAAAATTACAATTGATTTGATTTTTTCTCTTCACTATGCATTTCTTTGAAATCATAGTATATTATTTAATATATTATTACTTTCGATTACTCATTAAGATTTTTCAATTGATGACATCATAATTGTAACAAAAGAACCAAGCTATGACTTGCCAATAGTGGCATTCTACATTCCACTACTTAATGTTTGTTCCATTAAAATATGTTAACTTGAGAATAGATAGATTCTATATTCCACTGCTAGTATAGCAAATAAATGAGAACCAATGGTTGTGAATACATCATGACTAGAAGAGTATTGTGGCTTAAGTGTCACCTATAATGAAGATCACTTTTAAAAGAGGACTTTATGCAATTGAAAATTGAATACATTGCTTATTGACTCATTCCTAACAAGTTCTCCCTTCTTCATCTATCTCTCCAATATCCAATAGTGAGATTCTACATTCCACTACTTAATGTTTGTTCCATTAAAATATGTTGACTTGAGAATAGACAGATTCTACATTCCACTACTAGTACAACAAACAAATGAGAACCAATGGTTGTGAATACATCATGACTAGAAGAGTAGTGCGCTATAAGTGTGAGCTATAATGAAGATCACTTTTAAAAGAGGGCTTTACAATAGTTGTAAATACATCATGACTAGAAGAGTAATGCGCCTTAAGTGTGACCTATAATGAAGATTCGCTTTAAAATAGGGCTTTATGCAATTGAAAACCTTATATGTTGCTTATTGACTCCTCCCAACAAGTTCTCCCTCCTTTATTTGCCTCTCCAATATTTCTTGTAAGTCCATAACTTTTTTTGCTTTCAAAATAAATTTTGTTGTTGCTTTTTTTTCTTTGATAGTTTGGAAAAGCTTGAAGTATAGATTGAGTGGAGGTTCTTTGCTTTCAAGTTGGAAATATTTAGGTGTATAAGGCTTTGGGGAGTTTGTTTAGCAAAGGGTTTATAGGATTCAGATATACTTGTGGTGAGTAATTTCATGGGTATTAGTAATTTTTACATAATGTTAGGTGTATTATACTTCTATTTTCTTAGTGTTTGGAAAATGCTTTATTAATCTTTTTATAAATCTAGAATTGAATCTGTCAGGAATCTTATTTGACCAATTGTATGTGCTGTTGAAAATGTCTCTTTAATTTTTACCTCAAGATATATTCATGTTTAGAAAGTAAACTTGCTGTTAGTTTTTGATTAAAATGGATTCCTTTTCATCATAACTTAATTTTTGTTTTAATTTCACCACTTTTAAGTTTTTTTGCAAAATTAAATTATATATTCATGAAGGTTTCCGGTTGGGTAGTGTTTGGCTAATATTCTACACTTGGACACTTCTGATGATCATGAAAAGGATCATATAACAAGAGTGTTACATGGGACAATATAGTTTTTGATATCCAAGGTTCTATTGCAGTTTGACAAAAACACACAAGTCAGTTATGGATGTTTGCACAAGGATTTGGCAATCATTTGTATTTAGAAACAAACTGAGCAATGAAAATTGACTCGTATCTTATACTTTCCATGTCTCTGAGCAAAGGACACTCTTTAGAATTCTGAAAATGGTATTAGGTGTTATGGAGCATAGAAAGTTAAGGTTAGAAACCAAGTCTTGTGTTCTCTGTGACTAAATTACCATTTGTTGTTAGCAGAAGAGAAAATTCATTTGCTTAAAGAAATTGTTGGTCTATGTAAAATGGTAAATTTATAGCGTCAGTTTGTGGTAGTCCAATTTTCATTTTTTTTTCATTTTGGTGCATTTCCTTTGTCTTTAGCTCACTAGAGCATTATGAAGTTATTTATGTATGGTGTGGGTAAGTGCTAATTATCTTAGAAGCTCGCTGTCCAAGTTTGGAAAGATGTAGAGAGATTTTAGCTATTGTGATTCTCTTTTAGTGATTGTTGTAAGAGATAAGTCAATTTGAATGTGTTTTTAGCTGTTGTGATGCAAGCAGGGCTGCTCAAGTTGACTTAAACCTTATTGTAAGCCATTTTCGAGTTCAGTCCCTTTGAGGAATGTGATCGTCGATCCTTGTTATATTGGAGTTGAATTCTTCACTTCATTCTTTGCCAAAATTTCAAATCGTTTGAAGAAGATAATTCACTTTTGTTTTTGCTATACACTTTTCATATGGTTTTCTTTGTCAAATTTATCATAGAACATAGTGCCTCATTGTTATGTGGGTATTCAATCCGGATGGTTATTTTCAAAATCTAAATTTATCCTTCACGTCATTTTTTGCCTAAGTTTTAAATGGTTTGAAGAAGATAACTCACGAAGTGTTATGTTTGTTGTACACTCTGCATATACTACTCTTTGCCAATATTTCAAATCATTTATCATCGATCGGACTGCATCATTAGTATGTTGGTATTCAATTCGGATGGTTCTTGTCAAAATCTAGACTTATCACGGTTATATTGATGTTCAAATCTTAAGATAAATGTCTTCTGCCAAAATTCTAGAGCTTTTAATAAAGATCATGATGAATCATTGTTGTATTAGTTTTCAATTTATATGTCAAAATTTAATCAAAATTTAAGGCGAAGCAATGAAAGACGGTGTTAAATTATTTTTTTAATCTATTATATTAATTATCATATATGTCATTAATATATTTATATTATGTTTTTTTGTTGTTGTATTTATGCATGTTTTATGCAGTTCCCTGTTTGAGCTTTTCCATGCAAGATTATTATGGTCGTAGATATATTTGTAATCATGCTTGCTTGAAATTGGTATATGGCAATTGATCCTCTGTGCAAATTTATTCAGATCAACTCTAGGGCTCTGTTTCAAATTTTCTACAGATTGACTTTAAGACTGTTGAACTCTATTGAAGAAGTGTCTGTTTAGAGGCGTTTTCAATCAGGTTTGGGTTTTCGGTTCAAATGACTTCAGTTTTTGTCACAATAGGCTCCAATTGATTTCAACATGCTCTACATTTTAGATTGTCAGGGATAGTGAAGTTTTTAACTCTTCCGTTATGAATTGAAGGGACTATGAAAGACACACGAGATTAAGCCCGTTATAGGCCAGATTAACCTAAAATAATATCATTTTCGTGCATTTAGTTTCAAATTTCCTTTTTTTCAGACATTTTGTTGTGTTAATGTATATTTTATTTAGTTCGTTGTTTGATATTATCACAAGTGCAAATATCTGTAATCGCTTGCTTGATATCGGTGTGCAGCTCTTGATCCTCTGTTCAACTTTCATTGCAGATTTATGTCTGCAATTCTTTATATTAGGTTGTCTTGCTATATAAAAGCGCTTTGTGAGATGGCTATCTTTTAGATAGCTTTTATAGCTATCATATATTTGCAGAGGCATCTAGTGTCAAATTATATACTCCGTGTTAGAACAAATGAGACGTCGTAGAAATTCAAGCTTTAATTTCATTTAGTTTTATTGCATTCTTTAAACTGTGCCACGTTGTGATCTGAATTGGAAGAGATTCCTGTAAGTTGTGGAGCTTTGCTTGTATTAGATTTTTGTTATGGAATCTTGTGTTTCCTTCAAAGCCTTTTTTAGAGTGTTAGTCTTCTGATATTGTGTAGCACTAATGCTCATTAATAATATAGTCGATTCAGTAATAAATTGGTGATTTTGCGCATGGAAGTCGTAAATTAGAGGGTCTTGCTAGCGTTTTGGTTGAGTTTGTAACAGTTGCATTTTCTTTTAAAATGCTTTTTCGTAGTGCCTCATTGTTAATATTAATTAGGGAAGGATTTTACAGGTCTCCTTCTCAATAAGCACATCCTGTGTAGCTACAACAGTTTCTAAGACTTGTGAAGTCAATCGATCTTATTCACCTCTATAATTCTCCAAAATTCTCAACAATCCTACGCACCACCCAAATAATTCACCAAATACACTTAAAGAAAACTTCTCTTGGTGGCCTTTGAAAGTCCCTTTTCTACGTGTTCATAATACTTTTTTGTATTTGTCACATCTCCTCAACTTTACTCGCTTTATGAAGCGGATATCTGTACAATTCTCAATATTTGTAGAAATGATTTTGATGTTCTAAAAAATGAATTGTTAATTATTACTAATATGTTTTCAAGTGGATATCTGTTCAAGTGAAAAAAAAATTGTAATTATCCTCGAAGACCCAGTGCGAGCTACAAAAGCTCCAGTGTCTCCCTCTCTGCCTCTCTGGCAGTTGCTCAAAACTTCCTGCTAAAAATGACAGCTCATGGATTTAAGGAAATTACTCTATATCTTTGTATTGGACTGCTTCAAAAATTGGCCAGGGCAAACTGAAGGGTATGAAAGAGACCGTAGTTGTTTCCCTAATGTTGTAGTAGTCAGTGTGCTTGCAAAGTTTATTTTTTAATAAGTGGAAGAATTTGGTGTTTGTCAAAGATATAACCAGTTGGGGTTTTTACAGGTACTAACGCAGACCAAGAACTTGCTAACTTGTCACTTCTTTGACTTCTATTTGTGCATGCTCACCGTGTTTGTTTCAGATGGAGAGTCGACTTTTATCTTTTATTGCTGCTTTTATCTTTTGGATTTTACTGTCAATGCTTTTAATTCTCTATTCAAAGCCACCTTTCATTTATGATCTGGATAGTGGTAGATAAATATATATATCTTTGTTTGCTGCTCCAAGTATTTCGTGCATGACAAACATGTCTCTGTATCCTCCGTATCACCATTGCCGCTGTAGTGAACCAAAATTTTATCTTATTACTGCATAGATATTGAAGTTTTTGTTTACTGACTTTTATCACCGTAAACTATGAGTATGATAATCTACTTTTATTCAATGTTGTGTATCGCTGTGATTGAGCCATTGTGCATAGATTCGATACTGCCACTAAATAGTCATATGTCTTCAGTGAAAAATCATTGTTCTTAAATGCACGCTGCTATCATTACTATGTAGGTCTGAATGGTGGAACCACTCCTCATTGTCTTCTAGTAATTTTTCAAATCTCATTGTTGCCTTGTCACCATCTCTAATGAATTAGTTTCATTGTAATATGGATTCATAACTTCCATGTCATAGCTTGTTCAATGATAATATGTCTAAGACTTTATCTTCTCTGATTTCACCTTGGTCACTCATTTATATAACATTTCTGTTGACAAATATCTTATCATTAAGCTTGCTAAGATACCTTTTATTGTACCTTAGACATTGATGATAACATCTCCATCATTTGATATCGGATAATTCTATATAGTGTCGAAATACATGCATATATGGACCAACTTCATAAATTAAGGTACTATATTAATATGATACTTTTTAACTAGTCATATTATTTATAGAATACATAGATTATTATTTTATTTTTAGGAAAATGAAAATATAAGTTTGTGTCTAAGTTTGTATTTATAATTACATTAAAATATATTTTCAAATGATCTTTATTATATAATTATAATATAGTCAATTCATCATATTGAACTAAAGACTATAAAATATGATATCTTTAATAATATCAAATTTAAATATTCATAAAAATAAATATTATGACTGATATCATAATATCATTAAGGAAGTCATCTAATAATCTTATATGGAAGCACAAGTAATAATGAATTTTTATGGTAATCAATAGTTAGTTTTAGCCAAAATCTTCAACCTATATTAAAAAAACAAACAATTTTGAATAGGCAAAGTTAAATTTAGAAGAAAAATAGGACTAAAAAAATTGCCAACCTCCATTGCAAATATTGTTAAACCGGGTGTTACATTGAGTGCCTTTTTTATTTATTAGTGATGTTAGAATTGTTGAAAGAAAGACTACTTAAAATTCAAGACATTTAATCCATTTCTTATAAGGGAGGTGTCTCCTGTTTGGTGCGATGTGCCTGCTCAGAAGAGGCAGAATAATATAATGTTGAATTATTGAATATAGCACATAACCATTGCTAATTACGTATTCGTCATATAAGTTATTGCCCAACAAGCCATGATGTGGTTAGTTTGTCGACAACAATGAAGGGTCATCGACGTGGCCTCTCAAACTGTGACAACATATTATAATAATGCTTTGCTTGGTATCCATGCCAATAGTCTACCTTTGCCTATCCACTTGTATTGGTAGACTTGCTCATCTGATTGTTTACTTAATTCATTTATCAATCATTCGCGAAGCTTGTTAAATAATTAGTTTATTTAGTTTTATGGACTTTCATGTACTGCATCTTGAATGTTAATTGATTGCTATAATAAATAAAACAAAAGAAAATAACACAAAAGGAATATTATGTGCATCTTGTTGATTTTTCTTTTCGATCAAGAAAACTTGTGCTGTAGACAATACTTGTGACATATTTTTCAAAATCTTGAGCAATCACTTTTGCAACTAGAAGAATTATACTAATGGAAAATATAACTAGCTTTAGAAATTTAAAAGATTATAGAATCTGACAATTGGAAATTTGATAACAGATTATCAACTTGAAAATGGATAGCCAAGTCTACATTCCAAAGCCGCTGTGGGATTGTCCCATTATAGGACCAGTTGAATCAACCACAATGCGACATGTCTTCATATTTGACTATTCATGTGTCGAACAATCTCTAAGGACATTGATAGGCAAGGACTTTCTGAAAAATGCTTCAGGAAAAATCTTCTATGCTGATATTGTTTCACGATTCTTGTCGAATTGTATGGACTTTGTACAAGAAGCAAGAATTGTTGAGAAACTAGCACATGCTTATGTACGAGAGTACTTTGTGCCACCAACAGGATACCATGAAGCAATTTTTGCATATCGAGCAGCGCAAGATGCATCGATTGCTGGCAGCCTCTTTTCCCATAAAGCAGTTGAAGAGTGTGAGGTTGCATCATGCATTTATAGTGTTGTGCATCTAGCTATTACTAATGAATGTGATCTTGTTCTAGTTCATGCACTGAATGCACGCGCTGCTCATTTGGGTGAACATTGTGTGATAACAATAACAAATTTGTACAATGCATTCATGTCTTTGTACACAAATCTACCCAAGGAAACTAGTGTTGCATGTGAACAACAATGTTCAAGTGACAGACAACTCCCAATTGAAGCAAATCTGACTACTCCAACTACAGATTTGACTGCTCCAACTCCTTCAACTACAAGCTCTTCATGAATTATTTGATTGTCTAGTAGTACTGCAAATGGACTTCTACTTATAAATTGGAAGTACTAATGTCAAAGTTCAATTATCAGGTAGTCAATGTCCTATGGTTACATATGAAGTGTGAAAAATAGCAAAAAGACTAATTCTCCTTTGCCTATTGTTACATGTATCTACAAAGTATGGAGAATACTGTAGAGACTAGGTGGTCTATTTAGGTACTTTATGCTATGAATGAACAAGTGTGTACAAGTAATATGAATATTGTATCAATATATGGATAAAAATATTATTACAGTAATATCTCTTCTAGCTTTGCCATGAATATAATTGGTTGTCAACTTATGATACTTATAGTTACTATAGAAAACTTTAGAACTTGAATACTAATTATACTATTAAGATGCAATGAGAAGTGGAATTTATTGATGCAAAATTAAACATTGTAATTGATAGTCATTTGTTGCATATTTATTGAATAGTATACTATTAACATATAATGAATAGTAGAATCCATTGAAGCAAAATTGAACATTGTAATTGATACTTATCTATTGCACATTTATTGAATAATATGTATGGAATCATTTATATTAATAATATTGGTATGATTATTCCCATGAAAAGTATATCGACAAAAGAATTACACTAAGTGGAAGATATATCTTAGAACTAATTGATGCTCGGTAAATTCTAAGAAATTTTTCTCATTGCAAACAGGTATTTTATCTTCGTATTACACAACAATGGATTCTCTTGATACATTTTTTTCATTAGATCGTGATACAAGTCACCTCTCTGAAAGTCCAGAATCTAGTATTCTTGGAAAAATTCTAGAACTTCCAGACAAATGCCAAAGAAAAATATTGGAAAAATATTTCTATGATAACCATGTTGTTATGTTCAGATATGATGGATGGGGAGACATTTAGCCAATACCAAACACTAATCAAATTCGTATTTTCTCCCCATCCATGACTAATGGTGAATTGATTTACTTAAAACATCTAGTGCGGCAATATAGGGAAGCTCATATCATAGTTCATTGTGAAGATATCATAAGACATTTCCCTCCTAGAAATCACACTGCACAAGAGTTGACAGTTATTTTCAATTGAGCATGCAAGACACTATTCTGTGAACTATCACCATTCAACATGGTTATTGAAGATGAAACACTTTTATCCATAATAAAACTTGTGGTAACATATCCAATGTTTTCACTTGAATGGATTATAAGACATGACAACACAAAAATTCTTGGGCAATGGTATGATAATGATACAGGAGCTTTGGTAGCTAAGACCATAAAGCACCATTACTCATGTCATTTTTTATTTGTATTTGAGAATAATTTTGAGCCACTTGGCATTCATCTTGTAGCAGATATTGGGAGATGGCGTCTTTATTAATGAACTAATGAGTAGAAGATTACAATGACCACAAGAATATAGTCATGATTTATAAGCTTATACTTACTATGAATGAAAGTTCACAAGTTGCATGTAAAAGCTATAATATTTTCCACTATGATAGTATAATATGTATCGAGTTATTTCTATGTCATTTGCTTCCTAGTGAAGTATCCCTTGAGCTTGAAGAAATTTATTACAATATGTATCTAGTAATCTCCATCTCACTTTGCAATATATTATAAGTTGTTTTGAACTGTGACTATTGCAAATATGCAGAGAGCTTTGTTTAGCTAATCATTTTTTGGCAAAGTTGACTAAGAACTAGTAAAAGTTTGATCTACTATGTTTAATGTGTGCACAATGATTATGTCACACAATAGATTATTTTTTGCATGTGTAGGATAAGAACTAGTGACCTAATTAATTACATGTAATGTTGTGAAGGTTTGATTATGCTTTTCCTAATGTGACACTTCGATTGTAAAGCAAGAAATCGACAAGGATCAAATACACAAGCTTGGCAATTGAGTGAAGAACAAAATAGTAAGTAAAGTTATATGTTTGATTAGAATATAGAAATTTTAAAGTTGAAAGTTTTCAAAATTTGCTTGTTTCCTTTTCTATTATTTACTTAAGATCCATTTACAATTTCATAAGATCTCTATTGGCATAATTTTTTATGTTCAAAGTAATGATTGCTAAGAAAAAAAGTCAAGGAAACAGTGTGCCTGAGTAGATCTCAAAGATGCAAGCTAAGGAAAAAAAGTCAAAGAAATAGTGTGCTTGAATAGATCTCAGAGATGCAAACTTACTAATTGTATTGTGTTCTTGACTACAAAATTTACAATCAGAACCTCATAGGATAGATTACAACATATATATAGATTTCTATATTGACACCACCCACAATCAAAGAATTTGTTTTCCACTTTTTGAATTGTGTCTCTGGATTGCTGACCCACTTGTAGTGAATGCACCATATCCACAAAGCATGATGACTAAGTTGGCTAAGAACAAAATTGAGCATGTGCCTACCTATGATGAACTTGAAAGAAAAGCATGGATGGCACTAATCTTGATAACATTAGTAGGTTTTACACTATTCTTCACAGTGGAGAATACTCCATGGTTTGTGACGTTAATTGTAGTATGTACAGTAGCCATATTGTATGCATTTGGTATGTAACTGAGCAACATACAATAATAGTAATGTCGCTAGTCATAACAATAGTCATGATATTTAGTGTTTATTGACTGGTGGTGTTTTGATGGGTCATAGTATGGAAATAATGTTTATAATGAAGATAAGCCAGAAGTGACTATTGCCAAAAGATGACTATGAAAAATATGACAACAACCATTCTTTAGCTACTAATTTCTAGAATTGCATATTATTTACATTTCTTGATAATTGAAATTTTTTGTTTGAGAGGATTGGTCATTTTTAATGTAATGTAAAGATGTGTGTATTGAAACATGTCTTAACATAGTTTAATTGTGATATAGAAACACAAAAGAAGAAATGGAGAAGAAATACAGGGGCGTTCGTAAGAGACCATCTGGTCGATTTACAGAAGAGATAACATTGCCCAAGCTACAAAGACAAAAATGGCTAGGAACATTTGAGACAACTGAACAAGCAGCCTTTGCATATGATATGGCTAGCATGTCAATGAGAGGTAGTAATGCATACACAAAATTTCTACATGTCAACCGTATACCTGATAATCAATCTTCCAATGTGCAGAGCACTCAAATCTCAACTGCAATGAGAACAAATAGGAAGAAAATCAAATACATGAAGTTGTCTGAATTGCAAGAATGTTCTAAAAGTTTTGAAGAAAACAAAGAGCATATGTCATTTTGCAATAGATCTAAAATTTGTCCAAAAGAAAAGTCATATTGAGGTGTTTGGCAATGTTCAAGTGGTCGTTATGTTGCACAAGTATGGAATCCTATACAAAAAAAGCAAAAATGCCTAGGAACATTTGATACCAAAGAAGAAGCTGCTATTGCATATGATCTGGCTATAATATCCTTGAAAGGACACAAAGCCATTACAAATATTGTGCATCCAAATACAGAGATACATGAAACAAAACGTATCTCTTACTTACAAAAAGACCAACTTGGATTGAGCCATCAAGTTGAACAATGTCCAATAGAAACAGAAAGAAATGGTCGAATGTTAATGGTCTTTAAAAATGATCATTTTGTTCACACAGTACCTGTCATTGAAAACCAACACTTTCTAACTATGATGCACATGAAACCTAACATCCTTGAAAGTTCTCATAGAAATCTATTACAAGATATTTCATCAAAAGAATACATCAAATCCATATATACTGCTAGCATAGATAACATTTATTCTTCAGAAAGTGACACAAAAGTTCACTATCCATTGTCTGAATCAACTTATCCTGCTATAATTGGACTACCCAATTTTGAAACAAGTTATCAAAATATACATCCTTCAAATTTGATAAACTCATGCCCATTAGAACTACTAGAACAAGATGTTTCCCCCATGCACATGTCTCAAGAAAAATGGAATTCTACAATTCTCAAAATGAATCCAATTATAGAAGAATATGCTAGTAATGTTCCCAATGAAAATTTTCCTTCATTTCCAAACAACCTTGCTACCATTCCTAACAATATAGACATGCATGGTATTAACCATGACACATTTGACTTCTCCAGTTTCTATGTGACATCAAAAAAAATAGGTCCTGAAAGCCATTGTCTAAGTGATAAGAGTGTCATTGAGCTTCACCATTGAATTTATGATTCAAATGGTATAGACATAGAGCAATCTTAATATTATTTCTATTGCTTGATGACATAGCATATCATATTTGATGTGGAGATGTGAAGAGAAGGTGAAAAAAGGATAAAGATAGAATGTAGACATGATTGAAGAAAAGAATAGTAACAATTTTTGTATTTGCTACTTGTGTTTTGTATTAGCATCTTTCTTTACTTCAGCGATGACTGTTTAATATTTTGGTGGTGATTTGAAGAGGAAAGATGAGAAAAACATAAAGATAACGTGGAGACATGACCAAAGAAAAAGAGGAGTATCAATGTTTACATTTATTACTTGTGTTTTCTATTAGCATTATGTTTTTTGAACATTTCATCAAGGAATTCTAATGATTCAAGACGTTATGTATTCTCTCATAATATATGTTTTTTACAATATGTGATACTAGGAGAGATAAGAAGTATAAGTTTTTGTACTGCCTACATGTGTTGAAGTTACATTTATTATTGTCAAATTGTGTATGCAATTATTTCTCTAGAAACAAATCAATGTGAAAGTACATTTTTCTTGACATGACAACCATAGTCAAAATCTAAATCATTCCATGAAAGTTAAATTGTTCCATATTAGATACTTGTGAATAAATGAGAACTTCATCAATGACTGTTTAGTATTGTGGTGGCAATGTGAAAAGAAAAGCTACAAATAGCATAAAGATAACATGAAGATATGAGAAAACAACAAGACAAGTATCAATGTATTTGCTACTTCTGTTCTCTATTAGTATTTTGTTTGTTGAATATTTAATCAAAGAATTCTAACGATGCCACATGTTATGTGTTTTTTAGTCTAGTATCATAATATATCCTTTTTTAATATGCAATAGTAGAAGAGATAAGAAGTACAAGTTTTTGTATTGCCTACATGTCTTCAGGTTACATTCATCATTGTCAAATAGTGTATGCAATTATTCCTGTATAAAAATATCAATGTGGAAGCACAGTTTTCTTGTCATGACAACCATAGTCTAAATCAAAATCATTCTATGAAAGTTAATTTGTTCTATACTATATGCTTGCAAATAAATGAGACTAAATATTGTAACGTATACTGTAGTTTATTATGGTAAGTGTAATTTTAAAGAATAGAAAAATCAAAGTAAATAATCTAAGACGACTAAAAATAATATACTGAAAAGATGCATCTTGTCATGCAAGAAAGAAATATCCACATGTAGAAAAGAAACATTGTGCAAGTATACAAGTGATAAGAAAACCAAGGTGGTACTAGTCCTTTTTGAAACATAAAATGAGACAAAATAAAATAGAAATTATAGACGTAGATCATTACAAGCCAATAGGTCAAGATGGTAGTTGCAATATTGACATTGTACTAGAGAATGAAGGACTATGCAGAGTAC
This sequence comes from Cupressus sempervirens, assembly GCA_028749045.1. Lineage (NCBI taxonomy): Eukaryota > Viridiplantae > Streptophyta > Pinopsida > Cupressales > Cupressaceae > Cupressus > Cupressus sempervirens. The sequence continues at coordinate 716,852,385 of CM053789.1, forward strand.
CAACATTCAAGTACAACGTAGGAGACTGCTTATTTGATTCCTTATAATTCCTACTAAATTATAGATATACATCACTTGAGCTAAGAAATGGGACCTAACACACCCATTGAAGAATATGCCACTATAGTTCAACAAGTCATCGCATATGTCAAACCAATGACTAATCTATATATTGTAGGTGATTTCAATATTGATATGTCAACAAAAAATGCTAAGAAAGAAAATCTTGAAAAGTATATGCAATACTATAACATGACTTACATCGCAGAAAAAACACAAAATGTATACATCCCATCAATTGATCACATATGGACAAACTCAAGTAATATATGTTGTTGTTACAAAGTGGAAGCATACTGGACTGATCATCTTGCTACATTCATAAGGTTCCATACCCCACTCTAGATTACTAATACATATATAATCAAACACAAAATTAAATAGAACAACACATACAAGAATGCAAATACATCTCATACCTAAGAGTTTTATGTATCAAAGACAATAACTCTAATTTAATAGTATATATTTCAATGTTCTACATTTTTGTGCAGCACAATAATGGAAGGAAGTAAAAGAACAGGAAAGGGAACACATGTCAAGCAAGAGCAAACAACAAAAAGGTATAGAGCTTTTCTCATCTCCAATAACATGAATTCTTACATAAAAAATGAACAATTAATGCATGAATTTCTAGTATCTGAAGAAATGTTAAATATCAAACCACTACAATACTAGACTAACACCATAATACTTTATGCAGGTCAAAATTAGGAAACCCCAATGCAATATCAATTGAGGACTTGAATGCAAGAAAAATAGGAAATACTTTTGAAGGAGACATACTTGTTGTATATATAGCAACACTTGATAGAGAAAACAAAACATGAGAGGTGCTACGTGCAGATTTGACAGACTTTAAAGGAGAAATGACAATAACTTTAAATGTAACAAGGAACCTAGTACAAGAGTACAAAAACAAGATAGTTCCGGGAACATCCATTATAGTGTTAGGATTTGGAATAGGACAGAAAACAACTTTTGACCATGGAGATTCAGAATTCATATTGAAGCTCCAAGATTCAAGCACAATTGAAACCATACCGCGACTTTGCCAAGAATACAAATTCATACCAAGCACCACAATCAAACAACTACTCACAAGCACAACTACCTATGCCACTGGTACAATAGATGCATTAGTAGTTGCAGGACGACAAACAGGCTCTCAATATGTTCTTGACATAAAAGATGGAAATAATGATGATGAAAAAGTACAGGTAAAAAGCACACTAAACACCCCTTTTTTCTATGCAACATTTATAGTAGTCATGTTTCTATTGAATACAGAGTTCTAAAAGTAGAAAATAAATATCTATTGTCAATGACCAACTCCAAATCAATTCTGCATTCCAAGAAGAATCCATGCAAATAGCAATCCAATTACAAAGAGGTGAGACTCCTGCAATGTTGTTTAGAAACATTGTCCGACGGAATGACATGGACAAAACATTTCGCACAGGGGTTGCTACATATATCTGCACACTAAAAGATAAGAGAACATTGGATGCCTTGAATACATTGCTACAAACAACAGTACAGGTAAGCAAACTTGGATAATTCAGCACCTCAACTACTATTAATTCATACACAAGCTATATTAATATCAAAACATATCTTGCAGGTTGATGGAGTTCTGAAAGTAGCCAATTCATTCGCAAATCCATTTCATGCATTTTGTTCCCAATGCAATTTAAAATTTGAAGATTGTGGAAAGCTAGAAGACAAAACAACTCACTACAATAGATGCAATCAAGAGGTTCCATATGTATATTCATTATACCTAAAGACTATCATCACAACTGAAAACAAACAAATCATCCACTGTTCAATAGACAAGTGCATTGTTGAACAACTGCTACCAAGCTTGAAAGACACAAAAGTTGAGGACTACACACAAGACAAGTCAAAGTTCATCTTCATCCTTCGAGATTTCACCATGAAAGGCCAATTCACATTAAACCAAAACAATGCCATCAATCATGTTGTGACAAATGGAGATTGAACAATTTTTTACAACAAAAGGTAAATATGACTACTCACAAATTAGCATTTATTTAAAATATAAAAAGCAAGTTATTATGAGACAATTACAATATACTAACATGCACAAAATGGAATTTGCAGGTATCATGGATAGCTATAAAGACATATTAAGCTATAAATAATTATAGTTACAAAAGATACTAGTCAATATAAAGTAAAGTGTGTAAACAAACAATGTATATGCATGAGTCTCATATCCAAGTACATTCTCTCTATCATATATGTATAATGAAAATAATGTATATGCATTGATATGCTATAAGACATACTTTTGTTCTATCAGGTTGTATAACATGATTGAGTAGATGCTTTGTTAATGTAAACTATTATTGAAATACAATGGAAAAGTGCACAACATGCTTTATCCTATTGCATATCCAATGTATAAAACATTATCTAAATTGCTATTTATCATATACAAAAACTATACTTAGGCAGGAACTTTGACGCTTTGCATCCTTGTTTATAATCCTTTCTCCTTTCATTCTGTCCACGTGCGCTTAAAAAATATATTAATAAAATCATTTTTTTACTGCAATTTCATATGCAGCCAAGCAAACAAAGGGAACATAATGGAACAACTAAACATTTCACAAAGAGAAATAGTTGTTAGATGGGTCCCATATTAGACAACCCACCCAAAGTCAATGCTTTGAGTGTGTAGGTTCAGCAGTCGTTTATTGTTGTCTATTATTTGTGGGTTAATTAATAATAAAGTCAAATACAAATTAAATTTTGTGAAGAATATATGAGAGCATCTTCTATTTTTATTACTTTTGTACAAGGGGAGGTACCAATATATACATAGTTTAACATGATAATTTAAAGTTGTGATAAACTCTAATTCAAGTTTGCTTGAATAAATAGTTTCAAATATATATTTTAATTCATTCATTTTATACTATTTTTTGTATTTTGTATGATTTAGATATTAACTTTAGTGCTTTTGGTAATGTTTATAATTTCAAATTTTAGATCAATTTATTATGTCAAGTCAATGTTTTAGAATATATTTATTTATTTTTTAACAATTTGTTTATTTTAATTGGACTTGATCATACATATGATATCTCAGTTCGATCATAACTTCAAAAATTAAGATTCTTATATTTATGACCATTATTTATCAATGAAAACATCAAAGAGTTCAAATCATCCATCCAGTGTCATGCATTTGAAGACATCATCCCATGACACTTTTCATTATTAATAATCAAAACAACCAAATGATCACACACACACATTAAATGACTATTCTAGCTTTAATTAGCATTAGATAAAAACAATTGACAATTAACGATCACTGCCAACTCCATTCAGTAAAAAGTTACTCAACTAAGAGTGGACATTGATCAATTGACATTCATTTTACCTATCATCTCCTTTTCATTATGAAACCATCTTAAGGGCTTAATTATCAACAATGCATATTTATTCTTCCCTTTGTAGATAACAACTTTTTTTTGTTGTTGGAAAAATAGGGTTAAAAACTTTATTGAAAATTAGAACAACTGAATACAAAACAGCAAAGGGCCAAAGCCCCAAGAACCACCAAAGACCACAGAAAAAGCAAGAACTAGACATCACTCCCCAATACCACTTCCATCTTCTGCAAGAGTCCTCTCCAGGTCCTGACATAACTCAGGCATTTGCTCCCACTCATCAATCTTCAGGCCATCTATATCTTTTGACACCCATTTTACCAGACAATCGACTACCCTATTCCATTCCCTTGGAATATGGGCACAAGACACTTAATCCATTAAAGAGCTAACCTGTAATATCTATTGCACTATCATAGACAATTGCCAACTAACATAAAAAAATCTTCCTCTCAAGGAGTAGATTGACTAGGACCTGAGAGTCAACCTCACAAATCACCTTCCTCCACTGTAGAGCATAAGCCTGCTTCAAAGCATATAAGATAGCCAAGCCTTCCATCCTATTAACAGTCTGCATCCCTTTATTAGCCAAGAAAATAAAAACCACTGATCCAGAAGAATCCCTACCAATCCCACCAATCCTAACCAAACCTGGATTACCCTTGGAAGAATCATCTATATTAATTTTCAAAAAACCAATGAGAGGGGGCAGCTATCTCCCCATCCTTTAAACTTTTTGCTCAAACATCTACCTCTCATGATGCAAGCTGAGGCCAGAGATATCCCCTGTATGCCAAACCTATCAACTATCTCACCATCACCTTTCTCAAGTGGCAACACAATCTCACTCTTAGCTTCAACAATTTCTTGGATTGTTCCCATAATTTAATCCAAACCTGTTGAATCCCCAATTTTTCACCCCGAAAGATTCTACGATTCCTTTCCAACCAGACTTACCATAGTAGAAAGATAGGACCAACATACCAAACATTCTACAAGAATGGATCCAAGGAGGGGGGCCTTCCCAATCTCGTCCAAAACTCTGCTAGGGAGGAGGCATGATGCACAAGAATTTCCAAACATCCCACAAGAAATGCCATTGATGCAGGGTGAAGGAGAGTGTGGAGAGTCTTCCTCCCCACCAATGCAAAGAACACACCTCCAAGGGCCAGAAAAGCCCCTCTTCTGAATATTGTCCCAAGTCAAGCATCTTTTCTAGACCAAAGTCCAAATAAAGCAATTACACTTTGGCCAAGAGAACTTATTCTAGACTTTCTTCCACCAATGAACTCCCCCTACAAATTGTTGGGAGAGCAACTATTGATACCCAGAAGAAAAAATGTATACACCCTTGGGATTAGGGGACCAAACCAACACATCACTATCCATAAGGGCGCTACAGTTATGACAAGAAAGAATGTAATGAAGCTCAACGCACTCTACCTCCAACCCAAAAATAGGTTAATCCTCTAGGCTCTTCCATCTTGCTTCCACTAACTGCTCTTGAAGGGAAAAGGATTTAAAGTCACACACCCTAGTCCATCTAGCTTCATGAAACCTCTGGGAAAATATTAGAAAATGAGGATATTGAACGACTATGGGAGGGTAGTCATCCCAAGAATCATGCCAAAAATATGCCTCTGTCCCACTCTTCCAGATCCAGAATAGGCCACCCTTAATGAGCGCAACCCCTTTCTTGGGAGTAGTCCAAATCACCGAGCCTGTCCCTGTCAAGCTATACCAAGGGATATCTTTCTAGGGGATCCCAAAAAAATACTTATGAGACAAAATTCTAGCCCATACCCGGTCCTATTCCACACACTATCGCAAATGCAATTTAGCTGCCAGAGCACTACCAAATAGCAATGACTGTCGTAATCCAAGACCACCAAACTATTTTGGGCTACAAACAACCTCCCACTTAATAAGGCTCCACTTAGCTGATGATAAATTACCAGCCCATAAAAATTGTCTTGCTAAGGAATCAAGGCCCCTAACAAAGCTCATCAGCACCACCTGAATCATACACCTATAGAGAGGAAGAGCCTGCACCATAGATTGAAGCCGTTGGACCTGACCAACAAAGGATAGCCAATGATGGGTCCAATGATTAACTTTGACATAGAACTTATCCAGAATAACCTGCCACGAATCCCTAGACTGTTTGCTAGCTGAAATAGGAATCCCAAGGTATAGCAATGGAAGACTCCCAATTTGGAATCTGAGAGTATGAGCAACTCTCTGTTGAATGGAAGGGGGAGCGTTGAAGAAAAAAATGGAAGACATTCCCTCATTAATTAATTGGCCTGAAGTAGCAAGATAAACATCCAACACCCTATGCATATTAGAAGCCTCCCTAATGGTAGCCATGCCCATAAAAGCCATATCATCCACAAACTATAGGTGAGATTGTACAGGAAGGCCCCCTCCCCAATGCTAGCCCTGAATGAAGCCCCCTTCAACATTTCTTTTTATCAACCGTCCCAAACCTTCCACCAAAAGAAGAAACAGGTAAGGAGAAAGTGGGTCACCTTGCTGCAAACCTCAAGAGGCCCCAAAGAGATTAGAATGCTCCCCATTAATCAAAACTAAGAAAGAATTCAAATTCACACAACTCATAACCCAACAAATCCATTCCTCCTCAAAACCAAAGGCACCCAAAACCTTCTGGAGGAAGGACCAATGAACTCTGTCATAAGCCTTGGCCATGTCCAGCTTGATGAACATAACCTTGTCTTTGGAATTGGCCATGGAATGGATAGTCTTAGTAGCCGCAACCACCCCATCCAAAATTTGGCGGCCAACCACAAAGCCACTTTGTTCTTTAGAGCTTCGCAACGTAAGCCACTTTTTTAACCTATCAACAATCAACTTAGATATACTTTTATAAGTTACATTGCAAAGAGAAATAGGGCGAAATTGACTTAGCTGATCAACCCCCTCCCTCTTGGGAATGAGAGAAAGGAAGGTAGAGTTCAAGGCCCAGAGCATTTGCTTATTCTTCTAGGATTCTTGAACAACTGCCAATAAATCTAATTTGATAATGTCCCAAAATTCCTGGAAGAACTCAATCGGGAAACCATCTGGACCAGGAGCCTTTCCTTTTTTCATCTAGAAAAAAATCTTCTCTAACTTCTCCAAAGATATGGCACTCATAAGATGCTCTTTCATTTCCAAAGAAACCAAAGAAGGAATACAGGAGAGGACCTGAGCCTCTGCAACCAAGTCCCCCTGTGATTCCTCCCTAAATAAAGAAGCAAAATGTTGCACAGCTTCATTTGAGATATCCTGAGTAGAAGAGAGAACCTCCCCCCTGTTAGTCACCAAAGATGATATAGAATTACCATGTCATCTGGCCTTCACCAAATTGAAGAAGAAGGCAGTATTCTTATGACCCTCTTAAAGCCACTCAATCCGAGCTTTTTGTTTCCAAAAGATTTCCTCTCTCAGCTCTCATTCCTCCAAGGTTTTTAAAGCCCTAGCTTCCTCTCGCAACAAATACTCAGACACCCCGTCCTCCCTAATCAACTTGGTAATATCATTCAACTCCGCTTGAGCCTCATTTTTTGCTTGGTAAATGTTCCCGAAGCATTGCTGATTCCACCATTTGAGTTGATCATACTTAACATATTGGAGGAGCTTCGCAAAAATATACATTGTTGTACCAAAAGTAAGCCTCCATCCTTCCACCAATCCGCAATACATCCATAAAGGTCTGGGTCCCTAAGCCACATGAGCTGGAACTTGAAGGGTGGCTTCTGAGGCAACCGGGCTAAAAAAATGACAAGCTTTATGGGCTAGTGATCTGAACCTCTCTAGTCTAATATCTTAGAACTGGAAGACCACAATCTGCCCACCCAAAAATAGGAAACCATAAAGCAATCTAATCGTTCAACAATGCACCTGTCACCCACCCTTCTATTGTTCCAAGTGAATTGACCATTGCTAGGCTTGATATCCACAAGATTGAGTGCCAAAATATTATCCTAGAACAAAACAGAAGAGGTCTCAAGTCTTGCATTACCTCCCAATTTTTTAGTTAAATCAAGAATAGCATGAAAGTCTCTAGCAATAATCCATGGCAAGTAAGGAAATAAGCTACGAACCAAATGAATATTATTCCATACAAGAAGTTTACCTTGGAACTCAATATGAGCATAGACATTGGAAAAAAGAATAGATTCTCCCGATTCAAGGCATAAAGAAACCATGGATAAGAAGGACTTAAAGGAAATCCACGACACTGGTTGGATCTTTCGTGGGTTCCAAAGACATGCCACACCCCCCGAAGATCCCTAAGCTCTAATGCACTGACATTGACCATTCCTCCACAATTTAGGTGCTATACTCATCATACATTCCATAGAAACCTTAGTCTCCTGAAGAAAAAGAACATCAGGAGAATTACTCCTAACTAATTCCCAAATAGCTTTTTGTCTAGGGCCACTATTTAAGCCCCTTACATTCCAAGAAATAATGATCATTTCAGAGGAGTCAAAAAGTGGGAATCCAAGGTCTTAATAGATCTTAACTCCACCAAAATCTCCCCTACCAACTTAATCTTCTCCAAATCCTTCTTTCGTCCAATTTTAACACTTTTCTCTAAAACCCCCTTCTTGCCATCCTTTTGAAGAATGCCTAGATGAGGAGAAGATTTGCCCCACTTATTCGTATCTAAAACTGCAATCTGTGCAGGAAGAGCAACACCCTCTACTCCCTGTCCCAAATCAACATTTGGCCCTAATATCATCTTAGCCCCTATTTGCCCCTCCATGACCATAAGCATGGTAGATTCCACATGAGAAGTAGGAGGAGGAATGGAAGAGGTATTCTCTAGTCCAGAATCTGCCACAAATTGATCTACACTGATTAATCTAGGATTAACTTCTTGCTGACTCAATTCATCCAAGACCTCAAACCTGTTAAAAGTACCCTCATCCTGTCTATCCATTAGAGTCCTCTCTTGAACTCTATTTTGATTTCAAGCCTTAACCTAAACAAAACCATTAGCATCCTTGCCCTCGCCAGCAACAAGATTCTTCCCTTTATCAGCATCAGGAGTGTTACAAGGAGGAGGTGAAGGTTGCTGCTCCACTGGCTTGGCCTTCAGGCATCTTCGCAATAGGTGTCCATATTCATGACAAAGGCGACATCAGAAAGGAAGGGTCTCATAATCTAGTTGTTGCATCCAAGAATGTGAGCCTATACACATTTCCACTACATCTGGCAATGGTCTACTCAAATCAAGTTCCACACAAATTTGAGCAAAAGCCATTACTTTCTTACCCAAGGTTTGTGTTGAAGACCCCATTGGCTTTCCGAGCATCAATGCAAGCATATGAAGCACATCCTCACGACAACATTCTATTGGAAATCTGGGTAACCGAACCTACACCAAAACACGATTTGGAAGTTCCTTAGAAGGATTAAATACTGCATGCAATGGCATGACGAATAGCCCAAACTAGTTGTAAAAATAGGGCCCACCCTCAAAGACCCTATTGCGATCAGCCAGGAAAATAAATGTAACCATGAAAAAGTTATTTGCAAGCAACGTGACCTCCATTTCACCCTCTGGTTCTCAAACTCTCCAAGCCCAATTTTCTATAAATTGAAGAGAAACTCTTAATCCCAAAAATTTGCAATATAGCAAGTGCTTGGAATAGTATTCAACATTTTCAACAATCATTTCAAAAGGGATTACCAGTTTGGGCCTTTCTTTGTAGCACTTGAGGAAACCATTAATCTTCGTGATCCGAGATCCCCTAGGTGAGCTCGAATCTGTAGCACCTATAATCTGAGAAAAGAGGGCATTTTCAAAAACCCTCGCCTCTTGTCCTAGTGGATTCAAGCCCACTGCATCATGAAAGTCTATATCAAGCGCATCCCTAGAAGGCTCACCCATAGCCATAACCACGCTCGACCTTGGACAATCCACAGTAATGGGATCCGTCCAGGCGCCTCCACAAACCTGAGCAACGTAAACATAGAACAACGTCCAATAAAAAAGGCAAACCAGTGCCTTCACCAATAAATGTTGCAGCTCCCCACCCCTACACAGTTGAACAGCCTGTTGGCATTATGATACATTTTTGTCATTAGTTACAACATTTATTGGATTCTGAATGCTTACCGAGCTCTCACCGGACATTCCTTTGTAAGCCAAGCTTTACCTAGTTCTCAGTGTTTACTGAGTAATCAAGGTGAACAAAGAAGTCAGTGTTTACCGAGTAATCAAGGTGAACAAAGAAGTCAGTGTTTACCGAGTAATCAAGGTGAACAAAGCAGCCAGTGTTTACCGAGTGTGCGAGGTAAAGAAAGGAATCAATTTTGACCGAGTAAAAATGTACTTAGTATTAACCGAGAACTTTGTGATTATCGAGCTCAGACGGTTATCAAGGAAACTAACTATCACCGAGTCACAAGGTTCTATCATTTTTTTTTTATCACCGAGCTACAGTTCAGATAGAAGTGTTCACCGAGTGACATCTCTTCTACCGAGTCTCCAGTGGTTGCCGAGTTCAGAACTACTCGAAGTGTTTAGTATGGACCGTGCCTTCACTTCTACCGAGTGCATGACGATGCCGAGTAACGCAGTGGACGCCGAGTATCAGAAGGTCACCGAGTCAGTTCAGTGAACCTGAGTTTTTACCTTGGGCCGACGTTGTATAGAGATTTGCACTTGTTCTTTTGGCCGACCTTGCATGCATTGTTTATTTGGATGGTATATATATGCAATCACTCAAATGTAATGAAAAATGAAGGAATAGGAACAAATGAATGAATGAAAGTATGAAAGTGTGAAAATGTGAAAGTGTGAAAGTGTGAAAGTGCGAAAGAAATACATGCGTGCGAAAGTATGTGTGCTGAGTTGTGAAGATATTCAGCAAGGTCGAGTTTTGGAGCAGAAAAGTTTTATCTATCACATCAAGGTGAATCAGAGCATAGCGGATCTTATCAGCAACCAGTTGCAATCAGATCCACTGTTTCATTCTAAACAGGTGAATCAGTTTTTGTAAATCCTTTAACAAGGTAGACTTAACAGTCTTTTGTAAATCTCCTAACAGAGTGCATACTTTATTGTATGTTTGTAAATCCTCTAACAAGGTGGATCTAGCAATCCTTTGTGCTCCTAACAGGGCAGATCACCAGAAGTGGTCATTGTAAGCCTTAACCGGCCAACTTCATACTGCAGTAACGAAGCTTGTGGGTTTCATCCCCACCCCAGTTTTACTTTCTATTTGGAAGGTTTCTGGGTCACCAAATTTGTGTGTTCAAGTGTTCCAAATGATATTGTTTCATGCTTACAGTAGGTTACTTGGATGAATGATGAATATATCAGTATGCAGTTTTATTGTTGAAATTTTAGAAGTTACTGATTCACCCCTCCCCTCTCAGTAACTTGTCATATCTTGAATATTTCCAACAATTGGTATCAGAGCAATAAGGTTCTCAAGATAAAAGTTTCACAGCTTGAACAAAGATCAAGGACAATGGAGATATTCAGACTTGACAAAACTATTGAGAATGAAAAGCTAGATCTGAAAATGGCCATGGCTCAACTCAATGAAGCAAAAGAGCATCTTTCACAATCCTTGAAAAGAAGAAAAGAACTTGCAAAGCAAATGAATGACCATCAGTATGTTGAAGAAAATATTGAAGATCTCTCACCATCAAGTAGTTCAAATGAAGCTGACAAAGCAATCAAAGAACTTTTAGAAAAGAATGGATCTCTGCAGGAAGAAGTAAGAAAGCTCAAAAGGGAACAAGGAATCCAGTCCATCAGGCTATGCGAAATCTTGGAGCAAAGGAACAAGGCAGCTGAAGACTTAGAGGTAAGGAATAATCAATCCTCTCAGCTTGAAAATCTTGTAACTCAATTATCTAATGCAAATGAAGAAATTATGAATCTAAGATCTGAGAATTAGAATTTGAGAAATGACTTAATTACTGAAAGGCAAATCAATGCAAGCTTACAAAGTGATCTAATCTCTGAAAAACAAGTCAATGAGAGAATGGTAAAATCTCAAAAGGACATGGATCAATTGAATCTGCAAAATGAAGAAAACTTTCATAAACAAAATGGTAAAGCAGGCCTTGGATACAAGGAAGAAGGTGAATCCTCCAAACAGGGTATTCAAAAGAATCAAAAACCTACTTGCAGCCACTGTGGTAAGATAGGTCATACATCTAACAGATGTTGGAGCAATGGAAAAGGCAAATTTAATGGAAAGTGCTACAATTGCAATCAGCATGGACACAAAGCCAATGAATGCAAAGAGAAACCGAAATTTGAAGGTAAATGTCACAAATGCCAAAAGCAAGGTCATAAAGCATCACAATGCAAATCCAAATAATTTAATCCAGCTGAACAACTTGTCAAAGCAATATTTGGTTGGGACTACAACACTTGGTGCAGATGTCATTATTGTGGAGAATATGGTCATACTGGCATAAACTGTGCAAGGCATCACCTAAGAAAAAGGGATACCACTGTAAGATGTTATACATGTACAGAACTTGGTCATATATCTAAAAACTACATGAACATAAAGAAAGTCGAGGATGAGAAGAAAATCAAAGTAGACAATATTCGGAAGCAAATGAAGCAGCAATGGATTCCAAAGTCTACCGAGCCAGATAATTCAAGTAATGGAATGGTCACTCAAGAAGTGAGTGACTCTCCCATTTCCAATTAAGACTCATCAGGATAAGACCAGGACTGTATCTACAAAGCAATATCCTAAGCAGTCCTAGAATGAAAATATGATCAAATCAGTATTTCAGATACATCAGGATCATGGTCGGTACATGACCTTACCGAGCTCAGTCGGGTGCAATAAGGCTTCTTTCACCAAGTTGCACTTACCGAGCATGGTTGGTTCTTCTCTTACCGAGTTAAGGGCGGTTTAACCTATTTTCTTTTGGTCACCGAGTTGCGAAGTTTAAGCCGAACTAGTGGATGACAGTCTTTCGATCGCAGCTACCTCTGTACTGAACATTAATAGCGAATTTTTCATCAAAAGGGCAGATTTCAACCTCATTTTTCACCGCGAATTCAAAAAAAGGGGGCTTTCAAGCGAGTTCAAGTGATTTGAAGAGATTTTCCAGCGAAGTATTCTTACGAAATCTTTTCACTCACAAAGCAGCAATGGCTTTCGCAAGCACCAGCAGCAGCAAGGCGAAGAGAGGTTATGAAATGCTTGTGAAGGGAGTCAAATGGAAGGCGCCCAATTTTAAAATTGTTCCTGCCATCGCTGAATCACTCGACCCGCATGGAGCTCAATCGCAGATCCCTCCAAAGGTACTTCTAATCAATGATATTCGTACTCATTTCAAGTGTACTGTGCAAGAAATAGGGACACTAGATATGGATAGTACCCTACCCGAGTTATGCGTGGATGGAACCCTAAAACCTGAGTTCAAACATTTGGAAACCAAAGGCTTAACCCATATCCCGCATCTGCCAAGAAGTTTCCAAGTGAAATGGGTGAGGTATATCTTAAGCCGTGTGCATAATGGTCAGTTGTGGTTGGAACAACCCATTTTGATAACCAAAAAGATGATTCACAAAATCACGGGTCTCCCGATGCTCAGCAAAGCCAAAACCACCAAAACCCTAGGACAGGATGAGTTACAGAGGAAAACCCAAGCTGAATGGGATGGCAGAGGTTTAAAGCTCAACAATGTTTCAGATATAGAACTGAAATTTGGTATTTGTGTTATTGCATACAGACTGTATAGTTCCAGCAGGCTGAATAGTGTACCCTGCGAGGCTGTAGATTTGGCATATAAAATTGTAAAGAAGAATATGGAGTTTGACCTAGCTGATGTGCTATTAAAACAATTCAATAAAAACATGGATAGCATAAGGACTGCAAAGACAAACCCTTGTAAATTTGGTTCTTTGCTAGTTTGTTTATTTTTCTATGTACAGAAATTCTTTCCATCTAAGGGTGCAGTTGTATGGAGGAAAGATACTCCAATTTTGTATCAAATAAATGAATTCATAGTAGAAATGGGTATGAATTTTGACAAAGTAATGGATAATTATTTTGAAGATTTCAAAGAAAGGATGAACAACAGATTCAGAATACCTCCAAAACTTGTTGAAGAGTATAAGGATGATGTCTGTTTCATGGTTGACTGTGACAAAGTGTACATACAGGTAGTTAGACCCCGAGTTGCATGGGTGAAACCTCTTCCATATGAGGTAAATATTGATGAAACAAGGGATATCATTGAAGCACTGGTAAATGAGCCAGTAGACCCAAGGCAACGAATTTTTGGTACTTATGATGAAGCAAAGGCCAGAATTGAACTGGAAATCAAAATTCCACAGGCCATCAGCAAAGGTAAGAGGAAAGTGGCCAAACTGAAAATTGAAATGAGTCCTCTTATGCTCACCAAGGGAAAAGGTGAAGATAAAGAAAGTGAAGAAGAAGAAAAAGGAGAAAAAGAATCAGAAAAAGAGCAACCGGCAAAGAAGAAAGGCAAGGTAATCATTACCAAGCCCAAGAAGCAGCCTACTGCAGTATTCACTCGGAGGACGAGAAAAGGTATTCAGGAACCTGTATTGGTCAAACCTGCACCTACATTCGAGCAAAGGCTCAAATCATTGGAAGAAGGAGCTGGCATCGCAAATTTCAAGGCATTGAGATTTGAGACAAGGACTGATGCAGAGAAAATGCAAATTGAGGAATTGGTACTTAACAAAATGGGAAAATGGAAATACTCCCCGGACCAGATTGCTCCTCATATCTCTAAAGAACTACTGGAGAGAGTACAACCAAGATGGGAGTTAGCCACCAAGACAGTAAAAGATATATATGAGCAATCCCTGAAGAATCTTCGGCCTAGTCTCACTAGAGCAGAGGTAAAATCTGAATTGAAAACCTATGAAGGTAAAATGATGATCAGATTCCACACTTGTTTGATTTTGATCAAAGATATAGAGCATGTTGTAAATGATGCTACAAACATGTGGAAAAACATCTATCATCTACATAAGCCCAGTGTAGACCTAGTAGAAATAAAGGATGATGACAGCAGCAGCAGCAGTGATGAATCAGATAGCACTCCATCCATCACAGTTACACCAGGAGAGTTGCATGCAATGATGGAAGAGAAAGAGGAAGAAGACAAAGAGGAAGAAGCTGAAGAGGAAGATAAGGAGGATGATACGGTAAAAATTGCAGCAACAGTTATTGCATCTCTTCCTCACTCCCCAGCTAAACCTGTGACATCATCAAGGTTGGAGTCAGCTTCAGCAGGTTCATCTACACCAGATTTACCATCTGCACCTGCCATATCTCAGCTCCAGGTATCATCAGTGGAAGTGACTACCACTTCATCTACCGAGCTGCATCCCTCTTCGTCTACCGAGCTGCACCCCTCTTCATCTACCGAGTTGGCCTCCTCGACTCCATCATCATCAGTTGGTATTGATGTAAGTTCTCCAATTTTGACTACTCCAATTTGTTCTACAATTTTGTCGCCACCTACTTCAGGCACAATGAGCTTAGATACTATATTACCGAGTGTATCACCATTTTTGGCCAGCACTCAAATTTTTAACCCTGTACATACTCCTATTGGCACTCAAACCTCAAGCATCCCAGTTTTTACTGCTAGTCCTTCTGTCTCTACTGTTGTGTCTATTCCAAAGGCCAAACCAGTCATCTCAGAAGTCAAACAAAAGAAACCATTAAGACTTATGATCACTGGAAAGGAAATTCCTGAAGACATTGACTTGGACACAGAGATAGTAATTCCAAAGATTGACTTTGATAATGCTACCATTGAAGAAATGAGGTATGCTAGTCAACTTATTGAGAAAAAGGCTACTCAGATGCAGTTAAGATCGGAAAGGGATAAGGAATACAGGATAATTGAGGATGCCCAGAACATAATTACTGAGGCTATAGGTGTTGATGTTGATACTTCTCAACACATTTTGATTCAATTGGAAGAGGTAGTTAATAAATTCAATGAAGATGCTTCCGGACAAGAAAAGCTAATTGAGCGTGCAGAAAAGAAATTTGATAATAAGGTATTGGGGCACATTGCCCAGAACATTGCAATAAATCAGGTTGCATTAACCTCAGTTTTGGCAGATATGGAAAATTCTTTAAATAATGTAACATCTCTTTTTGCTAAGCTTTGTGATGTTACCGAGTACACTAAGGGAATAAGAGAGAAACTAAATAAAATTGATGAAGATCTGAAGGTGAGCGCACAGAACTTGAAACTTGACCCCAGTTCAAACTCATCTCATCACCTCAGGATCAAATTTTTGTCAGAGAAGCAGGCAGAGCTGTTGAGAGAAGAGGCAAGGATCCGATCTACATTGATAGATATCCAAAACATGATCCTTCCCATCATGGATTCAATGCAGAAGCACATTGCACATTCAAAGACATTAATCCCTGATAATAACTTCTCCATTGCAGACCATGTGATTGAACTTTCGGCTGAAGTTCAAGTAGCTCTTTCCACCTGCAAAATTTTGCAAGAGAATTGGGATAAAACTCTCCAGCTTATTCTTCAGGTACATTCAGAGTTCATCTCTCATTTTGGTGTTTCTATATAAGTATATATATTCTTTTATTCTTTGGCATTATTGTCAAAAAGGGAGAGATTATTGTTGGATATATATACTATGGGTAAATAAGTGTTTTCGGAGAAATTGTACAAAGGAAGTGATATATAGCTCATGTAAATAATATATGTACATTCTATGGGGAGTTGTATATAACAAAGCTATGTATATTCAGAATCAGTCATCAGCATGTCAGATAAATTTTGTCTCATAAGTGTTTTTGTCACTAATGCCAAAGGGGGAGATTGTTGGCATTATGATACATTTTTGTCATTAGTTACAACACTTATTGGATTCTGAATGCTTACCGAGCTCTCACCGGACATTCCTTTGTAAGCCAAGCTTTACCTAGTTCTCAGTGTTTACCGAGTAATCAAGGTGAACAAAGAAGTCAGTGTTTACCGAGTAATCAAGGTGAACAAAGAAGTCAGTGTTTACCGAGTAATCAAGGTGAACAAAGCAGCCAATGTTTACCGAGTGTCCGAGGTAAAGAAAGGAATCAGTTTTGACCGAGTAAAAATGTACTTAGTATTAACCGAGAACTTCGTGATTACCGAGCTCAGACGGTTATCAAGGAAACTAACTATCACCGAGTCACAAGGTTCTATCATTTTTTTTTGATCACCGAGCTACAGTTCAGATAG
This sequence comes from Cupressus sempervirens, assembly GCA_028749045.1. Taxonomy (NCBI): domain Eukaryota; kingdom Viridiplantae; phylum Streptophyta; class Pinopsida; order Cupressales; family Cupressaceae; genus Cupressus; species Cupressus sempervirens. Next base: position 716,869,118 of record CM053789.1, read on the forward strand.
AAGTGTTCACCGAGTGACATCTCTTCTACCGAGTCTCTAGTGGTTGCCGAGTTCAGAACTACTCGAAGTGTTTAGTATGGACCGTGCCTTCACTTCTACCGAGTGCATGACGATGCCGAGTAACGCAGTGGACGCCGAGTATCAGAAGGACACCGAGTCAGTTCAGTGAACCCGAGTTTTTACCTTGGGCCGACGTTGTATAGAGATTTGCACTTGTTCTTTTGGCCGACCTTGCATGCATTGTTTATTTGGATGGTATATATATGCAATCACTCAAATGTAATGAAAAATGAAGGAATAGGAACAAATGAATGAATGAAAGTATGAAAGTGTGAAAATGTGAAAGTGTGAAAGTGTGAAAGTGCGAAAGAAATACATGCGTGCAAAAGTATGTGTGCTGAGTTGTGAAGATATTCAGCAAGGTCGAGTTTTGGAGCAGAAAAGTTTTATCTATCACATCAAGGTGAATCAGAGCATAGCGGATCTTATCAGCAACCAGTTGCAATCAGATCCACTGTTTCATTCTAAACAGGTGAATCAGTTTTTGTAAATCCTTTATCAAGGTAGACTTAACAGTCTTTTGTAAATCTCCTAACAAAGTGCATACTTTATTGTATGTTTGTAAATCCTCTAACAAGGTGGATCTAGCAATCCTTTGTGCTCCTAACAGGGCAGATCACCAGAAGTGGTCATTGTAAGCCTTAACCGGCCAACTTCATACTGCAGTAACGAAGCTTGTGGGTTTCATCCCCACCCCAGTTTTACTTTCTATTTGGAAGGTTTCTGGGTCACCAAATCTGTGTGTTCAAGTGTTCCAAATGATTTTGTTTCATGCTTACAGTAGGTTACTTGGATGAATGATGAATATATCAGTATGCAATTTTATTGTTGAAATTTTAGAAGTTACTGATTCACCCCTCCCCTCTCAGTAACTTGTCATATCTTGAATATTTCCAACACAGCCACCCCCTCCTTCACACACATAGACAAAGCAGAAACAAGCTAGGGCACGATTGCCCTAGCTCGACATTGAATTGCAGAAACTGACCATCATTTCAAGTATCAACAATTTTCTATTAATATAGTTAAAGAGCTTCATGTAGATAACAACTTTTGAATGGTGCTCTTTAATGCCAAATTATTTGTCAAACATAACTATTTGTCAAGAAAACCCTTTTTATAAGTATCAAAGATTAGCTCTGTAATAGACAAATTTATGCCACAAATGGTACTAGGTGGACCATATTTTGTTTGTTTGTTTGTTTGTGTGTGTGTGTGTGTGTGTGTTGTATCCTAAGTCATCAAAAGCTCATATTGTGTTTGTCTTAGATCTCTAATCTCACATTTAGGTCTATATTCCAAATTGCAAGTATTTATCACAAGTCACAATAGTCAATTGAACAACAATCTATTTTCCAAATGCAAAGAAAAAAATTATGAACTTCACAATTCCTACTCTGTTGTACGCTCATGGCATCAATTCCTTTAGACATTTGAGATTCATTTACCTTGTCTAAGAATGTGGAACCCTTTTATAAAGATAATATGTTAGCCAATCCTAATTATGTATCTATATATCCTACTTTTACTCCCAAAGCTTTGAATAACTATCTCTATAATAATGTTGCTATAGTTGTGATAATAACCTAGGGTACTAGTGTAAGTAATAATTCAAAAGTGAAGTAGGAAGAAAACACAAAACATAAGATTTCAATTTTAAATTGGTATAAACCTCTTGGATAGAGATCAACAAAGGAATGCAAACAAAATAATAGCATAAACAATTAATTCAAATGGTGAAATGACACCATTGTTGAATGATTTTCTTCAATGATGTTGGTAGATTCATGTTTTTTTGCTTCAAGATTTTCAACATCATGTACTTAGCTCAATGTGTGATGTATGTGAAACAAATGAGTGGAGTCTAAACTCATAAAATTGTAAGAGAGGTCATGGACAATTAAGATGTGATAAATAGATCAACTATCAAAGATAAATGTGGAGATATTGTTAGGATAAATGAGAGAATGGATGGTTGATATGAAGGTTGTTGTAATGTGAAAAAATATAACGTGTTTACTAAATTTGGCAAGTACCCACAACTATAATAGACACAAGAAACAAGTGCACCTAGGAATCCTTTATACTTGGGTTGGTGAAGAGAATATATAAACAAGTGGGAAATGTTTTCTTAAGTTCTTTTATTCTCATCATGTTTTATCAAATATTCATATAACCTTTTCTAAAATATTCAAACACAAGATTATATGTTTGTAAAATGTTATTTTTTCGGAAGGCACTTTGCAACTTAACACAAAGAAGTTGATCTAGCCATGACGAAGTGATCTTGTGGGTCGAGTGGTGTGATCCCCAAAAATATTTCTCTCTTTTGAGGGTCTGCACCATTTGTGTTAATATTTGTGGTGTTTATTTTTTTATTTTTTCTTATTTGACAATCTTATTGATTGTGCTTGTGTAGTTTATTGATGCTCTATGTTTTAAATTGTTTGGTGGGTGATTTTGTTCTCCTCATCCTTGTACTTTCTTTGCTATTTCTTGCCTAGTTAGATTTTAGCCATTTTATAACCTCTTTGAATTTATGTAACTTAGTCCAATGGCCTCATATGATCCTGGAGGCACTAAAGAAAATTTGATTGATAAATATGACAAGTACTACCATAAATGGTGTTAAAGGCATGGAACCAAAAAATGAGATTGGTAAAATTGGTTCTTCAAATGTCATAGATCTGTTGGTACCCACATAGATCCAATAACTAAAATTTTAATTTATGGTCTTGAACTCCTTTGAACAATGTTTCGAAGTGGTTCAAAGCAATTCAAAGCGGTTCAGTTTGTTGCAATAATTTCATCAGTTCAGTGACACAATAGGTGTGCTCAGATCTTAATTTGCAGTGTTTCAAAAAGTTCGCAAGTATAGAAGCACAATTCTAATTCAAAATTAGGATCAAGAGTACGGAGGTTACTTCAAATTTGTAATTCAAATCCCTACTTACACTAGATTTCAGAAGTTCAATGGTTTTGCTTGATGCAAGTGGTAAATAGGTTATGCAAGGTCCGGAATTTAAGATCTCAAGGCTCAGCCTCAAAGGCCTCAGGCTTTATGGTCACCATCTTCAAAGTTCAGATATAAGAGCCCTCGATGCTGATAAACCCGAACAAACACTAACCTTAATGTTTTCAAAAATTGAAGTTTTATATAAAGATGACATTTGGAGCCGTAGGAGAGATTTGATATGAATTGAGAAAACATTCTCATTAAAAGAATGATATTAAATTTAAATGGTTGTGACATGGTAAACATACGATCAACATGGAGATTTCACTATGGTCTCATTCATATTTCGTGAGTCAAATTGAATATCCCGTGGCGAATACAAATATCCTTGCTGGCCACCGTGACTTTCAAGTATTAACTTGTCAACAACGTTGATGAAGTAAGGATGTAGGCAATTTGCTTGACAGAATGCCTTCGATAAGACACAGACCATTCACTTGATTTTTGACTCATACATGATGGATATCGGGTTGTTAGTGGATACGTATTAAAGGTGACTATAAGCAAGCCTATGAAATGTCGATTGTTGAAGCAATATTGATTTGACCGTGGAGGAAAGGAGAGTTTTGAACCCCTCCAAACACGGTGCCTCCTGTCACCATTGAGAATAAAGGCGACCCTTTGGGGTACCTCTCGATGAAAGACATCAAACTTTGGTGAAGGAACAGGGGGGTCGGGTTTTGTCGCTTCCCATTTGTGGAGACAACGACATGTATACAAAGTGTTTGACAGAATGCTTTCGGCTTCTAGCACGTACATTCATCTAATCAAAATAGAGATGCTCGTGTCCATAATGGCCATAAGATGGAAGCCCGATTCATGTAGATGAGATTGAAGGTGTATACTCTGCATAATATGCAAATTAAAATAGCACATTTTGCGGTTTTCAAAGCCTCATTAATCGGGTCATGAAGTTCAGAGGCGGTTATGAAGATATGGTTCGGATGTCTGGCAACATCTACGAATGACACATTTCAGAAATAAATGACAGGGGTGCCCGGTAGTTCCATTGTCCAAAACGAATTCAAGTTCAAGTGGCAATTACCTTATACCTAAGGCCTTAGTTCTACATGTGGGATTGTTATAAAAATAAGTCATTTCCACATGCCCAGTGCGGATACCTTTGAAAAGCTCGGGTTGGAAGAAGTCATTAGAATATTCTCATAACAAAAAATGAGGAAATTTCTTAGGAAGACATGATTCGCAAGAAATCAGTTATTTAAACTGATGAAAAACTGATCGAGGAAAAGAATAAAGAGGCAGTGGAAAGATAAAGCAGGGGTTCCAGTTTTTGGGTGTGGGGAGACTGCTCTTTTCCATAGACTTTGTGCTACGAGAGAGGGAGTCTTTTTGCTTCTTTCTTTTTCTGATTGTAATGCAGGGGAAGCGGATTTTTATTTTTAGATAGTGATTGTTGTACAGAAATAGCATAATCTTGATTATTTTGTTGTGTTTAGAGGGGATAAACATCAGTATATTAAAACTTCAAGTTTAAATGCTTGTTTTTTTTATCAATATTCAATTTGGAGTGATATTGATTTTCTCTGAACGTGTATCTGTTACATTTGATCATAAACATGATTATCCTTTGGACTTGGTCCTATGTTTTTTTTGTGTATTTGGAAGTAATAGTCTATCTTTTCTTTGCGTTATTTTCGTAATGTAATGCTTGGATAAATGGACTTTGTGTAATTTATTTTCTATTTCCTTTTACTTACTTAGTTTTTTGATGCAGCGGTAATCTAGATGTACCCCAAAATGAGGTGATCTAGAAAACAACAAACAAACACACAGTGGAACATGAACAAGAGGAGTGAGATTCAGATCCAGAGAGACAATATATCATATATTCAAATCAAGAAGTTTACATCCAACATGCCTGGCTGTACGGCCTTTCAGGTTACGACCATTACAAAGAAGAATACATCTTTCAAAGAACAGATCTCCAGACTCAAATACTAACTTCTACCTCCAAGCTGCTCCACCTAAGACTTCTCTCCAAAACTTAATGATTAAGACTCTACCCAAGACCCCTACTTATACTAATCTAAGCCACAAGTCAGCCTAGAATGCTAAAAACCAAAACTAAATAATTGAAGAGCCACAAGTTGGCCTGCATCAGTAATTAAATGTCAAAAAATTGATGTCCGAGCAAAATTGCGATATCTCCTAGCTCTGATTGAATTAGAACTTGCGCTTCGAACTATGGGTAGTAATTTAGGTCTTCTACAACCCCTTAAGTGTGAAAAGGTTGATTCATTAAGGATAAGTGTGCATCCATCCCAAAAGTCAATCACAAAAATACTGTCATGCAGAACTACCAGAAATTAATACTCTGGGAGAATTGCCATATCTCCCAACTTATGAGGAATTAAAACTTGCACCTTTGACACAAGGAATTAATCTAGGCCCTCTTCAATCCCTGAAAAGTGCATCGTGCATCCTCTCATTCATTGTGCAAAATTAGTTACACAACCTGCAACAAGCACCCAGAAACCAGAAAAACACAGTTCTGGCAACAAAGCAAAAATAGCTCAAAGTTCAACTCAATGCATCCAATCTCTATGAAATCATGAGGAAAGGTTCTCCAATGTGTCTCCAACACATCCCTAACCATGAAAGTTATAAATCCACCAAAATTCAAGCTCAATTCTCTTGCATTAGACTCCCTAGGTAAATAGAAAAGTATGTCCCATACTTTGATGCCCAAAGAAAGATCTACAACCAACTTCATCTTTACCAAAGGCTTCCAATTCATCAAAGTCAATAGAATTTTTTTGAAGATCAACTGTCTATGCTTCATCCATTCAAAAATCAAAATCTCATCCAACCAATCAACATACAAACTCAACTGAAAATCACAATGCTCCATCTGCAACTTGTCATCAACATCATCCATAACATCATCCTCATACATGAAAACCAGATCAACAACAATATCCAAATCACAAACCTGATCATCAACAATATATAAACTCATATCCATTATAGAAAAAACACATAAATCCATAACATAGGAATCTTCCACCAAATCAACAACAAATGAATCCATATCAGGAACGTGCAACAATAACCCTATGTCATCTATACTCATAACAATATATATATTCATTCTTCTAGCAACATGTAGATCAACATCATCAAAATCCACATTAGTAGTAATTTCCATATCCTTTAGCTTCTCAACAACAACATATAAGCTCAGATCCATATCAACAACAACAACATCATGTAAATCCATATCAATAACACCTCTGAAACCCTCAACCACATTACTAACAAGTAAATCCATCTTCTTACCACAAGCAACCTCCAGATCAACATCATTCATAACAGAATGAACATATAACTCTAGATCAACAACAATAGATAAGTCCTCAATCACATCCATTCCAACATTAACATCATTTTGTATAACAACATCCAATTCCTTACCAACATAAGTGAAACTCTCCTCTTCAACAATCTCATTGCACACAACAAGATGCTCTGCAATTTCCATGACAGATCTATCCATCTGCTCATGAAAACCAAAAGATACTTCCTCCATTTCAACAAAATCATCATGTACTTCCACGATCTATCTTCTTCTCTTCATAATCTCTTTGCCTAGCCAACAAACCTTCTTTCTAATCCTCAGATGCCAACTCAAGTCAGACTTTTCCAGATCATTAATCCTTTCATGTAAATCATCCCAAAAAGAATCATACTCATCAAGATCTCTTCCGCGATTTTGTGCTAATTCAATAGCTTCTACTCCGGCTACAATTTTCCTCAACATGTTCAACAACTCTGGATCGACATTTCTCCTTCCTCGAACCATCTTTAAACATATAAATAAAGAATGAATGACAATTCCTCTGCAAGTGCAGGTCAAATCCACAGACTTGCCACCCTACACCAAATAGCCAACTAGCTAGGACTTCCAAAATCAAAACCCTTCTCTGATAAACTCTGCCCAACCAAGATCCTAGTACAAACTACCTCACACTTCGATGATCTTCTTGCACACTCAGGAACAACTGAGCTTTGATACAAACCGATGCAACACTAATCTAGATGTACCCCAAAATGAGGTGATCTAGAAACCAACAAACAAACACACAGAGGAAAATGAACAAGAGGAGCGAGATTCAGATCCAGAGAAACAATATATCATATATTCAAATCAAGAAGTTTACATCCAACATGCCTGGCTATACGACCTTCTGGGTTACAACCATTACAAAGAAGAATACATCTTTCAAATAAGAACACATCTCCAAACTCAAATACAAACTTCTACCTCCAAGCTGTTCCACCTAAGACTTCTCTACAAAAATTAATGATTAAGACTCTACCCAAGACCCCTACTTATACTAATCTAAGCCACAAGTCAGCCCAAAATGCTAAAAACTAAAATTAAATACTTGAAGAGCCACAAGTTGACCTATGTCAGCAATTAAATGTCCAAAAATCAATCTCTAAGAAAAATCGCGATATCTCCTAGCTCCGATTGAATTAGAACTCGCACTTCGAACTGTGGGTAGTAATTTACGTCCTCTACAACCCCTTAAGTGTGCAAAGGTTGATTCACCAAGGATAAGTGCAAATCCATCCTGGAAGTCAAGCACAAAAAATTGTCATGTAGAACTGCCTGAAATTGATACTCCGGGAGAATTGCCATATCCATGGAAAGTGCATCCTCTCATTCATTGTGCAAAATTAGTTACATGGCCTATAATAGGCACCCAGAAACCAGAAAAAAAAAGTTCCAGCAGCAAGGCAAAAAAGCTCAAACTTCAACTCAATCCATCCAATCTCTATGAACTCATGAGGAAAGGTTCTCCAATGTGTCTCCAACACATCCCTAACCATGAAAGTCATAACTCCACCAAAATCAAACCCTGATGCTCCTGCATCATTTTTCCGCATCTATATCATGTTTATAGATAGATGTTTGTAAACCTTTCTTGCTTTCAGGCTAAAAGCATTATCAATCATAGTGTAGTTGATTCACTGTAAATCATATACAGGGAGCTATACCCGAATAAATGTAGAGGGTGCTTATGCTTTTCAATAGCGAAGTGACCCAACTATTAGTGTTGATCTAGTCTTCCTTTTTGGGCATGTAGAGTTAATTTGTATTTATTTCTTTGGAGGATAATCTGTTCACTAACAAGATCATACAATTGTAGGAAAATAAAAAGATTTGTTGTCTAGAGATAAACCCTCATATAAGGTTGTCCTTACTGAAGATTTAGAAACTGTTTGTCTACCCTTTGTAGAGTTTGATGAAAAATGGTGGCAACAATGGAAGCTGGAGGAATATTGGGGGGAATCTCCAAAAAAGTAGAGAATGTGGCGAAGTCCCTGATATAAATGCCAAAGAAGGAAGAGATGGTAAGGTCCCTCTTGATCCTTGTAAACTTCTTCGCCTTTCACCAAATGAAGATATGAAGACTTCCATTAGGAATGAGAGACCGAGATTGAAAAATGTTGCTATTTTCTTTTGCTTCTATTGACTCTGATTTTATGCCTTCAAGAAGGTTTTTTGATGAGTGGATTAATAATGTATGGGGTTTAAAGTTAGGCATTCGAATTAGTTTTTGTAGAATGCTTCATAAAGGTTTCTTTGTCATATTATTTAACAATCATATAATGCAGGAGAAAGTTTTGAAGTGAACATTTTGGAATGTGGGCAAAACCACTTTTAGGGCCTTCCCTTTGTCTCCCAATGGAAAATTTGAACAAGTCATGGCTAAGACTCCTCCTCACTAGCTAGAGATTATTAATCTCCAACCAGAATTTTGGCCCTTCCTGCCTCACATGCTTAAGAAGCTGGGATTCGTGTTGCAAGTTGAGGAATCTAAGATTACCCTACCACACCTTAATGCTAGGATCCTCATGGCCTTATCCCTTGAAGTAAACATTCCTAAAGGGTTGGTTCTAAAACTTGATGAAAATATTTTTGAACGGGAACTAACTTTCTGGGTAGCCTCAATGCTTGTTTTTTATGCAAAAAAAAGGTCATAGTAAGAAGAATTGCCCCAATCTTAACTCCTCTTCCAATAAAGCTCAACCAACTATTCATAGTGCCATCATTGTTGATCCACTTGTAGAAATTTATTAATCCTCAGATCCTATTAGTACTCCTCCTATTATGCAAACTCATTGCACGTAGATAGCCCTAACCCTGATATTCCTACTAATAATGCTTTTATCTTTCTTTCTAACCCTTTGTTTGAAGAAGAGTATGAATTTTTTGCTCCATTTGATATTTTTATTGCACAAAAAAATAACTTGAAAAATATCCAAGGGTTGATTCCCAAGAATAATCCCTATTCAGATAGGGAAAATGCTCAACAATTGGCTTTGAAATCTATTAATGACAAAGCAACAAGGATGAACAAAGCTACAAAGGCATCTACTATACCTTCTAAGCATAGAAATCTTTCTAAATATTTGAAAAGGGAAAAGATAACTTGATGGAACCCTTAAAAAATAATCAAATAGATAATCCTCAAAACAATGGGAAGGAGACTAATATAGAAGAGACCTCCCAAGAAGAGGAAGACAAGAATAAAGAGGAGATCAATATTTCCAACAATGAATGTGACATTAAACTTGGTAAAACTGAAGATTTAATTATGAACAAAGATAAATTGAATGATCAGGGTTTCTCAATAGTTGGAGGAAAGAAGGAGAAAAAGAAAAATCTTGGATAGGATTCAATCTTGAAGAGTAACAATTTGAATAGTGGGGCTAAAAGACCAAAGATACTAGATTGCTTTAACAAACTCTATGGTATCTCTAAAACTCCAAACATCCCCTAATGATTAAAATTGCAAGTTGGAATGTTAGGGGTTTGGAAATGCATGACATAAAGTATGTAGTTAGGGAATGAAGAAATAAACTTCAACATGTTGATTTTGTTATTTTTGCAAGAAATTAAAGTGACTGGATATCATGCCTACACTATCATGAAATTTTTCCAAAGTGAAGCTAAACATTTATACTCTTCTCATGAGATGTCGGGGGGGGGGGGGTGGGGTTGGTGAGCATCCTTTGCCACCCTAAATGGGAAGATCTCATTTTGGACCATGACTTTTCCCCTGTAATAGGGTGGTTTGGATAACACTATCATTACAAGAACAATTTGTCAGTATCTGTAATTTGTATGTTACAAATGACTATAGAGATAGAGAAAAACTTTGGGACTAGATGGCATCAAACTTACCTAGAGCTCATTGGATTATTGTTGGAGACATTTTATAATGGTAGAATATGGAGAGGGCAAATTTGGAGGTCTTAAAAAATCATGGAAATGCAATGAATATTTCTTTTGGAACAAAGAAAAAAGAGGCTCAATTTGGCTAATGCTATTGTGATCATAAAAAGATTTTTCTCTGATATATGGTTTACTTGGACCAATGACCAGATTGGCAAGGGCAGAATGTATTGTAGACTTGAGAGAGTTTACGAAGATTCCTTTCTTTTTTCTCTTTCCCTTCTAACTAGAAAGCATCTCCTATTCAAGTGTCTCCTACATCTATTTCAAATCATTCTCCTATTTTTTTGTAGTAGATATGGAAAACATAAGTAAGAATAGTTCTGATATCAGAACTAAGGGTTACTTCAAGTTAAACACATCCCTTCTCAATGATTCAGATACTTTTGGAACTATCCAAATTACTACTCAAATATCTAGACTTTGTAATAAGAATATTGGATTCATTGATGAATGGAACTGATCTACCAACATTTGGAGAAGGCTCTATCAAATTGTGGGAAAAAAGAAGGCTAAAGATAGAAATAAAGAAGAAAGAATCCTCCAAAATAAGCTTAATGAACTAGAACTTAATCTCGAACATCATAAAGAAGACAACATAGTTACCCAACAACTTGTTGATACAAAAATAGAACTTAGGAAAATACAAAATTACAGATTTCAAGGAAAAAAAATTAGGGCTAAGGCTAATTGGATACAGGAGGGAGACAAAGGATATAAGTATTTCTTTAATTTAATCCAAGCTAAGAAAAAAAGAGAACTTATTGAAGGTATTCAAGGTGACATAGGATATACACTAGCGATCCTATTGAAATCACTAAAATTTTCTTCAATTTCTATCAAAATTTGTTTACCTCTACATTTAATAGCAAACAAGAAGAAGATCTTGCCAAATGCATGAAACTTATTCCAAAGAAAGTCTTAGATGAATGGAAGGAAAATTTGAGTAAAGACATATCTATTGAGGAGATTAACATAACTATTAAGGAGATGGCTAATGATAAGTCTCCCAGGATTGACGGCATTCCAACAAAATTTAATAAGAGGGACATATACTAGATCTCTTTGGAGCTCTTCAATGTTTACAATGAAGCATACTCCAACGGTTCTTTGGGTAATGATATCAATAAAGGAGTCATCAAATTGATACCCAAGAAAGATGATAAATCTCAAACTGGTAACTGGAGACCTATTATTCTACTCAATTTATTGTATAAAATGATTGCTAAACTACATGCTAGACGAATTTCTAGACTTCTCAAAGAAGTGGTAACTGAGACTCGGACATGATTCATAAAAGGGAGGTACATACTCAGAACTTAATCACAAGTTGGTAAGCCTTACATTGGGCAAAAGAGAGTGGACAAGATGTTTCTATTGTGCTTTTGGACTTTAAATAGGCCTATGATATAATTGATTGGACTTTTGTGATGGGGATACTAACAAATTTTGGACTCCCTTCTTACTTTTACAATTGGATTAAAGTCTTGTTAAATGACTCCTCTACTATTCTTGATATTAATGGAGCTCTATCTTAACCTATCACCCTGCAAAGGTCCATTAGACAAGGTTTCACTATTGCACCCTCAATTTATGTTCTTGCTACTAATGCTTTATTTTATATTCTTAGATCCTCTACTCTTGGGCCTTCCCCTAAGGGTATTACTCTTCCTAACCGAGATAACCTACTCAATACCCAATTTGTAGATGATACATCTCTCTTCATTATTATTAAAGATAATTTTGATAATATGGTAACTAGACTTCAATTCTTTTTCTCATCTTCTGGAGCAAAGGTTGCCCCTCATAAATCTATTTTTATGGTGTAGAGTGACACTAGTCCTGGTTGGTTTGAGAAGAAAGGTTGGTCTTGGGCTAGTCCAAGCAACATTGTTATATACTTGGGTATATATCATTTGCAATCTCCCCTTCAATCAAAGATATGTGGAATTAGTTGTATGCTAAAATTGAAAAGAAACATCAAAAGTGGCAAATTTTGTTATTATCATTGGTAGGAAGAGCCCAGATTATCCAAAAGGTATTGTCTTCACACTCTATATAATTTTCTTCAACTTAACTATTCAATTGTTATCAAATTGAGAAACTTGGTAGATTTTTGAAGGACTTTCATTAGTCAAATGCAAAAGGAAATAGGGAAATACATGCAATTAACTAGAAATGGTGTTGTTTCCCTAAATCCTGTGGAAGTCTTAGCTTGAGAGGTCTAAAGACATATGACACAGCTCTTGCATCTAAATAGATCCTTAAATCCATATCTGGAGATGAATCATGGAAGGTCCTTGTTAGAAACAATATTGAGATATGTATGATAAAAAATGTCTTGGTAACTTTAACATAAAGATTTTTGGCTCCAATGTTTTTTCCTTCATCTGGAAAGCCTGGACTCAAGTTAGAAGATTTTTATGTTATAAAGGTGTAGTAAATGGCCCTCCTTTCTTCTCTATTATTAGTAGATCTATCTGGTGGGGAATTGAACTCAATGGGAAACCCTTAGCTCTTACTTAGAACTACTTTTGCCAAAATTTGGTATGAGGGAGGTATCAAGGCTATTGGTGACATTCTTATCAATCAAATATTGGGGACTTGGGAAGAACTTAAAGAGATATTTGATCTCCCAGTCACCCACAAAATAACCATATTACATTTTTAATAAAGCTATAGGAGTTTTCTTTCTAGGTAAATTCATTGACAATATTGATGTTTATAAAGATATTAAATGGAAAAATAGTTGTTCTTTTTCAGATATCACTATTAAGAGAATTTATAATATGGTTAAAGAGAATCTATCTTTTATTAAAGCATTGAATAAAAATTGGTCCATAAATTGGACGAAATCGAATTGGCATTTAATTCTTGATTTTATTTGGCATCAAGCCACATAACCAAAAAAAGTTTATTTTGTTGGATGTTGTTACTTAAAAAATTGGCTATTGCTAATAATCACAGACATTACACGATCCTTCCCGTTGTGTGCATACATCACTTAGTCCTTGAAACCTTTGACATGTTTTCTAATGCAAATTTGCCATGTTGATTTGGTCTTCTTTATTCAGCAGACCCGTTGATTGGAACAAACCTTGCAACTTCTCTTGGATTGGAATATTGGTTGGTCTTGTGAATTCTTTTGATCTCAAACTCAATAGGTTTTTCTCTGTCTTTACTAATGAAGTCTTATGGTTCATTTGGAAGAAAAGGAACAAAGAAATATTTCAGGGATAAAAGGGACCTTATTGGGTTTTCTATAAAACTCACCTATTTACCTATCATGTCTTAGGTTTCAATTGTTTTAGAGATTTTGAAGAGTAGGTTCATGATTATGTCATCGGAAGGTGCTACGTTGGTTTATAAAGAAGGCATCAAACTAGCACATTATTTGAACGCCTACAATGAAATGCTAGATGAAAAGGAGAAAGAGCCTCTAAAACCGTTCATGACCAAAGAGAAAATTAATGTTGCTGAGAAGAACAAAGAGAATCTTGCTAGCCAACCTCCTGATGCTCTAGATTGGGGAGCCATGCTGCAACACCACCCCTTGATCCACCAGTACAAGCAGGAGATGTAGAGTGCTCCAATAATATTATCAGAGTCTGGGATTAGATTTAGTTTTTTCTAAGCACTTCTTGTTTTATAGCTATTTTAAACTCTCTAATGATATGTATAAACTAAGAATTATTTGATATACTATTTTTTGTTGTTGTAGATGTTATAATAGATATATTGTTCAAGATGCTTTGATGAACTCATAATATCTTTATAGTTATTGATCGATTTGTAATATAAAAAATATTCAAACACATTATCGAATATCGAGGGATAGTAGATAATACACATTTTGAGTATTCTTCATGCTAGTGTTAACCATTGACTTTTCCAATCTTCCATTTTGTTACCACAACCATCCACTAAACCATTCCAAAGGGATGATTTATACATTACAATAAAAATGGAATTTAAAGTAATTTACATGGTAATCCACCTAGTCTCACATTGAAGATGCTTAGAACTTCTCTTCGAAATTTCAACATTAAAAAAGAATACCTCGACCTTCGTCTAGTTAAAGGTCTAACTTGAGATGAATTTATACCTATCCTAAAAAAAATTCCCTCCAAATGCCTAGACTTTTCCCTCCAAATGTCTTGAGGGCCTTGAGGAATGGTTCCTACTCACCAAGTGGAGGATTTGGTTCAAGGAACCTCATCCTCCAAAATCACCTTTTCTTTACCCTTTCCAAAGTCTTCATCTTCCTTAGCTTGGGCTACATCCTCTATCTCTATCAACTTATCTTTCATCTCTTCTAGGGCCTCATCTAGAACCCTGGTCTTCTCGTCTAAGAGCTTCTTTTTCTCATCTACATCTTTTGCCAACTTTGCATTGGTAACCATCTTGCAAGATCCACTTGACTCAGTGGAATACATCATGCCACCACAAGCCTAATCTTATGGCTTTGATACCGCTTTGATGGGGAGCTTCTTCAACTAAGAGCTTTCTTGCTCTTCCCAAGCTACTCCTAGCCCACTTAGGGTTTTCTCTCCTAATCCTAACCTAGAGGATCCCTCTACAATCCCTTTTCTCCAAGAAATTCCCCCAATTCACCAAATATGCATTCTTTGGCCTAGATTGCCAAGACTTCATTAAATGCACCAAGTGACTCAAAATGAAGGTTGAAACTTGAATTGTTGGGAGAGTTTCTTGGAGAAAGGGGATTGTAGAGGGATCCTCTAGGTTAGGGTTAGGAGAGAAAACCCTAAGTGGGCTAGGAGTAGCCTGGGAAGAGCAAGAAAGCTCTTAGTTGAAGAAGCTCCCCATCACAATAACTCGCAGGGCATCCTCCTAGTACTTGTGTGGAAAGTTATATAACTCAACCTATATTAGAATCTGTTCAATCAAATTTTTCTTAGGGTTAAAATTAGGGGACCAATATTTGATAAAGAAAAACCAACACCATTCATAAGAAAGAGGTCATTAGACATGACCCATTATTTTTCCTTAGGGCTTCCTGTGATAACTAGAAAGAAACCATTAGGTAAGGTCTTTCAAAAGAAATGCTTAGATCCTTATTTTCCCTTGCTCTGCTTTAAAATATGTGAGTAAGAAGGCCACCCAACTTCGCATTTCATGAAGCACACCCTTTTCTTATAAATTTCTTGTCTCTTGTTAACCTTATGTTTTGATACAAATTGAAACATCCCCTATTATCCATGATGACAAGTTTTTTCATAGGTAATCGAGTCTTCCAAAATGGATCTTTTGTCCTCCACTCCTTAGTTTGAAGTCACTTGAACCCTTCATTATTGCCTTGCACTAGCTTAGTTTGTAGCCTACACAAAATCTCTCTCTACTTCTTTGCTTAAAACTTGGATTCTTCTCTCGACTCAAACAATTCTTTCCTTTTTGTAAAACCTCCCAAGCCTTGTTGCGAGGACACCAAGTTGGTACCCTTCTCCCTTCCCTTCAATGCTATCATTTTACTGCTTCCATTTAGTAGAAATGTGCGAACCTTGAAACCTTAGTCTATTGCATCTCTCTGTTGTCCAATTGTAAGATTTTGTCAACCCAATTGTACCAATCTCTTATTTAGGAGGAAAAAAAATCAATAACTTGATAAATCTCAACATAGATTAAATTATATTTAATATAAATATGCTAAAATTAATAACAAGTAGAATAATGAACACACATGATATATTTAGACTTACTTGATCTATAATCCTCTCAAAATAAATATGCTAATTTTAAAAAGTAGAATAATAAGCAAATATAATATCTTTAGACCTACTTCACCTAAATTGTTTTAAAGATAGATATGTTAATTAATTCTCAAAGAACAATAAATTTATCAAATAGATTAATAAGAACAAGAGCTTTGCAAGCTAGAGTTCATATAGATGATAGTGGAAGTGAAAAAAAAAAAAAAAAAAAATAGAGAGTGAAAATAATAAAGAAGATATAGAGAAAGAAATAAAAAAAGTTATCAAATATTTTAAAATGTGTATATATTTATGTTAGATATTTAAATAAAAAATTTGAGTTTAATAGTTAGTATTTATCATTTAAAATTAAAACTTAGAAAAATAAAAAAATAAAATTAGTGAATCTTCAATTATTTTATAATGATATTTTATTAAAGATAATTAAAAAATTAATAACAAATATTTTATATTTAGTTGACAATTACAACATGATAATGAGCACTATTGATTATATATTTTTTGAAAGAACTAGTATTTAGTATTAGAACATGGAACCTATTAAAGTTACCAAACACATTAGTTTGAAAAAGAAAAAAGTACAACATGTTCAAAATTGATGTAGAGAAAATTAAAAACGACATAGCTGTTGCCTTTGTCAAATGTCACAACTTCAATTTTACTTAAATTTCTTTAAGAGAAAATGAAAAGACTCGGAGCAAAAATGGACATGGCCAATAGAATGGTAGAAAGTTAAATTAAAAATTTTCATTTAACAAGAAATTTTAGTTTCACTTTAAGATAAGAACAAATTTTGAAAACTGTACAACTATGAAAACACAATTAATACAAAATAGGTGATAAAAACTATTATCTCGGCATATTTAATAAATAGGTGGGACTAATAAGATTAAAATAATTAAAATCTTCAAATAATTATATGAAAGAGAAATTTCCGTTTTCAAATACTCCGAGATGCATTCCCAAATGACCACATTCCTCACCCCCTTCGTACAGTTAACAGTAGAAGTTATGCGAGTGAAGATCCTCGTTGATTGGAATCGAATTTGACGTCGACTCTTCATGCATTTGAACCCTCAAATATGGAAAAAATGTTAGCACAATTCAAAAATCGACGAAAACAAGCCCAATTTTGTGGCTGACATATTTTAACTGTAGGGGTGGTAAATTCAAACGTGCCTCAACCTTGGCCATAACTACACCCATGGATTTATCTTATTCCTTAACGCTCAACAAATTAAACATTCTCTTTTATCCAATGCGAATTTTGTTGCGTCTGTCTACGGAGAATGAAGCCCGTGTTTGGTATTCTCGGGCTGCTCGGGGAGGAGGATTAAAATCAGCTCAATTTATTCAATGGCCACCACACCCAAATGGCTCCTCTCGTACCCCATTTGGCAGCATCCTCAAACTATGGGATATAATTCAAGGACAAAGGCCTTTTGTAGGCAGCGATTTGAAAGTAATTTGCCTCTGGAAGTATTGTGCAGAGTGAGATGGAGAAGAGGCCCAAGGCTAAAAGCATCTAGAGCACAAAAGGATCCATCTACAGACACAAAGACAGCCATTGAAACTTCCGCATTGAATCCGAAAGAAACCAACGAAGAGGCGGACAACTTATCCACTGGTTTTTGGCAAAATATCAGGTATTTAATGCTCTCATAAGATATTTGGATTTCAATAATTTGTTTTTTTTTTCCAAGGTTTAGGGTGATGAAAACGAATTTTAACCACCTTAGGTCCAAATGCGTTGAGTAGTGCTGTTAAAATGTACGCATTCTAATTTGTCTTTTACTTTCAATTATCAACATATCATTGAAGTTGTTATTTCCATTCTTCTCATCCTTCAGTCTTTTGACTCTTAAGAAGCGTTCATTTATGTGTTATATTTGAAACTGCATTGAACTTAGTAATTCTTCTATTTCTCCATATTCTTCGGATACTTATAAATTCCGGAAGATGAAGTTTCTTAAAAGTTGAAAAAGAATCCTACACATTGAATCTCTGACTTCAAGTGCATTCCAGTCAGACACATAGACACCTTAGAGTGTATCAATGTTTAAATTATGCAAAGAAGTGAGAGTATAATTTAGAAGAATTTTTGATCCTATCGGATAAAAGAAGAAAAAACTTGTATAAGAAGCAACATTCCCTTATATTATAAACAAGTTTTTGTGGTTAGGACAGCTGTAGAATTAGGGGTCCTATAAACTGCTGGGCCTTGTGGACGTTTTTCAAATCATTTCATTAATTTCCAATAGTAAACTACAGGATTTAAATACGATGCTAGACCTAAGCAATTTTAATGAAGATTATTTCCTACACAGCCGAATACAAACCACGGAGCATTTAAGGGTACTTCTTAACATTATTAAAATCAGTGCTTTTAATTGTTCGTTAAGATAAGCTGAATCAGATTGGGCTGCCATCTGTGTACTTTCATTTTCTCTTTTCCAAACGAATGATGATGTCCTTTGTGTTCTTAACTCAGTAGATGCCCCTCTTGATCCGTTACGGGGCTACTTTGCTTTAGTGCAGAATAATTGCTTCTCAGGGGTTGCTACGTAAACATGTCCCATGTCTTTGTGGAGAATATTGATAACATTTTTTGTGAGAATAAGGTCATTAGCATCCTCCTTACTTCTAGTATTAAAAATACTGACGGAAATTCACAAGCTATTTGATACCGTAGCATATTTATATGAACTAATTTATTGTATATTAATATTCTTCTTCTATACTATCCTTATTTATAAGGTTTATGCAGTTTGAGCTGCGTATAGTATCTAATATGCAGTTGAAAGCCTTGATGCCTATTTACCTTAAAATGGACAAACTCCTTTATTCCATAGAATACAGTTGTAGGGAATAGTGGTCCTTTGGTGATGTCTCCTTTTGTAGCTTGTGCTTATAGATTATGAGATAATGCCATAAATGAAGATTCCTTTTTACAGTTGTATGTGCTGGCACTCTGCCAGATAAGTCCAACTTCTTTTTTAGTATTACCCAGTCCTGTTGGTGGATATTTTGCAAATGCCAATTATACAAATTCCCTTGCAAAATAGGATTACCAGCCACAGTGTGTGAGATAGAGTCTCTCCTACCTTAAAGGGAAGGCTCCCCCTTCTCACTATTCCTTGAATCAACTCGAGGTAAGCAAGAAGTTTAGAGGTACTTTTAAAGGGTGTTACTGATATTCTTTCCTCTTGTTTCAGGAAAGAATCCACTTATTCGCGGAGTGGGTAATGGGAAAGATGGACCTCTTTACTGCACTTCTATATTAAAATTGTGAACAATGATACCAATAAACGCATACCAACTCACAGGGTGATTGAAAGCGTACAGGCTTAGATCTATGTCTATTTTTCTATACTATAAGAACAACTATGAAGCTCACAAACTCCTATGCAATTCTTTGAAGGTAAATCTCTACTATTGGGGTGCACAAACTTCCAGAAGTAGGTAATTTTTAAACTCTAATCCTATAAGCTATTCTAGTTCATAGACATGAAAGTAACTTAATTCTAGTAACTTGCATGAATATGAGAAAGCAATACAAACTACAGACGCAACTTCTAGTTTGTAACACAACAATTGCTTCCAGTCATAGTTTTTAAACAAATCGCTTCTCGTACTCACTTTGCTCCAAATAAACACGAGATTAACATGAATAAAAGATAGCAAACACAAAGTGCAGTCGCATCTTCCAATTTGATCTACCACAATTGCTTCTAGAAACAGCTTTGAAACAAATTCTTCTTTATATTCACTTTGCTTTCAAATTGTACAACAAATCATAGTTATGCTTGCACAAAAATAGTAGAGCTCTCTTGCATATAAAGAGATGATTATTTACAATAAAGGGCACTCCTTTATATAGGCAAAGGAGTGAGAGAAAAATGGAGAAAAAGGTGGGAGGAACTCAACCACCTTGAATAAGTCAAACTAAGAAAGAAGATTTATTGGATTACATAACTGAAGGTATGTATAATCAAGTTACGTGGCCATGGATTACATGCAACCTATCTTCTGAAACTACAAAGCTGAAAATACTTAGGCAAAATGAAGAAAATGTAGAAACTTGTTGAATTTGAATGAACCAATCCTATAGATTATCAACAAAGGCTTTGAATTTGGTGATGCGATTGCAGATGATCACAAAAGGATCGAGAGTTCTTTGATTCTATGTCATTGCATTTGCTTTGATAACTGTTGCATTGCATCTTTTGATAGCCTTCTAATTCTCTTTGATGAATTGATAGTTGTCATTTGAAAACTTCATGTAACCATGCTTTTTCTCATTCCAAGTTGTTGCAAATTCTCCTTTGGTAGATTTACACATTCTGGAGTTTCCAATACTTTGAAAACCTTCTCAATGATGTCCGTATTTTAAACTCAGAGAAACTTTCCCATCAACATCTTAACTGATTTTTAATTTTTTTTTCCAAGTGATTCCACACGAACTCAAGTTCTAGGGAAGCCATTGGGAAAGTGGAGACCAAATGAATATTGCTTCTTTTGACATATCTTAACTTGAAGAGTTTGCTGCAACACGAGAATTCCAAAGAGTGAAAACATCTTTCAATAAGATTGAGTCCATGAGGGTTTGAAGATTCAGACAATGATGGTAGATCCATAGAGGATAAGTGTTCAAAACATGATTTAGATACTTTTTAAACACTTAGGAAGGTTGGAAATGGTTCTAACAACTTGTATTTTGGGCAAGAATGGCCGAAATCGGGTTTTTCAAGGAGGATTACATATGGCAAAATGTGGGGTTTGGCTTAGAATGCAAGTAGATGTAGTTTGAAAGCACGTGGATAGGAAACTTCATGTTTAAAAATGAGAGGTTTCCCCAAAATTGAGATTTAGAAATGCATTTACATGTCGTGAAAACTCATCATTTTTAACTTGTGTAAATGTGTAATCGGGGTTTTAAAGTTGGATTACATAGTTGGGAAATATGGAGTTGGGCAAATTTGGAGATGGAATGAATATGAAGGTTGAAATGTGAATGGATACTTGCATTTTTTGGGACAACTTTCATCATTTTCTTCACAAACAAACCAAAAATAAAACAAAGAAAAGCACACAAAGTATTTACAAAAACGAAGAAAAGAAAAGAAAAACATGTCTCTTGCTTTTACACAAGTTGATAACTTTCAACACTTCCTTGTAAGAAAATTCATTTTTGAAGGAAGAACCTTTGCATTTACATAGAATGAGAGTTTTGAACTTATCTAATAACTTGGAACAAAAATCTTGGACTGCATTTAAAAAAATAGAAGACAAAGAGCAAAAGAATGCAACAAATGAGCAAAATGATCAAGAAATGCAAACAAAATCCAAATCTTACACTAGGAGAGCAAAGAGGAAAACTTGGAGCAAGAAGAAGTTTAAATGAAACTCTCCTCTCCAAAATCGGGTTTTAGAATTCTGTTTGCATGTGTAGATCAAATGCCTTTGAAAAATTCAATCTCCAGCCCTAAATCGGGTTTTCCACATGCAAATGCATGTGTTGAATGATGTAAATGTTATTACAAATGCCCTCACAAATGTAGATCACACTTCTCCAAATGCTTAACACGTTTGAAAATGTCTCCACAAATGCAAATCGCGTTTTGTAGAGGCAAACACATGTTTGAAAGTGCAGTAAATGCAAACAACATTTGCATTTGGCTCTAAGTGCTCAAGAAAAATGCACTTTTGTAAGTGCTTTGCATGTGTAAAAATGGAGTTATAGCATGATTCGTGCTTTCCCAGCCCATTTGCATGTAATGTTTTTGCTTCAAACACCCAAAATCAGGGTTCTTGTGAGCAAACACATATATAAAATATGCAAGGAAAGAGCATGAATCCTAACGCCCAAGAGAAATCGGGGTTTTCAATGAGCATTGCATATTTAAAAATGCATGCATATGTAATAAGGAAACTCTCACAAACTCAAACACCCAAGCAAATCGGGGTTTAGAATGAGCATTGCATGTTTAAAATGTGATGCATATGGAAAGACTATGGTCATATAAACTTAGTTGCCTAAGTGGAAAAAAGAAATCATGTTTAAATGTAAGCTTTTGGTGAAAGTCAGGCTTTTCTAGCCCATTTACATATTTAAAATGACTTCTTCAATGCAAATCGGGGTTTAGAAAACACTTTACACATTGCATATTGGCCTTTCAATGCAAATCACACTTTTGGACTCACTTAGATGTTTTCAAAACATAACTAAAGTGCAAATCGTGGTTTATAAGTTGGAATACATATTTTAAAATGCATGTAAAGTGCAGATCACACTTCTCCAAACCATTTGCATGTTGTATTTTGCATAAAATCCCAAGTCTAAAGCTTGTTGCACTTCTCCAGGTGGATTACATGTTTCTTTTACATGTAAATGAACAAATTGAGGTTCGCAAAATGAAATGCATGTTTTAAAATGCATGAAAAACCACCCAAACAAGTTGCTTTGCTTGAAAAACAAGTAGTTTTGCAAGCCAGATCATGGTTTAGGAAACTATTTACACATTGCATATTCAAAAACATGTAATATGCAACATGCAATTAACCCAAAAAGATGCAATTTGCCTCTTGTGAGAAAATACAAGCAAAATCACACTTCTTGGGTGCAATTACATGTGTAAGAGACTTGCACAATTTAAAGTTTCCATTTGGCACATGTCTAATTGATTCACTTAAGTGAATCTCTCTTTTTGGGGTACATTACATATTTACACTTTACATTTTACATGTTATGTGTAAATGGGTTGAAAAAGAGATTTTCACTTGAATGATTTAAGCTAAAACATTAAAGTGCAACTCAACATTAAATTAGATTAAAAAGTGTACTATATAACTTAAATCACTTAAGTTACGACTTCAAAGATCAAAAAGTGCAATTATATATAACTTAAAACATAATCTAAAGTTATTTTAAGTCATATAGTTCAAAAAGTGCAGCATACCATCAAAATATAAGGTCTAATATTTAAAATATGTAATCGAGGTTCTAAAACCCGATTACACATGCACTTAAATCTTAACAACTTTTGATTGACAACTCCGGTTAAGTCCCAAGATAGCTCAAAACAGGGGCATGACCGAAAGCAAGAGATTGAAGGAAACAAAAAGATAAAAGCAATCGAAACAAACACTAAAAAATGCAAAACAGATTTTGAAGGCCTGAGAATCTCCAATAAAAGACTCATATGGATTGGAGATGATTGATCAATTTTTGCCAATCGAATAGTGAGTTATCTTAGAGAAATATGAAACTTATTTGGAAAAGTTTCACAGTGTTGCCTCCATTTTGTGAGGACAAAATGAAGGGCAACAAGTCCCACAATTAAAATTAATCTTTAACTATTCAAAAGTAGTTTTAGAAGGCTTTCTATATCCTGTAGTGATCTTGCAAATACAACATCAAAATTTCCCTGTCTAAACCCCTAATACTTGTATTTGATCGAAAAAGATGTGTTGTCCTCTAGCTTGCATTCTATGTTCCATTTTTATGACTAAGCATTACCACCACAATTCTGCCTATGTGATGCAGACAAGGATGGGGTACCCAGTGAAAGGCAGCCAATCCTAGAAGTTCTATTTTTTTTTATTGTTGTTTATCATTATTTTTGGTCTACACATTAACATGGTATCATAGCCAAGTTAGAAAACAACAATTAGAGGAAGTTTCTCTTCCTCTCTAGTTTGTGTATCTTGTAAATTGCATAAGTATTTTGTAGGCAATCTGTATATGTTGATTTCTGTAGCAGTGTTGAGATCATTTACCTTCGATGATGCCTGGTTCACATTCATTAGTGGTCCTTTTTAAGCAAACTTTGTTGGTTCATTTTCTACCTGTGTTGAATTTCGAGTTTTTTAATGTGGTCATGCTTCTCCATTGCTGTAGTATATCTTCCCCAGAGTAGTTCATTATTCTCCAAGTCTTGAGGCTTCAAATCTTTGATCATTTATGTCAGTGCTCTCTGTTTGAAGTTTATATATGCTAATATGTTTCTCTAGCTTTGGCAAATTCCTCTTATGTTCATATATATATTTTTTGTTCTTTCATATTGCTATCATCGGATCTTATGCCTTATATCATGGATGTTGAATAATTGATGGCCTGGTATTTTTTAACGGTGGATGTATATTTCTTTATCTTCCAGTTTAATTTGTCTCTTGATTTTTCTATTGCCATCGTGTTGATTCCTTTCCTTCAGATTGTTGTTTCATCTTTTATTGCCTGCGATGGAAGTTCGTGTCCTTCTCTTGTCACTGTCGGCAAATAATTTGCTTTCCTACTGCTGTCTTTGCGTGCTCTTGTAACAACAACAAAATTGCTCATTCAAGAAGTTTAGTATGATTAGAAGCAGGTTAGTATTCTTTTGGCATGATTAGTGGTATGTGCGTCGGGCCTTTAAGAGAGCTAAGTTGGCAAGTTTGAGAATTGTTTTCTTTAATATATTTTGTGATTGGAGACATTGAATGTTGTTGATTATTGAAGATTTCTGTAGTGTTGTTATTATTGGTGTATGAACATTCTATTTGCAGATTTTATATGTTTGTTGAAAAGGTTGTATTCAGAGAAGTTATGTATGAATGTATCAAGTTTTACTTGAGGCTATTAGTGTTGACATTACAGTCAAGTTTGTTTATTAGTGACACACATATTCAGACTGCTAGCAGTTACCGAGCTTATTGTACAGTTAATAGTGTTAACCAAGTAATTCAGGCTCTACCGAGTTCTATAGTTGCTACCGAGTTCCAGGAACATCATTCAATTTGTGCTGAGCAGTATCTACCAAGTTGGTGATTGTTAGTGTAAATCGCGCTGAGGCTAGCGTAGTATTGGCATGGGTGACCTCCCGAGAAGTCTCGGTGCTTCACCCTTGTGAGCATCACGTAGATCCAATGAGTGCTAAGTGTTCCATTTATTCTCATGAGAGATGGATTCATGTTGAATCACTATTCATGAAACATGGGTCAATGAGTTTAACTCAAAATCACATAGTTAAATCCTGATAGCAATATCATAATTTGACTTGTTGTGGAAATTATCTCCTACTTATCAATTCATAATGTTTACCAAGTCTCTCAATGCAAACCGAGTTCTATAATGGTTACTAAGTTTGCAGTTTCAGTGATGTGAATCCAATGTTGACTGAGCTATGCAGTGTTAACCAAGTGATTCAGTTTATACCGAGATCGCAGTGATAGTGTTGACCGAGCTATGCAGTTTATACTGAGCTCGCAGTGATAGTGTTGACTGAGCTATGTAGTGTAAACCAAGTGATTCAGTTTATATGCCGAGTTCTGCAGTGTTTACCGAGTCACCAGTGCAAACCGAGTTCAGACTACTTGGAAGTGATCAGTATGAGCCGAGCTTCTACGTCTACCAAATGCATGACGATGCTGAGCATTGACAATGGTCGCCGAGTGTCAGAACCTCACTGAGTTTGTCTTCAGAACTCGAGTACCTGCAGTTGGGCAGACTTTGTTTATTTTGGTGAAACTTGTATTCTAGCTGACTTTGTTGAATTGTAAATTGGATTGGTATACATGTAATGTATTGTATCACATCCATATATATAGAATGTAACAAGCAGTAAGAAGCAGAAGTGCGAAGTACAAAGGCTACAAGCAGTATAAGGAGCAACAAAGACTTATCAATCACAACAAGGTGATCATTACACTCAAAGGGAATCTCATTCGACAAATCATAGTTGTAGATCAGAGATCAACCACTGGTTCATCCTAACAAGTGGAATGGTTAAATCCTTTCACAAGGTAGACCTAACAATCTTTTGTAAAATCTCTTTACCAAGTGCATACTTCATTGTGTGTTTGTAAATCCTTTTACAAGGTGGACCTAGTAGTCCTTATTGCTCCTATTAGGGTAGATCATCAGAAGTGATCATTGTAAGCCTTAATAGGCCAACTTTATACTGCAGTACTAAGGCTTGTGGGTATCATCCCCACCCCAATTTACTTTTTATTTGAAATTTTTTTGGGTCACCATATTGTGTGTCAAAGTGTTATGAATGTTTTAATGCTTTCAGTTTTTCATGTATGCAATTAGATTAGAATACACATGAAGGATTAATTGGTGAATTAAGATTAAGTCTTATTGGTTACTGATTCACCCCTCCCTTTTTAGTAACTTAGCTTATCTCATATTTCCAACAATTGGTATCAGAGCTTTGTGGTTCTTGGAGAAAAAGTTTAACAACTTGAGCAAAGACGAGAGGCTATGGGGGTATTCAGACTTGATAAGGCTATTGATAATGAAAAGCTAGATTTGGAATTGGCTATTGGGCAATTTGAGAAAGCTACTGTCGAATTGGTTATGTCAAACACTAAAAATCCAAGCACTCAACCAATCTTTGCACCTTTTCAACTCAGTACTTCATTGACTGAAGTGACCAACACTTCATCTACCGAGCAGATAATGCTTCCTCCTTCATTAGTTGCGGTTACTCAGCAACAAGGTATTCCTTCAATTGGTGCATTATCTACTTTTACTGCCAGTCCTTCCATTTCCACTATTGTTGCTATTCCAAGCATGCAAATAATAAGTACAAGGACAGTTGAGAGCAAGCCTCAACCGAGTATAAAAGTCTTTAGCAAAAGCAAAGATAATGAAGGAGACATTGATCTTGATGAGGCTACAACTATCCTGAATTGAGATATCTCTAATCTAAATCTTGATCAAATGCATATAGTAGGAGAGCTACTATAGAAGAAAGCTAAGCAACAAAGGCTTAGAGAAGAAAGGAATAGAGAATTTCAAGTGCTTGAAGATGCAAAGAACAAAGGCAATTAGCATCGAGGTTGATACTTCTCAACCTATTTTGGCACAATTAGCAGAAGTGGTCCAAAAATCTAATGAAGATTTGAATGGACAAGAGAAATTGTTGCAGAGCAAAGAAGGAATTTGAAAATAAAGTATTGGAGCTAGTAGCACAAAAGATTGCAATACATCAAGTAGACTTGTCTACTATTCTTAGTTCACTGGAAACCTCTAGCAACAATGTGACTTCTCTATTCGACAAACTCTATGATACATCTATCTTCACGTAGGAAATCAAAGATAAACTCTCCAAGATAGACAAAGATCTGAAGGCAAGTGCACACCAGTTGTCACTTGACCCGAGCCATAGTTCTGCTCATTATACAAAGATCAGATTTTTGACTGATATGCAAGTAGAATTGCTAAGGGAAGAAGCCAAGATAAGGGCTACACTTGTAGATATACAAGGCATGAGTCTTCCATACATGGATGCATTGCAGAAACACATTGCACATGCTAAAACTCTCATCCATGATAACAACTTCTCCATTGTTGATCACATAATGGAATCATCAACAGAAGCTCAGATTGCATTGCATGCAAGTAAGGTGTTGCAAGAAAATTGGGACAAGACAATGTCACTAATTCTAAAGGTACATTCTGACTTCTTGTCACATTTTAACATTACAGTGGAGCATACACCTTTGGCATTTATGTCAAAAAGGGGGAGAAGATGTGTATAACATGTAAAGCAAATTGAAAAGGGGGAGAAGATGTGTTATAAAAGGAAAGTATATGAAAAGATGCAATAAAGGGGAGAAGATGAGAAGATGTATATAATGTGTAAAATATATTGAATATATATGTATGGAGGAGCATCATAATATTATACATGTACAAATATTCAGATAAACATCTTTTACAAAAGCAATTTTGAAAAATTTCAAAAACAGAGTATGTTACCGAGTTGAAGACACAAGATGGAGACTAAAGATTGTTTTTGAACTTTTTGAGAATTTAATTTTGATTGATAAGTGTTTTTGTCACTAATGCCAAATGGGGAGATTGTTGACATTATAGTCAAGTTTGTTTATTATTGACACTCACTTATTCAGACAGCTAGCAATTATCGAGCTTATTGTATAGTTAACAGTGTTAACCAAGTAATTCAGGCTCTACCGAGTTCTACAGTTACTACTGAGTTCCAAGAACATCATTCAGTTTGCGCTGAGCAGTAACTACCAAGTTGGTGATTGTCAGTGTAAACCGAGCTTCATAATGTTTACCGAGTCTCTCAGTGCAAACCGAGTTCTACAGTGGTTACCGAGTTTGTAGTTTCGGTGATGTGAATCCAATGTTGACCGAGCTATGTAGTGTTAACCAAGTGATTCAGTTTATACCGAGCTCGCAGTAATAGTGCTGACCGAGCTATGCAGTGTTAACCAAGTGATTCAGTTTATGCCAATCTCGGAGTGATAGTGTTGACCGAGCTATGCTTTGTTAACCAAGTGATTTAGTTTATATGCCGAGTTTCGTAGTGTTCACCGAGTCACCAGTGCAGACCGAGTTCAGACTACTTGGAAGTGATCAGTATGAGCTGAGCTTCTATGTCTATTGAATGCATGATGATGCCGAGCGTTGAGAATGGTCACTGAGTGTCAGAACCTCATCGAGTTTGTCTTCAAAACCCAAGTACCTGCAGTTGGGCCGACTTTGTGTATTTTGGTGAAACTTGTATTGTAGCCGACTTTGTTGAATTGTAAATTGGATTGACATATATGTAATGTATTGTATCACATCCATATAGATAGAATGTAACAAACATTAAGAAGCAGAAGTGCGAAGTACAAAGGCTACAAGCAGTATAAGGAGCAACAAAGACTTATCTGTCACAGCAAGGTGATCATTACACTCAAAGGGAATCTCATTCAAAAAATCATAGTTGCAGATCAGAGATCAACCACTAGTTCATCCTACCAGGTGGAACAGTTAAATCCTTTCACAAGGTGGACCTAACAATCTTTTGTAAAATCTCTTTACTGAGTGCATACTTCATTGTGTGTTTGTAAATCCTTTTACAAGGTGGACCTAGTAGTCCTTATTGCTCCTATTGGGGCAGATCATTAGAAGTGATCATTGTAAGCCTTAACAGGCCAACTTTATACTACAGTATTCAAGCTTGTGGGTATCATCCCCACCCCAGTTTTACTTTCTATTTGAGAGGTTTTTGGGTCACCATATTGTGTTTCAAAGTGTTAGGAATGTTTTAACGCTTTCAGTTTTTCATGTATGCAATTAGATTAGAATACATATGAAGGATTAATTGGTGAATTAAGATTAAGTTTTATTGGTTATTGATTCACCCCTCCCTAACTTAGCCTATCCCATATTTCCAACAATAAAGTCTTCTTTGAGTCATGACCAGGTAGCAGTTCAGAGAGCTCGGAGGAGTCAGCTGCTAGGTTAGCCAAAGAGAGGGCAACTTGGGAATCCGAGAGGGCAGTCTTGTTAGACAGACAGAGTCAGCTACAAAAATTGGTAGCGGAGAAGGAACAGATAGCAACAAAGAAGGAAAGAGTAGCAGATGAGAAGAAGAAAGAGTTGGGAGAGATTGCTGGTATGATGCATCAGCTTTAGAGCTTCATATGGAGGCTGAGGCGGAATTGAAAGTTCAGAAGGAGCAAGTCTACAAGCTGTGGACAGAGCTGAACGAACTGAGGGCGCGGACGACTTCTACGCTAGGGACACGTCCCTCTGTTTAGTATCTATACATTGATGTAATTAGTTGTTTATTTTGAGTTTTGTTGTATTGTTGTCCAAAGACGACTTTTCTTTTTGGGGGATGATGTTGTCGGTAAATTCTATATTGTAGCCGATGGGTAGAATAGTATCCGAATGGGCGCGTGACAGTTGAGTCACCCCTTCAGGAAAGTATATGTACACCGTTCAGAAGGGACTTTGAATCATAATTGTAATGAGCATAATTATATTGTAAGCAGTGAAGTGCGTATTGAGTATATGAATAAAGTATCTGTTTAGTGTTATATCTTGCTATACTACATGCGTTAAGTATCCTTTTACCCTGTACGGTAAATAGCTGGTGTCTTATGTTATTTAGTTCTGAGCATTGAAGAAAGTAATCATTCTTTTTTAAATTTTTGTGAAGGGTAATATCTAACATTAGCCTTGTTTTGGTATCGCACTTAAGCACTAAAAAGTGTTGTATCTAATATAAGTGTCGTTTTGCATCTTGCTTCAGCACTGAGAGTCTCGTTCTCTATTTTAGCTTTGATAGTTCTCTCTTGGTAAAAATTCTGAGAATAAAACACACTTCTGTAAGGAGTCTGGATGAGACTATAATTGTGATCTTCATGTCTGAGTTATCATAGTATTTGCTCGACTATCCCTACATCTTCTTCAAACATTGTGTATGGGCATACTTTCGTTTATTTTTAAGAGTTAACAGATGATTAAGCCTAAGAGCAGTTTTTAGATTTTGTGCATCCAAACTACAAAGAGATAAGTATTCTATAATCATTTTTTGTTAGAACACTGGGAATAGTGTTTTCTTTTTAGCATCAATCTCTTATCTCTTTATGATAGGTTGATTTTATTTATCTCTCTTGGTTGCAGGACACATCACGAAGCAATGAGATGATGAGAGATTATATGAAAAAGCCATGAAGATGGGGACATTGCGTGCAGTGTTGGGATTGAATTGATGATACATATCTTTATTAAAAGAGGAAGATCATATACAAGAAATGATATTCAGAGGGAGACTTTTCAGCTTCAGAAGGAGGTTACATGACGGAGGAAGATGTCTAATTCTTTGCAAGCTTATGCGACAGTGTAATTGCTAAAGCTCCCTGTTTGGTCAAATTGGAATCAACTATCTTATTGTGGTGATCAAAGTTTTCTCTGCTGAGAGGGAGTCTCTGTCGAGAGAGAATCTTAGTCATTCGTATACATGTTGTTAGTGAGTTATTCTTTGTGAAGAAACATTTCGAGGTAAAATCCTTTGTTAATGAGTTCTTCTCTGCGAGAGAAGGTTGAGGTGAAATCCCTTTTTCTACCCTTTGTGAGTAGGTATGGTGAATCCACCCTCTGCGAGTAGGCATGGTGAAAATGCTTTCTTCTTTGGGAGAAGTCTGAGGTAAAAGCCCTCGATCCACCCTCCACGAGTAGGCATGGTGGTTATGCATTCTTCTTTGGGAGAAGTCTGAGGTGAAAGCTCTCGATTTACCCTATGCGCATAGGCATGGTGAAAATGCATTTTTCTCTGGGAGAAGTGTGAGATGCAAGCACTTGTTCTACCCTCTGCGAGTAGGCATGGTAGAAGTCGTGTGTGATTTCATGACTTCAATTTTTTGCTCTTATCAAGTAACTACAGTGAATAATGTTATGAAGTAATTTTTTGCACCTCAAACTTCTCTCACAAAGAGGAATGCATTAACAAGGTATTGCACCTCGAACTTCTCCCTCTCGAAGAAGAACTCATTAATAAGGATTGCACCTCGAGCTTCTCTCCCTCATGAAGGACTCATTAATAAAGGATTGCACCTCGAACTTTTCCCCCATGAAAAAGAACTCATTAACAAGGGATATCACCTCAAACTTCTCTCACAGAAAATATTTGATTAAGAAGGAATTGCACCTTAAACTTCTTTTGCAAAGAACTCATTAACAAGGGATTGCACCTCAACCTTTTCTTGCAAAAAAGAATTCTTTAAAGCACATAAAGGATCATTTGATTGCTAAAACTCCCTCTCAGTCGAGATTCCCTCTCAACAGAAGCAACATTTTTATAGCTTTGATCATCACAATACCAGGAAATTGACTCCAATGTTTGTCGAGCAACAAACTTTGCAGTCATACACACAAGCTTGTTGACGTCTGCAAAGTGCTTGACTTTCTACATCTACCATTCAAGCTCCCTTTGAATCTGATTTGTACAGCTGAACAGTCTCCCTTCGAATGTTTTTTCTTCCTCTTCAAAGAAACTAATTTCAATGTCAATATGAATAGTTTAATTCTCTTAAATTTCCGTCAAAATGCAATAAGTGAGAATTTCTCAGTATTTAGTAAACCATTGAACCACATATTTGACACCCATTAGTCATCACAAACCTTCTAGAATCCAATTTCCCTATTCTAATTTAGATCAGTTCATTAGACCCGCTCTGATACCAATTTAATTTAATGGTAGTCCTCATTAACCACAGGCAAATCATCAGATCTTTTGCCTTTCCAACCATAGATGATAAGCTTTTATCATCATCCCCAGGAACAACATTTGCTTAATAAGGTATATTGTATTTTTCATTCCATTTATATTCAAGAGATGAAGATTAATCTTCCTTTATACCAATCAAATGAGATTCATGAATGGACGCCACCCTTCCAAAGTTTGGGCCCTCAATATGATAGGTCTTGCCCAATTACATAATTGCAAGTTACATGAATTGCCCAATAGGGCCAGACCCAATTAAGGATTGAAATGACAAAGTTCATTGGCAACATGGCTAAGGCCGACAAGCCAATCAGCCATTAGGTGTATTAGGTCTACCCTAGAAGGGATCCGGCCTAGCTACACATCAACATAGATGACTACTTATATTAATCATAAACTCATACACAGTGACATATTTATGTGATAAAATATATTATTGTTTGTATTTAGATGTTTTTTTGATTCATTGTTTATGACTTGGTTTAATGTATGAATATATGAATATGTGACTTTGGTATAATACTATGCATATTTATACCTTTGACTTTTGTAATCAGCCATGGTGGTGGAAATGAGGGTTTACAATGGGGAGAATGTGAATGAGGTCACTTTCTTATAACACCACCTCATTGTTGTGATAGGGGGGAGTACCCATGGGGCCTAAGGGAGACAAAGTGGACTGCCTTTAGACTTAAGAAGGATAGGCTTTTAGGGTACCTTTTTGTGAATGCTCTTCACAATCCCTACCATGGTAAATGGGTGCTCAATCATTAGAGGCAAGTTAGGGGTGGCAAGATGTAGAATGACGATAGGACCCCACACCAGTATCCCATCTCATATGCATGGCATTGGCCACATGAGGTCAAAGGGGATGGCATATTCACTTTTTAGCCTAGGGTAGGAGGTTTTTGGGGCAGCTCATCAAATCATCATACCTTAGCACTTCTATGGTCGGGTCACCTTAATGTTAATTTTAGCAATCTATTGGTTTGATCACATCTGTTTTTGAAGAAGTCTAACTATGAATTATGATTATAAATAAACCCTACATGTGTTGCAAGGCTTGAAAAGTATCTCTTAAGATCCCACTTGTTGACAAAAATTGTTCTATGGCAAAATTTGGATTCTCATAATTTGGGGACATTACCACTTTGAACCACTACCTCATTGCGTTTGTAAAAGCTTAAGAACAAACTCTATACTCACATCCTCTGATAGCATTTTCGTAATAGGTAAAGGCTGATATGACTTTGTATTTTGGCCTTTACTTTGTCATCCTGACTAATTCTATAGTTTCGTACCATGTTCTTCACATCTAGATCCCTATTTGACGTAATCTAACCATGGTGTCTTGTTTATTTCTATTGGGCTTTTTCATGAAGCCTAGGTCTCCTTGAACCTAAATCATTTTCATATAGGTACTTCATAGAATCAAAACCAAAAGCCTCTATTCTCATTTCTCTTAGCAAAAAGCATCTTCTATTTAGTCAATCTACTATTTGGTTTGATCTACCTCTTCTGAGCTTTAAAAAATTGAATAACTTTGAAGTGATTCAGCTCATTTCAGGTGTCTTTAATTGAGCTTACCTTTGTTGTTTATGTATTGGAATGCCTTGTGATATATGAATAGGAAAAACTCTTTTGGTAGCAATTAGTTCCTTTGATTCATAAGTGCTTGGATAATGTCATAATTTTTTTTGTCATTATAAAGTACTTACTTTTAGCTTCATCCAATTTTTTATTAAAGCAAGGGATTGGTTTAGCTTCTTGGTTTAAAAATTCTCCAATTGTTGTCTTGATTGCACTCTAGTCTACATAAGACAGTTTGTTGAAATTTGACTATGTTAAGATTGTTACTTCTATGACCTTTTTTTAAGATAAAAATCCATTTTTGTTGCTGCTGCCCACTACAACTCACTCCTACCTTCATTCATGGTCTTTCTTCTAAAATTTGGATAAACTTCATCTAAAAATTGGCAAATCCATGAAAATTTCTTGCCTCATGTTGTCCTGCATTTTGTCACCACAAAATTTAGATAACAGTACAAAACTTTTTCAATTTAGTTTCACATTTCTCTGAATTAGTTCATTATTTAATTTTAATAACATTGATCAACCAATCAACTCTAATTGATATAATGAATCCTTTTACTGAAGGCTTTTGTTAAGTCTTTTTAGTTTTTTAGTTTGTTGAGCCTATGCTTGATTTTTGAAGCCTTCAACGTCCTTTTTCACGTTTTTGAGTGTGTGTTTGTTAGCTTTTGGTCTTTAAATTTTGCTCAAAGCATTGCTTTCGGTTTTCCCTTCGATTCGGTCTTAGGTCTTAATTAGAGTTGGCAATCAAGAGATACGATCATTTTAGTGCCCAAAAAGTGGACTCTCTAGGTGCAATTGCATGATTTAAATTTTTTTGTTATATTTTAATGTTGACATTCACTTTTCAAAAAATATAACTTAAAATCACTTTATGTTATGTTTTTAAGTTACTTCATCATTTTAATTTATCACTTAAAGTAACTATAGAGCACTTTATGTTATATTTTTTAATTTTTCACTTAAGTGACTATATTAACTATATAGTTTGATTTATTTTTGGAGTTACTTTATGTTTTATTTAAAACATATAAGTTAAATATTACTTTTTGAAATAATATTTGCTCATAATATGTTAATTCTCTTATGCAAATGTTATTTTTGACCCAATTAAGTGATATTTCCTCAAAAATCAATTAGACATGTGCTTAATTGATTATTTAAGTTGTTCAATTACATGCCTTTCAACCCATTTACATGTAAATATGCAAATTCCTCTATAGACCACAATTTTGAACAAAAAAGGGCATTTAAAACACTTAACATGTAAATGGATGCATCTTAAAATGTGCAATAGGTCTCCAAGAGTGCAATTTGCATCTTGGAGCCTTTTTAAAACATGTAGTGACTCTTGGAGAGTGCGATTAGATATGCAAATGCACTCCACGAGTGCGATTTGCACTTTAGAAGCCAATAGCATGTAATTTAAAACATGCAAATGCACTCCAAGAGTGTGATTTGCATGAAAGACTCCATTTGATGATATTTAAAACATGCAATCTCTATTCAAGAGTGTGATTTGCCTTGGAGACACATGCAAATGCAAGACTAGATCCCAATTTTGAAATTGAAGGGCAAAACTCCATGTTTTTCCCCCAAAAATGCCCAATCTGCCCAAAAGATGGCTTGAAATCCATGAGAAGGAAGTCGTTTTTGCATCTTTTGGCATTCTCATGCCCTAGACGTTGGTATCCATGAAGAAATCGATGCATTTTATGCAGATTTGAAGCTACGTTCTCATAAAAAAAATCCATTTCAGGTGGTTTTTGATCACATTTCTCCCAAGAAGAATCGTTTGGGTTTTTTTTAATTGATGTCATTGCCATTAATGATCATGTTTTTGCTCAGTTACCGGATTCGTCCATATACCCACAGATCCGGATCTGCGTATGGATCGGGGCAGGATCTGTAATCTTGCCTGTGGATCCGTAAGGATCCGTGGGGCACGGATCCTTACGGATCCACAGGCAGGATTACGGATCCTACTCGGATCCTTGTGGATCCACGTGTGGATCCGCAGCAGGGCCCAAATAAAGAAGCAAAAAAGTGGGCCCAACTTCATTTTTTATTGTTTTTTTTTTCCTAAAAGCCCTAAACCCTAAAAACAACCCTCTAAATCACAATGCAAGTTCATTTACTCTCTATTTTGCTCTCTCATTTTGCTCTCTCATACTTGCTAGTTTGAAGTAAAGTGCTTGGATTCGAAGGAGATCGGTTGTGGAGCTTCAAATACCTTGCAAGAAGTGTTTAAGGTATGCATTTCAACGATATTCTTGAGTTCTTTCATAGATTATTGATTTATTTTTAGTTTTCCAAATTTTCAAGTTTTTGTGTGAGTGTGAAGCATGGTTTTCTTTCATTTTTTTTTCTAGATTGCAAGAATAGAACAATGAGTAGTCAAGGCTCAGTGGGTGGGGGTTGGGGCTGCATCACCAAGCTTCAAAATTGATAAGGGGTCTCCTTTATGGAGACACACAGCAAGAGTCGCACAATGTCCTAGGGGTGGGGCATACATATGGAAATGTAATTATTGCAACATACAACATAGAAGCTCCTATTCCCGAGTGAAACTACATTTTTTGGGCCCTGCAGGGGAAGGAATTCACATGTGTCAGGGTAGTGATAAGAAGGGATTACCAGCTGCACAAATAGTAGCGTTAGCAAAAGAGCAAGATGATGCTGATAGAGCAATTGCAAAAGCAAAATGTGGTGGTTCCAAAAAACCAAATACACCAACACCATCATCCGATCAAACAAACACAAGAACACATCCTTTTTTGCCTATGTCAACTACAAAAGATGAAGATGAAGACGCATCTCCACTCACCCGCAAGAGAGGCCCACTAGATAGGGCATTCCAAAATGAAAAGAGAGATATTGCTGATCACATAATTGGACGTTGTTTAATTGCAAATGGTGTTTCATTTAATTTTGCTAGATCACCTTATTTTAGGGAGATGGTGGAAGCAATAAATGATGCACCCCATGGTTACAAACCGCCTGGTTATGAGAAGTTGCTCACTACCATATTACATGATGAGAGGAAAAATGTAGAGGCTCAACTTCATCCAATAAGAGATTTTTGGGTTCAATCGGGTGTGTCTATTATTTCGGATGGGTGGAAAGATTGTAGAAACTGTCCATTGATCAATGTTATTGCTGTATGCCCTAAGGGGGCAATGTTCTTGAAGGCAGTTGATTGTGAAGGGCAAGTGAAAGATGCATAATTTATTTCAAGCATTCTCATTGATGCCATAGAGTCAGTGGGTCCTGATAATGTTGTCCAAGTGGTCATGGACAATGCAAAAGTTTGTAGGGTTGCAGGGATAATTGTAGAGTCTAGATATGATCATATCTTTTGGACACCATGCACCGTCCACTCTCTCAATTTAGTGATGAAAGCAATTCACACCGGAATAGATTGGGTGAAAAGGATATATGGGGAAGCTGAAGAGATTCAAATGTTTGTGACAAATCACCACATGTCACAAGCAATTTTTAGAAGTTTCTCGGACTTGGAGTTATTGAAGGTAAATTTGTATATTTAATATATAATTGAATATTATTGGATTCCACAATTATTAATTTTTGTTGTTGTTTACATTAACATGTTTTAATTTTTAGATGTATTACTAACTTGAGTTTAACATGTTCTTAGGTTGCTGAAACCCACTTTGCGTCTCACACAATCGTCTTGAGACAACTTGTGAAGGTAAAAGAAGCATTGAAGCATATGGTCATTAGCCCCTAATGGGGCGTTTGGAAGAATTCCAATACAACAAGGGCCTTAAATGTGAGAAGAATGATACTAGATGAGGATTGGTGGGGTCTTGTGAGTTATGTGTTGGAAATCACCGATCCAATAATGGCAATGCTTCGCTTCGCAGATAGTGATGAGCCATGCCCTGGGGGGATATTTATGATTCCATGGATAGTATGCTGGAAAAAATTAAAATGGTAAGTTTTACGCTCTTTTACAACAATTTTTTATTTGAGAGATATCTGGATTCTAAAGTTTAAATTGACATATTCACTAATTATAATTATTATTCATATTTCATATCCTAGGT
This sequence comes from Cupressus sempervirens, assembly GCA_028749045.1. Lineage (NCBI taxonomy): Eukaryota > Viridiplantae > Streptophyta > Pinopsida > Cupressales > Cupressaceae > Cupressus > Cupressus sempervirens. Next base: position 716,906,872 of record CM053789.1, read on the forward strand.
CATACAAAGGAGGGAGAATGATCTTGAGGACACCCTTTACAAGAAGGTGGAAAAAATTGTTCATCATCGATGGAACAAGATGACCACACCTTTGCACCTCCTTGCATATGCTCTATCCCCGAGGTACTGTAGTTCTTATCAAATGTTTGTGCTATTGATATTTGATAGTGTTCAATTGTCTTTTGTTATCCCCAGGTACTATAGTGTAGATGTACTTTGCCTTCCAGGTAGAGTGCCACCATTTAGAGATGTAGAGATTGCAGATGGGTATAAGAGGGCACTAGCTAAGATATTCCAAGATCCAGAGATTGGGGCAATTGTGAGGAGTGAATTTTCTGCTTTCAATTCAGGTGAGGATTTCCACCCTATTGCCATAACAAACCAAAGCAGGATGGGTGCCATCAAATGGTGGTACCTTCATGGGCAAGCCTTCACGGACCTCCAACCTCTTGCCATAAAGGTCCTATCCCAAGTAAGTTTGTAAAATTAAGCTTAAGATTAAAATTCTCAATTCCTTGAATTTATTATTTAATTTATTTATCTTGATTGTTGTATTGATAATTTTTAATTTCTCTTTAGGTTGCCAGCTCTTCTGCAGCTGAGCAGAATTGGAGTACTTATTCCTTTATCCACTCAGTCAAACGCAACCGGTTGGCTCCAAAAAAATTAGAAGACCTTGTGTTCGTTCACAACAATTTGCGCTTGTTGTCACGAAAGGATCCTAAGTACAAGAAGGGGCCCGAAAAGCTTTGGGATGTAGCACCCGAGACTCTTGATTTAGATATGACCATCCGAGATCTTGCTAGATCCACTTTGATTGATGTGGATGATGAGGAGGAGGATTATGAGTTAACAATCGCCTCTACTACTAGTGGTTTGGGTTCCTCTACTGATACAGATGCAGCACTTGCAGCTTATCAGTACCCCTCTGATGCGGATTTTCTTGAAAATCCATTTGATGATTAAATCAAAAACTTTAGTCTTGACTCTTGATTCTTTTATGAGTAAATCATGTTACAAACTTTAAGTTTAATGATCTATATTTTGAATGTTACAAACTTTCACTTTCAGTAATTTAATGTGAATGTGTTGATTTTCTTTATAATCGTGAAAATAGATTAATTATCAATGTCATTGATCAAGTATACTAGATTCATAGATGCATACTAGAATCATAGATTCATACTATGAAATGATTTAGTTTTAGAATTATGTATATTTCTCTTATTTTTTAGTATATATATATGCACAAATCCTCCACGAATCATAATTGGGGAAAAAAATCCCGAATCCACGGATCCGATTCACGTGCCCGAATCGGATTCGTGTCACGAATCGGAAACTAAGTGTTTTATCCTTTGAATGCCAAAAATGTTACATGCCATGACTTTGTGAAATCACGTTTTTGTTAAAAATGGCTTCTACTTGAGATTGGGCAAAAAATGGTTTGATTCTTGGAGGTTTTTGATCACTTTTTTTTGGCAAATCAATGCTAAAATATCCATTGATTACTTGTCACTCATCCATCACTTGCAAGGTTGGAAAAGTCAAGTTAGTTGTTTAGGATTTGGATTTGGAGGAGAATTGGTCTTCAAATCTATCAATCTTCCTATTTTGGCTCTTTGATCTCCTAGTAAGTAGACATTTTCAACTTTGCTTATCAATTCATGCTTATCTTGCTATTTTGTTGCATATTATGGCTTGTTTTTGCATATTTGTCCAAATATATGCCATGAAAAGTGCAAATTTTCTTTAAATAAGATGAAAACCTTCATTTTTTACATGTTTGGATTTTTCCCAAAATCCATATTCGAATTTGCATAAACGAGCAACTTGCTTGTTGACATGTTTGAGTGTAAGACCAAAGGTATGTGTTTGTTTTCGTTGGTTGTTTGCTTGGTTTCTCATTTTTCTTCTTTTTGAAGAAGTTGCAAGTTTTTTCCCAAGGACTTAAGTGCATTTCACTTTGCTCCATATCCATCGTTACATGCCAAAGCATATTGCATTCATTTCCTTCATATGCAATTACATTCCAAGAGCAATTACATGTGATTCCATTCTCCATCTGCATTTACATGTAATTCCATCCTTCATATGTGTTTACATGTAATCTCATCCTTCATATGTGTTTACATGCAATCTCATCCTTCATATGCATTTACACATTATCTCATTCTTTAAACCTCATTGCATGATTGCATCAAGTCACAATTACATGTAAATCTATTTACATGCAATTACATCCAGAGAACCTGATTTTGACTAAAGGTCACTCTTTAAAAGTCAAAAGTCATCATTTACACGCATTCCCATGTGCCTATCCTTCATTTCTCAAAGCATTTATATAAGGACTCATTCTTTTCTCACATGCTTTCATCTCCTTGAATTGCATTTCAGCCTTTGCATACGCTTACTATTTCATTCAAGGTCATTACACAAGAGCATATTATCTTTCATAGATCCTTTGTTGCTGATCGAGAATCAACGTCGTTATGGAATCAATATCCTTTGATGATGTGTTCACATTTTGGAATTTTCATGTTGAAGCACAAGATATGCCCTCATCCTCAAAATCCAAAGGAAAGATGAAGTACCAATACGAAAAAGAGTTAGCCCATGCGATTGCATCTCAAGTTTCATCACCTCTAGATAATGTTTCTAACACAGAGATTGGGCACATTGACATGGTTGATTTCTTGCAAAGGATTGAAGCCCCTACAAATCGAGAGATAAGATGTATTAAGAAGAGCATTATTCACTTTGTGTCTACTTTCCCTATGGCTGCCCTGGAACCAAAATTTGTTTTGGGATGTGCAAACCATTTCAGCTCAAAGTCCAAGACTATCAAAGATGTAGATGAGAAGGTTATCATTAGACTTGATCCTGAGGTTATTGTAATTGAACAGATCTTCAAGGTACCTCAAAGTGCAAAATGTGTGGATTTGACAAAACAAATGTCACAGAAGATATGAAATGATAATAAGGCAACTTATCAAAAATATATAAACTTATACTGGCTTGATTCTAAAAGAAACAATTTCTCAAGATGGCCTAAAACCCTTCACAAATCTAGTTTTAAGCCAGAATGCAAAGACTTGATTACTCTCCTTAGCAGAATATGTGGTCTCAAGGATTCCAGTGACTTCGAGCAATGGATGTACAAATTGAATTTTCAGATATTCGACAATGAAGAGCCTATCTTTTGGGGTGAGCTTATTAATACCACTGTTTGTGAGCAGTTGCTTAATGTGGGAACTTCAACGCCATTTTACACGAACTGCTTTTTGGTCTACATAGATGCATTCATGGGATCTCTCTCAGGTCTTTCCACCAAAGGGGACCGGTTACAAGTTCCTATCTGGGACTACTATGATCAAATCACCTTTGTAAACAACAAGTATCAATCCAAGATGCATTTTTGAGATATCTCTAGTGTTTGTTTGATAAACAACTGGTAATCAAGCACGTGCCAGATGAAGCTTGGAACAGGGTTAACCATTTTGGTGCTATCTTTTTACAGTTTCCGACTTTCACTTATTTGAGAGTTGGCTATTTCAAAGGAGAGCCATATACTCTGCCAATATATGCTACTGATAAGATGATACTGATGGAACTAGCCAGATATCTCATGGAAGTGCAATCATATGAGAATACTTGACACATGCCGGGTTTTAGTATCACTACAGCCAAACCCTTGATAATTGGTCAGTATATGATCAATTCAGTCTACAAAGCGAAGAATATGGAGGTAGAACTTTAGCTTGTCACATTAAAGAGGTTCAAGGCTAGGCATGATTTTGATTATCAAGGAATGCACTCGATGATCAAAAGAGCTTTCACCCATGTCCATTGCCAAGAGGACATATGGATTGACCTGTGCTCGGAGTTGGACATCATAAGGATGGGCTACTACAAACTCACTTTGTAGAAGATCATAGATCTTAACATGCTTGAAATCTCTAGTTTGAAGATGATGGCAATGCTCTTGATCCAAAATATCATCGTGCTGGTTTTTACAATGTCATGTCCCCTCTTTAGCTCTGTCTAGCAGTAACATGAGAGTTAGCCTATTATGGAGTCTCGTAGGCTGGTAGTGGTGATCAGGGACTCAGGCAGGGTTTTCAGCATCCGGATTTGGTATTACAGGCAGTAGTAGATTAGTTGAGAGCAGTTCCTTGATTTTAGGAGGCAGTTTCTTGATTGTAGGAGGAGATTCCTACCTTTTAAAAGGTGGTGAGGTTTCTAGAGTTGAGGTTCTATGAGATCACCCCTCGGTCTGAATTTCAAGAGATTTGGGTATGTTCTCTATTTTTTAGGAGTATCCCTAGATTTGAGGGTGTGATTGCCATTTGGCCGAGGTTGTCCAACATCAGTCACAGGCTGGTGACAAACTCAGTTTCATGTTTTCGAGGTGTTTTGGTTGTTCCTTGGCTACTTGAGAAATATTTTAATATATTTAAATATTCTCCTAAGTTAGTATTTTAATAATTTAAATAAGACTAAGTGTTTAACCATTTTGGAGTAATAAGGAGTTTTCTTGCTCTATTTGGATCAATTTGCCTATGTGTTATAGCTCGTTGGAAAGAGCTTAGTCTCTAGTATGTGATTATCACTTTGTAGGACTTATTTGATGCTTGGAGCTATTTGTCATTAATAAAGTAATGATTTCCTTCTATTTGGACACCTTTATTTGGAAAATAATATTATATTATAAAGTTCAAATGAAATCCACTTTAGGGTTTTTTTGGGTTCGAATTGCCTTGGAGAGGGGATATAAGGCGAAGGCAACCTAAAGCTGAGTATCTTTCTCATTTTGTCAACCTATTTTGGATGCCATTGCTCTAGAAGAGCATTCCTCACCTAGGACGCAAACCCTTGTGTTGAGAGCAGATTTGTTGGGACGTAGCTCTCAACAAGATTAGATTTGAAGGTTCTTATGCATATAGTTTCATCACGACAGAGGATCAATTTCTAGTATTGCAGTCACACTTTGCAAGCAGTGGATTTATTGGGAAGGTGGCCAGTTTGGTTCAGCCTGGCTTTTCCTTATAGTAGCTCATAGGAGGAATTCTATAGTGTTCATTTGCAGCAGACTGGAGTTGTTTTATTGCAGCAACTTGGGCTCTATCATTTGAACTTGTTTGGCTGTAGCTGGTTCCTATCTTCAGCTGGCGTCAACCTTGTTTGAAGTACATCTGTATTGGTACTATTCTGAAATAAATCAGACTCTGCTGGTACGGTTTTAGAATCATTTCCAAAATAGTATGTATTGCTGCATATGATTTCTATCACTTCTATTTTATCAAGTACTGTTATTTATTCATTGTAATACCTATATTCTAAAAAATACAAAAAGAAACAACCTTCTTTTGCAACTTCTATATAGCTCTATACGATTAAAGAAAAATCTACAGGAAAATATAATTTATATAATTAAATAAATAGTAGCAGCAGAGCAAATATCCATTTGGAATATTTTAGTGGTATCAGAGTCTAGTTCTTGCCAGCCTGTTGGGTTAGTTGCAGGTCAATACCATGGCTAGAATGAGAAATGGGTGCTCTAAGGTTTCATTTTTGTCAATAGGTACAAGTAAGAGGCCTCCTGCTAAGGCTTTCAATGATGCAATAATGAGCAGCTACCATCAATATCGTTCTCTTCCTAAGGAGATATAAAAAATGTTTGCATTCACACAATTTATGGGTATACTAGATGTCGAGGATGATTTGGTATCCAAAAGTTCATATCAGCAACAAGGAAGGAAAGAAGAATCAAAGGATAGAAAAGAAAGTATTGGAAGAGAGGATAAGTTAACAAAAGAAACATAGACCAACAACAACCAGCAAGAGGAATTACCAGATGAAGATCTTGAGTGGATATCAAAAGAGGATATTGAAGAGAGCCTTGCTCTTCAATGGCAGTCCACATCCTTTGCTTATGAATTTACACGTCCATAAGCTTATTTTGGAGAGCCAACTGAGGGTTGGTGAAGAAAAAGGTCATTGCAGCTTTGTCACATTTTGACAGTTCCCGCAAGTTAGTAGAGAGCTACATTTGGAAGGTCCAACTTGAGGGAAGACATAAATGTAAAGAAGAGGCTTCATCAATCTCTGATTTGCATGTGCTTAAGACAGCCATGGAGGCAATGAAGAATAATTACTTAAACCTCCTTTCAGATAGAGATCATCTGCTTGACTTTGGTATTATTTACTCAATTGCTTTGAGGGGGAAAGAAGAGGAGATTGATCAACTTATTTCAGAACTTTTAACGGTTAGAGAAACTTTGAAAAATTCTCAAGTAGCTCTCTTCATGGCAGAAAATCAGATTGAAGAACTGAGTAGTGAGTTGAGTTTAATCCATGCTTTACCTACAAAATCAAAAAAACAGTGGGAGGGACATTGTGTGGAGCTGAGTCTACTACATTCTACTTCAGCTCAATCAGAAAACCTACTGCTTGCAACAACCCGTTCAAATAGACGACATATTCATGAGGTGAATGAGGAAGAGGAACCACTTGATGATACATTATCCAGTGACACCAGTAGTTCCATTAATACTAAGGATATACAAGATGATTCCAAAGAAGGTATAGAGGAGGATTCCAAAATTCTGAGTTTAGATAGCAGCAATTTTACTTCCCATTCTCATGAGTTTGCTGCCTATAGTCTTGAAGAAGTTGATGACATACATTCAGTCATTGTTGATAATCCCTTTTGCGAGATGAGTGCTGATTTGATTTTAGATAACCCACTCTTTGAATTGGATGATGAGGAGGCTCTTGATCTTGATGACACAAATGATATGAGTAGCTCAATCTTAGAGTATGATTGTGAAGTTAAGCATACACTTGGTGGGCCGACCACTCAAGAGTTGTCCCTTATGGGCATGGATGACACATATTCTTCTGTTAAGAGGTGGCCTCATGGTTTTCTTGATGGGGCAGAAATAACCTTGCTGATTGGTGACTTGTACTCTTCAATCCATTGAGGATTAGTTGCTATCCTAGTGGGGATCTTATGACTCATCCGAGTTTTTCATTGTCTACATTAGGTTTTCAACAGTATGGGAGTGTTGGGAGGTGCCTCTATAGGTTAGCGATGGAGTGGGGAGTGTTTGTTGTTGATTGAAATTGGTCTCATAGTATGTTTGATATCACTTGTATTGCTGGTTAGAGTTATCACAGTGAGATAGGGTGGCCATTGTTGATAGTTTTTGAGCATGCAAGATATTACTCACCCATAGTTATAGTGTCCTGCATACATAGAGGGTTATTTGATAGTGATGGTGATAATATGAAGTTCTTCTACATCACACACAGTACGATGTGTGTTTTTTTATGGGATCCAAGTATTGATTCGCGAGATACATCACTTTACAAAAATTTCCATATATTGCTTAATGGTTTGGAGCGTTTGGGCATTTTTGTCAGAATGGAACAGCTGGTTGTATCTTCGAGAGATATATGGGGGGTCGCTTGCTATGTTATTTTGTTAGTTTCCTTGAATTGCATCAGGTTGAAGGATTGTTAGTAGGGACCTTATGGAGAAGCACTCGCAATATTGGTTTGCACATCTATTCAGATAGATGCAATATGAATATCTTGCATATTTTTTTGAAATTGGTTTGGAATCCAAGAATTGACATGTATAATACATTCCTCTAGTGGATTCATGGTGAGATGCTACACTTTGAAGATCTTGATGTTTATATCAGAGTAGCGCAAAAGAGGACATGGGTGTGTTGGTTGCACTTGCGCGAGTATTGTTATAATACTACATATCATATGTCGACTTCTATGACTCCATTTAGAACCCTCTACGGTTATAATGCTCTATCTTTTGTTGATTTGGTGATTAGTGACAATAGGGTTCCTTTGGCACAAGATTGGGTACAAGAGAACAATCTCATCATGAGATTTCTTAGAGAGAATCTTTAGTAGGCACAAAATTAGCAGAAGGTCTACGTTGATCAACACAGGCTTGAGAGGATATTTGAGGTGGGGAATATGGTGTACCTACAACGAAAACCTTATTGACAAAGCACCCTTAAAAGGGGTGGAGCTGAGAAGCTCAAATCTTGTTTTTATGGACCATGTAGGATTATCAGGCATGTTGGAGAGGTTGCGTATGAGATTGAGTTACCGTTTGGCAGTAGGATTCATGATGTGTTCCATGTGTTGTGTTTGAAAAAGGCACCAGGACAACATATTATACCATCTCCAGATCTTGGAAGAGAGGGAAGGCCAGCTGAGAAGCAAGGTGATTCGAGAATATCTGATTCGTTGGAGAGGTCTCCCTATAGAGGACGCCACTTGGGAGGGCAAGACTATTTTACAGCATCCAGCTTTGCAGTTTCTTGTGTGCGAGCATCTTTGAGAGGGGAGGATTTGTGATGTCCCCTATTTAGCTCTATCTAGCACTGACATGAGAGTTAACCTATTATGGAGTGTCATAGGCTGGCAATTGTGATCAGGGACTTAGTTAGGGTTTTTAGCGTTCGGATTTGGTATTACAGGTAGTAGTAGATCTGTTGAGAGCAATTCCTTGATTTTAGGAGGCAATTCCTTGATTGTAGGAGGAGATTCCTACCTTTTATGAGGTGGCGACGTTTCCAGAGTTGAGGTTCTATAAGATCACCCCCTGGTCCGAATTTCAAAAGATTTGGGCGTGTTCCCTATTTTTTAGTAGTATACCTAGATTTGAGAGTGTGACTGCCAGTTGGCCTAGGTTTTTCGGCATCAGTCACAGGGAGGTGACAAACTTAGTTTCATGTTTTAGATGTGTTTGGGTTGTTCCTTGGCTACTTGGGAAATATTTTAATATATTTAAATATTCTCCTAAGTTAGCATTTTAATAATTTAAATAAGGCTAAGTGTTTAGGCATTTTGGAGTAACAAGGAGTTTTCTGACTCCATTTGGATCGATTTGCCTATGTGTGATAGCTCGTTGGAAAGAGCTCAATCTCTAGTATTTGATTATCACTTCCTAGGACTTATTTGATGCTTGGAGCTATTGTCATTGTTTACCGTACAGGGTAAAAACTTAACACATGTAGTATAACACGATTGAACCCAAAACTAATACTTTATTCATATATGCATTTACTGATTACAATCCAAAGACAATGACTACAATGATTCCCAATGATGATTCCAAAGTTCATCTTAGACGTGTACATATACCTTTCCAAAGGGGTGACTCAAGCATCACGCGCTCGTTCGGATACTACTCTTCCCATCGGCTACACTATACATTTTACCGACAACATCATCCCCCCCAAAAGAAAAGTCGTCTCCGGACAACAATAAACAAAACATAATACATTAACTGACTAACTATAGATTTGTTTCCGTCACACCACTTTCACATTTGTCCCGTGCCTGCACCAAATTGGTCTCCAAACCACGTCTGTTAACACAATACTGTAGCCTCTGCTAACACAATACTGTCTCCTTAATCAAGCTGACCTTGATAGCCACCCCGACTGCTTTCTCTTCTAACTCCTGGGTACCCTGAGCCAAGTGTCGCTGCACTACCTTCAATTGGATGATCAGCTCCTCCCGAGCTCTCTATGCATCCACCAAGACAACCTTACGTCCACACCTACTCCAAGTGCCTCAAAGCATATCACCCCTCTTGAAAGGCTTGCTCTAGTGCTCTCTACCTTTGGTACACAAACACTATGCTTGCAGCAGCTCTAGGTTTCATCAACTAGTCACACTTCCCATGATTGATAACCGCACTGACTGGGGTTCTAGGGGGCATCGCCCCCAGCGGGGTTGAGGGACAGTGCAGGTCCTGGGGTAGCGCCCTAGGCGTACTCCCTGTCGTGATACAGGGTAGGGTCGAGGGGCAGTGCCTCCGCCGCCAAGACCAAATTAGCACTCTCAAACCCACACAAAACTCCATGGAATGCACCATTTTTGTCATTTTCTTCCGATTCCACACTCTTTCTGGCAACTGCTTATGTTTTCCTTTCCCTTTGGCATTATGCATTACTCATTCCGAATTGTTTCAATCTGTCATCATTTTTTTTAGTTTTTAGAACCTCCTATCACCCTTCTTCTATGTTGACCCTTGTATCAACTTATTTTGTACAATTGTGCAATGATGTTTTATAATTTATACGTACCTTGTTTGTACTCTCTTTACATTTCGAAGGCTGTACAGTATTGTCTGCTCTTGTGTGCTGGCTCATCTTGCTTCTGGCCGCACGACTTGTTTTCTTCTCTACAAACTCAGGCCGTATGGTCCTTTTCCACCTTCCTTATATTGCCATGAGTTCCTTGTAAAACACCGTACGGGGTTGTCTTATGTCTCTAGCCATACGCCCTATGCCTACGTCCAAACTTGCTCCCCACCAATAGTACGGTGTCACTGTACGGTCCTCTATTATCTTCTTCTTGCTTCACTGTACGATATTTTGCATCTCAATTCTTATTTAATGCTCTTTCCCAACTATACGCTTGTTCTCTTTTGGCCGTACGATCTCTTGCTAAGTGTACGGTTTTCACTTCAATTGTGTGGGTTCCTTGACCGTACGACGTTAAATTTGCTCCTCCTGTGTTCTTCCTCTGACCGTATGGCTACAAAGTCCTCCTGTGCTCTTCCTTTGGCCGTATGGCTTCAAATTCCTTCTTTGTGCTCTACCTTTGGCCGCACGGCTTCAAATTTCTTCTCCTGTGCTCTACCTCTGGCCGTACGGTCTTTAACTCCTTATTTCAGCAGTGGCCGTATGGTCTTTAACTTCTTCACCTAATAATAATTTGTTTTGAATATTGTTCCATATTATGTACCTTAAGGCCATACGGCAGGCTGTGTTTCCCATCACTTTCAATATCTAAATTCCAATCATATTAACAAATTTGCTTCCTGCGCCTTCATGTTCACACTTTTAAAATTATAGTTTATTACTTAGCACTTTAAAACTATGTTCAACTTCTATATTTTATTTACTTATTATAGATATATACATTATTTATAGTCATTTTTCTTTCTTAGTTGTTTGTCGACGGGGGACCATTTCTTTCATGGTATATTTTTAACTTCGATCCCTTCACTGCATCTGGTATTTCTTTTCCGTCCAATGTCCACAACTTAATTGTTCCATTACAACCAACTTCCTGTATCTTGTATGGTCCGACCCATTTAACTTTGAACTTCCCAGGTCTGATTTCATTCCATCTGTTATACTTCAATACTGATTGGCCTGGTTGAAAATTGTTTAATTTTAAGTGCTTATCATGCCATGCCTTTTGTCGGTTTTGTGTCACTTCGATGGCCCATGCTGCATAGTTCTTATTCATTCGGTACGGCGCTTCTATACAGGTACTGCACCTTCGATCAATGGTATCCAGTGAACACATAGTTCTGGTGGCACTCCTTTTAAGTCTTTATATATCCAAGAAAAAACATCCTTGTACTCCATGAATATTCTGAATGTTGCCGCCTTCAACATTGGGTTCCAGTCATCTCCTACAAGAATGTTCTTCAGATTTTCCTCATCACCCAAGTTCATTGTTTTCACCTTAGGCTCTTCATACTTCATTGATTTATCTGTACTGAATGTATGGGCCGGTGTTTCATCCACCTGCATTTCTCTCTCCTTCAGTTCATTGCACTCCTTCGGGAACTCATTGCCTGCTTTTTCTTCCTCGACACTCAAAATGTTGCAGCTCGGAAAGACCTCATAATCTTCCATTTGCCAGTGTAGCAATCCGTTTACCAAGTCTAGGTTGTCATCAATTGACCCTCCTAATCTCAACATCCCTTCATCTGGTTCCATCCTCTTTTTCCTTTCGTCATCACTCTCGCCTTTGCCTTCTGAGTCCGACGATGCTGCTTCTCCTACCATTTGTGTATGCAAATCAATTATAAATCTCCTGCCTCCTTTCTCCATGGATAGGGTGTTCCGTTTCCAATCATGCTTTACCCTTGCTTGCACCAGCCACCCCCATCCCAGGATGGCGTTGTACCCTCTTCTCTTCAGTGGGATGACCACAAAATCCAGTAAAAATGGTTGTGTCCCAATTGTTACCGGCTGTGCCATCAAAGTTCCCAACAGCTTTATCCCATGCTAATCTGCTGTGAGTAACTGGAAAGTAGGCAGCCATAGTGTTGGTTGTCCAAGCTTTTTCCAAGTATCTTCCGACAGCACATTCACCCCCGATCCTCCATCTACTGTTGTATCCGTTAGCATAGTACCCAAAATGCCCATCTCCACCACTACCGGGTGTGTACCTATGGTAAGTGCCAATAACATCGGGTTTGTTGCTGCCACCGTTGTTTCCTTACTATCTTTTGCTTCCTCCGTCACTCTCGGGGACGACGTCATTTATAATAGCCGAACGCAACTGTGGCATCGTGAGAAGAAGGTCATTTAGTTTAATCGACACTTCTGTTTGCATTCTCTGTTTCACCATGTTTTGTTCCACCAAGTTTCTTTTTGATGTTTCGACAATGTCCTTTACTTGTTACCTCTCCTTTCATCTGTTTTTCTATCTCTGTTTGGGCTTTTTGTAACGTCTCCTTCTCTTCTTCCGCATTCGGATATTTTTCTTTCTTTGCCTGTTCCCTTGTGATTACCAGTACCTTCTCATCACACGTTTCAATGCTTAATAGATTTACGCCTTGCTTTGGACATTTTGAATCTTCATGATCCCCTGGACCACACCATCTGCACAGTAGCTGTGGCGTCTCCTTCGTATTACAGTCCATTGCAAAGTGACCCCAAAGATTGCATGCTCGACACTGTATCATCGTCTGTCCACTCGCATCGTACTGTATTCTACTCCGGCCTCTGTTGTTATTGTTATTGTTTCCACCCCTTCTACGTCTATTATTATTGCGGTATCCACCTGAAGTTGCATCATTGCCCGTGTTATTGTTGTTATTGGACACTTCTTGCGTTAGTTACACCTGCTAGTGTCCTTTTGCTTTCATGTTAAATGGGCACTCCTTCAGAGAATGTCCCGCTACCTGGCATATGTCACAAAACTGCGTCTTCGGGCATGAACCCTTCGTATGGCCATCCTCTTTGCAATCTGTGCACCACAATTCTCCTTTCACTGTGTTCGGATTCTTTTTCAAATTCTTGAATTCATTGATCATCCGAAGCATGTCTTTCTATAATGCCCTCACCTTCTTGTTCAATTCCTCATCACTACTGCTACTTTCCGAGGATGAATCATCTGAATCAGAGGATTTATGCTTTTGTTCTTACTCGTCTTTTGTTCACTTTCTAAATCCATTGCACGAGTATACGCGTTGGTGTATGACGACGGTGGTACAACCTTCATCTTCTTTTTCAGAGTTGGCCATAGTCGCTCCACAAACCACCGTTTTTTCAAACCGTCCGTTGGTTGACTTTCCATCCTTCCACCCAGTTCTTTTAGTCGTCTGGCATAGGCCCGGACTGTTTCATTCTTTCCTTGTTTAGTACTATATATCTCTGCCACTATTTCATTGTCGTCTCGAAGCAATTTGAATTCTGCTATAAATTCTTTTTTAACATTCTCCCATGTATTGAGTTTCTGAGGACTGGTATTGGAAAACCAATCTATCGCCACACCTTGCAGGTTTGCTGGGAACTGTCTGACCCAATCGTCTTCATCTATCACACCATTTGTTGTTCATATGGTTTCACATGTTTTACAATGTCAGATAGGGTCTGCTGTACCATCACCATGAAACTTAGGTAATTTTTCTTTAAAACCTACCATTGTTACTTTCCTTTGATTCTGAGGTACTTGTCTACCCGTGCTATTCTGAGCTCCCGTGTTGTTTTGAGCTCCCGTGCTGTTCTGAACTCCCGCACCGTTCTGCACTCTCGCGCTGTTCTGTACACCCGCGTTGTTCTGTATAACAGTCTTGTTTCCAACAACCGTGTTGTTTGGTGAAAAGTCTTTAAGTGATGTTCTATTCTCCGCCAGTATCTGTTCGTCCGGTGTATTAGGAACAGACAGATGACTCCACACTCGTGCTCCCTCGGCACTCCGAGTCGTGTGAGTTGCTTCCCTTCCGTTCAGACACTCTCCCCTCGGTGTATACAAGTTAAGGAACTTTTCCCTTATTTCCTTCACCAAATTTAAGCATTGTCGAGTCTCCTCCAGCAATTTCTCGGCACTCCTCAACCTACTAGGTGAGTGCACTCCCTCCATCTGTGCCTCTTCACCCCTTCGGTGCCCCTTGACAATCTGCTGAAGTCTCTACCTGCGCTTTGCCTGCTATGTTAAAATTAAAATTTCTTGTGTTGTACATAGTTCATCCTTATCTTTCATGTTGTTCTTGTCCTTGTTAAGCAAATTCGACATTAATCTTCATATCATTCCTTCATTCTAGGTACGTCTGGCAATGACGCCAAATGTTTACCGTACAGGGTAAAAACTTAACACATATAGTATAACACGATTGAACCCAGAACTGATACTTTATTCATAGATGCATTTACTGATTACAATCCGAATACAATGACTACAATGATTCCCAATGATGATTCCAAAGTCCATCTCGGACGTGTACATATAACTTTCTGAAGGGGTGACTCAAGTGTCACGAGCCCGTTCGGATACTACTCTACTCGTCGGCTACACTATACATTTTACCCACAACAGTCATTAATAAAATAATGATTTCCTTCTATTTGGATGCCTTTATTGGGAAAATGATGTTATATTATAAAGTTGAAATGAAATCCACTTTAGGGTTCTTTTAGGGTTCAAATTGCCTTGGAGAGGGGATATAAGGAGAAGGTAACTTGAAAATGAGTATCTTTATCATTTTGTCAACTTATTTTGGATGCCATTGCTCTGGAAGAACATTCCTCACCTATGATGCAAACCCTAGTGTTGAGAGCAGATTTGTTGTGACGTAGCCCTCAACAAGATCAGATTTGAAGGTTTTTATGCATACAGTGTGATCATGGCAGAGGATCAATTTCTAGTATTGCAGTCACACTTTGTAGGTAGTGGATTTATTGGGAAGGCGGCCACTTTGGTTCAACTTGGCTTTTCCTTATAGCAGCTTGCAGGAGGAATTTTGGAGTGTTTATTTGCAGCAGACTGGAGTTTTTTTATTGCAGCAGCTTGGGCTCTATCATTTGAACTTGGTTGGCTATAGCTGGTTCCCATCTTCAGCTGGCGTCAACCTTGTTTGAAGTACATTTGTATTGGTATTATTCTGAAATAAATTAGACTCTGCTGGTATGGTTTTAGAATTATTTCTAGAATAGTATGTATTGCTGCATATGATTTTTATCACTTCTATTTTATCAATTACTATTATTTATTCATTGTAATACCTATATTCTGAAAAATACACAAAGAAACAACCTTCTTTTGCAACTTCTGTCTAGCTTTATAAGATCAAAGAAAAATCTACAGGATAATATAATTTATATAATTAAACAAATAGTAGCAGTAGACCAAATATCCATTTGGGATATTTCATACAAGCATTGTCCTTTACCTATACAATGGCAGCAGAAAAAAAGGGTGAATCCTATGCTCGGGGTGGACTGTGGTAGTTTTGAACCACCTACAAGGAAATCCCAACTGGATATTTCAAGAAAAGATGGTGGAAAGGGGTCTAAGTCACCTCAAGAATCTTCAGAAGCGTCCGTACAAGCTCAAAAACTTGATAAGGAGGAATTTGATGAAGAACTTGATGAGGAGGATGAAGAGGTTATGATCATATCTCCTCCACGACCAATAAATCAGCAAGGTCTATCCATTTAGGAAATACCTTTTCTAGGTGTCATAGATGATGACGTGAATTCATTCTTCATTGTTCTCACACTTACCATCCCTGCCTCGGAAGTAAACACATTGGCACTTCCTATCTCTTCTACAACTTCTCCTATTCTCACAACTGAGCAGTGCGAGAATTTGGGGAATATGTTTGAAGATTTCCCAACAGTCACGGAAGATCAAGTTTCCCAACTTGATACTTCAATAACTAGTTTTGAAGCATTCATGACGAAATCTTCTCAGCAAGTACCTCTCGGTGCAGCTATACAAATTGAAGCATTCCTAGTCACCACAAAAATACAATCAGGATCACTATCAATGGTTGCTATTGTCCCTGATTTAATAGATGAAGAATCACTATGAAGAGAAGGAAGGTTGTGCTGCCCCCAGATAATCTTACTATCAAGAAAACCAAGTCTAAATTTTTGAAAGATAAGATTGTTTGAAGGATCGTAGTTGATTCCGATAAGACTAAGTTTATAGAGGTTGTTGAACCATTGGTGAACAAATGACTGAAGAACTTAACTGTTTGGATTACAAGTTTACCGAAATTGATCATGGTAAGCAATCACGGTTGGGTTGTCTACAAGATGCTCATGATGCACTTGCCAATGTATCAAAGAGAAATCAGGAGTTATAGGAGACGAAGAATCATCTCAAGCAGGAGATTGCTCGCCTAAATAAGGTTATTTAACAATAGTGTTCATAACATGCGGTCACTACATCTCAGACGCCTTGAGAGAAGTAGATTGTGAGGCAAAAACTTGGTTTGGAGAAGTTGTCTTTGAAGGAGTTCAGGCCATCATAGATGCCATCAAAATCCTTGAGTGTATCAAAGGTATTGATGAGATGTTGCCTGACCTAATTGCATCTCTGAATCAAGAAGCAAACACCTTCAAGGAAATTATGTGTGATTGGGATAAAATCACGAATTCTGATTTGGACGGCCTAGTTGCATGTGATGTTGTCCCATCTTGCAAAATGTTCTACAAGTTTCATGGACTCATGGGTTATATGGAATAAACGTTGAGGAAACTTGTAACAGAGTTGCAGGCAGCTTTGGAAGATTGTCAGTCAAGTGAAACTGAGGTAATGTGTGACCTGAAACGAATGGGATGTCAAGTTCTTACTGAGCATGACAACTTGATTGCAATAGACGATGTGATTTCAGAATATACAGTCAGAGTTAATGTTGATCTAGATTTTGAAGATTTTGGTTGTCACACAATGAATAGGTTTTCTTTGTACAAATCCTTAGCAAAGCACCTACAAGCTTCTCTTGCGGCAAATTGTAAAGTTGTAAAATAAGCATATGCTGACGCAGTTAGTATAGAAGCTATATCAAAGACAATGGAAATCTTAGATCTTCCTACAGTGCGTGATGTCATCATCAAGTTTAAGGTACTTGAGAACAATCCTTAGGATTGTTTCACTTTTCTTATGTCTTCTTTCTTCTCTTTTTCAAGTTTGAGATTGAAGAGGATGTATTGCATGAAATTGTGTAATTACATGTAATACGGTTTGCATTTCCTTATGAGATGTAATCCAATAATTTCTCTTGTTAGTTAGATTGGGTCAAAGTTGGTTGAGTTGTTCCCACTTTTTCCTCCTTTTTCTCAACTCCTTTGCCTATATAAATGAGTGCCCCCTCATTGAAAAAAAACATCTTTTATTGTATGCAAGAGAGCTCTGCAGAAATTGTGTAAACATAACTTTGATTGTGTAGTACTATTTTAAAGGAGAAGTGAATACAAAGAAAACAATTGAAGTTGAACTTTGATTGAATACAATTGTGACTTGTGCAAGTTGGAAGCTTTGACTGTGATTTGCATTTGTTATCTTTGATTCATGTGTTTTTGCATTCTTGATAATAAAGAGTTACGAAGCAATCAAAGCTGAAGCTTTGACTAGGAGCGGTTGTGGAGATACATAAACTAGGAGCTTTGACTGTAGCTTGTATCTCTTTCTTAATTCACAAAAATAGTTAGAATTCTTTACTTCTGGAAGTCTTTGTGCCCCAATAGTAAAGGTTATTCTTATAGCATAGATTAAGACCAGAGTTAGAGCCAAACTGGTATGCTTTCAGCTAGCCTTTGAGTTAGTGTTGGTTTATCGGTATCATTATTTACAACTTTTGATAGAAGTATTGTTTGAGGTTTCATCTTGCCCATTGCTCGCTCCACGGGTAAGTGGATTCTTTTTTGAAAGTTAAGAGGAAAGTCGGTAATACGCTTTCAAATCTCTCAACTTCTTGCTTACCTTGAGTTGATCCAAAGAACGGTGAGAAGGGGGAGCCTTCCCTTTAAGATAGGAGAGACTTTGTCTCACATGCAGTGGTTGGTCTACCTATTTTGTGACTGAATTTTACCCAAACTGTCAGTTGCAAAGTATCCATTCAACACCTCAAAACTTCATTTTGCTGATGACTAGTCTACAATGTCTTTACCTTCCCTAGATCTATCCTCAAACTCTCATGAGAAATGACAATTCCCAAATATATTAACTTATTCTTCATAAAATTATATTTCTTCAAATTGATCAATGAATTTTATTTTTCGATCTTTTTAAGCTTAATCTTAAATGCTTTAGATTTTCCTTTCTTTATTGAAAATCAAGTATTCACCAAATAAACATTAAAAATTTACCAAGAAAGGGACTCAATACGTATTCATCAACCTCATAAAGGTGTTTGTGCCATAGTTCAAAAAAATGCAGATAAATCGCCGAAATCACAAGTTCTCGCGTGTTTTTTGCCGGGCCGTTAAGAACGACCAAAAACTCGCCGGCGGATAATGGGTTAAAATTGCGACAATTAAAAGACATAATACTGCTTAAAAACGCGGGTTTTTCCTCCAAAAATCGGTCGCCATAGTCAACGCATGAAGTCTTCAACTTTTTCGCCACGTCATGAGTCGGTTTTAGGGTTTTACGAGCTCATTAAAATGCCCTTTCAACTATGATCTCTCACCTGTGATAAACCCTAATCCTTCACCTGCGACTTGACCTGCGATTTCACCTACGATTTGAACAACATTTGACCTGCGATTTCAAGTTTCAATTGCGATTTGGAGTGCGATTTCAACTGGACGGGAGTTCAACTGCGAGTTCAAAAGCGTAAAGTTCTTAAATCAGATTCCGACATCCCTTACCAGTTACCATTACTAGGTATTTCATTGCATTTTAATTAATTAATTTATTTTTAAATCTTTATATTACAAATTCGAATTACAGATTTCGGCATCGATTACCATTACCAGGTATTTTTGCATTTTAATTCCAAATTCGAATTTTAATTTATTTATTTACTTTTGAATCTTTATAAAATTGATATTAAATGTATTTTATTTTTATATTATATAATATAAATTAATGAATATTATTTTAAAAATTTATATCAAACTTTAAAGTTTTAAACTGGTTAATTTATATATAATTCTAAACTTGTATATTTTGTTTATTTAATACATCATGAATTTATGAAATATTATTTAAATTTTAACAATATTAGTAAGCAATATTAAATTTAAAATAATTGTATTTTAAATTTATAGTAATTATATATAACTATTCAGCTTCACTATATTTTTTAATTAAGAATTTAAGAGATTTATTATTTTATATTTTCAATTTTATATTTTAATAGTAAAAACTTGCGTATCAGTAAAAAAATTGTATTATAGTTATTAGTTATCACTTGTCAAATTCATACTATTTTCAAAATTTAAATTTACTAGATGTGTATCTAAATTTAAATAAGGATATTTATTTAAATGTGATTTGTGCTTTCTAGATTCATACTATTTTAAAAATTGCTACAAATTATGTTTGATCTCAAACTTATCTAATATTTGATTTTTCATTCTTGTACAGTGGACTTGTGTGTGTCACTGAAACAGGATGACTGGTGGTGGCAAAGCAAAGGACCCTTTATGGAAACATGGTATCCTAGGAGCAAACAAAGGAGATATCCAATGTATCCATTACTTTAAATGCATGACTTCAAGAATAAGCCGATTGAAATATCATCTTGCAAAGATTCCATGCAATGATATTACATCGTGTCTAAAGTGTTCAGAAGAGGCTACAAGAGAGGCTATGACAAGCCTTTAACAATATGCACAAAGTAAGGCAGCAAAAAAGAGGATATTCGAGGCCATGGCAGCCCCAATGGGGACTTTTAGTTCTCTAGGATCACAAATAGGTGGAGAAATTTCTTCTATTGGGCCTCAGATACAGGGATTGGGAAGTGTGAGTGGGTCTTTAGCAGATTTTTGGGTTCCACACGTAACACTCCTGGTGCTCAACCCGGCTTACTAGGTACTACATGGAACAAAGAGATGCACGAAAAGACAAAGGTGGCAATTACGAGTTTTTGGGTCCAGAATGATCTTTCCTTCAATGCTTTATGTAGTCCATATTGGGATCAAGTGGTAACTTCCATTTCTTTGTCTGGTAAGGGGTTCAAGTCCCCAACTCCCTATGAGGTGAGTGGGCCGTTGTTAGATGACGAAGTAAGAAATATTCATCAGCTTGTGGAAGAGCAAAGAAGAGTTTGGGAAGAAAAAGGCTGCACTATTATCTCTAATGGGTGGACTGATTGCAGGAATAGGACGCCCATCAACTTTCTAGTTGTTTCAGGGGGGCAGTTGGTATTTCTAAAATCAATTGATGCCTCTGATCAAGTGAAAAATGTAGAAAATTTGTGTAACATGTTGGACGAGGTGGTAATAGAAGTGGGAGTGGCTAATGTCATCCAGATTGTGACTGATAATGCACCTGTGTATGTGGCAGCCGGTAGACTTTTGATGGAGAGATTCCACATTGTTTTGGAGCCCTTGTGCTGCCCATTGTCTCGACTTGCTTCTTGAGGATCTAGGGAAACTAAGCTGGGTGGAGAAGGTGGTTGAAGATGGAAGGAATATTGCGAAGTACATCTACAATCATACATGGGTCTTGAGTCTTATGAGAGAGCACACTAGTGGTAAGGATCTTGTACGAGCAGGAGTCACACGCTTTGCTACTAATTTTCTAAATTTGCAAAGCATATCAGAAACATTGTTAGACCTCATGCGCATGTTTCTTGATAAGAAATGGTTAGAGAGTCCTTATGCGAAGAAGCCTGAAGTAGAGAAGATTGTGAGGATTGTGTTTGATGGTAGCTTTGAAAAGCTAATGGAGGAGACCCTCAAAGTAAGTTTTCAAATCTTAATTGATGATTTAGTATTTAATTTGAAATATTTTCATTGGCTGATTTTGTATGTTTTATTATGTCTAGGTATCAGAGCTGTTGATGAAGGTCCTACGAATTGTGGATGGGGATAAAAACCCCATGGGGTTTCTATATGAGGCTATGGATAGCGCAAAAGAGGCCATTCAACACTTGTATAGGTCAAATGAGACCAAATATAGATCCATATGGAACATCATTGATCGTAGGTGGAACCAACAACTCCACCAACACATTCATGCAGCTGCCTACTTCTTGAACCCCAAGTACTATTTCTCCAACACTTTTAAAGTAGATGCAGAGGTTCAATTTGGCTTGGACACATGTATTCGAAGATTGGTTGCTGATACGGACCTCCGAGACATCATACTTGATGAGTTGCAGAGCTACAAGAGGGAGAGGGGCTATTATTTTTTTCCCCTGATTGCAAGCATAGGAGATACACCTTGCAGCTAGGTAAAAAGAACTTGCGTTTACTTTTATCATACCATTTATTTCGCTCGTGAAGTTTATTGGAAGTTTTACCACATCATAAATGATTTTTTTAACCCTTGCAGATTTGTGGTGGGAAGATTATGGTGCAATAATGCCTAATCTTTGACAGCTTGCCATTCGAATTTTATCGCAGCCTTGTAGTGCTTTTGGCTGCGAGAGAAATTGGAGTACTTTTCAAAACATACACACAAAGAAACATAATAGGTTGACTCAAAAATGCCTAAATGACTTGGTCTATGTGGAGTACAACCTTCTCTTGCACGAGAAGAAGGCGAAAGGGCAAGCTTCATATGCAGCACTAGACTTGGATGACATTGATCCATATTCAGCAGATTGGATTGCTCCTCTTGATGGTGAGGGTGCAGATGAGGATGTGGGTGAACCTTTATTGATAGATGAGTAGCTTGCTGAGTTTGAGATAGAGGCAGATGACTGGGATGCAAATGTGGCAGCACGTGAGGTAGAACCTGAGCTTGGTCATCCATCAGAGGCTTCTGTGGAGCGTGGGTTACCTACTAGGGCACCTGTTGAGGATGTTGCTACAGAAACTACTTCAACACCACTCACCCAACAACAACGATCCTTTTTGAGTTTTACTCGTAGACGCAATTTATGATTGCTACTTTTAGTTTTCATTGATACTGAAACTTGAACTTAATATGTATTCAGAAATTGTAGTTTCAAACTTTCATGGAGTTTGATTACTATATGAATTGAACTTATTTATATTTTGATGTTTTACAGTAACCAATTATCCTTTTTTCTCGGTTTATGATTCTCTTAGTATGTTAATCTACTAAGTTTTAATTGCTATGAAATTATGAATTATTGTTTAACTCAGAACTTTGCTTCATATATGGTAGATATCTCAAATCATTATATGCTCTACAAATTTAGCGTGTATGTATGCATTTTAAAGAAGATTTTAAAAAATTGTATATTTTCAAATGTTCAATAAAAGTGCTGATTTATTGTCAAATTCTTCGCCGAGTTTTTGTCGATTCTGATATTTTCACAATTTTTGGGTTAGCCGAGATATTGCCGATACCGAATTTTTAAACTATGGTTTGTGCATTGGTGAATAAGTTATAATGTCTCCATTTTCAGTCACTTTAACACTTTAGTTAGCTTTGGCTTTCTTAGTGACCATTGACCTTGTCAAAGGGGATGTTTGATGCCCCACCTTTAATATCTACCACTCTACCATTTTATAGGCTACATGTTCCCCAACCGCCTATATAATAGTAGGGCGGGGCCTCATGAACATGCACCTTGCTACCCCAATCTATAGCCCGGGTTGGGGTGGACTAGAATTGGCCAACGGCTAGCTCCCATTGCAGGCCAACCCTATGCATTCACATGCAATGGATCTTAGTTGGGGTCAAATGTTCTAACGTCCCTTTCGAAGTGAATTCTAGCTTTTGGTGGATTCTTCAAGATTCTTGGAGTTGCTAGTTTTAGTAAATCACTCAGCCATTCTTGATTTTCATTATTCATCATCAATTTACTCCAGTGCCAACATTTTATTATTATTTTATTTCTTAGCCAATTTTATTTTATAATTAAATTAATTTAATAATGAAGCCCCTATTTAAATTTAGAACTACCTAACTAATAATATAAATTAAATTACATCCAAACTACGGATATTACAGCCCACCTAGCCTATAGATTGTTTGCCCTCAAGCAATTCATAAATTGTTCATTGACAAGCTCCAAGATCCTAAATCAAGTGTGGAAATTGATAGCCAAATCTGTTGAAAGCTCAATGTTGAATAATGACCTTGAGTGCCACCTCCTTAAACCTTTTGGGTCCAAATTTGTAACATCTAATAAGATTCTAATGTTTCACTTTGATATAAGTGATGCCAAACTCCCACTATCCAACACTAGGCACCATGCTTTGATATAATTTTGAAACTCCCCAATTGACTGGCACAATCACCAACTCTAATCCACTGTAATGCGCTAATTACAATTTGGCACTAAAAATGTAATGATTGCCATTCACACTTTACTATCACAACCTTACAACCCAATTGTCACTTTATACACATACCCATACACACTTGGCACTTGACAATGTATTTGTATGCCAGGTCACTATTAGGATTTAGAGGTGCTTTGAGGGGGTGTGGGAGAGTGGGGTGAATCAATACAACCAATTGTTTCCAAACTTTAACTACTGTCCTATAAAACTGAAATGTTGACTTCCGAGCTACTAAACATATAACCGGTATCAACAAATAAAACATAATAAGACTATACCATCACACACACGACTCATGACACAATGATTTTGGTCTCACAAACCCTTTGGTAGAAGGTAAAACCGTGGTGGGGATGGTACCCACAAATATTCACTACTTCAGTAAATGAGTTGCCTGATAAAGAGCATACAACTACCCTTTTTGGGGGTTCACCTTGCTAGGAGTGACTTTGTACCTTGTTAGAAGTACAATTAAATCTACTAAGGTCTTCCTTGTTAAAGGATTTACAAAACTCTATTAAGATTCTACCCCGCTAGGGGATTTACAACTTTGAACCTGTTAGGGTCCACCCTTTCTAGGGATTTACCGGTTGTAACTATTAGGAAACAACTAAATCTCCAATCTGCAAATGACACTCCTTTCTTGTCAGATCCCTTATGCTTTCTAATTTGTTTCTTCTGCATTGTGCACTTCTCTTGATTTTATGTTGATCATAATAGTTAGATCACTCTCTTCAACTAGCTTTCATCGATCATCTTTGTTCTTGACCAGTTTGTGCTTTTCTTCACAACTACACTTCCTCTCATTTCAATTTGTCCGTCACAAATCCTTTGTGTACCAGTGATCTTTTTGCCTCTTAATCTTGACCCTTTATTTGATTTTCTTGTTTCCTTCGCAATTTTCAAACATTTTACCAATCTTGATGATTAGATTCAACTGGGTTGGCTTTCACTTTTGTTTGCCTGTCCATTGCTCGGACTTGTCAAAACGTATTACATAGTGAGTCCAAACGTATTACATAGGTTTGCCAAACTTGTTAGATATCCCAAGGTAATACATGAAACTTTTCTTAATCTTCATTACTTGGATTCACACTATCCAATGTAATTACATGTCTGGCTTTAACCTTTGCCTTGACTTTTGTGCACACCGTTCACACTGTATCATATAATCACCAATCAACATAGTGGTTACCGATTGTGACAAGTATCTCTCCTTTTCCTTTGTAACCTGTATGATCAACTTAGTTCTCACCGATCAATGATTGCCATCAATGACAATTATCTGATGATTGTATACCTTTCCAATATAGGAAATGATTAGCAATTGCCAATTGTCTTCCATTTTGTCTTTCAATGCCAATTATCTCCAATCTCCCCCTTTGGCATTGATGGCAATACCCTTAAACTTTTAGTTCTTCAAAGATACTTGAGATTATTGAGTGAACTATGAGATTTAGTTCAGCTCACTTCTTCTGATCTACTCCTCCTTAGATCATGTTTCCTCGTTTGCTTCTTGCAACCTGTGATCTCTATCTTCTCCTTTGGTCTTTGTGGCCTTAATGCAATAACTTGTTCTTGCATTTTGGTTCCAATATCATGCATCAGATTTAGGATCTCTGCAAATGTAATAACATTGTTGTAATTCTATGTGTTTCAATTGCAGATTTTCAAGATATATAAATATATCTTCAAGAGGCATGAGTTGTGAAGAGACATGTCTCTATGGTTATATTAATTGATCATTAATTAAAATATTATTAATTATAACATATATATATATATATATATATATTATATATATAAATATATAATATATAACATACTATATATATATATATATATATATATATATATATATATTAGAGTATGTCTAATTAATGATTGCCAATAACCATAGAAGGATTAACTCTAGGACAGTTCAATCCGACAGAAGCTACAACTTAATGCTCCCTCTTAGCTTAGGAGGATTGTTATAGAATACATTATCACGATAAACTTAGAATGTCATATTAAAGACATCAATATATATTTATCACACTAGATGTTATCCTTTGATAATATAAGTTTCAACAATAAGTCTTAATCATATAGTTGTGATCTTTATGTTTATAGTAGACATCGCTTCACGAAATGTGTTAGTATAAACATGCCAACAATATCTGATTCTAACAATGATATGTATATCAATCGTTTTCTGCCACAGCTATGACTTAGATACAATTGAGGTTATCTCGACACTCCCTCTTTATTAATGAGGGTTTGAAACATCTTTATACTACTAGGTATGAGTACCACTCAAAATGTGGCTGATAGAATATCCACCAGTAGTTTCAATAGACAAAATTGCTAACATCCTTAATACTTCCTCTTAACTAGGGAAGATTGATATATAACACATTATTCTCTTGAGTATATGAAGAGATATGATCTTAGAATGATATTCCTAAAATGACTTATTAAGAATATCAATATAATTCCATCAACACACATATGTATATATCAACATCAATTCACTATGAGGCTAAATTCCTCAACTCTCCCTCTTTAGCAAAGAGGGAATTTAAAGAAGTATAACACAAGATTATACACCACTTAAAATGTGGTCAAATTATGGTGTTCGGCAAAATCTGGCCCGAAGAACCATAATAGATTTTTCATGGTGTCCAACAAAATCTAGCTTGAAAAACCATGATGGTTATCAATGTGTCCAGCAAAATCCAGCCTGAAGAACAATGACACCAATTTACCTTCAACACATTTGAAGGAGGGTCATCTATTGATAAGATCGTCACCTTACAATAGATACCTTAAAACATATGTCAATGAAAGATCGTCACCTTCCATGACATATACACACCAACTAAATGATGCAAGTGCACCTCCATATCAACTAAATGATATAACTCATCCTTGTGATAAGTGCACCAGTATCACTCTTAAGATACATATCACAAGGTCACATGACATTAAGTCATGGAGCATTTTCCACAAGAGTAGATTGATTGCTATATGCATATAATCATCAACCATATGATGTTAGTTAATAAGTGCATAAGAAACAAAAAACATTAATCATATCAAGTTTACCTCTGAAGTGATATGGTCTACTCTCTCTGAATCTAATAATAATCTTTTCAACCTTTAGGTGATAAATCAATACTTCCTCATGATGTACATAGAGTAGGCCCATCATAAATCACGAAGACACACCCATGTATTTCTAGACTCCCTTTGATTATAAATCTTTTGAGCTCCAACGTTGCTTTAGAAGAAATGTTAGACTCCCTCTTAATAAAGAAGGATACTCATAATCTCAATCATCATGGACATTTGTTTCAAGATCCTCACATTATCACAACTTCTTTGGAGCTACTATCATAAGATTGTTCTAACATAAAGGAAATGATCAAGGCAAATAACTCTTATAGTATGTATAGAATTACAAATAGGAGAGAGACTACAATGAGTAGATAAATGAAAAAGATAGGAAATACTTATCTGTACATGAAGGTTCAGAAATTTCCTTCTTAGATTATTTGAGAATGGAATACGGTTCAAGTGGGAATAGAACAGTGACTATTATTCCCCCCTCAATGTAAGATTTCCACTCTTATATTGTTGACCCATAAGATCTACTTCAGTCTTGTGTCTCATCTACATATTTTGAGTAGAGTTTTGGTATTGGTTATCATACCAAATGTGTATGTGTTCAATGGAATCCTTTGAATAGACTACAAAATTCGTAGTTATGATATCTTGCCCCACAAAAAGTGCACCTTATTTCTTATCACTGTATTTCTCAAATGGACCCATAACTTGATCGAAGAATTATAATAAGTTCTTCACACTCTTCTATTACAAATGATCAGTATTACACTTTTTTATCATAAGCTTACAATTTATGACCCACCATCATAGGAATATGGGTATTCAACCAACAATACATTGTAGCAATAGAGTTCCTGCTGCAGTCCTTTTTTGCTGTAACAATTCTCTTGACTGAGTTTACACAAAAACTGGGATCTGATGTCAACACTGAAATATGGGCTATATTAGTATGAACAATATCATGTGATCCTCCAACTCGAGGCAAATAATCATCTGCTTCTTCAACCAAAGTAGAAAGAAATGAACTGATGCAGATCTGTACTGCTGGAGAGCTGTGTTGGACTGCAGTTTGACTCTGTTTTGTGCCCTTCAGTAGATGGCAACCCTCTCAATACAGTCCACCGAGAGTTTCTATCCACAATAATCACTAATTGTTTTGGCATTAGATTCCATATAAACATTGCCCTCTTTGCCACTTTTTACTCTAATTTCTCCTTTGTCCCGAATCTTTTATTGAAGACTCTTGGAACTTATCATCCGCTCATAGTATCCTCTATGATAGTATAGAGGTTCAATTTTTTTTTTAATTTTAATTTTTAATTTAAAATCTGCTTTCCATCTTTCCCACGACAAGTCCCTTACTCTCCTTTTCATAATCCACCGTAATGAATTATTTGTATTTAATTAAATCATGGCTTTGATCACACCCTTTCTTATCTTAGTTTTTTTTTTTTTATTGCACTAATAACAATTTTAATCTTTAGCCGTGCAATTACTTTGAACAAATCATTCACATATTGTCGTATGTGTCAAACTTCTTGTTATGGACGGGTTACATTCCTTATAGATGCGTTGGTGGCTTAATCTTTGTTTGTCTGCAGACTTGGAGACTCGTACCAATAGACACATTCCTTGTATGGCATCATTTCTGTCTATACCAATCATTTCTTTCGTCTATCAGAAGTCACGGTAAATCTGTCTGTCTATTTGGCTGTCAATAGAACCCCATTTCAGAGTATAACAGCCAATGACTTGGCAGATATATGGCCACTTTGACTATTCATGAGTATTCCCTATTATTTGTGTTTGCAGGATTTACAACTTCTCATTCTTACTCATTATGATTCATCTTAATTGCTCCAGAATCATAAATTCCAACGTCCTATCTTTGTACAGAAAGTTTATTTTCTATTTTAAACACTCAGCATCATTCCCCTGAATATTATTTGATATCATTTTGACAGAGAGATGTATCGTCTTCCACACTTTTCCGTCTGAAGACTTTTGTTGTTCAGAAGTTCATTGATGTTGTGACTGGTTTGAATTTCTTTTACGAGACATGCACGAACTTGGTAAGCCTGCTTCAAAGGTGTTCATGCCAGACTGCAATTCATAATACTGGTGTTTTTGTTCAATTTAAGGTGTTCATGTTAAGGAAGTTAAGGATCAGTGACAGAGAAACTTAACAGTCTTTTATATCAGATTATATCAGATGATAGCTTTAAACTTTATCACAGATTTATACATCTATATTCTTCCTTGAAGAATAATATATATGATCAACTTATTTCAGCCTTGATTGAGATTGCAATAATATTGTGACTGTAAATATATATTGAGAACTTTATGAAGAATGCTCTTAATATCTGATTCAAATGACTACACTGTGAATTGCCTTTTAACAATAACAATATATTGTATATCGTATGCTTGCTGTAGATAACAGTATTGCCTCCTTTATTGGTATGTTATGGCGTATAATATATTCTCCTTGGCAATTTTATGATCATCCAAGAATTAAAACTAGCCAGTTCACTTCAGAGCAATCAGATAACCTAACTATCATTGTGTTCTAGGATTACTTTCCTGAATCTGTTGTTTAATTTACCACCTGACAACCACTGTCGTTGAAGCAATGAAGGCCATAGATATGTTGTACTTTGAACCATCATAATTTTATTATCCTTCTACATTTGCAGTTGGCTCTGATACCATGTCAGATTTAGGATCTCTGCAAATGTAATAACATTGTTGTAATTCTATGTGTTTCAATTGCAGATTTCCAAGATATATAAATATATCTTCAAGAGGCACGAGTTGTGAAGAGACATGTCTCTATGGTTATATTAATTAATCATTAATTAAAACATTATTAATTATAACATATATATATATATATATATATATATATATATATATATATATATATATATATATATATATATATATATATATAGCATACTATATATATATATATATATATATATATATTAGAGTATGTCTAATTAATGATTGCCAATAATCATAGAAGGATTAACTCTAGGACAGTTCAATCCAACAGAAGCTACAACTTAACACTTCTCAATTGACTCTGCACTTAGTAGTGCCACAACTTCCTCTGTTGTCTTTATGCTTCTCTGCATAGCTTCCACAATAGGTGATAGAAGTGCTTGTTACTTATAATATTCTCATCATTCTACTATCCTGTTCTTCCTGTAGCTGTCTTATCTTATTCAAAATCTATTTTACCTTATCACCGAATGAGGTAACTAAACTTGATAACGGATCAAGTTGGCTGATAGATTCTCCAATTCCTTTTGTGCATCAACTCTCTACTGCTCCAGGTCTTTCAAAATCTCAGAATAGTTTGATATTCTGGTAAAGGTGTTCCCTTCTTTTGTCAATATTTCCTTTACCTCTTTTACCAAATCAATTAGCTGACTTTCAGTAATTTTCTTGTTTTTTACATCAACTTTTAGGATCACACTCTGCAATCCATTATCAGGATGAGAGATCTTTTCTCCATTAGCTTTCTCATCTTGAGTATGGATCACAGAGTGTGATCCAAAACGTTGATGCAAAAAAATGGAACACAATCTACCCATAAATCTCAACAAACATTATCATGGATTGTAGAAAACTACCATCTTCAATTTTCTCTGCTATCTTGTCTGCCATCTTCTTCTCCATATTCTCCTCGGCCATGCTCATGGCCACAATTTCTAAATCTGTGTTCTGATCATAGATAGCCTTTACTAATGTGTCCAACTGATGAATCACTGGATCATCCTTGTTATACTCTGCTTCATGAACCAATTCTGCTAAGATATTCCTAGCTTGTCTTAGTATTTATTTCTTCTTCTTCTTATCCCTGATAGCTTTCCTCTTTACCTTTTTCTGAGTCTCCAATTCTTTAGGTTTCAATTTATTCACATCAATAGGTGTAGAAATGATTTCCTTGTCACCTAGATCTTCAATTTCTTCCTCAATTAGAAGGTTTATTGCTTTCCTTTTCTTTTCTGTGCTTGGCTCAAGACTGAACTTCCTTCTTACTTGGTATTCATCCACAGTCTTTCCCTGTTGCACTTTCTGTATTTATGATTTCCTCAACCATTTCAGCTCTTTGTTCCAATACAACTGTCTCCACCTGTCTTGAAGATAACTCTGGTTGACCGGCTATGTCAACGTCTCTGGTTTCACCAGTTGGTGTTTTTGCCTGTTGTGCTTTAGCGCTTCTACCTGTTGTGGATTGTCCTGTACCACATTTTCAATTATCTCTTCAATAGTATTAGTGTCAGTAATTTGTATTGGTGATGAGTGTCCTTGTGACTTCTCATCAGACTTTAGAAACTTTCTCCAAATCTCAATAGTTTCATTTTGTAGTTTCTGTTTATCTTCCACTAAGATTCTGGTTGCTCTTTCTTTTACTCCAAACTTCTGCTTGTGTTCTTCATTTAGTGTCTTTGCATCTTCTATACTTAGCTCCGGTTGAGCATTCATTAAAGTTTTTTCAATGGTCTGTCTGTAATGCAAATGTCCATCTTGCATGAATGAACTATTCGAATTGATCAAAAAGTAGTGAATGAATTTCAAGAGGGGTTCTCTTGAACTTGTGCAAATGTAGAACAATTGCTTCTTGAATTTTATTCTTGTCCTCTTCATTTTCTGTTTCACATCTTCTCTTTACTCTAGCAAAGCCTCCTGGTTCTGCTATTCCTCTAACAAAATCATCAATTTTGGATGCCTTTCTCTGCACTCCTCTTTTCTTCAGTTCTTTAACCTGCTGGTATGATTCAATGCTTTCACCTTCTTCATCAGCCTCTAGTTGTTTCTTATCAAACTTCTTCTTCCTGGCAACTTCCTTGGTCACCTATTGCTTCTTCTTTTCTGTCTCAACCTTTTCTTCATTAGTTGCTGAGCAGGCAGGCTTTCTCTTTATCCTTTTGTAAGTAGAGGGGATGTTAGTTGAAGGATCCTCTGTCACCACTCTTGCCGAACCTGATGTTCCTGCTCCTTCACTGGGTGTCTGCTGGGCTTGATCAATGTCCTTTAAATTCTTCAAAATCTTCTGGTTATCTCTTAATCTCTTCTAATGATTGTTTCTAAAATAGCTAAAATCAATGATCTGTTTCTAAATTTTAAATTGTATAATTATAAGATCTTGTAGGATTACCCTCTTGAGTCTTGCAGATCTCAAAGTTAGGAAAGAGGGCCTTCTCTCATCATCTGGCTTGTTCATATGGTAAATATGATTATAGAAATTCATCATACCTATGAATCTGTGAAATCTCTGGCTATAATATGTGTAAAATTCTTCAGTGACCTTCTTAGGAGTTACCAAGAGTGCCGAACAGCCAAAATCCCCAACACCAGGGACTATGAATATCTTTATGTTTCTCAGTTTTATCAAGCAGTTAAGGAGAAAGAGAATTTGGTTTAACAAGAGCTTTTTTACCTTAAAT
The DNA here is from genome assembly GCA_028749045.1 of Cupressus sempervirens. Classification (NCBI taxonomy): domain Eukaryota; kingdom Viridiplantae; phylum Streptophyta; class Pinopsida; order Cupressales; family Cupressaceae; genus Cupressus; species Cupressus sempervirens. The sequence goes on from CM053789.1 coordinate 716,938,901, forward strand.
ATCTGATGACTGGCTTTTTAATACTTAATGTGTTCTAGGCTATTTGATCTATTAAATAATACACAGAGATGGAGTTCAGCTTGAAAGAATCTTAATCAAATGTTAGTAGGTTATAGTAATATGAACTTTGGTGAGTGACGTTATACTCCTTTAAATGGATATCAGTATTTGAAAATCTTAAGAAATAGGTTAAAATAATGGAAGCAGGTCAAAGCTTCAGTGGATACTTTATAGGAATTGCCAGTTTGATTCAATGTGAATGTTGAAACTCAGTTATCTTGACATGAACTTGACTGTATGTAGCAATTGATCTTGAAAATGTTGGTTGCTATTTACATGGATATTTAGATTTGTGCAAAGCAGCCCTTAGGCAACTAAGTTTTTTGTGTGGTGGATCTCTACTTTTCAATTTTAACAGTACCATTAGTTATTATTGGTTTTAACTTTGATTCAAACTCTCAAAATAGTGCAAAATTATAATTATTAAGTATTCTTCAAGATGTATAAGTGCTACTTCCACTTGGTTTTCTATCAAAGGAAAAAAGAGCTTGCCATGTTATTCGGATGTTTTCCTGGTGCACCAGCAGAACTACAAGTTTGTTTGATGATTAAGTGGGTTAATTTGATGCACACTCATGATTGGCACCTATACAATTGTAGGCGCCCCAACCTTCTATACAAATGCCAAATGGTGGGATTTAAAACTACCTGGCTACACAAAACTACAGTCTCAATCACCTGAGCAAGCCATTTGATCACATTTCTCTCTACATTTAGTTTTACTAAATTAAGAGGCAATATATGGGCATTTTGAGTACCTTACATTAAAGTACAACATTTTTTTACTGTTGATTTTCATTTTGAATTTGCTTGTTATTTGCCAGAAATGCATTCAAGACAGATGAGCTAGGCTGGGAGATTTCACTTATTGCTTTTCCAGCAATTGTTTCTTTGGCAGCCGAACCTATTGCATCTTTGGTGGACACTGCATTCGTCGGCCACATAGGTATTAATAGAAGAGTTCATCCTTCCTCAACGAAAATCTATTTATGTCTATCAAAGTTAGAATAAGATTTAAAAGAGTCTCTTTTCAAAAACCTGCATAGGTTGCTTTACATCTAATGTAAAATGTCTTCCATCATCTGGACTCACCTTCAGAATCATTCATTTCAATACAGCTTAGCAAGGCCTAGAATAGTAGTGCTCTTGCTAGTCTTCCATTATGTGTTTTATCTTGGAGCTTACTTCTTTGGTTTGTATCCTTGCAATAAATTTATCATTTTGCAGTGTTTTTCTTTCGAATCCTCATATAATGTTAGAAATTTGCCACAAAAAGCTTTATTAAGTCAATAAAAAGGGTTCCTTTTTTCTTTACATCTAAAGTAAAATGTCTTCCATCGTCTGGAATCACCTTCAGAATCATTCACTTCAATACAGCTTAGCAAGGCCTAGAATAGTAGTGCTCTTGCTAGTCTTCCATTACGTGTTTTATCTTGGAGCTTACCTCTTTGGTTTGTATCCTTGCAATAAATTTACCCTTTTGCAGTGTTTTTCTTTGGAATCCTGTTATAATATTAGAAATTTGCCATAAAAAGCTTTAACAAGTCAGCAAAAAAAAATCCTTTTTTCATTCCACAATAAATAACTAGGAAATTTGAGAAATGACTTTTAAGCTCTACAGTGACCTTGTTGAGTGTAGCAGATCTTAACTCTAGGCTGTTTGATTATCTGTAAGGTAACTGGTCCCTTTGAAGTAAATGAAGAAGTTGATTTACTTATCAATTAACGAAGACAGTTTTGATGCCTGTTTGTGGGTTTGTCTTAAAGGTTCAGTGGAGCTGGCAGCTGTTGGAGTTTCAATTTCAATCTTCAATATTGTATCAAAGTTGTTTAATATTCCTCTTCTGAATGTGACTACTTCATTTGTGGCGGAAGATAAAGCTTCAAGAGACTTTGGAGGGAAAGTCGTTATTAATCAGGATTATGACAGACAGAGTCAAAATTACACGAGAGGCAATACAAGTATGTAGTTATGTAAGGAATTCAAGATCTAGTAGCATTTATTGCTTTAGAAAAAAAGTCATCTAGTTAGATCAAATCTGTTTTAGACCTCTAATTTGCAATAGCTCATATCTGTTTAGGCTGTCTAAGTTGCAATAATTTGCAGGTCACCAGAGCTTGGAAGACCAGGACAGGCTTCAAAAAACATTGGCTGAGGGAAATAAAAGGTTGCAGTTACCTTCTGTCTCAACTGCATTGGTTTTAGCAGCTGGCCTTGGTGTTGTAGAAACAGTTGTCTTATTTCTTGGAGCAGGATATCTTTTAAATTTCATGGGAGTGCCTGTGGTATGTCCCAATATCATTTTATTTGCTAGCAGGGTAGTTTTCAAGTGACCTGAAAAAAAATCCAAATTTGAAAAAAATCTAACTTTACATTATGATTAATGAGGAAAGTTTGTTGAAATCTCAAATTAGCAAAAGACATGTACTTGATCATAGAAGAGATTAGATATAACCATGACATTTTACATATACTGTGAAAAAGTTGGAAAATATTGCGCCTAGAACATAGAAGTGATCACATTTTCATGTAATGAATCAAATAACATGTAATAATAAGGCAGCACAATCTGCTTTCAATATAATATATTTTCTTGTTTTTAAAAAGTGAGAAGAAACAAATAATGTACATTAAATATACAGAATCCTTTTTTAACATAAATAAGTCACTTTTAGTGATTTATATTGGGACAGCCAATGATTTTGTTATTTTTAAGGATCACTTTACCTGCATTCATTATACTGATATATAAGCAAGTGTTTATTAAAGTATAGTGTCAACTGTCAAGGACACCATACTTAATTCAAAGGGTATCACTGTGATCAAGCTTTTCAGACTATGTGATCTTTCATGCAAAACCAGAGAAAGTGTTTTTTCCTTTAGAAAATTCTATAGGAGGCCTTGTAATGCCCCCTTATGCAATCTTCTTAGGTTTGGGACTAGTTTCTTATAATTTCAATTGTAAGACACTTCTTTCTATCTAAATCTTGTACTCAACTCTTAAATCTGCCACAAATGAATTTGGATAGTAACAATATTCTTGTTGTGAATGTCCACTTTCTTTTTATTAATGCAATGTTAACAAATGATTGATATCATCTTTGGTCTGCAATGATTATCATTATATCCAAATACTTTAGACAATGAGATCAGTTTGAATATCTGATAAGAAATCTTATTTAATTGTTGTGGAGATTATATTTGTAAGAATTTGCATCTAGCTCCTTTACCTTGTAAGAATTTTTATCTAGATCTCATACCATGTAAGAATTGCTTTGATGCAATGTAAGAATATGCCTAAGGAAATATGCCAAGATCTAGAATCCCAAATGAAGAGCACAAGAAGACAAAATGATATGATAAGAATAAGCTGTTTTCTCACTAGTATGATTAACTAAATCAATAATAATGAATGAGCTAACTGAACTCAATTGATATACAATGTAGACGAACATACTTATATAGGCAAGGCATGATAATTAGGATATAATCAAGGGATAACCTATCACTCACACTAAATGGAATCATGTCCACCAAAGGTGGATCATCCTTCATTGTATAATGAAGTATGTGCAAACATTTGCAACAATATGAGGATGATAATTTTATAACTGCAGTAAAGGTGGATTCACATAAAGTAGAATGTGATAAAAACTAGATCACCACCTAAAGCGGAATTTCTCCTACACCATGTGCTAATAAAGGCGCAAACTCCTGATTGTATCAAATACAAACTACAATGTGTGCACTATCCTAAGTAAGCTTAAGAAAGAGTAAATAAGAATATTTAATTACACCAACAACCCCCCTTAAGTGCAACTTAGGGAAATGCACTTGAACTTACAATGCAAGATGGGCCTTGACTACTAGGTCATGTTAGGTACTCATGTACAATATGCAAATGCAAATGCAATGCAATCTCTTATAAAGTGGAGAAAGGGAGAGAACCTCATGGGACAAAACTTCCCTTCAAAAGAGAGATGAATGCATAAGATGCATGGATGGATGGAGTACTCAAGACCCCTCTAGGACTACATACATCATGTATATATAATCAAGTATTCCCCCATAGGATGGAAATGTATGGTACCCCCCCATAATGAACAATGTCATGCAAGTATGGTAAGTGCTTGGAGGCAAAACATAGAGCAATGCTTGGAATCAACATTTCTCCCCTTGGGAAGAAGGTAGACTAAGTATAAATGCAAGAATGCTTCCCATGCTGGATAGGAATTAGGAAGTGGAATCCAAATGAAGTATGATGATGTCTCGGAAATCTTCTCATGTGCCACCATATCCTTGAATGATGAAGATGCCATGAACCAATTAGGAACATGCCCAATCATAGTAGAAGGTGACAAATAAGGGGCCTATGGTAACTAATTGTAAACAAGCTCCAAAGCCTCAAATGTCTCATCTGAATAGAAAGTAGGAAGAGAGACAGAGTCGCTCACGCCTCCAATATAGAATATGCAACAATGGTAGAGGCTCCAAGCTCAATGTAGGAATTGCTCCATGAAAATTGAATAAAGTTCCCCCCTTAGGAAGAAACCAAAAAACCATGTTTATGAATGAAGCCTCCCTAATCTATAGGAAGAAACCTCAAAATGTATGGAGTCTCTAAAAAAGACTCAAGTGTCCTCATGCCAATGCTGAAGGCTGCCCTTTCACATCAGGTGAAGGGTTCACGCTGTTGAAAGAAACAAGTTGATAGGTAATGAGGATGAATGCTCAACGTGTGCCAAAGACTCAGTTGTCTCCTTTGAAGATAAAGAGGCCTCTCCCAAATGTTGCATCAAAGGATCCACAATCATGTCAAACTCGATAGAATGATCAAGTGGAGAATGAAGAAGAGGGTTATAGTGTTCCCTCACAACAATTGGAGAAGGATCATCTTCATCAAAGAGAAGATGAATGTCAACAATAGTGTATCCCAAATCTGCAATGTAGCACTCCACAAACAAACTCATAATATTTTTTGAGGTCATCCCATGAAAAACTGTCTGGGAGAGAAAGTATACCCTATTGTATTGAATCACAACAATCCAAGATTGTAGGAATACAAGCATCATTAAGAGAAATAGTAGAAGTGATTTCAATTGGAGAAGTAGTAGCTATATATGGAGTCTCTAGGTCGTTAAAATTGTCATGTTTTGCTAATCTTCCAATCCATTTGAACGTATTATCATCAAAGGGATTTGTTATTCTACATCATCATGTGGAATGAGGCAATTTGCAATAGGATCCTCTAGGTATGGAGGAACATGTGGATCTCCAAAATGCTCCCAAACAATGGTCCAGAATGTGTGTGGGCACATAATACCTTTGATCTTGGATTTGATGTCATGGTAGAGATACAAACTGATGCTGCTGAAAATCAATCCTATGATATCATACTTCTTTTCATGCCAAACTATTTTTTTCAATTTGGACTTTGGCCTAGGAATGAGTCTAAGATGAGGCAAGAGGTTAAGCCATCTACAATATGTGATGTTGCCTTTTACCTATGACTTATAATTACCCCTAGTAAAAGGACTACAATAGGATGTGTAAATATCACATGATTACATCACGGATACACTTATCACATCACAAATGAGATCAAAAAATCATTATAACCCCCGAAATGCACTCAATCATAGAACTCCCCCACCCTTGCCCCCCTCCAAAGAGATGATTTGGGCACTTTACATATAGTGCGTATACAATTGCCACTTGCCAAACAAGATCTAAGTGGTCTTCTGATTTTGCTGATTACAGCCACCTCAATGAGGCCAAATCAAACTCAAATCATTATGACCAAGGTTCCGATTGATATCCTAGCATTACAATTATCATAAATAGCCAAAGGACACCTAGATTTGAAAGCAATATTTTTGCCAAAACAATGCTAGAAATGATAGTAGACCTGAAAAGTAGTCAGGAAATTGTGCACTTAAAAAAAGGCACCTGAAAATGCATCCATATGAGCCTAAACGAAACCTACAAAGTTACGAAATCAATGATTGGATGGTAATAGCCACCATAGCCACCAAAAACTAAGGTTCTGCAAACATTGTGCACCAAAACTAGAAAATAACAGCACCACTGGAATTTTTATGAAATTTTACCATTTACATGTGATATAGTTAGCCATAAGTTTCTTATGATTTTGATAATACGTTGATCATGTCTTGCCAACATAAATCATCTGTACTCATCAATATTCTTCAATATACATCATTATCCATCATTATCCATCAGTATACTTCTCTATTCATTCAAATGCATCAGTATTTAACAATATGCATAGTAAACATATTTCGATATTAACATTACATTTCCAGTTAGATTAGTTATTGAAAAGTCCATAGAGAAGAAATGTAACGGGTATGTTATACGATCAGACTAGCAAGAGATAAAGTCAAATCAAAATTCTAGTTGTTCAACTTGCAAGAGTGTGGGGTCATACAACCAAGGAGCCTCCAAACCACTTTAAACTATAAAATTGCAGCAATTCACGCACTAGATTCTCATGCCACTTAGTGACAAGCATGACATCTTTGAAGATGGTACAATGCTCTCTCAATCTTCCTTCTTGTGATACTATGTGGTCTAAGAGCTTGCCGTCTATCACACAAAACACAGATTTCTTTGGATTTAGTGGGATGCCATGTTCTCAACACCTTTGCAAAATTACTTCCAGGTCGTGTAAATGAGTTTTCCTTCTCTTAGAAAATATAGTTAAGTCATCTAGGAAGATCACTATGATCTTATTCTTTAGATCACTGAAAGACAGGTCCATAGCCCTTTGAAAAGTGGCACCCGCATGTGTCAATCTATATGGCATTATAGTATAAGCGAAAGTTCCCCATGGTGTAGTGAACATCGTTTTGTGCTGATTTCTTTCCTCTACTTGAATTTGCTTATACCTTGAGAAACCATTCTGCATAGAGATCATTTTAAAACCAGCCACAATTTGTAGTATGTGATCCATGTTGGGGAGAGCATTATTGTCCTTGAGCGAAGCTTGGTTTAAATTTTTGAAATCGATGCAAATATTTATATTTTCCATTTTTCTTGTGTACAGGACCTATATTAGCCACCCAGGTGGAATGATGAATAGGATTGACTATCCTCACCTTAAGTGTCGTATCAATTTCCCAAAATGTTGTGTCAGAAATCTTAGCATTATAATTACGCCATTTCTAGCAGAAAGGTGTTGTGTCGGGCTTCAGGGGAATATGATGCTTGAAGTTCCCTCCCATGAGATTCTTCAAGTTGTCATAATACTAGGCAAGGACATCTTGATATCTTATCTGGAGTTCTATCAGTCTTTCCTTTTCTTCTGGCGTGCAACATTTCCCTATGTTGACCATTTTAGGATGTTGGGGGGGTCTCTTATATTTATATTCTCATAATTAGTGAACACTACACCTTACAAGATACTGTACTAGATATTGCAGTACTTAGGGTTCCCTCTCACGACGTCTCCCCTATATAGCTGGCTGTTCGACCTTATAATAGTATGGCCTCTGTAGTATCAACACCTCGTAAGGGCTCTTTGCATGCACCCCAAGGCGTTTCCCCTCGATAGTGGCTCTATTACTGGGGAGCCCCTATTATTTGACCACCCACCCTGCTATTGATAGTTGGCATGTTACCCCACATTATATAGGGAATCTGCCCGCCCAATTCTATGGTGGGAGGGCCCCTACAATTCTATGGGGCTAGCGGGCTGCTCGCCCTCAAATTCTATGGAATTAATTATTTGAGTCAAAGTGCATACATTTTAAAGCTATTAAGAGGAATGCGAATATACAATATCTATTGTCTGAAAAAGAAAATAAGCAAGAAATATGCCAAATCTTGACATACCTTACCATGTCTACATGTGAATGCAATTTTATTGTGGTTTCAAAATATATTTGGCCACTAGGACAAAGAAATCAAGGAATAAGGTATTGTGATGTAGGAGCATTCTTGGTGTAAGGGCAATCTTGCATCACCTAAAAATATTTCTATTTTTGCCTTTTCAAAAAGGGTGTTTCAGTGCAAAGTTGCTGAAGCTTACTATTTTTATTAAGTTGGTCATATGAGCTCAGAATGTTCTAATTTCACAATTGGAGGTTCATCTTAGATATATCAGCTTGTCAATTGAGTTCCATTGCCATCATATGTATTGGTGAAGTTATTGAGGATTTCCGGTATAGATTTTTGGTATAAAAGCTTTGAGCTCAATTTTGAAGACTTTAGAGGCTTTGGAAAGGGGTCAAACCTCAGCTGGTCAGAGCTTGCGCGAGTTAGGCGATGTAAATCAGGAGCTGTTGTTTTCGTAAAGTGGTTTTAATAGCCAATTGGGTCTACAGTTTAAAAGGTATGGCTTCCGGAAGTTGGGCTACCTAAAAATATAATTTGTAATTGTCTTGAGCCAATTCTATGTAATAAAATGTGAAAAATAATATAATTTTAGGGTTGGTCAGCCTCAAGGGTTAAGGGTAAACATCTAAAACCTTCATGGGAGGTGGAAAATTGCTTATATAAGGAAGGTCCGCTGGGTTGTTTATGGTAAATTTGGGTGGTTGTCTGCTGCTCTGTCTTACAGAACATTGTAAGGAAAATGCCCATGTAACTTTGCCTATTGTATTTTTGAAATCTGTAATTGCATACTTTGGAGATAGTAAGAAGCCCATTTTCTGGTTCTTGCAAATTGCTGTTATTTCTCTATTTCAATTATGTGTTTGTGGTATTAAGGGGAGCACCCTTCATCAAGTGGTATCAGAGGAGAAATTGAGTGTGTAGATAGATCGCCGACAGTGAGGTAGTTTGCACCAGGACTGTGGTTTGGGGTTTCAACGCTAAGCGTGAAAATGCCTTTACAAAGGGAATGTGGCAGACGAGCCTGAGGTGTGACACCTAAGGTTAGAGCCCTCTAGAGACAAGTGCAAGCATTGCAAGAAGTGATTCACAGAGGGATGAACTTGCAATTTGAAATGAAAGTGAGGATGAACTCGAAGAAGGAAATGTTGATCAGGAAGGAGAAGGTGAAGTTTTGAACCAAGAGGAAGAAAGACTTTTCAGGGCTATTTTCAAGATTGCGAAAAGACCTAAGATTAAGGTTCTCACATTTTTGGGAAATCTTAACCCAGAGGAATTAATCAATTGGATTAATGAATTAGAAAAATATTCAGAGTATAAAGATATCGAGGATTTTGATAGAGTCAAGTTTGCTTAGGCCAGACTGAAGGGCCATGCGAAAATCTGGTGGCAAGAGCTTTAATTGGAGTGAAATAGAAGAGGAAAGGAGAAGATAACAAGATGGGATTGGGTGGTGGATAAATTGAAGCAACAATTCATTCCCGTGATTATGAGCTTGATCTGTTGAAGAATATGCAAAGGATGAAGCAAGCGGGTAGATCTGTTTAGGAGTATATAGTAGAGTTCTATCAAGTCCTCATCAAAATAGTTCATGCGGAAGTTGACAAGGAAAAATTTGCTCGTTATCTTTATGGGCCGAGGCCAAGTATTCAGGAGTTGAGTTTGGTCAGAATGAATAGTATTGAAGAGGCATACCAGTTTTCCCTAAGAGTAGAGGAAAATTTGAACAAGAAGTTTTAGAGAAGGCATAGTGGAAGAGGTCATGGTGGAATATGGTCTTATGGAAGCCAAAATGAAGATCAAAAAAAGAAGGATGAGGCCAACAATAGTCAGAATCAGAGAAGCAATTTAAATCATTTACATGATCAAAATAATAGTGATTTGAGAGGAAGGGGAAGAGGAGGATTCCGTGGAACATGTTTTCAATGTGGAGAAGAAGATCATAAGGCTTATGAATGTCCTCAATGCTAAGGAAGGACAGATAAGAGAATCAAAGGCCAGGCCAGAGTTGCACATTTGGATGAGGATGCCAAGTCATTACATTTTGAAGATGTTGAAGGAGGAGAAGTCCTAGTTAAAAAAAGATTCCTAGTGAGTGTGGAGAACGAATTTGACCAAAGGAGGAGCTTGTTTAGCACCAGGTGCGAATGTAAGGATAAATGTTGTGATGTGATTATTGATAGTGGAAGCACTGACAATTTTGTGTCAGAGGAGATGATCACAAATTTAAAGCTTAAGAGGTGGAAACACCCACGTCCATATCAGATCACACACATCCATATCGGATTTGCCTGGGTACAAGATAAGCACAAAGTCATTGGTCAATGAACAATGCCTAGTAAAGTTCAAGATTGGGAGGTACATGATGAGGTGCTATGTGACATCATGCCTATGGATGCATGCCATATGTTGTTAGGAAGGCTATAGCAGTTTGACGGGTGTGCTATACATGATGACCTTGTGAATACCTATTCTTTGACAAAGGATGGAGTGAGACATAAGCTAAAGCCATTGAGGGACAGAAGAAAAGGTATGTAGTAATGCCAGAATAAGTTTTGTTGATGGAAGAAAGTTCCTAGAGGGTATGAGGCATGAGCATATGTGTTTTGCTATAATTCCAAAAGATGATAAAGAAGTAGATGTATCTGTAGAAGTTGCAGATTTGTTGAACGAGTTTCAAGGTATTGTATCTAATAATGCGCCTAAGGGATTACCACTAGTAAGGAAAATCAGTCATTAGATGGACTTGATTCTAGGAACAAGTTTTCCAAATAAGACAACACACAGAATGACACTAGCAAAAAGTGAAGAGTTGAATAGATAAGTACAAGAGTTGTTGAAGAAGGGCTTGATTCGTGGAAGTCTGAGTCCATATATTGTACTAACAATATTAGCACCAAAGAAGAATGGAGAATGGAGGATGTGTATAGATTCTAGAGCCATCAATAAAATCACAACCAAATACATATTTCCCTTGCTAATGATGAATGATATTATGGACTATTTGAGCGGAGTTGTGTATTTCACAAAGATAGATCTAAAGAGTGGATATGACCAGTTTTGGATCAGAGGAGGAGATGAATGCAAGACTGCATTCAAGACAAAAGAGGGATTGTATGTGTGGTTAGTCATGCCTTTTGGGCTAACCAATGCACCAAGCTCTTTAATGCAGCTCATGAATGAGGTACTGAAAGAATGTTTGGGGAAGTTTGTCATTGTTTACCTAGATGATGTTTTGATCTTCAATAAGACATTGGAGGAGCATATAATGTATATTCGTAGGGTGTTTGAGAAGTTAAGGGAAGAGAAATTGCTAATTAATTTGAAGAAGTGCAGTTTTGTGAAGGAGTTAGTGTATCTAGCATTTGTATTTTCAGTAGAAGGTCTAAAAATGGACTTAGAGAAAGTGAAGGCTATCCTTGAATGGCTTACTCCAAGGAGTGCTACTGAGGTGAGATCTTTTCATGGTTTGGCTAGCTATTACTAAAAGTTTATCAAGAGCTTTAGTAGTGTTTGTGGACCCTTGACTAAAACAATGAGACAGGATAGGAAAGAGTTTTAGTAGGCTACAAGAACAGATAAGAGTTTTAATTTGTTAAAACATAAAGTTACAAAACAACTTGTTTTGGAACTTCCAAATTTTAATAACGTGTTTCAAGTAGACTATGATGCTAGTGGTACTACAATAAGAGCTATTTTGAGCCAAGAAGGTAGACATGTTGCTTATTTCAGTGAGAAGTTAAATGATGCCAAGAGGAAATATTCTGTTTATGATCAAGAATTTTAATGCTATAATTTAGGCATTGAAGAAGCGAAGACACTATTTTCCTCCCAAGGAGTTTGTTTTGTATACTAATCATCAAGCTGTGCAATATTTGAATAGTCAAGAAAAGTTGAATTAGAGACATTTGAAATGGGTTGAGTTTTTGCAGAGTTACACATTTGTTTTAAAACATAGGAGTGAGAAGCCCAACAGGGTTATAGATGCTCTTAGCAGGAGATACATTTTGCTGAAAAAGATGCAAAATGAGGTGGTTGGCTTCAAGGAACTCAAGAGTTTGTATTCAGAGGATCCTGATTTAGGTGAAGATTGGAAAACTTGTACAGAACCGGTTTCTATAGACATAACCAAGTGGTTGGATTTCATCATTCAAGATGGTATGCTATTTAGAGGAAGTTAGCTGTGCATTTCAAGAAGTTATATGAGGCAGAATCTCATCAAGGAGAAGCATAATGGAGGGTTGGATTGATATTTTGGTTGAGATAAAATCATTGTTCTAGTTAGTGAGAATTATTACTGGTCATAGTAGTAGCAAGATGTCAAGAGGTTTGTACAATGTTGCGAATTATGTCAGATGGCAAAAGGAGCAAAGCAAAATACATTACTGTATTGGCCATTACCTGTATTAGACATTGTGGACATTTGAAGTTCATCTCATTACATCATCCACATACCGATGAACGGATAGAGGTTGTGAATAGGAGTTTGGGAAATATGCTGAGATGTTTGGTTGGAGATAAGCCAACAGGATGGGATATGATTTTACCACAGGTAGAATTTGCATATAATAATTTTGTCAACAGGAGCACTGTTAAATCGCCATTCTAGATTGTATATGGAAGTAGTCCTACAAATGCTTCTGAATTAAGGAAGCTAGGTAAAGGGCAAATAAGTAGTGCTGAAGTTGAGGATTTCGCAGAACACTTGAAGAACATCCAAAAGGAGGTGAGGAAACACATTACAAAAATGAATACACAACACAAGGATAAGGCAAATGAGAAAAGCATGCATAAGGAATTTGAGGTTGGGGATGAAGTCATGGTTCATTTAAGGAAGGAGTGATTTTAAGTAGGAACATATAATAAGTTGAAAATGAAGAAGTTTGGACCATGTAAGATACTGAAAAAGCATGATTCAGGAAATGCTTATGAAGTAGAGTCGCCCACTGAACTTAATATTTCACCATATTTAACATTTCAGATTTGATAGAGTATCACGAAGGAGGTGTTGAAGAAGAGGTCATAGAAGCATAGTGGAGGATTCTTGATGATATATTGGATAGTCGTATTATCAGAAGGACAAGGAACAAGACATATGAAGAATATTTGGTCAAATGGAAAGGACGACCTATAAAAGATTCATCATGGATGACAAGGGAGGAGGTTAACCATCTTGGGTTTCCTTTGAACACCTGAAATGTGACAAGGTCACTTCTTTAATTACCTTGGGGACATATAGGAGCATCCTGGATGTAAGGGCAATCTTGCATCACCCAAAAATATTTCTGTATCTATCTTTTCAATATGGTTGTTTCAGTGCAGAGTTGCTATTTGTAGGATCTTACTATTTTTAGTAAATTGGTCTTTCGAGTTTAGAATGTTCTAATTTTGACAGGTGGAGGTTTCTTTGAGATATATCAGTTTGCGAATTGAGTTTCATTGCCATATCATATGTAGTGGTGAAGTTATTGAGGATTTTCAGTGTAGATTATTGGCATAAAAACTTTGAGCTCAATTTCAAAGGCTTTAGAGGCTCCGAAAAGGGGTCAAACCCAAGTAGTTGGAGATTGCACAACTTAGGCATTGTAGATCAAGAGTTGCCATTTCCTAAAAGTGGTATAATAGCCAGTCGGGTCTATGGTTCAAAAGTTATGGCCTCTTAAAGTTGGGTTACCGAAAAATATAATTTGAAATTGCCTTGAGCCGATTCTATGTAATAAATTGTGAAAAATAATATAATTTTAGGGTTGGTCGGCTGTAAGTTTTAAGGCTAAACTTCTAGAACCTTTCTAGGCGGTGAAAAATTGCCTATTTAAGGAAAGCCCCTAGGGTTGTCTAGGGCTGTTTTGGGTTGTTGTCCATGGCTCTATCTTACAAAATATTGTAACGAAAACGCCCATGTGGCTTTGCATATTGTATTTCTGAAATCTGCAAATCCATACTTTTATAGATAATTAGAAACCCATTTTCTAATTCTTGTAAATTGGTGTTGTTTCTTTATTTTTGTTATGTGTTTGTGGCACAGTTCAAAATCTCATTCTTGGCGACTTATCTGCGAGGCAAAAAAAAAGTTTTCTCGGCAAATATCAAAGAGAAATCGGTAACTTCTTAGAAAATATCGAGAATTTTAAAAATAACTTAAATTTAATTAAAAATGCATTTTTTTACAAAATTCAATAAGTAGATGCATGTAATGAGTCAGTAAATGAGTAAACAAACAAAACAATGCAATGACCCCAGCATAGTCATGTGTGTTTTGGGACTAATTACTTATAAATGAGTTCCCTTTGCCTATGACTTACACTTAATTCCTAAATCTTTTATGAATATTTGTTTGCTCTGATATTTTGATTTAAAATGTTGGTTTGATATGAATGATGAACTCATAACATAGCTTGTGATTTGAACTATAATATAATGCTAATTAAATATAGATATTTCTTCCTTTAATTCTAGAATAGGAAACGTAAATGCTTTCAAGCTTCAAGTTTCCTAGATTGGCAACTCCTTTGAATCTGCACCCGGTGAATGGCTGAAGACAATGTCAAAGATGCATCAATATGTGAAAACTTATATCACAATTATGTAAAACTTTTCCACGAATTGTATATGACAACTAATCATAACCTCTTAGAGATGCGCTGCCAATCTAGCTTTAATAATCCCTTCTAATTTGGAATGCAATGTTTTGTTTCTTGTAACTGTAACACAGATGGTTCCTTAGGCTTACTAAAATTTCAATACTATCAATGTATAGGAAGTAGATGGTATGTTTCACCGATGTTGATGCTTCTGTTGCTTATTTGTAGTTCTCCTTCCTTTGAAGCTGATGTGGAGTCCTTTCACTATTAGGTGCAATGTCCACGTAGTTGGGATCGATAGGGAATTCAATGTTCTGATGCTTGTTTATCTGGCTCTGAAATTATATCAAGGAAGCTTGTCTTAATTTCTTGTGCGATGGGTGGAAGTTTATCCGCTTGGAAATCTTATTAAATTGCTTCCACCTTTGTCAGAGATAGTTCGTTATTGTTCTCACTTCCTCCCTTTGATCCAGAGAAATCTAGAAGTGTTTGATTTCTTCTTTAATCACTATTGTTTATGTTTTTCCCTTTCTAAAACTCGTCCTATTTTCTGTCTGATTCAGACGTATTGATAGATTTGTTTCATTCTTTTCTTGCTCGGATATGAATTCCACCTCTTTGTGTATCCTTTCCAGAGTATTCATTGATCTCTATTTATATATTGTTGAATGGTTGTGTACTCTAACAGACGCGACTTTGAGTTGCTGGTTTGGTTTATTATTAATAGTTATAATTTATTTTATTTATATATTTAAATTCATCATTTAGTTATATATAATAATAATACACTCAATATGTGTATACAATATTTGACATTTTATTTCTATTATATATATATAGGGAGTAATAATACAATGATGTAACTAAAGATAGTTTGGGGTTGGGTAGTTTGGTAGCGAGGGGATGTGTTGGTTGGTCTTCCTAACCAATTGACCTCAATTTAAGAACATTGGAATATGAATGATGTACTTGTTGTTTTGGGTATTCAATAAAACACATTGGTTTCCCTCACCAAATTTGGTACATATGTTATTGGTATTAAATGCTTTGTTTATTCTAGTACATTTGAATGTATGCTTTATTTTTTTGGTTAGTAACTATTGTATATTTTGGCATCGTTGCCTAAGTTTGATCTTGGAGGCCATATATTCGATGGAATGGAGTAATGGACAGGCCATTCCTACCATGAATGCAAGTAACTAACAGCGATGAAGAAGAGGAGGAAATCACAAGGGAAAATTAGGCGGCACGAGATCTGGTGGTAGCTTGGGAAGTCTCTGTCGATGAGTACATGTAAATGGAAGCTCGAGAGAGAGAGAGAGAGGTTCCAGAAAGCATGGTAGTAGACAAACTTTCGTGCCACGAACAGGGTATGATCTTCTTGGACAAATTCCTCGGTTGTTGGCAAGAAACTTGGCACATGCAGAGGAAGAAAGAGTCGAAGTACAAAGAGAGTGGAGAAAGCAAAAATTGCTCCAACAATTGGCCAAAAGAAATACACAGGAACATCAGGAGAGAGAAAATCCAAGGAGGACAAGCAAGCAACAGAATAATTAATGGGCCTACTTCCAAACAAGCACCCAAGGTGAGTATGAGAAGAAGAAATTGAGAGGGAAACAATCTTGCAGCGACTCCTATGGAATAGGGAACAGGAAGAAAGACATTGCCACTTAAGAGAACTTGTTAATCAATCCTAAGATCCAAATCAAGTCCAAGATAATTTAATTGAAAATACAATAAAGGTCATTGCCAATTTGGCAATCTCAGAAGGACGAGGAAGGAAGGAGGGGTGGATAGACCTTGAGACCTCGACACATAGGAAACATTGTTATACTTAGGAACAAAGCTCTAGTCATACAGAGGAGGAGCTAGGAGGAGAAGGAGATGTCAATAGACTAGGCACCCAAAAAACTCTCCTTGCAGGAGGGAACATAGTCCTGATAGGAGGGAATTGTCAAAGGAGGAGTGGGAAAAGGATGGCTACAGAAAAGCAAAAACTTCCAATGTTCACAAGAGAAAAGATAGAAGACCCCGCAAGACATTGTAAATCCTGCATGATTATATGGTAGGCAAATGAAGAAATATGGCCAATGAATGGTTAAAGGCATTTCCTGCCACTCTACGGGGCATGGCTTTTGATTGGTATAAAGACATGGAGGCTAGGAAGGCCACGTGGAGGGACCTACTCACAACTTTCAAGAAGGAATCAAGACTCTTAGAGGATGATGATGAGATTGTAACTGAGATATACAACACAAGACAAGGGAAAAATGAATCTGAAAGAGCACATAGTAGAAGACTGAAGGAGCTAATAGGGAAACTAGATAACAAACTTGTAGATAGGCTAACGAAAAGGTGGTTTATTGAAGGGTTAACCCTGTCCCTACAGAGAAAAATGAAAATTATCCCACCATCATCATTTGCTAAGGCATGTTCTCGCGTAATGGATCTAGTGAGTGAGAAAAATTTCTAAAGGAAGGACATACAAAACCCAGAGTGAGTTCGAAGAAAGTGGGGAAGAATCTAAAACCATCCAAGGATTGCAAAAAGACATGATGAGGATGATGAGAGAAATGATAGGAAGCAAGGAGGAGAAAAGAGAAGGAAAAGAACTATGGTGTATAAACTGTGAAAAGGAAGAACACATGCCCCAAGATGGCATTCTGTGACATATGCCAGGTAATGGGGCACTCTATCAAGGATTGTCTCGACAATTTGAAAGCATGCAATGAGAGTCGTCCACACCTCCCTGTACTCCCCCACGCAACACAAACACGAAAGCATCACCCGGGGGGTACCAAAACAACATGAGGGTTAGTAAGAATAATAGTAATAACAACACACCAAGGAATCAAATTTAGTACGACTCTAGTGGATGACCCATGATACAATGTAGGAGATGTAATGAATGGGGACACTTTGCTCGTGACTGACAGATTGGAGGACCGAGTGGGGGGATGCTCTGCAAATGGTGTAGACCAGGTAATCATGAGGACGCCAACTGCCCCAAATAGAAAAGTGTGAACATACTGGAGGTGGTAGAGCTAGAGGAGGAAGTATTAGCCATCACCCGGATATAGGCTAGAAAACTCACGTAATCGGATGTTAGTACAGAAAATGAGACGTTCGACGAAGCCAGGTGTGAGATCCATGATTTAATGGATAAGGAAGGAAGGGTCAGTACTCCTAAAACTTCTTCCACCAAGTCCATCTTGGAAACTAACATCTTGAAGCAAGTCCTGGAGGATACTGTACCAGTAATGATATGGGGATCTGTTGGAGACCCTACCGCATTTAAGGGTGGCAATGGCACATGGAAATAGTACTAAGGAGGAACCATTGAAGGAGGAAGTAAAAGTGGGGAAAGACAATAACTTTGTATTGACCATAGGGATGGGAAGGACACAGACGGTGGTAGATATGGAGATAATTGGGTGCAAATTGACCAATCCTATTGTAGATGGAGGCTCGGGTATTAATGTCCTCCTTGAAGAAACCTGGAAGGCTCTTGGGAAACCAACCCTTTGGCCACCCACTTTCTAGTTAGTAGGAGCAGATAATCATGGAATCAAGCCCATCGGAACCTTAATGGGACAAAACGTGGTGATTGGGACTCAATAGTTATTCCTGGATTTTGTAGTGATTGCCTTGGAGAAGAAGGGGTATGATGCATTGTTGGGGAGAGGATGGTTAATCTCAGCAAAGACAAATCACAAATGGAAGAAAAACACCCTTTCTATCGAAGTAGACGGTCGAAAATACACAATTCACGTAAGGAGCCAGTCTATAAGTCAAAGGCTTGCTTGTGATTTAGAAGCCAAAGGAGAGGATGACAATAGAATTGAGCTAGATGAAAAAGGCATTCTACAACTGGGAGAATGTTTAGAAGATGAAACAAGTTCCCTTAATGGCCTTGTTCATTGGCAAATGAAGGATTATGAAGTGTTTCAACCAAAGTGCAATAAGTTGTAGATTCAAGAGATGGAATTTGAGGAAGGTTATCCAGGGTGTTACAAGGAGGACATAAAAGATCTAGTCATTGGGTCAAAATTGAAACCTTATAAAGAAAGGACGAAGTCTTTTCCTAGTTATTCCATAAACACAAAAGAAGAAAGTCATGTGAGGGAAATAAAAGAGAATACAACAGAACAAGTAAACGAGGGTAAGATAAAAGAAAAGAGCAAGGGGAAACTAATAAAGCCCTTTTATATTGGTGGATTAACACCACAAAAGCAGTACGGGCACAAGGGGATTGAACCATCTCAAGATTTACTATATGAGGTCATATTGGGAGAAGATCAGTACAAAGGGTTATTAGAATTGTTGTACGGAGAATTTTTGCAGACTATTACTGGGCGAAGATCTATTGTACGGGGAAATTCCATACTGAACAATTCTGTACGAAGAGGGGAAGTGAGATAAGTCAGTCGGAAGAATTATGTACGGGAAGCTATAGGAGTCGAGGGGTGAGTGTCATATGATTAGGAGGAAGCCATGTACATACAAAAGTCCATATAGACAACAACACCAAGAGTTTGTCGTATGAAGAAGGTGGTACAAGCAAGACATCAGGAGCAAGGAGATTGTAGGGGTAGTAGGTGGTACCAAGAGGAGTTGTACCAAGAAACAAAGAGGCATAGACACGTGGAAAGGGACAATGACATGGAAGAAGATAGTGGAAAGTTTGAAGCCTCACTTACAATTAGGGTATTTGAAAATAATCACAAGATGGTAAAGACAAGTATTGGTAATCCTAGAAGGGGGTCAATGATTCAAGGAAAAATAAAATATTGCAGGTAAAGAAAATGACCACCAAGAGGGATAAAGGGAAGATTGTAGAAAAAACCACAGCTCCCAATGTCACATTTGAAAGTGTAGCAAGGAGTGAGTGCCGGACATGGTGGGAGAATGCAGATGAGCACTATGTACTGAAGGAAGCACTACAAAAAGAAGAGGTAGATAAAATAAATTTTATGCCCATTTTTTATTTAAAGAAATTCGACCTTATTGAGAACTATGGTAGCTAGATACAACAAGAAAGGGCATAAATCTGTAATTTAATATTTTCAGCAAACCCTCTTTATCTCATATTCTTTAAAAGAGATAAATAAAGTATTTGGGATTCCTAACAAAGGGCATGATGCATCAAAAAATCCAACAAAGATGACTATGGAAGAAAACAAGAAATGGCTATAGCTGATGTGCAGGAATGACCTTACAGAATAAGAATGGGACAACATTCTAAGTAAGAATAACAGTTGGGGGTTGAAGCAAATATTCATAGTCAATAATGAA
Organism: Cupressus sempervirens; assembly: GCA_028749045.1. Lineage (NCBI taxonomy): Eukaryota > Viridiplantae > Streptophyta > Pinopsida > Cupressales > Cupressaceae > Cupressus > Cupressus sempervirens. Next base: position 716,958,695 of record CM053789.1, read on the forward strand.
TGGAGATACATTGTAGAGCTTGTGAAGAGACAAATCACAGGTGGAATTCGCACGTCTGATATTGCCATCTAGATGTTACCCATAGTAAATGGACTGAATATGGGAAGGGTTTACAATTGGGCACAAGTTTTGTAAGAAAGGTTAAGGGAGTTTTTGCAGCTAAAACATAAAGCATTCTACATGCCCCATCATGCCATAGCATTGTTCTCGGAAGTAGTTAAAACACAAGTAGCCCTAGAGCACATGAGGACATTTGTACCCGCAAGCAGAGTGGAATCCTATAAACTGGCCATGGCATATTGATTCCATCTACATATCTTTGGAATGGGGCTTGGAGGGGGAGAGCTAAAGAAAAAGAGACTAAGGCACATGTTAGTACCTGACATTTTTGTTCAAACACAAATCACAGATGGAGAAGATGGGAATTCAGATGAAGAAGAGACAAATACAGGAGCATCTTCTTCAGATGATTCAAACAAAGAGGAATTTCAGCTAAGTCATCTCAAGGGCACATCTGGAGAAGTCACATTCTTACCAACAGACAGAGGTCCATTGCTAAGAGTTGTTCTCAAGTACACAAAAATCCATGAGGACCAAACTAGAGGCAACCGTATGCTGGCTAGCCCTACAAAGGAGAGACAGGAGGAAGAAATTTGTATAGTTGGTGGTATTGAAGAAGTCCGTACGGAGGATGTTGGTACGAAGGGGATTATGGATGCTGCAGAAGGAGTTTGTATGGAGAAGGTACTCCTGAAGGACAAAAAGGAGGGGACACGAGGAGTAGGTACAAAAGAACCAAGTGGAGAACTACTCCCGCAATGGGGTGCGAAACAAATTTCCATTCCAACGAACTTTGTTGCTCCGGATTAGTTGCCTCATACTAGGATGATAGATCTCCGGTACCATAGGAAGGATGCACATAAAGTTAGACTGGAGACGCTAGAAGGCATAGAGGTGGTTCAACCAATTGCCTTGCTGGTTCAATCTATTGGCAAGAAGAAAGTACATGGTGGGAAGCCCATGGAGGGAACAAAAGTAGTACAAAATGAGGATGCAGTGTTGGCAGAAGCATAGAAATTGTTGGAAAAATTTGAAATGATACCTTCCCTTTCACCAACTCCCTTGGACATGGAGACAAAGGATCGAATGGAAACTCAAGAGGAGCACTTAGAACCATTAGAAGAAGGAATGACAACACTTTCATTTGAGGAAAAAGCTGAAAAATTCCTCAAAGAGTTACAAGGAATGGAGCAGACCACTAAGGAGATCATAAAACAGGATCAGGGGTAGAACTTATATGCCATCATTACAGCAATAGAGTCACTAGTAGCATTTATGAAGAACATCTGCCATACAGTGCAGCAAGAAAAGAACTTGATAAGGAGGCTGGAAGAAGAAAAGGAATTGACACGAAGAAATAGAAGCCAAATGATAGACTGAGAAAGCAACTTTGGAAGTGAAATTGGTAGTAGTAGAAAAGGATAGAATGGATGCCTTGCGCTTGCTTCAAGGAGTTTGAGTTAAGAAGACGACTGAGGAGCGAGATCTACGACGTATCCGCGAACGGACATCTAGTCTAGGGACATCCTCCCACCCTACTTCTTGAAGTATAGTTTTCTTTTGGTTTTTTTTGGGTAGTCATTTGGAAGACAACTTCTTTTCTGAGGGGGGATAGATGTCGGGCGTAATAATACAACGATGTAATTAAAGATAGTTTGGGGTTGGGTAGTTTGGTAGTGAGTGGATGTGTCGGTTGGTCTTCCTAACCAATTGACCTCTATTTAAGAACATTGGAACATGAATGATGTACTTGTTGTTTTGGGTAATAAATAAAATATATTGGTTTCCCTTGCCAACTTTGGTACATATGATATTTGGGGTTAAATGCTTTGTTGATTCTAGTACATTTGAATGTATGCTTTATTATTCTGGTCGGTAGCCATTCTACAATTTATATATGATATTTGATACATTATGTTAGTCATTATATCTTATATTGTTTAGTTATCTATTATGAAATATATTTATTTTAATCTATCATATGAAATATTGTTATTTATGTAATAATTCGTTATTTATATTCTCTTATTTATTATTTATTTGATTATTAATACTCATATTGATACAATCAAAATATCATTTGCAATATAATTATATTATTGATTTATTAATTTTTTTATATTTAATATTATTAACTATTAAATTTTTCTTTTAATAAATATTTATTTATTTATCACTAAATTTTATTTTTTGGAAATGGGAACATTACAAACAAGCTGATCTAGATATATATAAATTCAATAAGTAACAAAATTGCATTCTCATGTGGAAAGCCGATGTAGTCAGAGACTCTGAACTTTGAAGCAAACTACAAATACCGAATTGTTTTTTGTAAAAAGATAAGCAGATGCAAATGTCAAGTACAATATGAAACTAGTCTACATCTTCGTCTTCCCCCTCTCAGTAGTTCTAGTAAAAACTATGGCAGAGGGAGGGGGTATAGTGGCTCTAGCCCTAGCAGTCGTTTGTGTTGGTGTTGGTGCTAGTGTTGGCCCTGGCAATGACTCCTCATCCTTTGAATCCTCATTGTCACTGTACTCACTCTTAGTGTCCTCACTCTCACTGCCCTCCTAAATGTCATCTAGTCCTGGTGCAAAACCCTCCTCCTCCATAGCCTGCCTCTCCAAATCATATATGTCATCCTCTGTGAACAATGGAGGTTGCTTTTGTGCTGTCCAATTACCAAAAGGATCTACGTCATCCAGATCAAGTGGCTCAACTGGTGATGGCTCTACCTTTCTTACGCGCAACTTATGGTTAAATTGCACAAAGACAAGGTCATTTAGGTGTTTCTGTGCCAACTTGTTCCTCTTCTTTGTGTGAATGGATTCAAATAAGCTCCGATTATGCTTACAATTGGATGAGCTACATTGCTGACATAAGATGCGAAGAGCAAGTTTTTGTAGATTTGGGACATTTCCACCTCAATTTCTCCACCAAACATCTGGAAGATAAATATTAAAGAGTTAGAAGGCAAGGCGAGGACAAGTTTTTGTAGCTTAGTATTTATCTACTTATCATGCATGTGAAAGACGCCAAATTCCAAATATTGTAATTTGGGTTTGAGTGCATTGGAGAATAGCTTGGCTGTTGCATTTTGATACACTTCCATCTCGGCCACAATGAGGTCTCTCACGATAATGCCAGGTACCGTCCTCTGCATGCATTCATTGAAGCCCTGTATGACTTGTTCATTGGGATCCTCATATGATGGAGAGAAGCGGTAACAAGGGTTGAGGAAATACCTTGCTGCATGAATGGGTTGGTGGAGCTGATTGCTCCACCTCCTATTAATAATATCTCCCCTTTATTTATTTCTTACAGTCTCTTTGGCCCTATCCATGGCCTCATAAAGGGACCCCATTGGGATTTGTTCCCTATCTAAGAACTCTTACCAAGGGCTTTAACACCTACAATTGAAACGTTGAAAACGATTATTAATCAGGGAGTAGGGTTATAAATTAATAATGAAAGATTTGATTAATAAATACAAAAAAAATTAAATATTCAACTTTTGAAGTTTCCAAGTTTCCACTATAGTTTTTATAGCTATATAAAAAAAGTGGCTGTCAAAGACAATGCGTGCAACACTTTGTCCATCAAGCTTCTTTGAATAACTTGACTCTAGCCATGGTGGACTCACAAACATCTACCTCAAAGGATTCATTTGAAGAACACATTGTAGTGTTCAAAAAATCGTTGCAAATCTTGTGACCACGGGTCTAATCAAATCCTTCTCATGGGTGAAGTCTCTCATCAATCGAAGGACCCAAGGGTGATTGTAGATATATTTTGTTATCTTTCTTGCATCCTCTACAACCAATTTCATCCAATCCAATTTCCCAGGATCCTCCAAAAGAAGGTCAATAACATGCTCTGGACAAGGAGACCAAAAGAGTGCCATGCTTTTCTTGTAAGATCCTACCCGCTGCCACATGCCGTTGCATTGTCGGTTATGATTTGCACCACATTTTCATCCCCATCATCCATTACAACATTTTCTAGCATTAGAGCCAAAGTCTAAGCCGTCTTTACCTTGTCCGAGGCATCCAAGGATTTAAGAAAGACTATATGATCCTTGCAAAAAACCAAAAAGTTGATGATGGTACGCTTTCTTCCATCCGTCCATCCATTTGAAAGTATGGTGCATTTGTTCTGTTTCTATTGTAATTTTTGCTCTGTAACCACATCTTTAGCCCTAGAAACAAAATCTTTCAGCAATCTACAAGCACAAAATAAAAAATGACATTAACTAGACAACTTTGATTAAGAAAAAAATACATTCAACAAAAATAAGTAAATTGTTAAACTGTAAAAGTATTAAAGTTTTAAACAAGTCAACTAAACTCCCACTCAAGTCTGTAGGAGTAGGTGGATTGTAGCCCTTTTTCGACTAGCATACAACCAGTCACAAAATTCAGAAAATATGTACTTTTTGCAACATTGAAGGAGAGGTTGTTAAAACCCGAAAATCGGCACATTGAATGTCAACTTGCCGATGCACATCATTGTTCAATCCTACCCTCCAGTGATGATTGTGCTTAGGTGTGTTTCTATGCGTAAAATGACCATCAGTAGAAGATTCATGTGGTCTGCTAGAACTAGCGGATGTGGAAGTTGAGCCTGAGGGCCTAACATTGGTAGGTGCGCGGATCCGTGGGCCACGAAGAAAGCCCACTATCCCCTCAAGTGCTGCTACTTCTTCATCAAGGGTGACTAGGATACCTGGTTACAACCTGCATCATTTCATTATGAATGATGATCATTGTTTTAGCATAATCAAACATAAATGGTGATTAGAAAATAATAAATGATTCTTAAAAAGGAACATACCTTGTGATTTGGAGATGGATTCCCTCATGGTCAATTTTGTCCTTTCCCCTTTCAACTTGTTCTTCTTGGTCATCGAGCAAAGCAATCATCTCTCTTTTTATTTCTTCCGAAGTTTTATCACAAAACCTTGTGTCATGATTTTGTATACTTGCAAGGTGGCACTTCAAAATGGAATATGCCTCCACGAATTTGTTTTTCACATTTTATGCATATCGCACTATTATACTCCGTTCCTTCAAAGCCATATTTCAAAGTTGCTAGCCGCTTTAGGGTGCACATCTATGAATCCAGATGGACATGCATCTATGGGGCCATTGCCAGATTCTGCAGCTGACCCAATTGTAGAGGAATCCATATTCGCCATTTAATGTAAAATCAACCTACACATACAAAATAAGCCACAAATTTAGAAATTTGATAAACATATTTAGGAACAAACTATAGTAGATTAAAACTTCAAATAAGTTGAAACACAAGTTGAAACTTGAAAGAATAAAACAAAAAATTTTTAGGTTATGAAATTATTAGAAAACTATGATTTTTTTTGAAAAAATAGAAAAACATGGTGTTAGATCTTAGTCATTACACTCTAAAATGTGTTAGAGGACATTGCAAATGGTATTCTAGAGTCCTAATAAAGTTAGATGCAAGTTATGCAAGTAAGGCAAGACAAAACGATTTTTAACTCAAGAAAAAAATTTAAGAAACTTGTGAATCAGGATTTGCTTGAAAAGAGCTTCAAATCCACTCCTAATCCACTTGCAATCACTCTGGATTGCTGCCAAACACTTATATTCTCCTCGTAAAATCTTCTCCTCCACCCAAGATGCTCAACGCTGGAAAAGAAATATGTTTTGCTGGGCGTCCTTGTTTTACTGGTGATGCCCTAGAGAACTTAATGTTTTCTTGCCGAGAAGTGGCAATTTTATCGCCAAGAAGTTTTGAACTTCTCATTCTAGAAATCTCGCGTGAAAAGCATGTGTTCACACCAGCCTCAATTTCTCGTGACAAAACAAGATAACAGCGCTTTGTCGGCGCTATTTTGAACTATGGTTTGTGGTATTAAGGGGAGCACTCTTCATCATATTGAAATCTTATCTTACTTTACAGAAAATTCTTCTCTTAATGGTGCATAGTGGGAAGGCTCAGAATCACTGCAACATTCATGGCTGCAATTTCGTTGAGGGGCTAAATGGTTCAAGACGGGTGACCTTTATGATAACAAAATGACTTTTACTGTTTTTGCAGTCCAGAACTTGATTAAATAAGTAGTTCAAATAATAGTGAGGAAAAATGAACATTGTCAAGATCCTGCTTTAACTCAAGACTTAATTTATTTCCTGGATAGTATAAAGAAAAGACAATTAAGTTCTGAATAATATCATAGGTAACTAGCAACTGTAACAAACAAATGGTTAGAGCTATAGGTAAACTAGATGCCTGTCTTTTACTTTATGATTTATAGCTAAAGTAAACATTTAGATCTATAAAGCTTAGAAAAATGAACATTGATAAGATCAGGTCCCAGTGTGCTCGCTAAATTTTTTCTGAATGGTGTGAAGAATCCACTATTCTAAGCGTGAAGTTAAATTATGTTCACATGCTTAAGTTTATTTGTCTAGAAAAGCCTAAAAAAGTATCAGAAAATCTGGATGCTCCTCAGATTTTATACAGCTAATGAGATTTAGCTGTAATGATGTTTTGATTTATAAACACTTGTCTATATGAATTTATAATCTGTTTTTATCTTCATCTGCCAGTTAAATAAAGTCACAAAGTTTTTATTATAAAAAATTGCATTACAAGAATTTTATTGGTTGGCCATTTATTTCAGCACTTAGTGGTTATATATTTTTAACATTTATACATCCAACTATCCTTTTTGTTCTCTTCTCCTCTGATACATTTAAACAATCTATTTGTACCCATATAACAAATTATGGTTTTAATAGGATTCACCAATGCATCTTCCAGCAGAGCAATACCTTTGTTTAAGAGCCCTTGGTGCTCCAGGTACTGTGGTTTCTCTTGCAGTGCAAGGTGTCTTCCGTGGATTCAAGGACACTAAGACGCCTTTATATGCTACAGGCAAGTGATCGAAGATTTTCTAGTTAGAATGATAAGATTGCATCAGTATTTTAAGAGTTATGAAATGGTACACCATAAATTTTAATTATTGCACGATATTATTCAGCTATTGACAATATCCACTCCACAAAACAGTCTTCAAATAAACTTAAAATATTAGCTTTGCAATTTAAGGTGTAAACACAATCAACATATACTGCTGGGTCTACTGACATTATAATTTTAACATTAATAATAATAAAAATTTATAGTTCGTAATTGTCACATGATATTAGATTTTCCCATGCATAAGTCTTTTTATTGCATAAAGCTAATTTCATGTTTATATTTCCTGAAAATTTTGATTGTCTTTTAAGCTAAATATTTTGTCCTTAACAGTAATACATTGATTCAGAGTTCTAAGACTAGTCGATGCTTCAACTTTCATCAAGTTTAATAAACTGATTGAAGAACAATCAATGAAGAGTGTAATGAACACCTACTGGCACCAAGTTTGTGAGTGTGGCGCTCCATGAAGGTTTGTTGGTGCTCATAGCATCCTTCATAACGATTCATTTTGATAGAGGGCCACACTACTCTAACAACTCACAACCAAGAATGCAACAATATAGAGACCAAGAAAAAAAAATGCTTCACAAATAATTTTATTATTCTTGAAAAATCCTTACAACACCCACAAGATGATATGACTTCTTCAACATAAGAGAAATCCTAAATAAGAGTCTTCACACCTTCTAGCTTCTACTTCTCAAACTTCTCCTTGAGCTTCCACTCCTCAAGCTACTCCTTGAGCTTGATTAGAAATGCTCATATGCCTTGCTTAAATAGGCACTTACCACCCTATGCATGACTTATCCACAACCTTCTAGAATTCCTCCTACACAATATCCAAAACCTTTTAAAACTTCCATAACCTTCTAGAATTACAACTAAGCACCACCAAGTGGCCCAATTAGAAAATTACATTTCCTTTATGGATCACAACAAATATTAAATGCAAGATTTAAGAAACTTTCCACAAGCTTCTAAGATGCCACCTACACACCTCGATTAATGCAATGACAACTATTTTTTTTTTTTTTTTTTTTCTATTTATGCCACTTATGCACCTCGAAAATAAAAATCCTCTTTTCCTTTCTTTTCTCCTTTTTATTTTTTATTATTTCTCCTCTAATTTTCGTCACTTTTCTCTCTCCTCCAGATTGTTTTTTTTTTTTTTTTTTCCAATAATTTTCCAATGCAAGATGCTCCTGCATCAGACTCCCCCGGTAGATAGAAAAGTGTGTCCCACACTTGGACGCCAAAAAGAAAATCTACAACCATCTTCATCTTCACCAAAGGCTTCCACCTCAATAGAGACAACAAAACCACCATGCAAATCCTACACATCTGCATTACTCTATCAAACACTAGAATCTCAACCATCCAATCAACATGCTCATTCCCAGGAACAAACTGAACATAATGCTTCATTAGCAAACTCCCATTCACATCAACAACTAGTGAATCCACACCAGCAGCAACAAACCCCGCATTAGCAACAACAAACTCCATATCAACACCAACATGTAGATCTCCATCAATACATGCCAAACTCTCAACACCAACAACCTCATTGCTCACAACAAGATGCTCTGCAATACATAACTCACCTCCAACAACTGGATCATTCACCTCCAAGTGCTCCATAATCTCCGTGTCAGATTCAACCAATTGATCATGAAAACCAACCTCGATCCCAACATCAATAACATTAGGAATATCTTCAGCAACAACCTCTAGTTGCTCTGCAAGTTCTGCATCAGGCTCCACAAACTGATCAGCAAAACCATCCTCTTCCACCTTGACCTTCTTAGCTTTAGCATCCAACCGAGCAAACATCTTAGAAAAATTTCTCTCCACTATATCATGAATTTTCACAATCATCTTAGGGTCCAATCCTCTCGGAGCCATCTCCCAAGATCTTCGTAAACCCTCTGCAACAAATCCTTCCCACGCTCCTTATGACAACCAAATTGTTTTCAAGTCAGATCGCAACCTGCCACCTCGCACGAGCAATCAGGAACCACATCACAAGTCTAGGACAATGGATTTGCAATCCACCAGCTCTGATAAACTTCACCCAACCAAGGTCCTGGTACAAACTGCCTCACACTTTGGCGATTTGCTTGTACACTCAAGATCTTCTGCTCTGATACCACTTGATAGAGGGCCACACCACTTTAACAACTCACAACCAAGAATGCAACAATATAGAGACCAAGAAAAAAAAATGCTCCACAAATAATTTTATTATTCTTGAAAAATCCTTACAACACCCACAAGATGATATGACTTCTTCAACATAAGAGAAATCCTAAATAAGAGTCTTCACACCTTCTAGCTTCTACTTCTCAAACTTCTCCTTGAGCTTCCACTCCTCAAGCTACTCCTTGAACTTGATTAGAAATGCTCATATGCCTTGCTTAAATAGGCACTTACCATCCTATGCATGACTTATCCACAACCTTCTAGAATTCCTCCAACACAATATCCACAACCTTCTAAAACTTCCATAACCTTCTAGAATTACAACTAAGCACCACCATGTGGCCCAATTAGAAAATTACATTTCCTTTATGGATCACAACAAATATTAAATGCAAGATTTAAGAAACTTTCCACAAGCTTCTAAGATGCCACCTACACACCTCGATTAATGCAATGACAACTATTTTTTTTTTTTTTTTCTATTTATGCCACCTATGCACCTCGAAAATAAAAATCCTCTTTTCCTTTCTTTTCTCCTTTTTATTTTTTATTATTTCTCCTCTAATTTTCGTCACTTTTCTCTCTCCTCCAGATTTTTTTTTTTTTTTTTTTTCCAATAATTTTCCAATGCAAGATGCTCCTGCATCACATTTACTCCAAGTACTAGATCATGAATGATTGTATAGTACTTTCAAACAGTAAGTTCTTGTTATGGCTCATATTGGATAGAAAAAGGGGATTCTGTAGTATGCAGTTGCACCCTTGATTTTTTTGAAAAAAACTTACCGATAGAGAATATAACATAACAATGGAAGTGGAAGGTTTGCTGATAAGGAATTTCAGAATTGAATCTTTCAGTTTTTAAATCATGTTGCTGTTATAAAAATACTTAATTCTTTTGACTTTGCAAGCAAGTTTTAAAACATGAAGTGCTGATACAAAATAAACCAACAGTTCAAACCTCTGAACTACCATAAAATGAAGCAATATAATTTAACTGTTTGAGACCTGTAGCAGCAAGTTCAGTTTTAGGAGAGCCAGGAGCTCACTATAAATTTTATTCACTGGTAATTGACAAGTCACCCAAGAGTAGTGATAGGGTAAAGAAAACCTCCAGTCAACACCCAATACTTCATATCTGCCGAGATTGGTTATCCAGCACCTTTTGCACACAAAAACCTCATCCTTGGGTCTGAAAACATGCTCAGAAACTTTGCAACAGCAGAATGGGTGCTAATACACTGGTGATCTGGTCCAAAAATTATGATTCCTTGTGTTTTCCTCTCAAATTGACCTCCACTTATTGCTGGTACTTTCATTAATCATTGTGCTCATTTTATAAGAGTTTTCAGACCTCCAGAGTTCCAAACACTTGCAAAAACTCTCGCCCAACCCAAAAATCTGTTTCACTTGTACAACCTAATAGTTAGGCCAATCTTCTCTTGTAAACTAATGCAAGCTTAAAACCAAGGAAAAATCCATGACAAGAGTTTGCTTACAGTTGAAAATCACTCAACAAAAATACCCATTTCAATCGTTTCCTTCCATAAAACACTGCATGTGAATATGTGTGGTTTGACCCAGCAAGAAGGAAGTGTATGGCCAACCTAGAAAAGATGCAATCAGCTTGAAAGAACACACCCAAAACCTCCAAAAGAATCTTTACAAACACAAACTGAAATATCAACATGCATTCAAAGTACCCTAAAGAAACCTTGAATCACAAAAACTTCATCAAAACCAATTTAATTTTTGACTTAAAGAAAACTAGCAAAGATTAAAGAGGGTTTTTGTTAATAACTCCAAGAAGTTTTTTGCCTTGTAGAGTTTATGTTCAAAACATAATAGAATGCATGTAAAACATGACACTTAGCATACACAATGTATTTTAGAGAACGCAGATTTGTTTATTTATTGCTTTCAGAATCGTTGCAATGTATCTCAGAGATAGTACACCATAATATACCATTACCCTAAAGTTAAGTACAATGTATATATAAAGGCGTTAGATGCCAACTGTTGGCAACTACCAGCTAACTATCGACCCCTTGATAACATCCTTTCGGCACAATACTTACAAATGCTAATCACCCAACATCATCATCCCCTCCCTCCACCCCCCCAAAAAAGTGTTGTTTCTAAATGACATACAACAAAATGGGGCATAAGATATATAGACATGAAATCAAGGATCCAAGGGCCCAAAAAGCGTCCCTAATGGTGTAGGAGGTGGTGTCAATGCCATTGACTACTTCCTCAACCAGTGAACCTTTTGAGTTTGTTGCTGCAAATCCCTTTCAGCAAACATCTCCCTCTCATGCGTGACCTTCATCGTAAACACTACCTCCAACACCTCTATCCTTCTTATCCAACTCCTCCAACGCTGCCGCAGGGAGACTCTTCTTTGTTGCCCACTAAGTTCTTATCTAATCCAATTGCTCTATCAAATTTGTCACCTAAGATTTTTACTAGGTCTCTATAGCCCCCACCTTAGCCCACTACTGCACTAGCTCATCCTCTACCGTTCGAAGTTGAGTGACCGACTCCTTCTGAGCCATCCTAGATGCCACTTGTAATGTCCTTGTCATAAAATAAATGTATTTAATTAAACCTTGTTAATGGGCTGATTGATTTAATATATCTCGGAGCCATTTTTATTTTGTTTCCGTAGTTTGTGTCGTCGTCGGCTATCTTTGTATACCCTCAGAAAGTTTCCCGACGGGTATTTAAGCATGGCTTGTAGGTAGTCTTTAGGTATGCTTTTGGATTATTTTCTATGTACTGTGAATTTATGGTGGAGTTCTCTGTTATTCGCCATTTCGGGAGTGAAAGACCTTCCCTATTTGGTTTATCTCGATTTCGGTGGGAATCAACCCTCACCCTATTCCGTCTGTGTATTTCTTGATTTGATTCTAGCAAATATTGATATATTTTGTGGAGCAACTTTGTTGGTATCTCTTGTTTGCATATCTGGATTTCTTATTAAATATTGTTCATCTTCAGAATCATATGCAGCCCATCGACAGTAACTTCTCGACAAGCCACGACTTGCAAGCTGTACCCTGTCACAACAAGGCTACTGTATGGACTGATCCCATACAGCCTCGGCTGAAGCTTCCGTACAGCCTTGACATCTTATGACCTTCCTGGCCTTGTCTACCTTACATCCTCCCACTGTCCTTATGGTTAGACTGCAAAATACCGTATGGCCAATAAGGTACCGTTTGACCTTTCCATCCTGCACATTGACACCGTATGACACACAACGTGAGGCACTGGAAAGACTACCTGAGGCACGGAAGAGAACTACCTGAGGCATTGGAAAGAATACCCGAGGCATGGAGGAGAACTACTTGAGGCACTGGAAAGACTACTCGAAGCAAGGAGGGGTAACTACTTGAGGCATTTGCTACTGGGAGCACATGACAAGGCTACCTAAGTAATTGCCTACGGATCGAGATCACCTACAGGCCGAGTTCTCCTTAGGAACATTACAGTGGTATGAGAGCTTTTGATCTTGCCTGCCTGTGGAAGTGAATGCAAGTTTATACTTGGAGGAGAAGGCAAAATAACCCTATTGATAGAATGGCCGATCATTAGGATCCTACGACAGAACTCATGAATTTTTTAAGAGAGTTGAACAAAAATAAAATGCAAATCAATGAAACCCAAGGGCTTATGCAGGAAACTCTACAAAAATTGGCCGAGGGAAAGACAATAGGAGAACAAAATGGGCATAGCGATGATTCTGTTTCGGGAAGGACAAACTTTCAACCCTCTTGCTCTTGACCCTTGATACCCATCTTCCTTCCAAGGACGGAAGCACCACGCAAGGAAGAAAGCCCACTTTTGAGGAAATACAAGAAAAACTTTTGGAAGATTGGCAGAATGCGAATATGGAAGGTGATATATCTTACAGAGACTATGTTGATCTAAGAATGAGATATTCTGGTGGAGGAAATCACGGTTATTTTAATGATGATCTCAGGAGAAAGATCGGAAAGGTAAACTTATTGCCATTTGATGGATCTGGAGTCATTACCGCACAATCATGGGTCCTAAAGGTAGATACCTATTTCCAACTCAATCCAATGCCTGAAGAGGAAGCAATCAAGTTCGCAAGACTTCATCTAGAAGGAGTGGCGCATGAGTGGTGGCATCATGGATTGGTCACTCTCGATCTCGACCAAGTGACCTCTTATGTCGAGTTCACTGAGAGACTCATTGACCGTTTCGATGGGAAGGATCCTGAGCTAAACTTCAAAGATTAGCTCAGCTAAAGAAAATGGGCATGGTAGACAACTACATCACTGATTCCCAAAGGTTGTCAATACTAGTCACAGACATCTTTGAAAGACATTGAATTGTGTTATTCATGGATGGGCTGAGAGAGCCTTTCAAAGGTTGGATCAAAGGGTTCAACCCGTGCGCACTCAACGAAGCTATTAAGAAGGTGCGCGACATGGCCGCATCTTCCTCCAAAACTCACACAGCTACACCAACACCATCCCCACTAGAAGACAAGGACAAGGAGACAGTTCAAAAGAAACCTTAGATTGATGAAGATTCTTGACAAGAACTTCGGAGGAAAAAGCTCTGTTTCACATGCAAAGAACCATGGGGACCTGGTCATCGTTGCCTTGGGAAGGGAAAGATTCATTACATTGAGGTGATACCTGATGACGACGAAGGACAAATACCTGCAACAACTGATGAAGAAATTACCCAGCAAGAGAGAAGAAATGCCCTGATACAAAAAGGGGGTTCCATTGCTATCCTCACTACATTGACTGGAAGTGGTATCTTTAGGGTTCATGGCACACTTCACAGAAAATGAGTCCTAATCATGATTGATAGTGACGCCACACTCAATTTCATCAATTCATCTATGGTCACTAGTAAAGGCCTGCGCATAGTTGAGCATGGAGGATTTGAGGTTAAGGTTGTAGGAGGAACCTTGTTACCTTGCACTGATTTGATCCCACGCCTACAAATTTCCATGGGAAACTATACCATGGCAGATGATTTCTTTGTCATAGATTTGGTTGATACTAATATCATTTTGGGCATTCAGTGGATGGAAACTCTTCACTAATACACTCAAAGTTTCAAAAGGATGGACTTTTCATTCAAAGCGGATGGCAAGAAGGTGTTGCTAAGAGGAATGTCAAATAAAGGATCGAGGGAAGTCACAATCAAGAAGATGGAGGCAATTTTTAAACAGGATTTGGTCTGAGACGTTGCAAGTAAAAACAAGTTAGTCAACATCTCGCCATATTCCTTGGATAATTGGCGGGCCCATCTATTGGTCGAGTATTCCAAGAACACTTTTGCATGTGAGTTGATGGATGGCTATATACGCGATGAAAGATACAAAGTTATTGATGACATCATTTACTTCTGTGGGAAGATCTACTTAGTGCTTGACTCAGAACTGAAGGAGCTAATTACAGAAGGTTTCTTAGAACCAGATGTGCATTTGCTTTGGGGACAAGCAAATTCTGGAACAGGAGGACTGTAATGTCCCCATTGTAAAATAAATGTATTTAATTAAACCTTGTTAATGGGCTGATTGATTTAATATATCTCGGACACATTTTTATTTTGTTTCCGTAGTTTGTGTCGCCGTCGACTATCTTTGTACACCCTCGGAAAGTTTCCCAACGGGTATTTAAGCATGGCTTGTAGGTAGTCTTTATGTATGCTTTTAGATTATTTTCTATGTACTGCGAATTCTTGTTGGAGTTTTCTGTTATTCTCCATTTCGGAAGTGAAAGACCTTACCTATTTGGCTTGTCTCGGTTTTGGTGGGAATGAACCCTCACCCTATTCTGTCTGTGTATTTCTTGATTTGCTTCTGGCAAATATCGATATATTTTGTGGAGCAACTTTTTTGGTATCTCTTGTTTGCATATCTGGATTTCTTATCAAATATTGTTCATCTTCGGAATCGTATGCAGCCTATCGACAGTAACGTCCTGACAAGCCACGACTTGCAAGCTGTACCTTGTCACAACAAGGCTACTATACAGACTGATCTCGTATGACCTTGGCTGAAGTTGTCGTACGAACTTGACACCGTACGACCTTCTTGGCCTTATCTACCATACGACCTCCCACTATTTGTATGATCAGACCCACAACATACTGTACACCCAATAAGGTATCGTACGACCTTTCCATCTTGCACATTGACATCGTACGACACACAACCTGAGGCACTGGAAAGACTACCCAAGGCATGGAGGAGAACTACCAGCGGCACTAGAAAGACTACCTGAGGCACAGAGGAGAACTACTTGAGGCACTAGAAAGACTACCCGAGGTACGAAGGAGAACTACTTGAGGCACTTGAAAAACTACCCGAGGCATGGAGGAGAACTACCTGAGGCATTGGAAAGACTACCTGAGGCACGGAGGAGAACTACTTGAGGCACTGGAAAGACTACCCAAAGCACGAAGGGAGAACTACCTGAAGCATTTGCTACTGGGAGCACATGACAAGGCTACCTAAGTAATTGCCTATGGATCGAGATCACCTATAGGCCGAGTTCACCTTAGGAACATTACACCACCTGCCTGGCCTCTATTGAATGGTGAGCCCTCTCAAACTTATAATATCCCTTTCTAAGGGCTTTCTCAACCCTCCTGTGCAAGGTTTGGGTTCTGCTCTCTCTTTGGGGTTCTCAAAGCCTCCAGTCCTCTCTCATATTAGAGGTCTCTTTGATAGGCCAACCTCGTGGCTCAAAACATTGTGCAACCTCTTTAGTGCAACTGTCTATAGAAAATGCAAGCAAGCGGTCGAGAGCCTCGCCAACTCCTTGGGTTCATTCTCGTATTGAGTTTTCTACCCTCTGTGCACTAGCCTCCACCTAGCCAAACAATTGCTAGAACTCACCCAAGTCATTGTGTATCTCAAGTACATTGTGTTGAATGCATGCTTGTAATATTCCCCCATCTGAAGTTGTTTCTCACCAAGATTAACCTAAAAAGATGTGTAAATGAAAATTATAAAATTTAATTATACTAATTAATATTTAGATATTTACTTGTTTCTAGATAACCCTTAAGAATTCCCTCAAATCAGGCTTCATAACCCTCTAGGAGGATCCGTTGTGTCCTAGAGAATGATCCTCAATTACTTTGCCTCCTTCCTTGAAACTGTTATTCAAGTTGGGCTTCATAGCCCTTTGGGAGGACCTCCTGTGTTTTTCAGAACGATCCTCGATTTTTAGCCATCTCCTTTGAAGGGCATCCTTTTAAGTCCTACAAGATTTGTCTATTAAAGCATCTACATTTTTTGAAAGGAATCGCATTTATTGATATGAATTAATACCTTTTTATCTTATTCTATTTTGGGATGATTCCAATTTTACTCCATAATTATTAGTTCTCCTTATTTGTTTCTTTTTCAATGGTAATTTATAGATCCGATTTTATTTTTCAGCTATGTCTTTTTGCAATGTTACAAATCTTCATAATCACAATTCTCTCAAAAAGTCAGCATTCTTTATAATTAAATTCCTTCCAAAATTTCACAACACTTAATAACTACAATCTTTTCGAAGAGTCACAACCATTCATTATTGCAACTGTTTTGAAGAATCACATCTTTTCATCATTACAACCATTTGAAAAAGTCACTTCCTTGTTTTCTTATCATTCTTTTCCTCTCCATTAATCCTTCTTTAACTCCTATCTTCTCCTCTTGCTCCTTACTCTTTAAAATAAACTGTCCTCCCTTTTATATCCTAATTTCAAGTAGTCACGTCTCCTAATTACATATCTTTTCACTTTTCATTAGATTTAGTCAATTTATATTATTCTGTATTATATTTTTTTTTTCTTATTTATTATGTGTTGATTATCATTTATTATTAAATCCTATTTAGAATGATAAGATACTTTCTACAATATTCTCTCTTATATTTATTTATTCATTTATTGTAATTACATTATTTTTATTTGATTAGTAATCGCTTTTGACGAGAGTTTTAAACTAGTGGGGCCACGCTTTGGGGGACCCCATCCCTGAAGAGATTCTAAGGCGTTAACATCTCTAAGATCTCGCTCTAGTAAACATTACATTATATTCAACCTTGAGATCCAACCATGTTAGATGCGCATCAACACCAAAGATAACACTGTCATAACAATCACCTTATCAGTCCAACTCACATCTCCTTATACCTCCCAACCTCCTTACCTCTCCACCACAAATCCATTTATAACTCCCAAGGAATGATGAGTGCAATTGAGGCAACATGTGGGTAAGAAGACCCAAATCACCAAGGAAGAATCTTGAGGTGCACCACAACAACAACAGATAGACTGAGGGCCTGGTCAATGGGCAGGGGCCCCCAACCAATCCTCGCTGTGCACAAGCACATGTCAGGGGAGGCACCATTTAGTCTGTCCAGACAACTAGCAACATGTAGGACAAGTCAGTATCAATGGCGAGGGGGCAGAATGAGCCATTTACCAAACACTACCATCAGATAGTGGGGCACGAATAGCCTAACACAGGTGTGAGCAGCGGGGCACAACCATCGGTAGGGGCAAGATTCAAACACATGACCCATATCAACACAGGCTTGCAACTTTACTATTGCACTACGAGGTGAACCTCTATTGTAACTTTATTATTACTAAATATTATTTTATTGATAATAGGTTATATATATTTAATTATTATTTATTATTTTCATATGACTTTATTAGCAATATTTATTTAATAATATTATATTATCTAATTATAATGAAAATTCTATATTAAAATGTGTACATGATAGTCAATCCTTCCTCAAATTTCCTGTCCTCAAGGAATTAGATAATTTCTTCTATTGATTTGAAAGATGTCCATCTTTTAGTTTAAATTATTAGGTTTTTGTCATGGATATGATTGAGCCTCTTCTAATTGTTAAGATTTTGCTTCATCGGATTGAAGCATTCATATCATGAATAATGATGAACGCATATTTAAGTGTGATGTTGTCACGCACACACACACACACACACATATATCGTTGTATGTTACAAATGCCCTTAACTAATCTGTTTCGGCAGAGTTAATGAATTGATATTTCACATTGGTTGTAATTAAGAGGAATCGCGATTATGAATGGGTGTGACTCCCCATGGCAAGTGCCACGAGGGGAGTCACAACCATTCATGATCGTGACCCCCTAGCAGTATACTTATATCTCCGATGACTATGGAGAATACAATCAATAACCAAGGCAATTCTATATCCTTCAGTAGTCATCGATCTGTCCCTTCTTCAGTTTGAATAATCTACACTTTCAGTCTGTCCTTCATCGGTTCTCTATTTGTAAAGAAATCAGATAATTGTCTGATCCACATTATCATCTAGGAAAGGAAAGGTGTTAAGAGAATCACAAAAGACATTACTAAGTGTTCTTTATGACTTGCCATGGGGAGTCACAACCATTCATGATCATGACCCCCTAGCAGTATACTTATATCTCTGATGACTATGGAGAATACAATCAATAACCAAGGCAATTGTATATCCTTCAGCAGTCATCGATCTGTCCCTTTTTCAGTTTGAATAATCTGCACTTTCAGTCTGTCCTTCATCGGTTCTCTATTAGTAAAGAAATCAGATAATTATCTGATCCACATTATCAGCTAGGAAAGGAAAGGTGTTAAGAGAATCACAAAAGACATTGTTAACTGTTCTTTAGACGTACAGATTTATTCTCTAGAAAAGATCCACAAATAACATGGTATCAGAGCTTAACTAGAGAAAAATCAGAATTCAGATTTGTTCTTTGCCTTATAGAAATCAAACTCTATCCAAATCAAAATGGTGTACGGAATCACAGTAGAAGATCGATTGGAAGGGGCTGCAAACTTCTCATGGAAAATTTGAATTACAGCCTTACTTGAATAACTCGAATTAGAGTCTTTTATAGAAAAAGACAGTAGGATGCTTGAAGAAGAATCAGAAAAAATAACTTGGAAAAAACGAAACAATAAAGCTAAGAAGATCATAATTGATGCTGTAAGGGATCAGATACTTCCATCCATAGCAAGATTGAAAACAACATATGAAGTGTTTAAAACTATAAAAGATACATTTGAAATAAATGATGCAAGCAGAATACTGACATTAAAACATCAACTCCTGAATATAAAAATAAACTAAGGAGAGTCAATGACATTATTTTTTAAGAATCTTTGAGATAAGAGACCAACTTGCCACTATCGGAAACAATGCAGATGACGAGGAACTTACTCTAATTTCTCTAAAAGGCCTATATCATGGGAACCTTTTCCAAAGTTTGATCAACTCAAGAATGAGTGTATTCAAGAAGAATCTCGGTTAATCTCTAGGGGAATCTGCACAAATCAAGAAGGGGAGATTCAAGCCTTACATACCAACAACATAGGGAAGAAGAGGAAATTTAAATCTAAGAGAGGAAATAATTCTCAATACCACAGAGAAGGATCAATCCAAAGTTCAATGCTAGCAATGTGATAAATTTGGGCACATCCAAAGAGATTGTCCTGAAAGAAAGAAAATTCAAGCTACCATATCGGAATCTCATGAAGTGGAAAATCCTCTTCTCTATGTAGCCTTATCAAGTCAATTAAATGGAAGTAATAATATTTGGATAATAGATAGTGGAGCTTCAAGACACATAACTAGATTCGAAAACTGTCGTAGGTAAATATTGGGTAGCTGACGGGTCCCTTCGGAAAGGTTCTTGTTATGTAGCCGACGGACCTTTTCGGGAAGGTTCTTGTTATGTAGCCGATGGGCTCTTCGGTAATTGTCATGTAGCCGACAGACCCCTTCAGGAAGGTTCTTTGGAAAGTATTTATACCCCCTTCAGGAAGCATTGTATTCATCATATCAGAACCTAATGTAATTGTTGTTCATTTTTCACACATGTTCAAATAAAGGAATACATGCTTATTACTTTCAAGTGATTTTCAGAAAATACATCAAAGAAAAGTATTTTATTCATTTTGAAATAATGTTCAATATTTGCATGATGGACTAAATCATGACAGAAATTAAATGCTGAAAGTAAATTTCTCCCACACATCTGACTGTGAGAGTAGTCTCTACATGCTGACGTACATCTATATCCTACTGAAATCAATAACTGAATAGAAGAGTAAAAGGAGAAAGGTTCATGGGCACCAGTCATTGCCTGTAATGACTGGCGATGTGGCATCCAACTGCGTCCATCCTCTCGCTGCTCCAGACATCGCCCGTTCCGTACTTCCAATTCCTGTATTCACAAGGAAGAGAATGGGTTAGATCCAATG
Source organism: Cupressus sempervirens (assembly GCA_028749045.1). NCBI lineage: Eukaryota > Viridiplantae > Streptophyta > Pinopsida > Cupressales > Cupressaceae > Cupressus > Cupressus sempervirens. Next base: position 716,979,230 of record CM053789.1, read on the forward strand.
GATGTAAGCAATGCTGATGACTCACTTAATCTTGCGTTTACCATCCTACATGCTATTCATCTCAGTAAGATACAGGCATATATCAGTGACAGAGAGATTGATAACAGAAAAATAAAGTATTAAAGGGACAATTCATCTTTGTTTTGAAACCTTTTACTTTAAGAGCTGCTGAAAACAGAACAGATCGATAATAAGAGAGATTGATATGCAGATCAATAGCAAAAAAAAAATAAAAGTATAAAGGGACAAACTAGTTTTAGTTTTTGAAACCTTTTACTTTAAGCAAGCAGTAAAGCATATGAAATCAAATAATGAATTGAACAAAAAACAAAAGAGATGCATACAAAGAACAGGCAAAGTCTAGCATGGAGGAGTTACAGCTATGGTATGACGTGTTGATGATGTATCACTCATACAGCAAGAAGAGAGTGAAGAAACCATAAATTGTGCCCAGCTATTGCAGATCAAAATAAATATGGCACCCTCTTTTCATAATTCATACAGCAAGGTAAATATCTACAGCAATTTTTTGCTGACAAAAAAAAAAAAAAATTCATATACAACAAAGAGGCAAAAATAGCAAATCTGCAGTGGATATGGCATTTTTTTTTTTACAAAGAAAGAACCATTAATAAAGGAAAAATCTGGTGATCATTCCTCGGGAAATCTGTTACAGGGGCAAAAACGCATTCAGATGCCTTCACTACCACTTCCTCAGCAGTTGGTTCCGAGATAAATACATCTGCAAAAGTACCATTGTTTGGACAAAACAATTGTTATGAGGCTATGTGTCCTTTAAATCACCTACCAAGGGAAAAAAAAAAGTTGTCTAGAGATTACTTGGATCAAAGAATTGACCCACTTAATGATGTTACTGGTTCCAGTGGAATAAATCTAAGGGAAGAGGAGGAGAACCTATTTTTTTGGATCTAAAAATAAAAACTGTGTGGCAGAGGCAATGAGAAATGCTGTACAAGAAGAGGAGAGGAATTTATTTTTATTTTTTATTTTTTTTTACAGAAAAGGGACCTCTGCGTGCAAAAATAGCTGGAAATTTGGAAAAGTATGGTATCGAATATATTAGCCTTGACAGTGAGCACTGCTTGTCACAGTGTGTTGAGGAACATTCACGAGTTGTGGTAGCCCAGTTGATCAAATTGTCTAAACAGCGGTTTGATCTTGAGATGGCCAGCCATAATGTTGATTCAAACATCAGATGTATAACACCAGATTCTATCATTGAATAAAAGTAAAGTTTGATTTGAAGAAGAAACATGCGGAAGATCTCATAAGAAACGACAGATCAAGGGGGATTTTTCTTTAATATTTTTCTAGTTCTAAAACCCACATAGTCAGCAAGCTCACGAATGTAGCACAAAAAGAACAAAATGACATATATTTTTAGAAAAAACAATGGCTAAAACAACCAGTCAGCCTTATGTCGAATCATGATGTAACAAGGAAAGTGGAGAATATATTGTCACTTACAGCAGAGAAAAAACAAGAACCACGCTTTTTCTGTAGAAGAAGACACTATTTTCAGCTTGCTCTCAAAGTCTGTAATCAATTGTTACAACATGGAGAACAAAGGCGAATCCAAGGATAGATATCCAGCAAACGATGAGAAAAGCCATGTTTTGGCATCCAGGCAAGAGGAATAAACAGTCGACAGCCAAAAGCTCTCCATTTTTTTTTACCATGAGTCTCAGATGTGACGAAATGACCATTTCCAGCGGCGAAAAAGCGAGATCAGAGGTGCTTCACGGCGGATAAGGGTTTCTTTTAACCCTAACATTTTTGCTGCTCATTCCCATGAGTTCCAAATAGCAAGATAAAACTCGCAAACTTTGCTTTTAACCGTTCCTCAATTGCATTGTATAAAATTTCGGGTCCATGGAGTGAAATATGGAGTCGTCTTCTTTTATGCAATTTGTTAAAATAAGTGGTATAGATTTATAATATAAACTCGTCTATATATTATTATTAAAATTGCATTACATTTAATGTAATTATTGTATTATTATTTAAGTTGATAATTTATAAATCAACTAATAAATAATGATAAATTTTGAATGCAATTTAATAATAATGTCACTTTAGTCTTGCATTTTTATTTTCATTTTTTAACTGCATAATATCAATTTGTAATTATTATTAAATAATTGATATTCTTGAAATCAATTATTTAATAATAACTTTCATGCAGTTAAAAATAATTAAAAGTCAAAAGTCAAGATGAGTTTAAGAAGAGGTTGGTATTGTCAAAATGCCAAATTTTAAGGGGCAGCTACAGTTGATATTTTTAGAGGCCTAAGTTCAGCCTGAAGACCTTAGAGTGCATTATGGGGTGATCATTGATAGGTTGGAGGACTTTTTTACACTTTTCTTATGCATGGTTGGTAGAACTTCAGTTCGGGATATTTTGAGCATGTTTTGGGACCTTTCAGAGGTGCTTAATAATGAGTTAACTCATTATTTTGAGGCAGTTGTATTCTTTATATATACTCTTATTTTTGAGGAAGGGGTTCAGATTTTAAGGGAGGACGCTTATGTGATTTTATCCTTAAGTGTATTTTTTCTATATGATTCTGATCCATTATGCAGATGTACTGTTTTGAGGGCCTTTGATGGAAATAAAGTTTTCATTGGAACTAGTTTTGGAGTTGACAGATTTAGCTGTGTCCATTAAGGTGATTGATGTTATTCAAATTGTGTTTTAAAATTAGGCCTTTCTGAATGATGTCTTATCTTGTACCTTCTTTATCTAAAAATAGCTGTTCATAGGTTTTGGGTTGTGTTTTCAAGTTCATAAACCTTCTCTTGAATTATTAATATGAATTAGCGGATCTTCAAATAAGGTTTCTTGTGATTATCTTGTCAAAAAATTTCATTGTGTCTCGGGTATAGTAGTAATCTGTGTTATCAATATTGGTGTATTGCCTTATTTCTTTAAGTTTTCTGTGTTCTAGGTTTTCTTTTTACCCTTTTCCATTTGAAAATTTCAATTCTACATTAGCATAAGTAAGGTATAAGGTATATCATACAGGAACCGGCCTAGAACCCGGAGGTTCAGCCAAGTTTTAAGTTACCCACAACTTTTGGCTGATCCCATGTTTCTCCAAAATTGCTGCGAGTTTTAGGACTTAAGGCAAATTTTCAGGGTGCAGATTTTGGAGATAACAGTAATATCTTGGCGTATGCGAATATAATCGAAGGAGTTCTGCTATTCTTATCTGTTGTTCGTGTTTCCATTATTTGTATGCATTGATTTATTTTACCCATACGATAAACATTTGACGCCGTTGCTTGATGGACCTGGTACGATGAGAGGCAAATGAAGATTAAATGCCGAATCAGTTGAACAAGAATAAGAATAAGTTGAAGGAAAAGGACGAAATACGCGCCACGCAAGAAAATTTAATTTTGGCACAATAGGCTGAACGCAGACGGAGATTTTAGCAAGTTACCAACGGACACAAAAGCACTGAACAATTGTTGGAAGAGACTCAACAGCGGCTCAATTTGGTGAAAGTAAGGGAGGAGTTTCTGAACCTGTGTACGCCAAGGGAAGAGAATCTAGAAGGAAGGGGGTTGACTCGCACGGCTCGGAGTGCCGAGGGAGCACGAGCGTGGAGTGAACTCTTCGTTTGAGATATACTTCCGGAACAGGCAACTTTAGTTGACGAAAACCCTTCTTCACAAAACAGCGTGGGTGTCGAAAACAGTGCGGGTGTGCAGAATAACGCAGGTGTGCGGAATAGCGCAAGTGTGCAAAACAACGCAGGTGTGCAGAACAACGCAAGTGTGATACAAAATAGCGCAGGTATTCAGAACAGCGCAAGACTGCAAAACAACGCAGGTACACAACAAAACCCACAACATCTAGTAATGATGGCAGGACCAAAAGAGAAATTGCCAAACATCGATGGCGATGGTACCACCGATCCCATTCAACATTGCAAAACATGTGAAACAATTTGGAGAGCAAATGGGATAACTGATGAAGACGACTGGATGAGACAATTTTCGGCCACCCTACAGGGCGTGGCAATTGACTGGTTTACTAGTACAGATCCGCAGAAGCTGGACAGTTGGAATAACATTAAAAAGGAGTTTCTGGCCGAATTTCAACTGTTGCGTGACGATAATGAAATTGTAGCAGAGATCTTCAATACTAAGCAAGGGAAGAATGAAATTGTCTGTGTCTACACCAGGAAATTAAAAGATTTGATAAACAAAATGGAAAATAAGTTGGCGGATCGACTTCAGAAAAGGTGGTTCGTGGAAGGTCTACGCCCAAACTTGTGGAAGAAAATGAAAATTGTGTCGTCATCGTCATACACGGAAGCTTATAATAGAGCATTGAACCTCAAAAGTGAGCAGAAGACAAAGAAGAAGAAGAAGACTAGCTCATCTGATTCGGATGATGATGAGCCTTCCGGAGAAGATAGCAGCGACGATGAAGGTAGTAGCAAGAAGGTTCGCGCCCTACAGAAGGACATGATCCGCATTATGAAGGAGTTTAAAAATATGCAGAAGGAGACAAAGAGCAGTGAGCTGTGGTGCACAGAGTGTAAAACCAACAGTCATACTAAAGGATCCTGTCCAAAGAACCAATTCTGCGACATTTGTCAGATCATGGGCTATTCGACAAAGAAATGTCCCTTTAACATGAAAACCAGAGGATCTCCGCAGGTGCTTCTTACACAAGCAGCTTCCACGTCAGGAGGGAATGAAAATGCAAATATTGATGGTGCCACTTCGGGTGGGTACAGGAATAATAGCAGAGGGCAAAACAACAACAATAGTTGCAACAACAATAATGGCGGAAGGAGTTGAATTCAGTATGATGCGAATGGTCGGCCAATAGTTCAATACCGCGCATGCAATCTGTGGGGTCAATTTGCCTGAGAGTGCACAACGGCGAACACACCGAAGTTGCTATGCCGATGGTGTGGACCTGGCGATCATGACGATGCTAAGTGCCCAAAGTCTGGAGTAAACTTGATTACCGTTAGGACGAACGAGGAAGAAGTTTTGGCAATCACTCGGAAGCAGGCGAAGCTATACCCCGATCCGACGAAGGAAAAGAAGAGACTGGAGGAAGCACGGGAAGAGATCTAGAGAGCAACGCAGATAGAAACGACACACCTGAAGGACACGCCTGGTACCTCCGTATGGAACTGCGCAAAACAAAACATCGTATGGCAAATATTGTAAGCCGAGATACCCGTCAGGATAAATGATCTGTTGCTCACTATGCCTAAGCTCCGATCGACACTCACAAACATCGTTCCTGCAACTAAACTACCAGGAGAACATGGAAGGGAGTAGGAAAATGGAGGAAGTACAACGGACAAAAAGGAGAAGGAAAGTGGCGCAAGTGCAGAAGATCTGATGTTGTTAGCTCTTTCATCCGGATGCTATCCGACGGTTGTTGAAATGGGTATTCTCGGGATTGTGCTCACAAACACGATCGTGGATGGAGGATTCGGTGTCAATGTGCTACTAGAGGATATTTGGAAAAAGTTGGGACAGCCGACATTGTGGCCACCTACCTTCAAGTTGTTAACAGCCGATCAACATGGAATCAAGCCATTGGGAGTACTGTCATGTCCCCATTTTGGAGGCAATTTGATTTAATTAATTTAATTAATTAAGTTGTCCAAAATAATGAATATTTTATGAGGATGACTAATTAATTATTTTAATTAAATAAATAAGTGATATTAAGTTAATTATTTATAAAGTTATCAAATAAATAAATATTAAAAGGTAACTTTATATTTAATTAATTTAATAAAATGACTTGAATTATAAAATATTTTTTATAAAGACACTAATAGATAAAATAAAATAATGTTCTAGAAGTTTCTGGAGAAAGTGGAGAAAAAGAATAAACAATCACCTCGGGCTTCATTCTAATCATCCAGATTTGTTGTTGTTTATGTTGATGTTTGTTGATGTGCATTGTGGAGCTTAGGGTTTCTACAATAGTCACAACTGGCCATTGAGAACGAAAACTCTCAATTGGTACGCAATTTTGAGGGTGTGAAATATCACTTGAATTATTGCAGCCGAGAGGAAGATATTTCAGTCTTCTATTTGTGCTACATTGAGAAAAAATATTTGAGGCCATTGAGAACGAAAACTCTCAATTGGTACGCGATTTTGAGGGTGTGAAATATCATTTGAATTATTGCAGCTGGGAGGAAGATACTTCAGTCTTCTATTTGTGCTACATTGAGAAAAAATATTTGAGTACAAAAAGCAGTTCGAAAAAAAGTAAACCGAAAAAGAAGTCTGAAAAAAGTAGGCCGAAAAAGCAGAACTGAAAAAGCAGGCCGAAAAAGAAAGTCCGGAAAAGCAATAAAAAAAAAAAAAGCAATCCGAAAAAGCAAATTCAATAAAGCAAAGAAAATTATTACAGCCATCTACAATCAAGGGCGGCAGCCAGAGAGGCACGACTTGGGCACTTGAGGAGGTTATTTTCTGTTCAGTGGTATTGCAATACATCTATTCTCTAGGGCGACTTCATATGCCAGGTTTGATGTGTATTTTCATAGTTGCCTTTCACTATAGATTGCTGTTGTAATTGTCATTTCGTATCAGACCTATCATTCATTAATAGATATATCATTCATTTTTACATTCCTCACAATGGTATCAGCAATCCATGGCTTTAGTTGTATTTAATCATGCATGTGATTAGCATACTGTTGTAGGGGAGCATTGAAGTTAGATATTTAGTATTGCATTAGTTTTCATTGGCAGCTGTAGGTGCATATTACTTTACCAGCAATCATCATATTTTGATATCTTTGTAAATGCCAAGAGTTTTGGCTAACTTAGTATTGAATATTGTATTAGATATTCATTCTCAATTAAGGAGATACAATTGCTGGTCACTAATAGTTGTCTTTGAGCGTTAATATATCATTTTTTATCAGCTAGTTAGCTTGCATACCAACTGTTTGTTAAAATACCAGTTGGCTGTAGGTGATCATTTTCATGATTAGAACTCATATATGCATTCACTATTGCCAAAATTAGTTGCATATTTATGTTAGGTCATTGTTTAGACAATTTGGAGTCTTTTGTAAGCATTCTCTTTGAGGCAAATTCAAACAAGAATCTGCAGCAATCTGAAAAGTTATATCAGTTAGAGGACCCTTGCTTGCAAAGTGTTTGACGAAATGTCAAACAACTGAAGTATAAAGATTTTTGGTGTTGGAAGAAGTTATAACCTATTGGGGGTTATTACAAGTACTCATAGCGCAACCAGTGACGATTGGAACACAATCGTTCCTGTTGGACTTTGTCGCGATCCCACTGAAGCAGGGAGGATATGATGCCATTCTGGGCCGGGGGTGGCTGATACAAGCCAAGGCGAAGCATGATTGGAAGAGAAATACTTTATCACTTGAAAGCAAAAGGCGGAAGTACGTCATCGATCTACACACTCAAATGGTCAGGGAAGAAGCTCTATCGTCAGATTTCGAAGAAGAAGAGGATGAAAGGAGGCAGAATATGGAACCAGATCAGGAGAGAGTCCTGCGGTTGGAAGGAGGATTGATAGACGACGATTTGGATTCAGTGAACGGTCTTTACCACTGGTAAATAGAGGACTATGAAGTCTTTCCGAGTTGTAATATGTTAAGAGTTGATGAAGGTAAGAAAGAAGGAAATGAATGTCTGAAGGAACACACAGAAGCCGAAGAAGGAAATGAATGTCCAAAGGAACATGGAGAAGCCGAAGGAGGAAATGAATGTTTGAAGCAACACAGAGAAGCCGAAGAAGGAAACACGAGTATGACTGAAGCTGAAGGAAAGAACATAGAGTATGAATTCAAAAGGAGGAAAGATTCCACTGTACGATTGCGCAGGAAGAAAGTATTACGTCAAACCACAGATATAGCAGAAAGGTGCCAGTAGCAAGGAAGACACATCATACGGTCCACACAGGAAACAAAGCAGAAGGGTTTAATAAATGTTGCAGCAGTACAGAGTGGACATGTTATTGACAGCCAAAAGGGGTAGCTGACGGAGTCCATGGTACCGAGCTTCGGAAACAAACCGGGCGATATGGAAAAGTGGATGGAGAGATCGTGTATCTTAAATAAACTTGATGAGCAACAGTTGCAAGAGTGGGCTACGAAGGTGCCACAGAACAGGCGTAGAGCATGGCATGATAAGCACTTGAAACGGAACAGGTTTCAGACGGGGAAATGGGTGTTAAAGTATGATGGTCAAAATGAGATCAAGCCAGGCAAGTTCAAAGTTAAGTGGGTCGGACTATATCAAATTCGGGAAGTGGGTGATAACGGAGCATTAAAACAATGGATGCTAGACGAAAAGGAAGTGTTCGATGTAGTGAATAGGTTAAAGTTGAATGTCTGCCATGAAAGAAGTAATGCACCTCCGTGGACGAACAACTGAAAGAAGAAGACTGTAAGTGCTGTATAAATGTAAATATTGTACATAGTTGTTCAAAAAGTGGAAGAAAAAAAAAAGAAAAAAAGAAAAGAAAAGAGAATGATGAAAGTCCACCGTACGGTTTTCTAAAGGCTGATGCACCGTACGGCTTTCAGCTTGTATGGTCTTTTAAAGTTATTTTTGAGAGATTGTACAGCTTTTACCATACGGCTTTATAAGCCTGTGTGCCGTATGGATTTTTCATTATGTCATGGCCAGCGTACGGGTTTCTAAATCATTGGACGGGATTTAAAGCTGCTCACCGTACGGATTTTAAAATGAGGATAGATTCTAAATAAAAGCCACCGTACGAATTTTCTGAAGAGTGGTTGTATGATTTTTAGGCATTGTACGAGTTTTTGAAGGAGTCACCGTACAGAGTTTGGAGCTCTCGTGTTACTGCAGCCATACAGATTCCCAAGCAAGGAAGTGAAGATTCAATTTGTCAGAATAGATTGCCGTACGATTTGAACAAGACTAGGTGTAGTACGGATTTGAGGATTCAACCCCATTCTATCATGTACAGACTTTAAAGGCGGCAAGCTTGAGGGATGGGATACTTGATACGTCGAGCCTCTCTTGTAGCCTGGTAGCTGTACAGAATGAATGGGTTTGCAGGAAAGAGGAAGTAGAAGAGCTTATAAAAAAAAAAAAAAGTCGACAAATCAAGAATGCTCGGAATGAGTATCAGATGATGCCATAGGGAAGGGGAAGCACCAGCGGTTGCCAAAAAGAGTGTGGGATTAGGAGAAATTGCAGAAATAGTGTGTTTCGGAGTGCCCCAGGACCTCGCGGGGGCGTTGCCCTTCGACCCCGTCGGAGGACCCCCAGTCGTTGCGGATATTAGTCGTGGGAAGTGTGACCAGTTGATGAAACCTAGAGCTGCTGCAGTCATAGTGTGCCAGAGGTGGAAAGATCTACGGAACAAGCATTTCGAGAGGGGTGTTGGCCATGAAGCTGTCTTGGTGGATGCAGAGAGAGCTTGGGAGGAGTTGATCATCCAGTTGAAGGCAGTTCAGCGGCACTTGGCTCAGTGGACCCAAAGTTGGAAGCAGAGAAAGCGGCACTGGTGGCTATCAAGGTCAGCTTGACTTAGGAGAGTGGCTATAGATGCCATGTGAGCTGGAGACCAGTTTGGTTTAGGCACGGAACAAATGTGAAAGTGATGTGACAGAAGCAAATTTATCTTGTTGAAGTTAGTCAGTTAATGTATTTTGTTTTATAATTGTCGTCCGGAGATGACTTTTTCTTTTGGAGGGGATGATGTCGTAGGTAAATATTGGGTAGCCGACGGGTCCCTTCGGGAAGGTTCTTGTTATGTAGCCGACAGACCCTTTTGGGAAGGTTCTTGTTATGTAGCCGATAGGCCCTTCGGTAATTGTCATGTAGCCGACGGACCCCTTCGGGAAGGTTCTTCAGAAAGTATTTATACCCCCTTCGGGAAGCATTGTATTCATCATATCATAACCTAATGTAATATCTTGGCGTATGTGAATATAATCGAAGGAGTTTCCATTATCTGTATGCATTGATTTATTTTACCCATACGGTAAACCAAAACCAGTTTGAAACATTCAAAGAGTATTGCACAAAAGAAGTCACAATTGGAGATAACTCTACTCATCCAGTAAAAGGAATTGGGACCTACTCTTTACAACTAAAATCGGGAGAGACTCTTTTACTAAAAGGTGTACTATTTGTATCAGGGATAAAAAAACACCTAATTTCCATTTTTGGCCTAGTAGACCAAGGATATCACGTCTCTTTCAATAGGATAAAGTTTTACTATGGACTAAAAACTCCAACATTAAGAACACCATCAACATAGGATCAAGAGATGGAAGCTTGTACAAATTAAACATTAAAGAAAAATATCAAGCACTAAATCATGCAGTCCATAATTCAAATGAACTTTGGCAAAGAAGATTAGTACACCTTGGCTTTAGTGCTCTTCCTACCATAGGGAAAATCACTACAGGTATACCTAATCTCAAAATTGATCACATTAGCATTTGTAAAGGATGTGCTTTAGGAAAAAATAAGAAAGGATACTTTCCTTTAACTGAAAACAAGTTGAAATTTGCACTAGACCTTGTACACACTAATTTGTGTGGACCCATGTAAACACCTTCACTCGAGGGATTATTGTACCATGTAACCTTCATTGATGATTACTCTAAAAAAACTTGGATATATTTTCTAAAATTTAAAGAATCTAATGAAGTCTTACAAAAATTCAAAGAATTTAAAAGCCTAATGGAAAACCACGGTGGAAAGAAAATAAAAACATTAAAATCAGATAACGGAGGTGAATACACATCTGACATTTTAAATTTTTTTTGTATTTCTGTTGGGATTAAGAGGGAGACTACAATACCTTATAATCCTCAACAATATGGGGTTGCAAAAAGAAAAAATAGAACTATTATAGAAGCAACAAAAGCCATGATTCATGATCAAAATCTCACTATGTCATTTTGGGCCGAAGTAGCAAGTACAATAGTTTACATTCAAAATAGAAGCCCTCATGTAACATTAGTAAATATAAAGGACTCAGTCTTGGAGGCTGTGGGGGAAGGCCTTGGGGATTTGTTAATGGTTGATTCGGTTTTCTCCAATGTTTTTAGGACAACGTATGCCCGCATCATTAAAGGGCTCCCTGCTATGATTAAGCTGGCTTCTTCAAGAGGTTCCTGGATCCAACTTTTTGATAATGAAGGTATTCCCTTCATATGTAGGAAGTGTCATCATACTGGTCATCTTGTTGCTCGTTGCTCTTCTGATAGGGTTCGATCAAAGAATTCACCTTCTTGGTAGGTGCGGGTTTCAGATGATCATTATACAGTTCAGAAAGTTGTTTCGGTTGGGGAGGGGTTGGATAGTTCATCGCATAATGATCTCACTTTGGATGAGGATTCCGTTGATGTCACGGATGTTGTGCATGGTGGCCCTTCTACGGTTTTGTCTCAAAGTGTTGTTGATGTTCCATCTCCTGCTGACTCTGTGGTTCCTCACTCTTTGCCTGCTTTAAGTCAGAATTTTGTTGTTGTCCCTTGTGCGGTTGATTTCGTCCAGATCACTATTGCTGGCTCTTTGGCTGGGGGGTGTGTGGGGGTTAGCAGGGATTGGCAGAAAGTGGAGGGAAAGGTGGAGGATAGTTGGACTGCAGTTAAAGGGAAAAAAGGAAAGTCCTCCAAGCCCTCGTTTGATATGGCCTTACGCTCACAAAAGAAAGGACCAAAATGTAAATCTTGATGGTCTTTGTGTTACTTGGGTTGTTTGCCCTCGTGTTGGGAACATTAGTGTGTCCCTCTAGTTAGTCAAGTAGTTTTTCACAGTTGTTTAAGACTTTCATTGTTATTTCTTTCTTGTTCCTTTGTACAAGGTTTTGGGTCCTTTCAAAACCTGTTTTTACTTAATCAAAACATTAGAAAATATAACTCTTGAAGAAGCTTTCACAGAAATCAAATCAGACCTTATTTATCTAAGAATTTTTAGCTGTCCAGTCTACATTTACATTCCCAAAGAGAAAAGGTCTAAACTTGAACCTTTCGGAAAGAAAGGAATATTCGTCGGCTATAGTGAAACAACTAAGGGATACAAAGTATATATTCCAGGACAAAAGTCTATTGAAATCAATAGGGATGTTTAGTTTGATGGAAAACTCGCTTTCAAAACATCCTTAAACAAAGAAGACGAGGAAGTTGAGAATTAGAGGGAGTTCATTATAGAAGATGATTATAATACTAAGAATCAAAGGGAAAACACTATAGAAGATAATTCAACTAAAAATTTAAGGGAGAGCCTTTCCAAGACAGAGACACACCTACATCTAATGCTAAGAATGATGAAGTTTTAAATCAAAAGAAAAGACCACTATTGGCAAGGAAAATGATTGAAGAAAACAATGTGGAACTAGATGTGGTCTCTAAAGAAAATAAAAAAACAAGAAATCAAAAATGCTATGTTGCTTTATTGATAGAACTCACAAAAATAGAACCAACTAATGTAGAGGAAGCCTTAAAATGTCAAGCATGGAAAGATCCAATGATAGAGGAATATCAATCTATTCTAAAGAATGATGTCTGGGATATTGTTTCTAGACTTAAAGACAGATCAGTTGTATCCTCAAAATGGTTGTTTAAAATCAAGTACACACTTGACAGAAGCATTGAAAAACACAAAGTAAGATTTGTTGCAAGGGGTTTTTCTCAAAAGGCCGGAATTGATTATGAAGAAACTTTCGCTCCAGTTGCATGCTATACTTTAGTATGAACGATAATTGCCATTGTTGCCTCCAAAGGATGGAAAATACATAAAATGGATATAAAGACAACTTTCTTGAACGACGTCATTGAAGAAGAAGTATATATAGAACAATCAGAAGGATTCACTACACATGTTAGAAACATTACATATGTAAACTAAAGAAAGCTCTCTATGGATTGAAGCAAGCTCCCAGGGCTTGGTATGAGAGAATAGACAACTATCTTCTCAGATTGGGTTACTCCAAGAATGAAGCTGATTCAAATATATACTTCAAAATATCTAATAATGACATGTTGATACTTGTTCTTTATGTTGATGATTTTTTGATAACAGGTGCAGATTATCTTATAGCCAAATGTAAACAGGATCTCATAGCTGAATTTGAGATGAAGGATCTAGGTCTTCTACATTATTTTTTGGGTCTAGAAGTACAACAGAAGAGAAATCACATCTTCCTAGATCAAGGTAAGTACACTACAGACATATTGACCAGATTCGGGATGATAGATTGTAAGCCACTATTTACTCCAATGGAAACTAATCTTCATAAACTTAAGAGTGAAGCAACAGACTTAGAATCAATAGATCCTACTCACTATCGACAAATTGTTGGCTCTCTTATGTACTTAGTAAATACTCGACCATATATCTACTATGCTACAAATGTGTTAAGGCACTTCATGTGTGAACCCAAGAAGACTCATCTAGTGGCAGCCAAGCATATTCTACAGTATCTTCGAGGAACAATTGGACTGGGGCTAAAGTACAAGAAAAATGAGCTACAACTTCAAGGTTAGATTGATTCAGATTGGGCACGTGATTCTACTATGATTGCAAGAGTACAATTAGATGATGTTTTAGTCTTGGTTTGGCTATGATATCTTGGTTCGGCAAAAAATAGTTAGCAATTGCTCAGAGCTCTATGGAAGCAGAGTATATGGCAGCCTCCACAGGAGCACATGAAGCAATATGGCTAAAGAAACTCTTATATGGACTATTTGGAAAACCACTAGACTCAACTATAATTCATTGTGACAATCAAAGTTGCATTGAAGTATCAGTTAACCCAATTTTGCATAATAGGTCCAAGCACATAGAGATTCCTTATCATTATATAAGAAATATGGTGGACATAGATGTTATTAAGTTGATATACATTAGCACTGAAGAATAAAAGGCTGACATCCTCACTAAACCTCTTGGTAGGTTGAAATTTGAATACTTTAGGGACAAACTTGGTATGATTAAAATGTAATTCAATATTTTGTAAAGTTATTATTGAATATTTAATAAAATCAATGTTGCAATATTGCGTATATGTTGTGGCAAGAAAGGTGACGATCTTTCATGCGGTTGAGGTCAGTATTGTAAGGTGACGATCTTTCATGCGGTTGAGGTCAGTATTGTAAGGTGGCGATCTTTGTTGAGGTCAATATTGTAAGGTGGCGATCTTTCATGCGGTTGAGGTCAGTATTGTAAGGTGGCGATCTTTCATGCGGTTGAGGTCAGTATTGTAAGGTGACGATCTTAACAATAGTTTGATCTATTGTTATGTGTCTTCTAATGAATGAAACACATAATGACAGATGTATCAAGGTTGATTACATTGGGGTTAAAACCCACAGATGTATTGAATATCTTGATATGGTGATTATCACTATATTCGAATCCAGAATAGATATGAATCTTGATAATGGTTGATTCAAGTGCATTACTAGGAAGTATGCATTCAATCCTCTATCTTCTAAGAGGGAGTGTTAAAATTTTTGTTAGTGTAAATAATTAATTATTATTACACTTTACTTAAGTTTACTTAGGAATATGCATAGACATATGAGTTGTCTTGTTGACAACACACACAGGAGTTAGCAACTTATTTGAGCACATGGTGTCTACAACATCTCTTTATGAGATACACCTATGTAAACTTATCCTCTCATCATCGCACAAACTCCTGTACTCAATGGAGGATAATCCACTCTTGGTGGACATGTGCTTAGTTGTGATGTTTATCTCTGTGCTGACTCCTAGTCATTCTAGTTGCCTTTATATACAAGGCACTTCTAGTGTGTATTCATCAGATATCCAATTATCCAATCATCTGATATCCATTCTCATTTGATCATATCTTGTCTCTCTTGTGCTATCTCTTGAGCTTCTAGATCTTGGCATTTCATTCTTGCCTTAGGCAAATTCTTATACGGTATCAGAGCTATACCAAATTCTTACATGGTATCGGAGCCATAGGAGTTTCATTGCATAGCCATTGGAGAGATTTTTTTTGCAGGTCAAGGTTGGAGCTTGTTGGTGCAAATAAGATATTGGCATAATATTTAGAAGGTCGAAAAACCCCCAAATCTACTTTTGTTTCATCAAAATCGAACATCTGAGGTGAAATCTAGATTCATTTGATTTTTGGAGGTGCAATGGTGGCGATTTGGGAAAATTAATTACAGAGGTGATTTTCAAACAGCGATATCTCCCTCATACAGACTCCTTTTTTTGAGCTTTTTTTTAGTTTTGGGGTAGAATTTCGTGATCTACACATTGGTGCAGGATGTTTGAGATCTCTGTTCTTGAATTTTTCTGCAACTCGCAAATCCTAATTTTTGCAACTTCAAAGGCTTAGTTCAGGCTCATATGGACACATATTCAGGTGCTATTTTTTTTGAAAGTGCATGATTTTTTGTCTACTTTCCAGATTTGGTATTAGTTTGGAATAATTTTGAGTAGACATAGTATTTTCAAATTTTGGTCTCATTTTGGTCTATTGGCACTTGTAATTAATTAGATCCTTGAGAAGTTTTGTGTCTTATCTTGTTGAGTCCGATATAGCTTCATATTTGTTGTTGTAACCATCAAAATCAAAAGTCCACTTAGGCCCTAAATTGGCAAGTGGCCATTGTAATTGCACTCAATATAAAGTACCAAATCATGCATTAGGTGGGGTTTCTTTAATTTATTTTTTGCATTTTGGGGTGCATGCATTAATTGATCTCATGGAGTCATGTCAAAAGTGTCACTTTGGTTTAAGATTCAAATTGACAAAAATGAACTATCAGAAATGGAGTGCTTTATGATTGATTATCTAAGAGAACATAATGAAGTGTTTCCTTATCTATATTCGAAGATATTTCCACCTAATACTAATTGGGGACATCTTTCTCTTCTTCTTTGCTTTATGTATAATAGTATGAGTAAGGAATCTTTTGCTCCTCTTAGTAAGGCAAGTAGTCCTCATGACGTTTGGATGTGCATTTGCAAAGCATATGGAGATCCACGAGTTCCTCCATTACCAGAGGACATTCTACCTCTAGTCACTCCAGTTGTGGTACCTACAGCTTTAGTTGAGATCATACCTCCTGATGCTCCTTTTGCTTCTCCTGATCCTCCTTTTGCTTCTCCTGATCCAGTTCCAGCCACAGATGCTCCTAATTCAATGCAGTAGGAAACACCATGTCTTCCTATTTCAGCTTCATGGGATGACTTCCTTCCAGACATTGCAATGTTATTTGTGGAGTCTTACATTGAAGATGTGGGAGACATTATTGATGACATCCATCTTTCTTTTGTTGAGGAGAATTCTTCTTCACTTGTTGCGAGGGAACACGCTGACCCTCAACAACTTAATCTTTCTTTTGAGACTGACATGATTGTGGACACTTCTTTTCAGTAGTTGGAGGACTCTTTTACTTCAAAGGAGACATATCAGTCTTTGGAGATTATATTCCAGTTTCCTTAGACATCTTAACTTTTGAGGATTCTTCCTACTAGTTGGGGAGCATTCTCTACTACACCTATGGCACCATTTCTTCCTACAAGGAGGAACATCATTCAGTTTTCATGTTGCAGCTTCTTCAGTCATCAAGGAGCTTCTTTCATGGGTGTGCATTCATCATTGAGGGGAGGCTACATTGCTTCTCTCCCATTACTTCCTATACGGATGATTCCTTGTCTTTGGAGTTTGATTCAGTTTCATACATCTACATGTTACCTTGTTTGCCACCTCCTTTTGGACATCCACTAGATTGGCTTGTGGCATCTACATTCATCAAGGACTTGTCAACATATGAGCAGACTTTAGAGGCAGCATCCATAACATACTACATATGGATTCCTCATCCATCTTCCTATCCACAATGGGAAGTATATTTGCACCTATACTTGGTGCATCTTCTTCCTAAAGGGTGAAATATCGTTTGTGGGCATTGGATACTTTTTTGTCTTTATGACATCTTTGCAGGAGATTATTCAATATGGGGGGATACCATCATGTATTTTTTCTTATGGGGGATATATGCTCGTACATGCATGATGTATGGGGGTCTTGGTTACTCCATCCTTGCATGCATCTTGTATTTCTTCATCTCTCTTTTTGAAGGAGGTTTTTCCCATGAGGTTTTCTCTCTTTCTCTATTTTCAGAGAGATTGCATTGCATTGCATCGCATTGTATGTAGAGCATTGCATTTGTACATGGGTACCTAACATGGCCTAATAGCTGGGACCCACATTGCATCTTGCATTTGTCTTTGTGAGCTTAAGTCCATTCCCGTAAGTTGCACTTAAGGGGGGATGTCAGTGTAAATAATTAATTATTATTACACTTTACTTAAGTTTACTTAGAAATATGCATAGACATATGAGTTGTCTTGTTGACAACACATGAGTTAGCAACTTATTTGAGAACACAAGAGTTAGCCACTTATTTGAGCACATGGTTTCTACAACATCTCTTTATGAGATACACCTATGTAAACTTATTGTCTCATCATTGCACAAACTCCTGTGCTCAATGGAGGATAATCCACTCTTGGTGGACATGTGCTTAGTTGTGATGTTTATCGCTTTGTTGACTCCTAGTCATTCTAGTTGCCTTTATATACAAGACACTTTTAGTGTGTATTCATCAAATATCCAATTATCCAATCATCTGATATCCATTCTCATTTGATCATATCTTGTCTCTCTTATGCTATCTCTTGAGCTTCTAGATCTTGGCATTTCATTCTTGCCTTAGGCAAATTCTTATATGGTATTAGAGCTATACCAAATTCTTACAATTTTAGCTTCATCGGATTGAAGCATTCATATCATGAATAATGATGAACGCTTATTTATAAGCAAGGTAATTGTATATCCTTCAATAGTCATCGATTTGTCCTTCCTTCAATTTGAATAATCCACACTTTCAGTCTATCCGTCAATAGTTCTCTATTAGTAAAGAAATCATATAAACGTCTGATCCATATTATCAACTAGGAAAGGAAAGGTGTTAAGAGAATCACAATAGAAATTACTAATTGTTCTTCAAACATACAAATTTATTCTCTAGAAAGGATCTACAAATAACACCAATCCCCAATGGCTGTCCACATTAGGCTTTCAAAATAATAATTATCCTATATCATCTTTTACCCTACAACGTGGAAGGTTCATGCTCTGATACCACTATAATTTCCCCCTGTCTGAAGTTGTTTCTCAATGAGATTAATTGATAAAGATTCGTTGGTAATTTAAAAAAAATTTAATTATACTAATTAATATTTAAATATTAACTTGTTTCTACATAACCCTTAAGGATTCCTTCAAATCAGGCTTCGTAACTGTTTGGGAGGATCCCCTGTGTCTTGGAGAACGGTCCATAATTTTCCTTCTTCCTTGGAACTGTTATTTAAGTCAAGCTTCATAACCCTTTGGGAGGACTCCCTATGTTCTACAGAATGACCCTCGATTAGTTAGCCATCTCCTTTAATGTCTACAAGATTTGTCTATCAAACCTCCTTCATTTCCCTTGAAATGAATCACATTTTATTTATATGAATTAATACCATTTTATCTTATTCTATTTTTGAATGATTCTAATTTTATTCCATAATCATAAGTTCTCCTTATTTGTTTCTTATTCAATGGTAATTTATATATCCTATTTTATTTTTCATTTGTCTTTTTGCAAAGTCACATTTATAATCACAATCCTTTCGAAAAGTCAGAACCCTTCATAATTACATTCCTTTCAAAAAGTCACAATACTTCATAACTACAATCTTTTTGAAGAGTCAACCATTTATAGTTACAACCCATTTGTAGAGTCACATCCTTTCATCATTTCAACCATTCGAAAAAGTCACTTCCTTGTTTTCTTATCATTCCTTTCCTATCCATTAATCCTTAAAGAACTCCTATCTTCTCCTCTTCCTCCTTACTCTTTAAAATGAACTCTCCTCCCTTTTATATTTTAATTTCAAGGAGTCATGTCTTTTTAGTACACATCTTTTGACTTTTTATTAGATTTAGTTAATTTATATTATTCTATATTGTATTATTTATTTATTTTTTGCTGATTATCATTATTATTAAATGCTATCTTTCTACAATATTCTCTCTTATATTTATTTATTCATTTATTGTAATTTTACTATTAATAAATATTATTTTATTTATGATAGATTATATATTTATTTAATGATTGTTTATTATTTTCATATGACTTTATTATCAATATTTATTTAGTAATATTATATTATCTAATTATTATTAAAAACTTATCTTAAAATGGGCACAATAATGCTAGAGCTCTATACCTAGACTCCTCTCCCTCTATACCCATGTCAGGCTAAGGGGCCAACTCCATCGCTTGCAGAGGGGATCCCTCCTCTATGTCAACAATGTCAAGTGACACATGTGGCAAGAGGGGTGCTAGTCTGATGGGTGCCATAGGGTTCAACTTATAGCATGTGAGCCATGTGTCTGTGGTCACCTTTGGAACCTGTGAAACCTCCAATCCTATACCCACACTCATTGACATCTCAATTTATGCATTTTATGACATCTTCTCTCCTACATCCTATGTTCTCTGTTATTGCTTTGCAGATTTTCAGTGTAAATTCCCCTGTGCCTCTAAACTACATGATTTTCTGCCTTATCTCTTTCAGCCATTGGTATGAAAGTGCAAGAACTCTTTGCCTCTTACTGGTGTTTTGTAGAGATCTATGATTTGCATGACTATATCTCCTTGGCCTATGAATGATAATATAAGTGAATCTCTCTTTCCTTGTGTCATTCATCTTGGTCTTCTGATCTACATGTGATTATTAGATTAAAGCAAGTCTGAATGAATATATCCTTAGTTTCATTCTGGTTCAATAGTGCATATATGGGCAGAGATTGGTCTGAACACTCTATTTTGGTGCATCACCTCTTTAGATTAGATTAGGTAGATTTGCTTTCATGCTCTCCTTCTCCCTTTTCCTCTCCAAGAGTAGTTAGGTGCATTCTGATAGTAAGAGGAAGCCGGCCTTCTCCGGAGACTCAACCTCATAGTTCAAGTCCCACAGCTTGGAGGTTGTTTCCATGTTTCACTAGGTTGTCCTCATGTATAGGCTTTGGACAATGGTGCAAACCTAAGTGACAACACATCCCTCTGCATCTCCTCTTGTATTGGTTGCTCTGTGGTCTCTACTTGATGCAGGAGCATCTTGGGTTTTCTTGGTGACTACTTTGGAGTTCATGGGAGAAGGCTCAATAGTTTCTTTGGAGGGTGCTTGGACTAGTACCCAGTTGAAGGACTCGTGCTCGACATGCTTTGGGAACTCGGCATGGTCTTTGGTTTCTCAGCATGGTCTGGTTACCTTGCTTTTGGAGATATGCTTTTTGGTGCCTGTTGTAGTCCGTGTAACTAATTTTCCATAATGAGTTAAAGGATGCAAATTTCAGGGATTGAAGAAGGCCTAAAGCACTAACTACGGTTCAAAGCACGAGTTCTAATTCAATTGGAGCTAGGAGATATCACAATTTTACTCGGATATCAATTTTGGGCATTTAATTGCTGTTGCAGGCCAACTTGTGGCATTTAATTTATGTATTTGTGTTTAATTTGTGTTCTGGGCTGACTTGTGGCTTAGATTGGTATAAGTAGGGGTTGTAGGGAAGTCTTTAGTCATTATCCATCCATTGTGGAGAAGAGGAGGTGGTAGAGGAGCAAATTTGGAGAAGACCTAGCAGTTGCGACTTGGAAAACAAGGAGATTGCTTGGTGGGCTTGCGAGCACAAGTTGAGATCTTCCTTGGGAGTTTCTACCAGAGTGTGGATCTGGACTAGCTAGGGTTTGGATTGGATCTTGAGGGATCTTGCAGAACTATTACTTGCTTTGTATTTGGTCATAATCAGGAAGGCCTTACAGACCTACACATTGCATGTAGTCACTTGTAAATAAATTATTGTGATTTGATATTAGATCTTGCATTGTTGTTTGTGTTTCTGCAGTGTGGTTATATTGCTGGGGGCTAGGGCATCTCCTTTGGGGATACTCTTGCCTTGTATTGTATTAGATGGTATTAGAGCATAGTTGTTCCTGAGCGTGTAGACAGATCGCCGAGGTTGTGGCAGTTAACACTAGGACTTGGGTTGGAGAAGTAGATCTGAGAAGATCTTGATCTGGTGGTGTATTGTTCTTTTTGGAGTCGTATATCTCTTGGTTGCGAGGTGGCAGATTGTGGTTCTAACTTGCAATTGCAATTGCAGAGGGCTTGCAGATGGATCGATGGATGCAAAAATGGAAGGCTGATCTTGTTGAGGCATGATCGTAGAGAGTTTTTGGATTGCAGATCTGTGGTCTTGGACTTGTGATGTGGTTCCTAATTGTTCATGCGAGGTGGTAGGTTGCGATCTGACTTGCAAACAATTCGAGGTTGTCACAAGAAGCGTGGGAAGGATTTGTTGTAGAGGGTTTACGAAGATCTTGGGAGATGGCTCTGAGAGGATTGCACCCTAAGAGGATTGCGAATCTCCGTGATGTGGCGGAGAGGAATTTTTCTAAGATGTCTGCTTGGATTGAAGCTAGTTTGGCTGATCGAACTAAGAAGTTGGTTGCTCAGTTTGAAACTAGTTTGTATGATTGAGATAAGGAAGGAATTCCGTAGATGTTTGTGGAGCTGGAGTCTACCGATCCAGAAGAGAGTTGTTTGGCTGGTTAAGAGACTTGTTTGTGAGAGAAGATGGCATAGCAAGGTTGAGTTTGGTTTTGTTGATCAGATTGTGGAATCTGATACAGGTTTTGCAGAGCAGCTGGAGGTTGTTGCTGAAGATATTCCTATCCTTGTTGATGTTGGGACAGAGATTGGTTTTCATGATCAGTTGGCTGAGTCTGACATGGAAATTGCAGAGTGCTCGGTCGTGGATGATCCGGTTGTTGTTGGTGGTGAGTTATGTATTGCAGAGCATCTTGTTGTGAGCAATGAGATTGGTGTGTTGTGAGTTTGGCATGTGTTGATGGAGATCTACATGTTGCTGCTGATGTGGGGTTTGTTGCTGCTGCTATGGATTCACTAGTTGCTGATGTGGATGAAGGTTTGCTGCTGAAGCATTATGTTCAGTTTGTTCTTGCGTGTGAGCATGCTGATCGGATGGTTGAGATTCTGGTGTTTGACAGAATGATATAGGTGTGGATGATGTGCAAATTGGTTTTCTTGTTCCTGTTGGAGTGGAAACCTTTGGTAAAGATGAAGTTGGTTGTTGATCTTTCTTTGGGCATCAAAGTGTGGGACACACTTTTCTACTTACCTGGGGAGTCTGATGCAGGAGAATCTTGGGTTTGCTTGGTGACTACTTTGGAGTTCATGGGAGGAGGCTCGATAGTTTCTTTGGAGGGTGCTTGGACTGGTACTCGGTCGAAGAAGGACTGGTGCTTGGCATGCTTTGGGAACTTGGCATGGTTTTTGGTTGCTCGGCATGGTCTGGTTACCTTACTTTTGGAGATATGTTTTCTGGTGCCTATTGTAGTCCGTGTAACTAATTTTCCACAATGAGTTAGAGGATGCAAATTTTAGGGATTGAAGAGGGCTTAGAGTACTAATTGCTGTTCAAAGTTCGAGTTTTAATTCAATTGGAGCTAGGAGACATCGCGATTTTACTCGGATATCAATTTTGGGCATTTAATTGCTGTTGCAAGGCGACTTGTGGCATTTAATTTATGTATTTGTATTTAATTTGTGTTCTGGGCTGACTTGTGGCTTAGATTGGTATAAGTAGGGGTTGTAGGGAAGTCTTTCGTCATTATTCATCCATTGTGGAGAAGAGGAGGTGGTAGAGGAGTGAATTTGGAGAAGAGCTTGTAGCTGCGGCTTGGAAAACAAGGAGATTGCTTGGTGGGCTTGCGAGCACAAGTTGAGATCTTCGTTGGGGGTTTCTACCAGAGCGTGGATCTGGACTAGCTAGGGTTTGGATTGGATCTTGAGGGATCTTGGAGAATTATTACTTGCTTTGTATTTGGCCATAACCGGGAAGGCTTTGCAGCCCGACACATTGCATGTAATCAGTTATAAATAAATTATTGTGATTTGATATCAGATCTTGCATTGTTGTTTGTGTTTCCGCAATGTGGTTATATTGTTGGGGGCTAGGACATCTCCTTTGGGGATAATCTTGCCTTGCACTATGTCACTACCATGGGATCTATCACCTCTAGCCAACGTCCTTAATTGCATACTCTCCAACCTCTACTGGGATGGTCCTAAATGTTGTTGGATTCTCTATAACTGTCTTAGTGATACTTGACAGTGTGAAAGTGACTGGGGCTCACGATTGCCAAATCTAGGTATAGGTAAGGCTTCCACTCAAACCCAAAATAGTAGGTGGAATCAACTGTCCCCCACTAGAGAGAAGTGTTGGGGTACTAGCAACGCACATTTTGGGTACAAACAAGAACCAAAGGTATGGGTACCCGACACGATACTTGATGGTGTTACTCTTGTAGAGCCCTTAGTGCCCACCCCTCCCACCAATGTATCCCTTTCAATCTGGCCAATCTCCCCTTGGCTTACCATATAGAAAGCATCATTTCTTATATCGACTCTCAAAGAGGTGTCTCCCAACTCTTCCCACTGGTGTCATCCTCCTCGTTGGACTCTATCTTTGTTTTTGATACCATTGTTTGAAACCTATGCTTCTAAATGGATGGAGTACAATCGCTAGTAGTAAAATTGTCTAAGTGACTCCAATAGCAAATGGGAGGTTGGCCTATTTCCAAACAACTCTATGGCTTGAAGTCACTATAGTGATCCAAAGGGACCTATGTGCATGACATCCAAGAAAAGACCGATGGCACGAAAGGGCATAAAATATATTTTGTGCTGCAAGAAAGGAACTCATCAATTCGGTTTGATAATATCATTGCCCAGTCATATATTATACCGTTTCACAACTCATTCATGAGAGTAATTTGTGGTACTACTACATCTAAGGTTGGACTTGCCCCTATAAGTCATCTTTTCATCACATCCAATAAACATCTTCGCTCCCTAGGGGCAATAAAGGATTTCTTGAGGTTGCAGCTTCTCAAAAAGTCTTACTCTGCCTTTGGTAGATTTTCTTGGCACGGGTCTCTGCTTTCGCTCTGCCAGCAACTTTGGAGTTGTCTTTTTAATCTTTTGACCTTGTCTAGGAATGTGTCATGACCCTATTTTAAGATAAAATTTTAATAATAATTAGATAATACAATATTATTAATTAAATAATGGTAATGACATCATATATTTCAATTAATATTAAAATTTAAAAAAAGAAATAATAATATAACCATAATATAAATAATAAAATACATAATGTATTATCTGTAAAATAATATCTAAAATAAGCTTAGTTACCGGATTCGCCTGGAAAAGGCCGGATCCGGGCTCGGGTCCGATTCGGATCCGGATCCACGTATGGATCCGAGCAGGATTCGTAATCCTGCCTGTGGATCCGTAAGGATCCACGGGCCGCGGATCCTTATGGATCCACAGGCAGGATTACGAATCCTGCTCGGATCCTCGAGGATCCACGCGCGGATCCGCGTGAATCCGCGGCAATGACAGGAGGAGTATGCAAAAACGTGGGCCCATTATCATTTTTTAATATTTTTTTTTTGCCCTAAAGGCCCTAAACTCTAAAAATGACCCTCTAAATCACAATGCAAGTTCATTTGCTCTCTATTTTGCTCTCTCATTTTGCTCTCTCATACTTGTTAGTTTGAAGTGAAGTGCTTGGATTCGAAGGAGATCGGTTGTGGAGCTTCAAATACCTTGCAAGAAGTGTTTAAGGTATGCATTTCAACCATATTTTTGAATTCTTTCATAGATTATCGATTTATTTTTAGTTTTCCAAATTTTCAAGTTTTTGTGCAAGTGTGAAGCATGGTTTTCTTTCACTTTTTCTAGATTGCAATAATAGAACAATGAGTAGTCAAGGCTCAGTAGGTGGGGGTGGGGCTGCATCACCAAGCTTCAAAATTGATAAGGGGTCTCCTTTATGGAGACACACAACAAGAGTTGCACAATGTCCTGGGGGTGGGGCATACATATGGAAATGTAATTTTTGCAACATACAACATAGAAGCTCCTATTCCCGAGTGAAACTACATTTTTTGGGCCCTGCGGGTGAAGGAATTCACATGTGTCAAGGTAGTGATAAGAAGGGATTACCAGTTGCACAGATAGTAGCGTTAGCAAAAGAGCAAGATGATGCTGATAGAGCAGTTGCAAAAGCAAAACGTGGTGCTTCCCAAAAAACAAATATACCAACACCATCATTTGATCAAACAAACACAAAAACACATCCTTTTTTGCCTATGCCAACTACAAATGATGAAGATGAAGACCCATCTCCACTCACCCGCAAGAGAGGCCCACTAGATAGGGCATTCCAAATTGAAAAGAGAGACATTGCTGATCACAAAATTGGACGTTGTTTAATTGCAAATGGTGTTTCATTTAATTTTGCTAGATCACCTTATTTTAGGGAGATGGTGGAATCAATAAATGATGCACCCCATGGTTACAAACCGCCTGGTTATGAGAAGTTGCGCACTACCATATTACATGATGAGAGGAAAAATGTAGAGGCTCAACTTCAACCAATAAGAGATTTTTGGGTTCAATCGGGTGTGTCTATTATTTCGGATGGTTGGAAAGATTGTAGAAACTGTCCATTGATCAATGTTATTGTTGTATGCCCTAAGGGGGCAATGTTCTTGAAGGCAGTTGATTGTGAAGGGCAAGTGAAAGATGCAGAATTTATTTCACGCATTCTCATTGATGCCATAGAGTCAGTGGGTCCTGATAATGTTGTTCAAGTGGTCACGGACAATGCAAAAGTTTGCAGGGCTGCAGGGATAATTGTAGAGTCTAGATATGATCATATC
Organism: Cupressus sempervirens; assembly: GCA_028749045.1. NCBI lineage: Eukaryota > Viridiplantae > Streptophyta > Pinopsida > Cupressales > Cupressaceae > Cupressus > Cupressus sempervirens. The sequence continues at coordinate 717,005,149 of CM053789.1, forward strand.
TTTTGGACACCATGCACCGTCCACTCTCTCAATTTAGTGATGAAAGCAATTGGCACCGAAATAGATTGGGTGAAAAGGATATATGAGGAAGCTGAAGAGATTCAAATGTTTGTGACAAATCACCACATGTCACAAGCAATTTTTAGGAGTTTCTCGGACTTGGAGTTATTGAAGGTAAATTTTTATATTTAGTATATAATTGAATATTATTGGATTCCATAATTATTAATTTTTGTTGTTGTTTACATTAACATGTTTTAATTTTTAAATGTTTTACTAACTTGAGTTTAACATGTTCTTAGGTTGCTGAAACCCGCTTTGCCTCTCACACAATCGTCTTGAGACGACTTGTGAAGGTAAAAGAAGCATTGAAGCATATGGTCATTAGCCCCCAATGGGGCATTTGGAAGAATTCCAATACAGCAAGGGCTTTAAATGTGAGAAGAATGATACTAGATGAGGATTGGTGGGGTCTTGTGAGTTATGTGTTGGAAATCACCGATCCAATAATGGCAATGCTTCGCTTCGCAGATAGTGATGAGCCATGCCTTGGGGACATTTATGATTCCATGGATAGTATGCTGGAAAAAATTAAAATGGTAAGTTTTACGCTCTTTTACAACAATTTTTTATTTGTGAGATATCTAGATTCTAAAGTTTAAATTGACATATTCACTAATTATAATTATTATTCATATTTCATATCTTAGGTCATACAGAGGAGGGAGAATGATCCTGAGGACACCCTTTACAAGAAGGTGGAAAAAATTGTTCATCATCGATGGAACAAGATGACCACACCTTTGCACCTCCTTGCATATGCTCTATCCCCGAGGTACTGTAGTTCTTATCAAATGTTTGTGCTTATTTTATCCAATGTTTGTGCTATTGATATTTGATAGTGTTCAATTGTCTTTTGTTATCCCCAAGTACTATAGTGCAGATGTACTTCGCCTTCCAGGTAGAGTGCCACCATTTAGAGATGCAGAGGTTGCAGATGGGTATAAGAGGGCACTAGCTAAGATATTCCAAGATCCAGAGATTGGGGCAATTGTGAGGAGTGAATTTGCTGCTTTCAACTCAGGTGAGGATTTCAACCCTATTGCCATAGCAGACCAAAGCAGGATGGGTGCCATCAAATGGTGGTACCTTCATGGGCAAGCCTTCACGTACCTCCAACCTCTTGCCATAAAGGTCCTATCCCAAGTAAGTTTGTAAAATTAAGCTTAAGGTTAACATTCTCAATTCCTTGAATTTATTATTTAATTTATTTATCTTGATTGTTGTATTGATAATTTTTAATTTCTCTTTAGGTTGCCAGCTCTTCTGCCGCTGAGCGGAATTGGAGTACTTACTCCTTTATCCACTCAATCAAATGCAACCGGTTGGCTCCAAAAAAATCAGAAGACCTTGTGTTCATTCACAACAATTTGCGCTTGTTGTCACGGAAGGATCCTAAGTACAAGAAGGGGCCCGAAAAGCTTTGGGATGTAGCACCCGAGACTCTTGATTTAGATATGACCATCCGAGATCTTGCTAGATCCACTTTGATTGATGTGGATGATGAGGAGGAGGATTATGAGTTAACAATCCCCTCTACTACTAGTGGTTTGGGTTCCTCTACTAATACAGATGCAGCATTTGCAGCTCACCAGTACCCCTCTGATGCGGATTTTCTTGAAAATCCATTTGATGATTAAATAAAAAACTTTAGTGTTGACTCTTGACTCTTTTATGAGTAAATCATGTTATAAACTTTAAGTTTAATGATCTATATTTTGAATGTTACAAGCTTTCACTTTCAGTAATTCAATGTGAATGTGTTGATTTTTTTTATAATCGTGAAAATAGATTAATTATCAATGTCATTGATCAAGTATACTAGATTCATACTATGAAATGATTTAGTTTTAGAATTATGTATATTTCTCTTATTTTTTAGTATATATAATGCATATATATATATATATATATATATATATATATATATATATATGCACGAATCCTCCACGAATCATAATTGGGAAAAAAAAAAAATCCCGAATCCACGGATCCGATTCACGTGCCCTAATCGGATTCGTGTCACGAATCAGCAACTAAGAAAATAAGATTTAAAATATTTAAATAATAATAAAATTACAATTAATGAATAAATAAATAAAATTAAATACAAGAGAGAATATTGTAGAAAGTATGTTACCTTTCTAAAAAGGATTTAATAATAAATGATAATAAGCATAAAATAAATAAGTAAATAAATAATACAATATAAAATAATATAAATTTTAAATCTAATGAAAAGTCAAGAGATATCTAGCAAAGAGATGTGACTCCTTGAAATTAATATATAAAAGAGAGGAGAGTTCTTTAAAATAGGCATAAGGAGAGGACAAGAGAGGATTTAAGAAGGATTAATGGAAGAGGATAGGAATTGGAAGAAAATAAGGAAGAGACTTTTTCAAAAGGGTACAATAATGAAAGGATGTGACTCTTTGAAAAGGTTGTAATTATGAAAGTTTGTGACTTTTCAAAAATGTTGTAATTATGAAGTTTCTGAGTCTTCAAAAAGGTTATAATTATGAAATGTTATGACTTTTCAAAAAGAGTGAAATTATAAATGGTTGTGACTTTTTAGAAGACATAGATGACAATTTAAACAAGATTCATAAATAACCATTTAATAAGAAAAAGTAAAAAGATTTGTATCAAAAGGAGAAACTAGAATAAGATAACAAAAGAGATAATTTCATACCTCTTGGCATATACTTAATATGAGAAGCGGGGCAACTCTAAAAGATGGTAAAGGCATCATAAATGTATGTTTATAAGGTTTGTAATATATTCAATATGATATCTCAATAAATACTTACTTGGCTTTATAAATATATTTACAGATATATTTTGTTGTTTGTATGTGTGTGTGTGTGTGTGTGTCTATATATATATATATGCACATATACATTGAAACCTATGTTAAAGTAATGATATCTAATGGTTATTAAAATTTGATATTATGATCATTAATTGGATATGAAGAAGTAATTGATAAATTCCCATAGTGCTAGTGTAGGGACCACATTTATCTCTATATGAATGGCTATGTGCTAGTGTATGGTTTGGGATCATCTCTTTATGAATGGTTAAGATGTAGTTAATGAAATCCCATAGTTCTAGTCTAGGAGGTTAGTACAATCTTTGTATAAATGGCTATCATGCCAGTGTGAGAGACTAGTGTAACCCTCGAATAATTGGTTAGATGAGATTGTAGCGTTGGTATGAGAGATTAACATAATCTCCATCTAATCAACACCATGGAGATTCGTATAATCCCTATAATGTTGGTATGTGAGATTGTTGTAATCTCCATCTGATTGACATGACTAGGACTATTATAATCTCCATGTGTCAGAATATGCTGATGACGTCAACATATGCATATGTGATTGGCCTTGGATGATGTCCCATCCAAGAAGAACCTTAAGGGGCGCACTCCAAAGAAAACAATGAAATAACTAAGGGTTAGGAAACTCGATCTGGAGACGCCTTTAAGGTTTGGGGTTAGGATAGAGGGTAGAATATATAGTTAAACTTGTTATTGTTTTATTCTGACATTTCTTTTGTAGGTTTTACTCCTTTTTTACTATCCCTAGTAGTGGAGACATTACAAAATGCCAAACATGCGAGTAAATGCACAATTGAAAAAGAAAACTACAATGCCTCAATACTGGTACTAGAAGGCTGACTTTCAACAATGTCTGTCATAAGCCCTAATCATTTCTCTCAAAGGCACTTCAAACTCTCTAATGAAAAAGATTTGACATCTATATAACCCAATTTACTCCTACCTTGTGTAAATTTTACATAATAAGGTGGTCATCACCAGTCTCCTACCAGCATGTTCTACAGTCCAAACCACTCAAACCCTCAAATGTAACTATCTATAGTTACCTCAAATGTAACTATCTATAGTTACCTCCTTTTGAGTCTAGACTTTGGGCATGTTTTCTTCCTCTTACTAGCTTTTTTGGAATCCATTATGCTTCCGATTCTCACTTCTGAAAGAAAAATTATCTTTTCATTGTCCATCTTGCTTTGTGATTCTGACACTTTCCTTGTTGCAATTGTTGGTTTTATTGTAATGAACGTAACTGATTTCTCCAATCTTATTTTTGTTTTCTCACAACCATTGACATAATATTAACAAATGCTAATTACCCAATAATAAAACTCCTCTATGCATTCCATTAACATCTTCTTAAGTATGGGCACAAAGCTTGATATCCACAAGATGGATTATTGTCAGGACCCTAAAGCAGATTGTGGATTTCAACCTCGCAGTTTTCCATGTAGGGGTTGAGGATGATGATCAAGTCTTGGATTTAGAGTACATTGAGCATCATCTTCATAAGCTTTCCGTCCTATCTCCATCTTATTCATCCAAGGAAATTGTCTCTTTTTAGGACCATTTTCTTGCCAACACAAATATTTGGTTAAAAGAAAGAGGGTTGAAAGCCATAAAGGTGAAGTGGGGAGAAGATTTTGATCCTACGAGTCCAATTCATCTAAGGGTTGAAATGAGAGATAAACAAAAGGATAACATAGAGTCTTCAATGACAACCATTCCAAAGATAACCATCAAAGGTGACAGAGGCAAGGAGTGTGTGCTTGAGGTGAAGTCCGTTGAACCTCAGGAGGTTCATTTCGTTCTCATTGATCATGAATTTCCTCCTCCACCAAGAAAGTGCCTGCCAAAGAAATCTCCTCTATAAGTCTTGTTTGCAATAGTCCTTCCCGATTCTAGACCAGCCTTAGATGAGTTGATAGGTTCACCCTTGCATGTTGTCATGGGTACTTTTGCTTCTGAGAAGGCACCATTTCATGAGGATCCAACTCCAATTACATCAGCTAAACCTATTCCTTTGGTTGCTCCTGAATTCTAATGGTGAAGCAATATCACAACTTCGAGAGCGTGTTCGATGCATATACCATTTCTATCCCAAATTGTGGTCCCCTCCATTGCATTGATTGATACTTCATTAGCACAATTTGAGCAATTCATTGGAGAGGTCACGCATAACAGTCAACTCTAGTGACAATTACATCTGAGGCCCCACCTATTGTAGCTTCGACTGCACGGGCTGATCTAGTATCCAATCTAGTTACCACTGCTACCATGGGATCCTGTCCCTTTACTCTCCCTCCTTGGCTCATTGCAATTACTCAAGAGATAAAGGAGGAATTCCCACTTGAAGATCACAATTCCAATTTGGTTGCAAAGGCCAAGGTTCCCAAGGCAAAGAAGGCCAAGGTGGTATAAATGATTGTGGTAAGTGTTGATAACATGAAATATGTAGAGGTAGTTGAGCCCCTTATTGAAAAGCCAACAAAGTTGATGCAAACTAGTGATTACAAGTTCACCACCATTGAACTTGGTAAACAGTCTCGTTTGGATTGCCAGTGAGATGCCTATGATGCTCTCAGTTTTCTCACAGAAAAGAACAATAAATTGTGGGAAAGGAAGAACAGGCTTAAGATGGAAAATGCTAGACTACAAGATATTATTGAGAAGATGCAGGCTTCTTCTTTGACAATTGAATCTTCAGAGCATTCGGTGCAAATTGCAAAGAAAGCCAAGGTCATGAATTATTGGTGTGATCATCTGGTGACCCAAGGGGTAGATGTGATCAGAGATAGCTTTCAGATAGTTAGACATGGAAGAGACATTTCAACAAGGTTTAAAGAACTTGTTACTTTATTTCATCAACAACTTAAGTCTCTTGACGTGGACCTGAACATATGGAGGACTATGAGCGAAGTTGACAGATGTTTTGCGTGGTTATGATATTTTCTCTTTAGTAGAGATGTACTATAACACCTTGCACCTAATGGACAAAAAGGAGAAAGTGTTGCAAAGCCTAGTGGTTGAGGCCGAAGCAACAGTGAACTGTTTACAACACCAAGAACATGTGATTAACAATGGTGTTCAATAGTTGACATGTACAGTCACCACTGGAGATGGAGAAGTTGTTGACGAGCAAGTTCTCATAACAAAATTTGAGGAAGTTATTCACCTATAGCTTGGGGCAGAAGACTTTGATTTTGGAGAGATTAATATTCTTTCAAGCTACAGATTCTCACTTCATGGTCTTCAAATAACTTAAAGGAGTGTAGCAATGTTACTGTAGAGAATGCAAATGTCATCTACAAGTTATCTATTGTTGCAGAAACACTGGAGAACCAGATGCAACAATTCGGGGAATTCATGGATACATTGTGATGACTTTTCTAAGTGCTTAAGGGCACTTTTTTCTTCTTTCTCATGCTTTTTAGAAGTAGGAGTAGTATTGAAAGATTACATGTAGAAGCAATTGAACTTTATAAATACAAGAACCATACACCTGTATACACACTTCATGTAATTAAGTTGAAACAGTATTAGGCATGCAACTTAGAATAAGTCAAAGTTAATTAGGAGTTAGAAGAATAAGTCAAGGTGGTTAAGAGTTTCCCCTTTCCTCTCCACTCTTTTCTCTCTTCTTTTCCTATATAAAGGAGAGAGCTCATTGTAAACATTCATCTATTTCTTTATACATGAAGGGTATGCTGAAGTGCTTGTAACCTGAAAACTTTGTGTTTCTGGATGCAAATTTCTGAATTGAATAAAGAAGTAGGTTTTCTCAAACTTTGTGTTGTGAGGCTTGAAATTCATCCTTGTTTTCTTAAGTTGCATTGATCAGTTTATCTTTGTTCCATTTTGTAATCTATCTTAATGATGCATTTGAGCATTTGGTTTTGTTTCTTGAAGACTTTGAGCTTCTGGAATGGGATTGTTATAGTTAATTAGTGGCTACAAGTATTAGGGACTAAAGACTGTGCTTCAATTTCTAGTATATTATTTCAATTTGGATAGTTGGCAACAGAGTTTACACCTTGTTAGCTATTTGCTTTATTCTTCAAAAGGGGTAGATTGTAAGAAACTTTGGGTTCTTTTTATCAATCAAATACATTAATTTATAACTGCTGTCTTAGAAGCTGTTCTTATGTCAACTATTAAGCCACTAGTATTACCGTAGCAATAGATTCCTTTTGTTAACTTGCAAAGTAGTAGTTGTGACCATAAAGTCATTTATGAAAAATGAGAAATTGATTCAGAGAGCCTCCTATTTGTCAATTTCAGTTAAGTTTCTGTTGTAGCCACCTACAGTAAGAAGGGAGCACCCTATTGTTGAAAGGAAAGATTTATCTCACTATACCATTGCCTAAAGTTACAATTTTGTAATTTGTAGTCTTAGCGACTTAAAAAAAAATTAGACAATAATATGTCTCTTGTATTGCCAGCTAGGAATCCTACTTTTTCTTTTTGAGGGGCATACTACTGTTAACACTAGTAGAACTTATTATACTTTGTCAATACTTGTGTGGCTGGCTTAGTTTGTGAGTTCACTGTTTGCTTTGGGTGGTTTCTTAATGAATGGTTGTAAGCGGTTAACAATGGTTATGGTCTAACCGATGACTGTTGAGTTTTAAAGGTGTATGTTTTATGGATAATTATCCCTAATCTATGTGCATTGTAATTGAACAATACCCTCAATAAAGAATTTTTTATGTCATGCTTATACAATCATTCTGGTATGCACCATCTTTTATTTGAATAATGTTGCAATTGGTAGTGTAACTAGGTAGCAGAAAACATGGACTTTATTATGGTGACCAGTTATCTCAGCTGTAGCCTGCTCAACATCAAATGTTTCCATTCTATCTTTCAGTGCACCTCTCTTCATTTTCTACATATTTAGTCTGGTTTAGTAAATGAAATGAATAGCAAATGCATTTAATTTCCTGCAGTATATGTCCTCTAAATATCTGATTCTGCTATGAAAACTATCTTCTGGTGTCATTATTTGAAGACATGAGTAGGATTTAAAATAATCCACAACTATATGGTCTGACATTTCTGTATGACTTGTCATATTTCCAGCTCATGTTTATTTGTATTCAGCGTGGTTTGAAATGAGATAGCAATATTAATCATTGTACATACTAAAGGAAGTTATCTAATTTATGAACCAGGAGCTGGAAATGTATTGAATACAATATTGGACCCCATTGCTATGTTCACTCTTGGCTTTGGTGTCAGTGGTGCAGCTGTTACTACTGCTTTTTCTGAGTAAGGGTAGAATTCAATCAGCTATGCATATCCATATTCTGTCTTGTATTTCCCTATTGGTATGATACATACTACACAGTAGGCATCCCACATAATTTGTAAAGCTAACTCAAGGAATTCCAAAGTTTTCAGGCCTATACGTGTTGCACTGATTTAAATCATTTTGAATGTCATTGCAATTTTACGTTATGATAGGGATTCTTTTTTTATATGCAATCTTTGGTTTGTTCCACAAAATATTTTCCTTAAATAGTTGGAAGTGATTTTGCTTTTGAGAATATAAATGACAGGTATTTTATTGCCTTTATGCTTCTGTGGAACTTGAATAAGGAGGTGGATCTTTTACCCTCAAAAATGGAAGAACTACGGTTTGATCGTTACGTAGAATCTGGTAAACCTCTTTTCTTGACTGTGTGATCTTCGTGCAACTTCATAACTAAGATTGCCACCATGAATTAGTTTTTCTTAATACTGAGATTGCTTTCACTTTTAATAATGAAAACTAGCTATTGTGTATCCTGGACTTTTACTCTGCAAACTTGAGAAATTTCAATGGTTCCTGGACCTTTTTATCTATGCCTGCAAGGTTGTATCCAAATGATATTACTGCATGGAAAGACTTCAGTTTAGCATGATAATCATGTTTCTTATTTCATTGATTTTTCTTTTCTTGATTGTGATTGCATCGAGATATAAATGCTTACAGTTATAGGTCCCATATCCATAGGGCCATTTAATTATCAATATTATAGGAGGCCCTTGCGATTGATTAAATCCCTATCAAGTATTCTATAGTTGGGATGGAATAGAAGTCTGATTAATAATTAATCTTCCATCTTAAGAACTCTAAGGTTATATTCATGTTAGATGTGCAATGATATAATGATTATAAGAATACGAGTATGAATAATTTATTAACAAAAAATAATAAAATAATATCAGAAATTAAATAAAAGGTGGCGAGTTTCTGAATTGTTGTCCCTAGTTCTATTTAATTGGTAGAGTTTGTGGAGGAAGGAGAATGGAAAAAAAGACGATATATGAATATTTCTGCTTATGATAGATACTTTGAATCTCCAATCCATTCTCAAGTTCAATTCTGTCATAATAATTGGAACCTCACTTACTGTTTAATGGGTCATGCTAACAAATTGTTTCCTACCTATTTTCTGGGCTGCCTTGAACCAACAAAAACAATACAAATATTAAATACACATGCTACAATTTGTTTGCATAGCCTAATAAACAGTTAGAGAGGTTTCAATCATTATTGAAGGATTGAGATAGAGAAGGAATGGGGATTCAAGCTATCTTCCATGATTAGGAAATATTGATGTTAAGTGCATAATGCAGTGAACATGATGTTTGATTCTGATTTCAGCATTTGCGAATCTTGGAGAGTCTGGTATATTGCTAGCTAATTTTATAGTTTTATACTTCCAAGTGGTCTAGTGGTACTTCGAAGTGGTCTAGTGGTAACATAATTTAAAAACTTGCACTCAGCAAAAAATCAGTTACATAGTTTAAAAACTTGGATTCAGCAATAACTAAGCTGGAAAAAAAAATGGACATGGCAAAATGTAGGGAAATTTTGGCAATAATTCAGTAAATATTATCCAACTTTTGTAAATATCCAATTTAATAAAAAACATATTATTCAAGTACACATACATTACTGATTTTGTTCATATATAAATCAAAATTAGATTTCAGTACATATCATTGACCAAGAAACAAGTCTTTAAACTTGCTAGGTGTTCTACGTGTAAATGCCCTTTTTTTCAGAAACTGAAAATGGAAATATAGCCTAGCAAAAGTTTTTAGCGTGATTGAATATTAGTATAGTTTCATTGGTTTTTTTATAGATCAAAGATGTAGATTGATGTTCAAAGGTTTGCTAGAAGATGGTCATTGTGGAACATGGATAGGTCCACAACAAGAATTGCACTTATATGCATAATTGCAAGTTGTGAGGCAATTGCAGAGCAAAGAAACAATAAATAATATTAACGTCCTCAAATGACTTAATTAGGTCAATGTGCCTCATAAAGTACTTTTAGTTACAATACAAAATTACTTGTATGATTTCAATCCTAGGAAATGTTAGCTAATTAAACCCTAAACACTAAGAAGTGTATATATGACATGGAGATAATATCAATGACTTTAGGAGGATTTATAGAGAAGCGTTGTCGAAATTTTTATTTATTGATAATCTTTGTCATGTTTTGTAAGATGGAAGTTTTAATCCCCCACAAGAAGACGATGGGTTGGTAGGAAGATTCAAAATTGTTCTAAGTGCATTATTGGTTTTGTTGATGTGTCTTTCAATACAATACTTGGGGGACTAATTTGGTGCTCACTTGAAAGGTTACTCCCCCGAGGTCAAGTTTCCTCCTTTGCCACAAGAGTATGTTCATTATATCTAGGCTAATTTAGAAAAAATGAATATTCTACCTTTGTAAATCCTTCGTACTGCCACCTATATTCACTGGTGCAAAACATGGTTAGCATCGTTTCTCAATAAAACAACTAATCATGACTATACAATAGATAAGATAAGATAAATTTATTAATGTCCCACAAAAAGTCAATGGGACTGCCAAAGACCAAAAGAAGGGGGTCAACCTGCAAAAATGACACCAAATTGTGTCCAAGTAAACACTAAAATAAGAAAACAAGAGAGAAAGAACCGGAGGAAAGAACCCTCCCAAACTAAAAACTGTTAAGGGCTCCAAATAGTCGAGAAGAACTGTCGAACCAAAGGGTAACGCATATGGCCAGTCACAACCTCGGGCCTCCTCAGAGCGATCTTGGAGAGGATGGCTGCAACAAGTAGGACACAGTTTTGGGTCTCATAGCTTGGAAAGAAGGGGCAATGCCAAATTGCCACTTAGTACTACGCACTAAATGGATCCCTATAAAGAAGTAACAAGCTAACCAGGTGGAGGTGTTGTAGGGTGATGGTGTTGGAGTGTTTAATCCCAAAGTCTAAGGTCTTCCTGAAAGTACAGGGCAAGACATCTCTAGTTCGCATATCTAAAGTGGAGAGTGACCAAGACTCTCTGAAGAGGCATTAGAACCTCTCTCTCATCTCATAATAAGGGGGAGACCGAATAGAATGATGTTGTTAAAGCTCAAAGTTACATGTCTTGAGAATTATAGATTTGACTATGACAAATTTTAGAAAATGTGAAGCTTAACTGGCTATAGTCTATTAGATTTTCTTTTAGAATTTTGATCAAGATGGTGAACTAAAATATTTGTAGTATGTAATAAATCTTTAATATTGAGAGTTATCAATCTACCCTTATTTCCAAATAAATAATTATGCCCTGTACATTAATGGGTACATGTTTCCATTTCCTAAATCTTGGGAATGGACTAAGCTACGTTGATTTTATGGGATGGTGGGACAAGTGAATAGGGAAATGTATTTCCGAGATGAATTTTTTCCGCAGAAGAGGATGACAGTAGGGAGGGTTTCATAAAAATAAGGGGAAATTTAAAATACATTGGGAATTTGAAATTTCAAATCAATTCATATGATGTAATAATAATCATAGCAACATAATAACATTGATAAGTCAAAAGTCAATGATCATTCATTTAATCATCATAGAACACAACATTGTAGTAATTAAGTTGAAACTTGAAATGGAAGCTCAAAGAATCAAATAAGAGTTCCAATTTCAATTTGATATATTCATAGATATAGTTCATTGAAAAGTATCATATCATGCATCAAAATGTCCAAAGGCTGCAGGTTCAACAAAATGAAAAGTATCACATCATATATCAAGATTCAATTATCACTGCATCAATTTATCATATAATGTTAGAAGATTTTAAGTGTCAAAGTCAAAATGAAAACAAAGATGGCATGTTTTTTTTTATAATCTTGATCCATATCAGTGTTATTGCCACTGTCAACCTGAGCTCACAGGTTGCATCATCCAACAAAGTGCCAGGAATCCATATGGCATGCCGTTCTCATCAATGTGGTTGTGTCTTTGGGATTAACTATCCCACCATAAATTTGGAGTCGGTCAATTCTTTGGAGTCTAATGTTCCCTAAGTCGCATAGCACTATGCATAGTTTCTAACTTCTCTAAGCATCTAGAGGCAACGTTATTCCTCTTTTCGGAATAGAGTCATATGTAGACCATTTCCGCTCTACAATAGAGGAACTAACAACTTGTGGAAGAAGGCAAATGGTAAGTTTCCTTAATTTTAGTGCATCTGTAATGTCGCCATTTTTAGCAGGGTCCTGTAATTGGCTTGGTCAGTTCACCATCGCAACCCTCATGAGCTGACAGTGGGATGTGAGGGTCTCAGTTGTGTGGTTATAGGCTTTCCAGTAGCATATAGTGTGTTTTGGCTCTGTTTGAGGGACTAACTATTTATAGTAAGTTAGACTATTGGTCCTGATGAGCTCAATTGAGTTAGAGGAGTTGAGTGATGCTCTCAGTTTTTATTTTGGGCTTCTGGTTTGGGCTCCAAGAATCTTGGAGGGAGCATCTATAATAATATATAGTACGTCACCCTATCAGGTTTAGTCATCGTCTTTCATCATCAGGATCACTTTGGTTTTATTAGATTTTGATTCTAATGCTTCTTCAGTTGTTTTCACAAGACTTGTGAATTATTATTATTTATCTAAATATGTTGAGGTTGCTATTTTTGTTGGTGTTTAATGTTGGTCACCTCAATATCATAGCTCATTGGAATTGGGATGAAAAGTTTTAAATCGTGGGCACAAGAAACAGTGGCCTTGTGTGTCAAAATATTAAGTTATGGTGGAAAAAGTCTTTTTTGGGAGCCAAAAGTAATTAATAATTATATTGTATGACACTTTGTTACATTTTAATATTGTGTTGAGGAAACTTCTTAAGTGAAGCTGCATTTGGGAAACTTTGTGCCATTTGGAGATTATAAATATGAGCCCATTTGATGAGTAAAGCATCCGATTGAATATTAGTTTTATCTTGTTGTCTTTGTGATATTTCTGAAGTTCTAAAATTTTGTGCCCTTGCTTAAGTATAAGGGTTTGGGATCTACAATTGAAGTATTGTAGATTCAATTTTGAGTTTTCATTCTGAGGATTGCATTTGCATTTGTGCTGAGATATACAATTGCTTTCTTCTTCTACTGTATTTTTCTGTGGCTAAGGACAAGCTTGTTGTTGGTGGTTGTGTTTGAAATTGTGAAGGATTTCATAGATGTTGTCATATCAAAACATTCCTGCAAAATAGAGAATTACTTTAGGCATTTGTGGCTGCTGATTTCTTCTGGAAGACAACAATTTGAGGTTCTACAGTCATCAACGACTGTTCCTTTGACAGGGACGTCATCTTGGAGGCTGGATGTTATTATCAAAGGGACCTACGATATTGTTTTAGAGCTAACAAAAGGCCCGCATTCTAATTTTTAAAAGGTTGCTACGAATAGGTTCAATATCTATTTGGTGTAATTCTCTATTTTCAGCATTTATGAATTGTTGCAGCATATTGTTTGAAGCATACTAAGTTAATGAATAAATTCAGAATTGTTGTGATCCATTTGTTGTTTCAGATCTAAATGTGCAAATTCACATGGCAGATTTATATAATAGTGCTTGATATTTATTTGAGCAATGTATAATGCTAAGGTTAACTGAATTTGTGATAATTGGGTTGTTTGCCAAGTGTTTGTTGAAATGTCAAATGTCTGAATAAGTGGTATTGCTAGAGTTATAGCCGAATAGGGTTATTACAGCATTTGACTCATACAATTGTCACCATTCAATGAGTCATTTCTATGCCATTACTGCTCTATCCATCTTTTCCTCAATTGTGGTAAAGTTTGGACCGTCAAGGTTTGAGAAGGCAACCCATTGCTAATGAAGTATATTGCATTGCTCAGATGGATACATTGTTTGAAGGGCCTTCATCAATGCAAGTCTCACCTCGGGATCATCAGAAGCAAGGGACATTCCAGGCCTAGGCTCATACCATTTTGGATTTAGTCCAAAGGCTACCATATGAAGTGGATTCTAAATAGCATTCTATATCCAAAGGAAAATTGGCTGAATATACTCATATAAATCCAATTGATTTTCCTTATCCAAAATTACCTCCACCTTTTGAATCGTGTTAAAAGTTTCATATATCTCTCCAAGGCTAGGAGAGTTTGTATTAAAATATTTGATGACATTGACAGTAGGACAGGTGATGGAGAAAACATATCTGCAATAAGAATATTTTAATTGACTAGAAATCATAAATTTTTAATTAAAATTTAAAATTTAAAAATTCTGAAAATTGAAAGAAGAAAATCAATGATGTCTTACCTCACAATGGCCACCAATCGTCATCAAGGATCCTTTGTTTGATGGTTTTTTCTTTAGGAGTGTTTGTATTTGTCCATCTATTCCACTATGAATGCACTAGCATCATATACAGAGCATCATGCACCTCAACTCTCCTCTCTAACAAAATGAATTAACTGGCATATTTTGTCTCTACAAATATGAGAAATTGCTTCTTTGATAACACCTTGGAGAGATCAAATGAGGTGTGGTGGTTTGAAATGAACATTTGAATATTTCTGCCTTCTGTCACCACTTCCTTTACCCAATGCAACTTCCCCTTGTCAAATGCATGAATACATGGAATCCAAAAGATGTGTTTGTAAGCACCCTCTGCCATAAAACTAGCCAATTTACAAATTCATTAAATTAGTGATGACTTGAACAACATTTGAGGGCCCAACCCCCTCTATGCCTTCTCTTAGAATGTTAAACTGAAAATCCACATCCTTGTGTTTACTTGAACAATCTACAACTCTAAGAAATAAGAACCAATTGTGCATGTGACCATGATGTTGATGAGTGGTCAATGGCTTATATTGGTCCACCCTATTGAAAATTTCAAAGTATGTATATTTCTATTTGCTCCTTAGAGGAAGACTCAATCTTCCTACATATATGTTGGTGATGCCCTGTTACCAAGGGACATCACTTTTCCTTATTGTATAATTATAATTATATAACATAATCTAATAATTATTATTTCAATTTATAATATACTATATATATTATTGTTGTAATAATTGTATTATCAATATGATATGATATAATATAATATAATATAATATTATTTAATTACATAATAATACAAAAAAAAAAAATCTAATATAATATAATTATTGTCTATACAATTATTATATTATCACAACCTTTGTGTTATCTTTGACGGTTTGAAGGAATCCGACCATAGTTACAATAACATCAACACTCCCTCTTAGCTAGGGAGGAATCCTTCTTGATAACTTCTAATTCATCCTCCTGATGCTATCTTCAACAAACAATTAATTAATGTCTCAAATTATACTTTGTATTACTTGAGACATCACTGTGATTCAGATATGTAAGCCTCCTAAAACCAATTTCAACACTCCCTCTCAACTAGGGAGGCTTCCATATTAGGTAAATCATAATGAATGTATCATTATGGTTCACCAAATCATCACAATGAGTTTTAGATATCTCCATACGACATGTCCTCAAATATCACCTCATGCGATATTGTACATTATGAATTTAGATATTTACCACATGGCATGTCCTCAAATATCACCTTTTGTGATATCCACCATTATGGAATTAGAAATTTACCATTATGGCATGCTTCAGATACCACCTCATGTGCTATCCACCATAAAGGATTTTTAGATATCTATTATTATGGCATGCCCTTGGATACCACCTCATGCCCTATCCACCCTAATGGATTTCAAGATATCTACCATTAAGGCATGTCCTCAGATACAACCACATGCACTACCCACCATAATGAATTTTGAGATATCTTCTTTGTAATATCTGCCATTATGGCTAAACATTGTAAGATATCTACGATTATGGTTCTTAGATATCTTCTTTGTAATGTCCACCAATATGGCTAAACATTATAAGATATCTACCGTCATGGACTTAAATGTTTCCACAAGTAATACCCACAATTATTGCATATCCTCAGATATCACCTTATTTGATATCCACCAATATGGCTATCCTTAAACATTGCTTTATGAGACATCAACCATCATTGTGAGATCATCACCTCGCAATGAAGGTAAAAGTGTACAAGAGTCTTATTATTGTGAGATCATCACCTCAAAAAGATATTCATTTCACAGGTACAAGGAAAATCACCACTGATTCTCCCATGTGGTGTTTTCATGGTGTCACACATGACATCCACCATGAACCATACTAGAGGGTAGATCCACCATAGCTATTCTCAACGGTGAATAAGGGCTTTCACCTCAAAAATAATTTTGACTGAGAAGAATACATTACAAAAAATTACACCTCAAACTTCTCCCTTACAAAGAAGAACTCATTAACAAGGGATTGTACCTTGAACTTCTTCATGGAGAAGAACTCATGAAGTAGATATCAACCTTTTGATCTCTTTGTCCAAGATTTCTTCTGATGAATTGTCATACTATAATGTCCCCAGTTTAGTAGGTTCCAGTAGCTTGGCAATGTCAGTTCATCATCACAACCGTCGTGAGCTGCCACTATTTTTTGAGGATCTCAATGGAGTGACTTGCTAGTTATAGTAAGTTAGATATATGGAGTTTAAATTTTTAGCACTGCAGTTCTGGTGCCCTGAGGTCCTAGCTTCATTAGTGTTTGATTGATACTTTGTTGGTGGATTGCATATTGTTAGTTGTTTATTAAGTCTTAATAGATAACTTATACATCTTTATTCTAATTTGATGGTGTGTTGACGAATATTCATTAGTTAAAGGTGTATTTGTGAAGCTATTGGGGCATTTTGTGTGAGGATGAAGCTACAAGTCCTTCAATGTTATAAAAATACTTCTCTATAGAAATGGACATATCTCTTGTATTTGTATTTAATTAAATTTTGAAGACCATGTAATGTTCACGTTATAAAATAAATCATTTATCAAACTTTTGTTAATGGGCTGATTGATTTAATATATCTCGGATCCATTTTTATTTTTGTTTCTGTAGTTTGTGTCGCTGTCGGCTATCTTTGTACACCTTCGAAAAGTTTCGCGACAAGTATTTAAGCATGGCTTATAGAAAGTTTTTAGGTATGCAATTTGGAGTATTTTCTCTGTACTGCGAATTCCTGTTGGGATTCTCTTTTGTTCGCCATTTTGGAAGTGAAAGATCTTCCCTATTTGGTCTTTTCAATTTTGGTGGGATCTAACCCTCACCCTATTCTGTCGCCTGCACTACTTCGCTCGGATCTAGCAAATCGGAGCACCATCTTTTGGCAGATATTAATTGGAAGTTATTTGTGTTCAAATCTCCATTGTTGTTTGGCATTGATTAATAATCTCAGGATCAGTAGCTTATGGTGTATAACAGGACTCATCTTTCCTCCATACTCTATCTGCATCTTGCAACCTATAGGGCCACTTCCACATCACCTACCCATACGGCCACAAAACTCAGTAAAATCGCCCTCCATCCTACTATACGACATTCATTTACATTTCGTACGACCTGCCATACATCTATTGTACGGCCTCCAACTACGGCTCTCCATACATCGTACGGCTTTCCATTGCCCTTCTGTGAGACATCTACACCCTTAGCCCTTTAGTTTGCCTTCCTTACACCGTATGGCATCAGGTGGAGTCGGTATGGCCTCTTCCATTCATCCTACATATTAAGTATACCGTACGACCTTGCTTTCATGTACAACTCCCTTCACTCTCATCATACGGCCATCAAGTATACTGTATGGCTTGGGTATCCCCTATTTGTGTTCACCGTATAGTGCCAGTTTCACTCTTCTGCCCTACATCCATTGTTGTGCACATATTGCATACTGCAGAGTATTGTTTGAGTTGCATCCAACTAGCATCTAGAGGTCAAGAACATTACAGTGGTATCAAAGCTTCGATCCTGTGAGCCTGTGGACAATGAATAAGAGTTTATAGCCGAAAGAGAAAAAGAACCCATTACGTGGATAGAATGGCTATCGAACTGGAACCCACAATTGACGAACTTGTGGCACTACTGAGAGAACTTGGAAAGAATCACGCACAGATCATTGATACTCAGTGACTCATGGAAGAGACTCTCAAGAAGTTGGCAAAAAATAAAATATCGGGAGAACAAAATGGTCACAATGCAGATTCGGTGTTGGGTAAATCAAACCCTCATTCAGCATGCTTTTGACCTGCCATACCATCTTTTCCCCCATGAACGAAGGCACCACACAGAGGGAAACAACCAACCTTTGAAGAGATGCAAGAAAACCTGAGAGAAGACTGGAAGAATGCGAATTTTGAGGAAGATATATCCTACAAAGATTATGCGGATCTGAGAATGAGATATTTGGGAGGCAGAAACTGGGGATATTTTAATGATGATCTTAGAAGAAAGTTAAGTAAATCTTTCTCCATTTGACGGATCCAGATCCATACCTGCGCAAACGTGGGTAATGAAGGCTGATATTTCTAGCTAAATCCTATGCTAGAAGAAGAAGCAATTAAATTCGTGGTATTACACTTGGAAGGAGCAGTGCATGAATGGTGGCATCACGACACCATCACATTGGGTCATGATCAAATAAATACTTATGCGGAATTCACTGAGAGATTGATAGGTCGATTCGATGGTAAAGATACGAAACTCAATTTCAAAGATTTGGCACAGTTGAGGCAAACTGGATCGATCAACCAATACATTGTGAAATTTCAAAAACTCTGTTTGGTCACAAACATTTTTGAAAGAAGACAGATAGTGCTTTTCATGGACGGACTGAGAGAACCACTGAAAGGTTGGGTAAAGGGGTTCAATCCTGCCACCCTGTCGAAAGCTATTAAGAAGGCATGGAGCACGACATCATCATAAACGTCATCCTCTTGAAGTTACTCACACCCCAAATCGTTGGCGTTTCCGAGGGACAGATAAAAACCTCCGCCCAGGAAGCCGTCATTGGACGAAGCTACCAGACAGGAACTCCAAAGGAAGGAATTATGTTTCAATTGCAAGGGACCTTGGGAACCTGGCCATAGATGCCTCAGAAAAGGAAAAATACACTACATTGAGGTTGTGTTCGATGATGACGACGAATTGGAAGAAACACTTGCCAAGACAACCAACATCATAACAACACCAACATAGTTAGTTTGAACTGTACGGAAAGGATTGCAGCGTTGGTAAGACGCGGAGGAACTCTGGCCCTTGCTAGTAGCCCGAGGTGCACAGTGTTTCGTGTATGGGGAACCCTTCAAGGACAAAGGGTTATGGTGATGCTCGATATTGGAGCTATGCTAAACTTCATAAACTCCTCTTTGGTGAAATGAAGAGGTCTACCTACAGAGACGCATGCATGATTTTAGATCAAGGTTACTAGAGGGACTCTCCTGCCCTGCACACACCTTGTTCCTTAGCTAAGTATCACAATGGCGAATCACATGGTGACCGAGGATTTCTTCATAGTGGACCTTGATGATATGGAGGTTCTTCTAGGCATACAGTGGATGGAGACACTTGATGAATACACTCAGAGTTTCAAACGAATGGACTTCACTTTTGTTGTCGATGGAAAGAAGGTTGTTCTCCACGGAAGGGCAAATGAAGGTCCGAAGGAAGTTTTTGTACATCGGATGGAGGCAATTTTTTGGCGTGATGACGTTGCGTGGACTGCACATTGTTTTGTCTCGGCAGAACCTATAAAAGGGCAACGGACACCTCCCCAGGATGATGATCTCCAAAATATTTTGAGTATATATGATAAAGTTTTCATTGACATTCCTCCTAGCATACCACCTCATCGAGGGTTTAAACATACTATCGAGTTGGAAGTTGGAGCCAATTCGGTTATAACCACCCTCTACCAACATCCCAAGAAATTCAAAGATGAGATCGAAAAGACTATTCAGGAACTGCTAGAGAAAGGATGGATCCATCCCAGTTCTAGCCCCTTCGCATCATTAGTAGTATTGGTCAAGAAGAAGGACGGGACGATGCACATGTGTGTGGACTACCATGCATTGAACAAAACCACAATAAAGAATAGATATCCCATTCCAAGGATAGATGAGTTGCTAGATGAATTACATAGTATTGTCTATTTTTAAAAAATAGATCTTCGTTCTAGATAACATCAGATCCACATGAGGGAGGAAGACATAGAAAAGACTTCCTTTCGTTGTCACTATGGGTGTTATGAATTTCTGGTCATGCCATTCACATTGACAAATTCACCTGCTACATTCCAATCATGCATGAATCACATCTTCAACAGACAATTGCATAAGTACTTATTGGTATTTTTTGATGATCTTCTTATTTATAGCAGGACATGGGAGGAGCACTTGAAGCATCTGGATGAAGTCCTAAGGATCATGGAGGGGTAGTCTTTATTCGCCAAGCAACCCAAGTGTGAATTTGGTATGACAAAAATATTGTACTTGGGGCATGTTTTTAGTAAATATGGAGTTCAAGTTCATCAGGAGAAGATTTAGGCTATCCTTGATTGGCCTCTCCCAAAATCACTCACAGATTTGCGAGGCTTTTCCAGGCTGTGCAGTTATTAACGAAAGTTCATTAAAGGATTTTCTCAGTGCAGCACACCATTAACCGATCTAACAAAGAAGGGGTCTTTCCAGTGGAACGAAAAGGCACAACTCACTTTTGATAAGCTGAAAGAGGCAATGAGAACTTGTCCAGTACTTGCATTACCTGATTTCACTCGACTGTTCATTCTAGAGGGCGACACATCTTGAGAAGGCATTGGTGCAGTACTGATGCAAGATAGACACCCTATAGCTTATGAGAATAGGAAGCTTACACAAACGAAATGTTTATATTCCATCTACGACAAATAAATGTTGGCCATCGTACATGTGCTAACCAAGTTTCGGTAGTATCTGGTGGGCACCAAGTTTGTCATCCGTACAGATCACAACAGTTTGAGATATTTTCTAGAGCAATAGGCCTTGAATGAAAGGAAGCAAAAATGGGTAAGCAAGATTCAGGCTTTTAATTTTGACATTGAATATGTGAAATGAAAGAACAATGTGGTTGCAAATGCCTTGTCCAGGAAATCTGCCATTTGCTCAGTAAACCAAATTTTAGCTAATTGGAAGGCACATTAGTTGGTAGAATTTTCCAAAAACACATTTTGCTATGAGCTTATGGATGGTGATACCTAGGACGATCGGTACAAAGTGGTGGATGACATTATCTACTATATGAATCGGATATTTTTAGTGCCGGAATCCAAATTGAAGCAGAAAATCTTGAAGTACATGACTCACCCTTGGTAGGACACCCAAGTTTCCTCAAAACTTACAGAAGTCTCCGGGAGAGGTTTTCATGAAAGGACTTAAAGGAGATATGTTGCAGTATGTAAGAGTGTGCGGTCTGCCAAGAGAACAAATCCAAACATACTCTACCTGTCAGGTTACTGCAACCTCTGCCAATTCCAGAACAAATATGAAAGTATCTCAATGGATTTCATAATGGGGCTTCCCAAGGTGAATGGAAAGGATTGTATTTTCATGGTGGTTGACAGATTGACAAAGTACACACATTTCTTTGCCATCTCCCTAGATTTTCAGGCCACACAAGTTGCTGATCTATTTTTTAGAGAAGTCTTTTGTCTGCATGGGTTACCCCGAAACATTGTCAGTGATTGGGATGGACGATTCATTAGTATCTTCTGGACAAAACTATTTCGATTGACAGGGACAGAATTGTCACCAAGTACTAGTTACCATCCTCAGATAGACGGATAAACGAAGATTGTGAAGAAGTGGCTTGAAGGTTATTTTCGAAACTATGTTTTGGCACAACAACGAGCGTGTGTCAAGTGGATACACCTAGGAGAATATTGTTACAATACCACATATCACATGTCCATCGGAATGACACCATTCAAAGCTCTGTACGAGTATGAACCCCTCTCCTTTATCGACACAGTGCTGAGAGACAGTTGCGCACCAAGGGCGAGGGATTGGCTTTAGGAGGGACATGACATCCTACAATACCTAAAGGAAGACTTACAACGGAAACAGAATCAACAAAAGATGTACACCAACAGACATCGAATGGAGAGGAGTTTCGAAGTAGGGGACTTGGTTTATCTCACGCTCCAGCCATAACAATAATCCTCATTGAAGGAAAAGGGAAAAGAAAAATTGAAGCCACAATTTTATTGCCCCTATTGCGTAGTCCATTGCATTGTTGAAGTCACTTACAAGCAGGAACTTCTGGAGGGAATCCGTATTCATAATGTCTTTCATGTGTCTTGCTTGAAGAAATCTATGGGGCAGAACTTCATGATAGCCACAGACCTTCTACCACTCAACGAAGAAAGAAAAGTCATATTGGAACCAGCTGAGATCATCGAAGTATGTGAGAAGACCTTGCAGAATTGCACGGTGAAGGAATATTTGGTGCATTGGAAATACTTGCCATTGGATGATGTGACGTGGGAGAGCGAGCACATTCTGTAGCACCCAACATTGCATTTGCTTGAGGACAAGCAAAATTTAGGATAGGAGGATTGTAATCTTCCTGTTATAAAATAAATCATTTAGCAAAGTTTTGTTAATGGACTGATTGATTTAATATATCTCGGACCCATTTTTATTTTTGTTTATGTGGTTTGTGTCGCCGTCGGCTATCTATGTAGACCCTCGAAAAGTTTCCCGATGGGTATTTAAGCACGGCTTATAGGAAGTCTTTAGGTATGCAATTTAGATTATTTTCTCTGTATTGCGAATTCCTGTTGGGATTCTCTGTTGTTTGGCATTTCGGAAGTGAAAGATTTTCCCTATTTGGTCTTTTCAATTTTGGTGGGATTTAACCCTCACCCTATTCCGTCGCCTGCTACTTCGCTCGGATTTGGCAAATCAGAGCACCATCTTCTGGTAGATATTAATTGGAAGTTATTCCTGTTCAAATCTCCATTGTTGTTTGGCATTGATTAATAATCTCGGGATTAGTAGTTTATGGTGTATAACACGACTCATCTTCCCTCCATACTCCATTTGCAACTCGCAACCTTCAATGCCACTTCCACATCGCCTACCCATACGGCCACAAAACTTAGTCAAATTGCCCTCCATCCAACTGTACAACATTTACAGTCCGTATGGCCTGCCATACATCTGTCATATGACCTCCAACTATGGCTCTCCATACATCGTACAACCCATCCGTATGGCCTTCCATTGCCCTTCCGTGAGACATCTACACTGTCAGCCTTGTAGTTTGCCTTCCTTAGATCGTATGACATCAGGTGGAGTTCGTACGGCCTCTTTCATTCATCCTACATATTAAGTATATCGTACGACCTTGCTTTCATGTACGACAGCTCCGTCCACTCTCACCGTACGGCCATCAAGTATACCGTAAGACTTGGGTATCACCTGTTTGTGTTCACCGTATAGTGCTAGTTTCACTCTTCTGCCCTACATCCATTGTCGTGCACATATTGCATACTGCAGAGTATAGTTTGAGTTGCATCCAACTAGCATCTGTTGGTCAAGAACATTACAGACCAAGGGTTTATGGTGTGGGCTAAGGGGAAATTTTGAATTTTTTTTCATTATTGTTTGCACATTCAGTTGGGATGAACACTTCTGAATTGTGTTAAATATGCTGGGATATTGTTTTGCATTTCATACACCGTGAATTGTAAACTAGTAAAGATTTCTCCATATCTACTAGTGCATTTGGAGGAATAGAGTCATAGGGCTGGATATCTGTAATTTCCAGCAAATACTTTGCCAATATTGCAATTGAGAGGCAACAATACAAGCTGCGATTTATCTTGCTCAAGCAGCATTGAATTTGGTGTAGCTGTGTGTGAGTTTATAAAGACTCTGATTTATAACAGTTTGGATGTTTCACTGTATAGAAATGTCCTCATCATAGTTGTGGCAGTGTTAAAATCTAGGGAGGGTGATTGGTTACCATAGGGCATTCAATTAACATCCTCAGCTGCAAATTTCAATTCCTACACCAACTATATACCAGGTTCAATTGCAATTGAATTGCTATACATGTAAGTTGCTTTATTAATCTTGCATAATGAAAGTTAACCAATCAAGCAATTTCTAAAATTTCAATAGTTTGTATTTCATGTGCAAGTAATCTTATATATCTGCAAAAATACCCCATAAAAATGTATATTTCAAAGGAACAAAATAATTGCAAACTTTACAAAAACCAAATAATTTCTTCAGTGTAGTTCTTGAGTGAGCTGAAAGGGCTCCTTGCAATATTATCAGAGTAGTTTCTTGCCAACCTACATGGAACTAGGTTCATTATGGCATAATGGTTTATACCTAGCATGCATTATGCTCGCGGGGAAGGACTTCACCACTAGGTGAGGGTGACTAGGACATACAATCTGACACCATAGGTGACAAGAGTGCTGGTGGTACAGGTAATTTTAGTGATGCTGGTACTAGTTCTTACATTGATAAAGAGACTAGGGAGACACTGAAAGATCTCGCACATGGACGACACCATGTTACTAATGTTATGCAACAATTATTTGAGACTTTGCATCAAATTTCTCTCCCTAGAGCATGAAGCAAGGATAGAGGTACTAACAACATTTTAGTTAGCTCTCACAGGTCTAGAGTTGAGGATAGGATTGAGCATACAAATATGTGTGATAGGCCAGAACAACCTACCTTTTTGAGACCTGAGTCTAATGTTGCTAGAACTGAGACTGAGGCTACACCATTTGTTGATGATGTGGTGGCCCATTATGCTAAGTGGGATGCTCTACGGTAGGCTATTAAGAAAAAAATGAATTTTGATAGATTTTTGACATAGAAGTGGGGGTACATTAGAGGTAGGTATGCACCTGAAAGACAACGGCTTAGACAGAGTGATCTGAAGGAGGCAATCAACAAGATGACCTTGACTCTGATGGAAATGGGAAGGTTACAATGATAGCTTGGGTACGTAAGCTCAAGACTTATCTCTCTTTGTGTCTCATGATTGTGCAGGATGCCATTTGCTTTGCTGAGTTGCATTTGTGCGAGATAGGCCATGACTGGTGATACAATGGGTCGATATCTTTGTACCATGATTAAATAGTATCCAACCAAGAGTTTGTTGACAAATTGGTAGAGAGATTTGATAGAAAGAATCCTGAGACTTATTTACGAGAGCTGGAACAGTTTAGACAGATTGGGGGTCTTGAGGCATTCAACAGTGAGTTTCAACACCTATTTGTGATGGTATATGACATTTCAAAGAGGAGATGGGTTATGCTATTTATAGAGGGATCTGCTGAGCCTCTCAAAGGGTGGGTTAAGTCCTTGGATCCACCAACCTTGCAAGAAGCCATGAAAAAAGAAAGGAACCTTGAGATGTCTACTCGTTGAAGCAAGTTCGCCTCCAAACCCACTACTTCATCATATAACAACAAGGCAGCAAGGATGATAAATTTGCTTCTAAGAGACGTATGGTATCCCCTTTAGATCAGTAGACTCGTAATGGTCTAAGGAGGAGATACACATGATTTCCCTTTGAAACCTAAGGGTAAAAATAGGATGATGGAGTGGTTCTATGATGAGGAACAGAGTTCTGACTTTTCAGAACAGCCAGCTGATCATGAGTAGGAGACATATGAGGAATGAGGAAATGGTGATGAAGTGATTGATGCTTCTAACCTTAAGGTGATATACCTTTCTAGTATGAAAAAGGAAGGAACATTTATGATGCAAAAGCATCTTGGGTTAATGAGAAATCTTGCATCAACCAAAAATTTTCCTTCCAGTTTTCTATTCGTGAAGTAGCCACTGCTTCTTTTGATTTCAGATTGAGTGCAATTCAAATCATGTCAAGGACCTATCCCAGATTCTTTTCTTAAGTGTGCACATTTTGATGTTTCATATTCTTCGAGTTCTGTGCCATTCATTGTGGTCTCTGTTTCTTGTAGTTTTATCCAGCGAGGCAAGCTATTTCTGTTGGTGCAATTTCCTATGATTACATGTTGGCTTGTGCAGTAGGGAACTCACTTCTAACTCTTGAGTGGACCTATCCCTAAGTGTGTGTGGTCTTATGTTTCTCTTTGCTTGGGTTTTGGTTTATTCTTCCAAGATTGGACCTATAATGTAATTAAATGCTTGACTAGCCGACTTGTGGCTTAGCTGGCTATATAAGAAAGATTGGTTAGATGCAGGAAAGTAGATTCTAATAATCTATAGGAGAAGAAGATAGAAGATGCGAGCTTGGACTTTGAATTGTAATTCTTATTCTGTATAAGGTTGCAACACAGAAGGCCTCACAACGAGGCATGTTGTTGTTTTATATAAGAAGTTAAATAATTACAGCTATCGAATGCATGCATATGGACTCTTGTTCCTTGTGTATTTGATTTAGATTCCGTGTGTAACTCTTAGCAAGGGTAGCTTGGTGTTTTCTCCTTGGGATGTCTTAGCCTTGCGTTAGGTGATATCAGAGTTAGTTCTTTCTTGAGGATTAGATTGTGCAAAACCTTATTGGATTGGTTGTAGGGTGGCAAATCTAAAATCTGACGTATAACTTGCAAAAGGTTACGATCTTGCATGAGCTATTTGTCAAAATGGTTTGTGGTAGAGGAAATGCTAATAATGTTATCATGGACATGTTGAAATAGATTGCAGCGAGACTTGAAGTTGTTGAGACAATGCAGAGGAGAGGTGTACATCTACAAGATGTTAGTGATGATGAAGAAGAAAAACCTAATCCTAATCCTGAACCTGAGGTTGAACAAGATGAAGAAAGACTTTTGAGAGTTTTGTCTAATGCGAATGCTAGACTGTCATGTCCCCATTTTGGAGGCAATTTGATTTAATTAATTTAATTAATTAGGTTGTCCAAAATAATGAATATTTTATGAGGATGACTAATTAATTATTTTAATTAAATAAATAAGTGGTATTAAGTTAATTATTTATAAAGTTATCAAATAAATAAATATTAAAAGGTAACTTTATATTTAATTAATTTAATAAAGTGACTTGAATTATAAAATATTTTATAAAGTCACTTAATAGATAAAACAAAATAATGTTCTAGAAGCTTCTGGAGAAAGTGGAGGAAAAAGAATAAATAGGCACCCTGGGCTTCATTCTAATCATCCAGATTTGTTGTTGTTGATATTGATGTTTGTTGATGTGCATTGTGGAGCCTAGGGTTTCTGCAATAGTCACAACTGGCCATTGAGAACGAAAAATCTCCATTGGTACGCAATTTTGAGGGTGGGAAATATCACTTGAATTATTGCAGCTGGGAGGAAGATACTTCAGTCTTCTATTTGTGCTACATTGAGAAAAAATATTTGTGGCCATTGAGAACGAAAACTCCCAGTTGGTACGCGATTTTGAGGGTGTGAAATATCACTTGAATTATTGCAGCTGAGAGGAAGATACTTCAGTCTTCTATTTGTGCTACATTGAGAAAAATATTTGAGTACAAAAAGCAGGCCAAAAATACAGTTCGAAAAAAAGTAGACCGAAAAAGCAGTCCGAAAAAAAAGCAGGCCAAAATAGCAGTTCGAAAAAGCAGGCCGAAAAAGCAGTTCCAAAAAAGCAGGCCGAAAAAGCAGTTCGAAAAAAGCAGGCCGAAAAAGCAGTCCGAAAAAAAAAGCCGAAAAAGCAGAATCGAAAAAGCAGGCCGAAAAAGTTGGTCCGGAAAAGCAATCCAAAAGAAAAAGCAATCCGAAAAAGCAAATTCGAAAAAGCAAAGAAAATTATTACAGCCATCTACAATCAGGGGCGGCAGCTAGAGAGGCACGACTTGGGCATTTGAGGAGGTTATTTTCTGTTTAGTGGTATTTCAATACATCTATTCTCTAAGGCGACTTCATATGCCAGGTCTGATGTGTATTTTCATAGTTACCTTTCACTATAGAGTGCTGTTGTAATTGTCATTTCGTGTCAGACCTATCATTCATTAATAGATATATCATTCATTTTAACATTCCTCACAATGGTATCAGCAATCCATGGCTTTAGTTGTATTTAATCATGCATGTGATTAGCGTACTGCTGTAGGGCAGTATTGAAGTTAGATATTTAGTGTTGCATTAGTTTTCATTGGCAGCTGTAGGTGCATATTACTTTACCAGCAATCATCATATTTTGATATCTTTGTAAATGCCAAGAGTCTTGGCTAACTTAGTATGAATATTGTATTGGATACTCATTCTCAATTAAGGAGATACAATTGCTGGTCATTAATAGTTGTCTTTGAGCGTTAATATATCATTTTTTATCAGCTAGTTAGCTTGCATACCAACTGTTTGTTAAAATACTAGTTGGCTGTAGGTGATCATTTTCATGATTAGAACTCATATATGCATTCACTATTGCCAAAATTAGTTGCATATTTATGTTAGGTCATTGTTTAGACAATTTGGAGTCTTTTGTAAGCATTCTCTTTGAGGCAAATCCAAACAAGAATCACTGCAGCAATTTGAAAAGATATATCAATCATATGACCCCTTGTATGCAAAGTGTTTGACACAATTCTTTGAGCCTTCCATCAGCATTTTAAGATCGGATTTGTGTAGGACTATCATAGTGGTATCAGAGCGGTTTTCTTGCCATCCTGTGGGGTGAGAACCGACTTACATGAGTGATCAGCACTCTACTTTATCCAGAATGGATAGGTACAGTACAAAGTCTCTGAGGACACAATCTTGGACAATTGATAGACACAAAATCCAGAGTCGGAATTGTAGAAAGGATGGCTATTCAGACATTCGAGATGAACTTAGGAAAATAAGGCATAACATGTCTGAACTGTTGGTTAAGCACCACCGTATAAATGAAAGGCTGTCCGACCCAACTAAGGTGGATAAGTCGATTGGATTTCTATTTGGCAAATCTTCTCGCAAAGCATTGACTGATACAGTGAGAGATGTTACTAGGAACCTTAATGAGGAGTTCGAGAAACAAGTTTGCAACCAGTGAGAGGTTTCAGTTCAGTCACAGGAAGAAGTGGTGAAGGATATTACGCTGATGGATAGTAACTGTCAACTTGGTACTCAAGTTGAGACAGTTGTATACAGGCTGCCAAAGGGTGATGTCTCAGGTACTCAGGATGGTTTGGTTCGAACAGGCAGTGACTACAGCATAGTGGGTTCAGATGATGATTATGAGGATGTTGTTGTACATGATGGTGAGATACTTGGCAGAGATGAGAAGACATTGAGCATTCATGACTTTGCTGAGAGAGTACCAGGCATAGTTAGATGCTTCGTCATATGAGGTTGAGGCTGGTAGTACTTCACATGATTTGTCCAGCCAGCTGAAGGTGAGCGAAGATAGTATTATGACTTCATTATCTCATCATGACAGGATGCGGGATATGATAGAGGATCACATTCGGATGATTCAGTTACAGGGTTGATATAAGGGAGTTCAGGCAAAGTCTTCTTGTGTTGACTTACAGGTGATTAGGGAAGGAATGGGAATGATGAAGTTGAGATATTTACATCTTCTATTAGATCGTGACCATCTTCTTAGCCTTGTCGGAGACTATTCAGATGCCTTGAGGAGAAAGGAGGAGGAAGTTGACAGGCTTTCTCGCGAACTTGAGGACATTCGAGCTTCTTGGATGAATACTCCATTGGCATTATAGGACTGGGAGAGACATGGGAATGAGCATGGCATGGAGCTGAGCTTAGTTTCATCTTGCACTCCTGATACTCAGTTTTCTGCGGCACGTAAATCATATGTGGTCGTTGATAATGTTGTGAGTTCATCTTGCATTCACATCCAGGATACATTGACAATGTCAGACAGGTATGTGGAGTTAGTTGGTATTGGTCATATTACTCAGCTGAGGAGTTTGCTTGAGTTACCAGCTGATTCTAGTTTACGGATATGGATTCGAGATTGTTATATTGGCGTTTGGGATTAAGTCGACTGGAGATCTTTATCACTTTTTGGTAGCAGTGATTGTTTGGGTGCTATCATGGATTTGATTAGCAGATTGCACGGTGTTGTCTTTTCTTGTGCCAATAGCTTGTCCGATGTTGGTATTAGTTTTTATACACTGGTGTTGGGCTTTGTTCATATATCTAGTCGACCATTCTTGTTGGAATGTGTTGATGATCTTTCATATTTGGCAGTGTGTACAGATGAGCCCCAGGATCATATTGGCATTGATGACATCCAGGAGGATGCAGTGGGCAGTTTTGAAGACTTAGTTTCCTTGGCAGTTTCTTTTGGTACAGAGGAGTTGGATTGCAGTGCTACAGTTTTTGATACTTAGTATGTTGATATGAGCTTTGGAGTTGATTCACAGGATATGGATGGTAATACTCTAGAGACCAGTAACTTTGAGGATACTCCTTTAGACAGTGCATCAGAAGAGGTTTGTAGGAGACAATCTAGCCAGTGCCATCATGTGTCTAGTCAATTGAGAGTTAGTGAACGAGACATTGCTATCGCTTGCCAGCATTTCGATGCTGCTCCTCAGTTGTTAGCAGTTTATGGATGGGGTTCTCCTACTAGTGATGAGCAGGGAGGCAGTTATTTTTCCTTGACAGAGATCCACTCTATATGGAAGGCTATTCGGATTCTAAGACAGAATTATATGCAGTTGGTAGCCGATAGAGATTATCTTATGGAGTGGGGGAGTACAACATACGATGCATTATTGGCCAAGGAAGATGAGGTGAGTGAGGTTACTCAGTAGCTCGAGGTGACTTCTGAGATTCTTGAGAGTACACAGTTGGCTTTCGAGGAGTCATAGTTTCATTTGGCTAAGGTGACCACGGATTTAGAGCGACTACAGTCTTTACTTGATTCTGTATAGTCACAAGCTGTGGTGTCTGGTGATCCGAGGATGTCCATGGTCGAGATTGTCAAAGACAGTGGAGATGGGGATGCATCCATCCTTGATACTAACATTTGCATATCGGGTTCATTCCCACTAGAGTCAGATTCAATTGAGTTAGGTGCTACAGCAGATTGTTGTGGTATGCCTAACATGGTGGTGGCCTCTAGTACTGATGGCATAGAGACTAGAGATGTATCAAAGATCATGTGTGATGTTGTTGAGCCGGCAGTTGGCATGGTTCCTGCTAGTAATACTACTCCCTTGGCGATGTCTTCAGAGGTAGTAGTCAGTTCCAACTTGGTTAGTGATCGATTGCAGTTAGTTACATGTGGATTGCATTCTGAGCCACTGACTGAGATTGGTGCATTCTATTGGCATTACACTGTGAGGTATGCTCATCAATTTACCTTTGATGACCATGTTGATGAGATAATGATACAGAGATGTACTTTGGCTCCTAGTGCTTGTCATCAGTTATGGGACAGTTTGATGCCTTGGGATGAGAGTTGTGATAGGCATGACATGGCGATAGGTTCTGTGGTTGACAGCTTGATAATACATGACTTAGAGCAGGAGTTTGGGAGTGATGCTTTAGTAGTTGTTGTTATTGATTCTACTCCTTTGGCTATGACACCTCCTGACTTAGTTGGTAATCAGTCACAGTGGGTTGTATCACTTGTTCATGGTGAGCTGTTGACTGGGGTTGGTTCTTTTTATCAGCATTATACTGCAAGGTATGTGCATCAGTTAGCATTTGATCCTTGTGCTGAAGAGTTGATGGTAGGCAAATTTGGTTTGGGTTCCATTTCTTGCTATTTATGTTGTGATGTCTTTTCACCATCAGCAGTGCATGGGAGTTATGGCTATGAGATAGTGGCCGGTGATCTGCAGAGATGTGTTGACTGTAGGAGTTGTTTAGTGTGTGGATTTTCCATACTTGGTACAGTTTCATTCAGGAGCGTTCACCATTGTTGCAGAGTTGGATTGTACATTCCATATAGGCCAGTGGGATGCGTTGATGGTATTTAATGTGTTGGCAGTTGTGATTTTGGAGTTTGGTTGAGCTGTAATTGTCTGTTTGATTATGGATTCCTCTTGGTTATATTGCAGAGGATATTACAGGACCTGTGTTGATTGATAGCAGTATAGTACATGACTGCATTTGTGATCTAGGCGGATTGATTGGTTTATTGTTCAACCATTGCTTGGTTTTAAGCAATTTCAGGAAGGGCGGACTGTCATGTCCCCATTTTGGAGGCAATTTGATTTAATTAATTTAATTAATTAGGTTGTCCAAAATAATGAATATTTTATGAGGATGACTAATTAATTATTTTAATTAAATAAGTAAGTGGTATTAAGTTAATTATTTATAAAGTTATCAAATAAATAAATATTAAAAGGTAACTTTATATTTAATTAATTTAATAAAGTGACTTGAATTATAAAATATTTTATAAAGTCACTTAATAGATAAAACAAAATAATGTTCTAGAAGCTTCTGGAGAAAGTGGAGGAAAAAGAATAAATAGGCACCCTAGGCTTCATTCTAATCATCCAGATTTGTTGTTGTTGATGTGCATTGTGGAGCCTAGGGTTTCTGCAATGGTCACAACTGGCCATTGAGAACGAAAACTCTCAATTGGTACGCAATTTTGAGGGTGTGAAATATCACTTGAATTATTGCAGTTGGGAGGAAGATACTTCAGTCTTCTATTTGTGCTACATTGAGAAAAAATATTTGTGGCCATTGAGAACGAAAACTCTCAATTGGTATGTGATTTTGAGGGTGTGAAATATCACTTGAAATATTGCAGCTGGGAGGAAGATATTGTAGTCTTCTGTTTGTGCTACATTGAGAAAAATATTTGAGTACAAAAAGCAGGCCGAAAAAGAAGTTCGAAAAAAAGTAGACTGAAAAAGCAGTCCGAAAAAAAAAAGCAGGCCGAAATAGCAGTTCGAAAAAGCAGGCCAAAAAAGCAGTTCGAAAAAGCAGGCCGAAAAAGCAGTTCGAAAAAGCAGGCCGAAAAAGCAGTTTGAAAAAAGCAGGCCGAAAAAGCAGTCCGAAAAAAGCAGGCCGAAAAAGCAGAACCGAAAAAGCAAGCCGAAAAAGCAGGTCCGAAAAAGCAATCCAAAAAAAAAAAAAAGCAATCCGAAAAAGCAAATACGTAAAAGCAAAAAAAATTATTACAACCATCTACAATCAGGGGCGGCAACTAGAGAGGCACGACTTGGGCACTTGAGGAGGTTATTTTCTGTCAGTGGTATTGCAATACATCTATTTTCTAAGGCGACTTCATATGCCAGGTCTGATGTGTATTTTCATAGTTGCCTTTCACTATAGAGTGCTGTTGTAATTGTCATTTCGTATCAGACCTTTCATTCATTAATAGATATATAATTGATTTTTACATTCCTCACAATGGTATCAGCAATCCATGGCTTTAGTTGTATTTAATCATGCATGTGATTAGCGTACTGCTGTAGGAGAGTATTGAAGTTAGATATTTAGTGTTGCATTAGTTTTCATTGGCAGCTGTAGGTGCATATTACTTTACCAGCAATCATCATATTTTGATATCTTTGTAAATGCCAAGAGTCTTGGCTAACTTAGTATTGAATATTGTATTGGATACTCATTCTCAATTAAGGAGATACAATTGTTGGTCATTAATAGTTGTCTTTGAGCGTTAATATATCATTTTTTTATCAGCTAGTTAGCTTGCATACCAACTGTTTGTTAAAATACTAGTTGGCTGTAGGTGATCATTTTCATGATTAGAACTCATATATGCATTCACTATTGCCAAAATTAGTTGCATATTTATGTTAGGTCATTGTTTAGACAATTTGGAGTCTTTTGTAAGCATTCTCTTTGAGGCAAATCCAAACAAGAATCACTGCAGCAATTTGAAAAGTTATATCAGTCATATGACCCCTTGTATGCAAAGTGTTTGACACAATTCTTCGAGCCTTCCATCAGCATTTTAAGATCGGATTTGAGTAGGACTATTACATAGACCTGCTGTTGAAGTTGCTTGTTATGATGGAAGACTAGAGACTAATGTTATATTGGATTGGATCTCTGAGATGGATGAGTACTTAGAGTATGAAGGTATTCCTGATAACAAGAAGGTCAAGATAGAAGTCACAAAGTTGAAGGGTCATTCTTTACTTTGGTGGGATCATTTGCAAACTGAGAGATAGAAGAGAGTAATAGAAAAGATTAAGACATGGGCGAAAATTATTGGAAAAATGAAGAAAAAGTTTCTCCTTGCAAATCACCAAGTAAACTTATTGAGGAAAATGCAGAACTTGAGACAAAAAGACACGAGTTAGAATTTGGGATTGTATTCACGTTTGCCTATTTCCTAGCAAACGTTGGGAAGATATCAACACGGATTTTGTACTTGGATTGGCTAGAACTTAGAGAGATTTCGATTCTATCTTTTTTGGTAGTGGACAAATTTTCTAAAATGGCACATTCCATAACTTGGAAGAAAACATTAGATGCAGTGCATATAGCATAACTATTTTTCAAAGAGATGGTGAGGTTGTATGGATTGCTATAGACAATTGTTTAAGATTGAGATACTAAGTTCATTGGATACTTTCGAAAGACACTTAGGAAGAAATTGAATACCGAGCTTAAGTTTAGTCCTACATTTCACCCTCAAACTGATGGACAAAGTGAAGTTGTGAATAGAAGTTTGGGTAATTTGTTGAGATGCTTGGTTTGAAGTAAGTCTACAAATTGGGATTTGGTCTGTTACAAGTTAAATTTGCATACAACTTTATGAACATAAATACTAAGAAGACACCTTTTGAGATCATTAATGGATTGCACCCTAGAGGAACTACAGAACTGAGAAACTGGAGTACTAAAGAAAATAGTAGTATTGATGCTGAAAATTTTGTGAGTTTCATAAAGGATTTGCATGATGATGTAAGAGTACTTTCCAGAACAATACTCAGGAATATAAACAGTGACCTGATTAGAGGAGAAGACATAAATCTTTCAATGAAGGCAATCAGGTAGTGGTTCATTTAAAGAAAAACAAATTACTATTTGGAACATACAACAAATTGAAAATGAAGTTTGGGCCTTGTAAAATTTTAAGAAAGTTTAACAATGGAAATGCTTTTGAAGTTAAGTTGCCAAAAGATATGGACATTTCTCCCATATTCAACATTTCTGATATCTTTGACTACCATGAGCCTGACGGTGAATTAGTTGATAATCCAAATTATCCAAGGAAGAAAGAAGAAGGTGTTGAACAGATCTTGAATACCAGAATAAGCAGAAGCACCATAGGAAAGGATTACATGGAATACCTCATTCAATGGGAAGGAAAACCAATTGAAGACAGTTCATGGATATCATAGGCTGAACTAGATCTTTATGATTTAGGTCAAAACACTCTTGAGTCCTGATGTGGACATCAATTCTCTTCTTACCCCAAGTGTCGGATGCAGAGCATCTTGGGTTAATGAGAAATCTTGCATCAACCAAAACTATTCCTTTTTTTTGTTCCAATCTATTGTTCATGAAGTAGCCATTGCTACTTTTGGTTTCAGGTTGAGCGTAGTTCACATCATGGCGAGGACCTATCCTAGATCCTTGTCCTAATTATGAATTTTGATGTTTCATATTCTTTGAATTCTGTGTCATTTTTTGTGGTCTTTGTTTCTTGCAGTTTTCATCCAGCGAGGCATGCTATTTCTATTGGCGCAGTTTCCTATGATGACGTGTTGTCTTGCACAGTTTGGAGCTGACTCCTAACTCACGTGTGTACCTATCCCTAAGTGTGCATGGTCTTATGTTGTCCTTTGCTTGGGTTTTGGTTTATTCTTCCAAGATTTGACCTTTTAATGTAATTAAATAATTAGCTAGCTATACAAGAAATATTGGTTAGATGTAGGAAAGCAAATAGATATAATCTATAAGAGTAGAATATAGAAATGCAAGCTGGGACTCTGAATTGTAATTCTTATTCTATATAAGGCTGCAACGCAGAAGGCCTCACAGTCGGGCATGTTGTTGTTTTATATGCAAAGTTAAATAATTACAGCTGTCGAATGCTGCATATAGCCTCTTGTTCCTTATTGTGTATTTGATTTATCTTCTGTGTGTAACTTTTAGCCAAGGTAGCTTGGGGTTTTCTCCTTGGGATGTCTTACGCTTGCGTCAGGTGGTATTAGTGTAATGTTCCTTGTTATCAGTTTGAATTTTGCAAAGAGAAAATCGATAGTTATGTGCCTAGGATTGGTCCTGTACGGATGAGGAAGTTCCTGCAGTGCAGTGACAGAAGCCGTACGATGACTATATGTTGCCTGTAGCAGTCCGTACGAGAGTTAACAAGAGTCAAGATTCTCAATAGGAAACTAAGTCCGTACGGTGAGTAGGTGGGCCACAGAAGACCGTACGGTCTATTGCCGTATGGTGGTATGTTTGCCGAAGGGAATGAGGAGGTGGCCGTACGGTAGATCACAAATGACTGTACGGGAACCACAGATCTAGCCGTACGCTGCACTATTATTATATTATGAATTTTGAATTATGAAGCGGGGCCAAATACAACACAGAGGAGCCGTACAGGCATGAGGAGAAAGAGTGAATGATGGAGGCCGTACAGTAACATTCCAGGAGGCAATTATCAATGCAAACTAATTGATAATCAATAGTTCAGTTGCAAGAAAACTTACACAATTTGCACATGCAGAGACTAAGCATTCACCAACAGGAATAGAGATGAAATTTAGCCTTTAGATTGCCCGAAATAGACCAAGGACACAATTGGAATAGGGTGTTGGTTTTGTTCCCACTGAAATCGAGCAAGCCAAATAGGGAAGGTCTTTCACTTCCGAAATGGCGAACAAATTCCGAACTCCAACAGGAATCTGCAGTACAGAGAAAATATGATCCAAAAACATACCTATCAACTACTACGAGCCGTGCTTAAATACCCATCGAAAAAAGCTTTCCGAGGGTGTACAAAGATTAGCCGACGGCGACACAAACTACTATGACAATTAAATTTGGGTCCGAGTTAATTTAAACAATCGGCCCGTTAAAAAAAAAAAATTAAATACATTTATTTCTGTTCGGGAACATTACATAGAGCTAGTTCTTTCTTGAGGATTGGATTGTGGGGAACATTATTGGATTGGTTATAGGGTGGCAAATCTAAATTCTAACCTATAACTTGTCGAACGTTACAATCTTGTAAGAGTTATTTTTTAGAATAGTTTGTGGTAGAGGAAATGTTGATAATGCTATGATGGACATGTTGAGGCAGATTGCAACAAGACTTGAAGCTGTTGAGACTGCACAAAGGAGAGGTGTACATCTAGAAGATGTTAGTGATGATGAAGTAGCACCTAATCCTAATCCTGAACCTGAGGTTGAAGAAGATGAAGAAAAACTTTTGAGAGTTTTGTCTCGGGCGAATGTTAGACCTATTGTTGATGTTGCTTGTTATGATGGAAGACTTAAGACTAATGTTGTATTGGATTGGATCTCTGAGATGGATAAGTACTTAGAGTATGAAGGTACTCCTGATAATAAGAAGGTCAAGATAGAAGTCACAAAGTTGAAGGGTCATTCTTCACTTTGGTGGGATCATTTGTAAACTGAGAGACAGAAGAGAGTAAAAGAAAAGAAAAAGACATGGGCGAAAATCAATGGAAAAATGAAGAAAAAGTTTCTCCCCGCAAATCACCAAGTCAACTTGTTGAGAAAAGTGCAGAACTTGAGACAAAAAGACATGAGTGTGAAAGAATATACTGAGGAATTCTATAAGTTGGATATTAGATCTGGATATGTAGATGATGAAGCTGAGAAAGTGGCTAGATACCTGATTGGTTTGTAGACATCAAATCAAGATGAGATCAGTTCTGTTAAGGTGGATGTAATATCCTATCATAAAATAGTTTATTAATCAAATCTTTGTTAATGGGCCAATTGATTAAAAACATCTCAGACCCATTTTAGTTATGTTTCCGTAGGTAAGTGTGGCTGTCAGCTATTTTTGTACACCCTCGGAAAGTTTTCCTGACGAGTATTTAAGCATAGCTTGTAGGTAGTCGTAGGTATGTAATTTGGATTATTTTTCTTGTACTACGAATTCCCATTGGGATTCTCCATTGTTTGCCATTTCGGAAGTGAAAGAGCTTCCCTATTTGGCTCTTCTGGTTTCGATGGGATTCAACCCTCACCTTATTCCGTTGCTTATAACACTTCGCTCAGATCTGGCAAGTTAGAGCACTATCATATTGGCATATATTGATTGAAGGGTTAGTCATGTTCAGTCTCTCTTATTGTGTTTGGATTTCATCTAAATCTATTGTGTTTATGTATGAATGAGATTGCATTGATAGTTGATGTTTTATCACTTCCAACTCAAGCACTTACTAAACGATTTGCTTTTCAAAACATATCCATACTACATATCTATGTATCGTATGACCTGCTAACTCCACCGTATGGCTCGTTTGTGTGCTGCTCTTTCACCATATGGCCTTCCTATTGACACCGTACAGCTTTTTCCCATGCCCTTGCTTAGACACCATACGGCCTTCTTGGTCAACAATTGCGACAACTGTACTTCCCCTCCTTTCATAACTGTACAAACTCCCTCATTGCACTATACGGTTTGTTTTTCCACACCATGCGGGCTCTCTAATCTCATCTCCATCCATTTTTTCAGCCCCTCCGTACTTAGGAACATTACAGTGGTATCAAAGCTTCGATCCTGCCAGCATGTGGACAATGAATGAGAGTTTATAGCCGGAAGAGAAGAACCCATTCCGTTGATAGAATGGTTTCCGAAATGAAACCCACAGCTGCCGAACTCGTGGCACTACTGAGAGAACTTGCCAAGAATTAGGCACAGATCAATGATACTCAGCGACTCATGGAAGAGACTCTCAAAAATTTGGCAGACAATAAAATATCTGGAGAACAAAATGGTCACAACGCGGACTCGGTGTCGGATAAAGAAAACCCTCATCTAGCACGCTCTCGACCTTCCATGCTGTCTTTTCCCCCTTGGACGGAGGCACCACTTGGAGGGAAGCAATCAACCTTTGAAGAAATGCAAGAACAACTGAGAGAAGACAGAGAGAATGCGAATTTGGAGGAAGATATATCCTACAAAGATTACGCAGATTTGAGAATGAGATATTCGGGAGGCGGAAACAAAGAATATTTTAATGATGATCTGAAGAGAAAGTTGAGTAAAGTAAATTTGTCTCCATTTGACGGATTCGGATCCATATCTACGCAAGCATGGGTAATGAAGGCCGATAGTTACTTCCAGCTTAATCTTATGCCAGAAGAAACAATTAAATTTGTGACATTACACTTGGAGGGAGTTGCACATGAATGGTGGCATTGCGACACCATTACACTGGGGCATGATCAAATAAACACCTATGCGGAATTCACCAAGAGATTGATAGATCAATTTGATGGTAAAGATCTGGAACTCAATTTTAAAGATTTGGCACACCTGAGGCAAACTTGATTGGTTGACCAGTACATTGCAGAATTCCATAAACTCTCTGTTTTGGTTACGGACATTTATGAAAGAAGACTGTGCTTTTTGTAGACGAACTGATAGAACCATTAAAAGTTTGGGTAAAAGGGTTCAGTCTTGTGACCCTGTTAGAGGCTGTTAAGAAGGCACAGAGTATGGCATCATCATTAGCGACATCCTCTCGGGGTTACACTCATAACCACCGATGTTTTCGAGGGACAAAGATAATAAACCTCCTCTAAGGAAGTCGTCGTTGGACGAAGCTACCAGACAGGAGCTCTGAAGGAAGAAACTATGTTTCAACTATTAGGGACCATGGGAACCTAGGCACAGATGCCTCAGGAAAGGAAAGATCCATTACATTGAGGTCATATCCGATGATGAGGACGAACAAGAAGATAAACCCACTGAAGATAACCAATCCCACGAGAATACGAAAATAGTTAGTTTGAACCGTACGGAAAGAATTGCGGCATTAGTACAGTGCGGAGGAACTATTGCTCTAGCCGGTAGCCTGGGGTACACAATGTTTCGTATATGGGGAACCCTTCAAGGACAAAGGGTTATGGTGATGCTCGATAGCAGAGCTACTCTTAACTTTATAAACTCATCTTTGGTGAAACGAAGAGGTCTACCTAAGGAGACACGCAGGATTTCAGGTCAAGGTTGCCAGAGGGACTCTTCTGCCCTGCACATACCTTGATCCTCAGCTAAGTATCACAATGACGAATCAAACAGTGATCGAGGATTTCTTTATAGTGGACTTTGATGATATGGAGGTTATTCTTGGCATACAGTGGATGGAGACACTTGATGAATACACTTACCATTTCAAGCAGATGAACTTCACTTTTGTTGTCGATGGAAAGAAGGTTGTTCTCTATGGAATGGAAAATGAGGGTCCGAAGGAAGTTTCTGCACATTGGATGGAGGCAATTTTTCGGCGTGATGACATTACTTGGGCTGCACACTGTTTTGTCTTGGCAGAACCTATAAAAAGGCAATGGACACCGTCCCAAGATGATGATCTCCAGAATATATTGGGTGATCATGATAAAGTTTTTATAGATATTCCTCCTAGCATACCTCCTCATCGAGGGTTTGAACATACCATCGAGGTGGAAGTAGGAGCCAAATGGGTCATAACCACTTTGTACCGCCATCCTAAGAAATTCAAAGATGAGATTGAAAAGATGA
Source organism: Cupressus sempervirens (assembly GCA_028749045.1). Lineage (NCBI taxonomy): Eukaryota > Viridiplantae > Streptophyta > Pinopsida > Cupressales > Cupressaceae > Cupressus > Cupressus sempervirens. Next base: position 717,045,905 of record CM053789.1, read on the forward strand.
TTTAGGAACTGCTGGAGAAATGATGGATCCGCCCCAGTTCTAGCCCTTTCGTGTCATCAGTGGTATTGGTCAAAAAGAAGGACGGGACGATGCACATATGTGTGGACTATTGTGCATTGAACAAAAAAAATAAAAAAATAGATACTCCGTTTCAAGGATAGATGAGTTGCTAGATGAATTACATGGCACAGTCTATTTTTTGAAAATAGATCCCTGTTCTGGTTACCATTAGATCCGCATGAGGGAAGAAGACATGGAAAAGACCGCCTTTCGTTTGCACTACGGGCATTACGAGTTCCTAGTCATGCCATTTGGACTAACAAATGCACCTACTACATTCTAATCATGCATGAATCGCATCCTCAACAAACAATTACAAAAGTACTTACTGGTATTTTTTGATGATATTCTTATTTATAGCAGGACATGGGAAGAGCACCTGAAGCATCTGGATGAAGTCCTACAGATCATGAAGGATCAATCCTTGTTTGCCAAGCGATCCAAGTGTGAATTCTGCATGACAGAAATATTGTACTTGGGACATGTTGCTAGTAAATATGGAGTTCAAGTTCATCAAGAGAAGATTCAAGCTATCCTTGATTGGCCTCCCCCAAAATCACTCACGCAATTGCAAGGATTTTTCGGATTGTACAGTTATTATAAGAGATTCGTTAAAAGATTCTCTTAGCTTTGCACACCTTTAATAGATTTGACAAGGAAGAGTTCTTTCCAGTGGAATGAAAAGGCACAACTCACTTTTGATAAGCTAAAAGAGGTAATGGGCACTTGTCCCATACTTGCATTACCTAATTTCACTCGATCATTCATTCCAGAGTGCGACACTTTCGGAGAGGGCATTGGCGTGGTATTGATGCAAAATAGACATCCCATAGCCTAAGAGTAGGAAGCTTACGCAAACAAAACACTTATATTCTATTTATGACAAAGAGATGTTGGCCATCGTACATACACTAACCAAGTTCTAGTGGGTGCCAAGTTTGTCATTCATATGGATCACAATAGTCTGAGATATTTTCTGTAGCAACGAGACTTGAACGAGAGGCAACAAAAATGGGTAAGCAAGGTTCGTGCTTTTGATTTTGACATTGAATATGTGAAAGGAGAGAACAATGTGGTTGCAGATGCTTTGTCCAGGAAACCTGCTACTTGTTTACTAACCCTGATTTCAGCTGACTGGAAAGCATATTTGTTGGTAGAATATTCCAAAAATACATTTACCTGTGAGCTAATGGATGGCAATATCTAAGATGATCGGTACAAAGTGGTGGATGACATCATTTACTATAAGAATCGGATATTTTTAGTATCGGAATCCAAATTGAAGCAAAAAATCTTGAAGGAGGTACACGACTCACCGTTGTCCGGACACCCGAGCTTCATGAAAACTTACAGATGTCTTAGGGAGAGCTTTTCATGGAAAGGTCTTAAAGGAGTCGTATTGTAGTATGTAAGAGAGTGCGGTCTGCCAGTAGAACAAATCCAAACATTCTCTACTTGTTGGGTTATTGCAACCTCTGCCAATTCCAGAATAGAAGTGGGAAAGTATCTCGATGGATTTCATAATTGGACTTCCTGAGGTAAACGGAAAGGATTGTATCTTCGTGGTGGTTGATAGATTGAAAAAGTACACACTTCCTCACCATCCCCTTAGATTTTAAGGCCGCACAAGTTGCCAATCTATTTTTTAGAGAAGTCTTTCATTTGCATGGGTTACCCCAAAACATTGTCAATGATCGGGATGGGCGATTTATTAGTATCTTCTGGACATAACTGTTTTGGTTGGTAGGGACAAAATTGTCACCAAGTACTAGCGCTTTGTTTGGCAAGTGTCAATCTATATGGTGCTTTGTTTGGCAAACTAGCTCTAGGAATTAGATCCATACAATGACTTATACTTCTTACTGAAGGTAAACCATCAGGAATATCATCAGCAATAATTTCTTTATACTCATTCAGCAATTCGGTAATTTCTATTGGCACTCGGCTATCACTATCTACTGTCACTCAGTCATTACTAGCTTCTGTTGCTCAGTCATTACTACCAACACTCGTTCCTCTAGGAACTATGGCAAAATAGACTTGATTCTTTTTCATTTCCTTTTCAAATTGTTTCCCATTAACCATGCAAATTTTTACAGCAGTACAATTAACCTCATCTGGACTTTCAATCAAAGGTAACAATGTTTGTTTTTTCCCATTTACCCAAAGAGTATATTGATTCAATCTTCCATCATGTACAACATATCTATCATATTGCCAAGGTCTACCCAACAAAATATGACAACAATCCATGGGCATAATATCACATAAAATTTCATCAAAGTGATGTCCAATTTTGAACTTCACAAGGCATTGCTCACTTACCAATATCTTATGCTCATCTTTGATCCATGAAACATGATAAGGTTTGGGATGTTTCAGCCTCTGCAATTGCAACTTTGTAACCAGTTCTTCCGATGCCAGATTTGTAGAACTTCCACTGCCAATGATCACTTTGTAGCATTTTCCAGTCATCTTACATCTTGTCTTGAAAAGACTTCTCCTTGAAACAAGTTCCTCATCACTTCCCTTATTACATAAGCTTCTTCTCACCATCAGATTTTCTCTAGCCTCAGGTCCACTTGGTGAACCCTCATCGTCTTCTTGAATCACAACATTTCTATTACCTTGCCTACTTTCAGAGGATCTACATTCAAAAGATCTATGTCCCTCTTTACCACATCTAAAACAATTACCACGAAATCCACCTCTAGAATAGGAATTACCTCTTCCTCGGTAAGAATTAGTGCCTCCTCGGTAAGATTACCACTTTTCCATTCGGTTTTGCCTTTGTCATCATTCTTCCATTCAGATTTCCCTTTATCTTGCATAGAATTGCCAGATCTGTCACTTTCTCCATAAGATCTACCTTTGCCTCTCTAGAATCTACCACCTCTACCTCTTTGTCTTTGTTCATGCTTCTTTGTCAAGATCTCCTAAGCTTTCAAGGCATACTGATATGCTTCTTCTACACTTTCCAACTTCACAAAACTTATTTCATCCTGAATTTCAGATCTCAACCCATTAATGTACCTTGCAATTTTCTCAACATCATTATCCACATGTCCAGATCTGATGTCCAATCTATAGAATTCCTTGGTATATTCTTTCACAGTCATGTCCTTTTGTTTCAAATTTTGCATCTTTCTCAACAAGCTAGCTTGCTAATCAGCAGGAAGGAATTTGTTCTTTACCTTGTTCACCATCCTTGGCCAAGTTCTGATCTTCTCCTTTCCTCTCCTTTGTGTATTAGTTTGCAAGTGCTCCCACCATATTGATGCATGACCTTTCAACCTAGTGACTGCAATCTTCACCTTTCTATTATCAGGAGTGTTTTCATACTCAAAGAACTTCTCCATATCAAAGATCTAATCCAACACAGCATTGGTATCTAGTTTTCCATCATAAGGAACAACTTCTACAACAGGCTTTGAATTTGCCCTAGAAAATATTTGCAACAATCTTTCCTCATCTTGATTTTTTTCAGGTTTCGGATTATGGTTTGGTGCTGCTGCTTCATCATCACTTACATCATCAAGATGTGCTCCTCTCCTCTGGGCTGTCTCCACAGCATCTAATCTGGCTGCAATTTGTCTCAACTGATCCAATATAGCATTATCAACATTATTTCCTCTACCAAGAACCATCTTTACAAATCAGGTACTTGCAAGATCATAACCCTCTGCAAGTTATAGGTCAAATCCGCAGATCTGCCACCCTACAACCAAATCCCAAATCAGGGTTCTACACCATCCAATCTCCACGAGGAGGAACCTCAAGCTCTGATACCAACTGACGCAGGCAGAGAGGTGAATAACTAGGGCCAAAGGCTCACCTAGCTATCCAAACCACCCTGCAAAAGTTAACACAACGGAAGCAAACACAAAGAACAACAACCAAAGGAGGAAGAAGAGTGAAATACTTTTATTGATTCATCAAAATATCTTCATACATGCCCAGTTGTAATGCCTTCTAGGTTACAGCCAATTACAAATATATTCACATTCAAAGATCCAACTGCAAATCCACACTTGTAGTTCTGCTCTCTAATCTTCTTCCCAAAAACTTACCTAACTCTAAGCCTAAACACTCTATATATAATTGCCAAAATGGCTTACAGATTATTCTAGAACATTACATAAGAGGAAGGCCGACCCAACAATGGTCTGGACGCATCCCAAGAAAATATCTTAACATAAATGTCACAAACAAAATAAATCCCGCAAGTCGGCTCGTAGAAATCACGTCCAAATGTTGACACTCGGCATACATTGGGTAACTCAACGAATGAAGAGTCACTTGGCATACATTGGGTAACTCGGCAAATGAAGACTCACTTGGCATACACTGGATAACTCGACGAATGAAGAGTCACTTGGCATACACTGGGTAACTCGGTTAATGAAGAGTCACTTGGCATACACTGGGTAACTCGGTTAATGAAGAGTCACTTTGCGTACACTGGGTAACTCGGTTAATGAAGAGTCACTTTGCATACACTGGGTAACTCGGTTAATGAAGAGTCACTTTGCTTACACTGGGTAACTTGGAGAATGAAGAATCACTTGGCGTACATTGGGTAACTTGGCGAATGAAGAGTCACTTGGCGTGCATTGGGTAACTTGGCAAATGAAGAGTCACTTGGTGTGCACTGGGTAACTTGGCGAATGAAGAGTCACTTGGTGTACACTGGGTAACTTGGCGAATGAAGAGTCACTTGGCGTACACTGGAGCTACTTTAACTCGACATCAACATGCAGAATGAACAAAATGAGTAGGATAACAAGGCAACCCATAATGCTCCTACATCAATTTCTGTAGATAAGTGTGGCCATCGGCCATCTTTGTACACCTTTAGAAAGTTTTTTCGACAAGTATTTAAGCACGGCTTGTAGGTAGTCGTAGGTATGCAATTTGGATTATTTTCTCTATACTATGAATTCCCTTTGGGATTCTTTGTTGTTTTCCATTTTGGAAGTGAAAGACCTTCCCTATTTGGCTTTTTCGGTTTTAGTGGGATTCAACCCTTACCCTATTCCGTCGCCTGTAACACTTCGCTCAGATCTGGCAAGTCGGAGCACTATCATATTGACATATATTGATTGAATGGTTATTCGTGTTTAGTCTCTCTTATTGTGTTTATATTTCATCTAAATCTGTTGTGTTTATGTATGAACGAGATTGCATTCATAGTTGATGTTTTATCACTTCTGACTCAAGCACCTACTAAATGATCTCCTTTTCAAAACATATTCACACTGCACTTCTATGTACCCTATGGCCTACAAACTCCACCATATAGCTTGAAGACATACCTTGCCATACGACCATCTGGCGTACCGTACCATCATCCTTCCTATTGTCTCCACCGTACAAAAGACATCCTGATCCACCCACCGTACTGCTCGTTTGTGTGCTGCTCTTTCACCATATGGCCTTCCTGTTGACGCCGTACAGCCTTTTCTTGTGCCCTTGCTCTGACACCATATGGCCTTCTTGGTCAAGAACCATACTTCCCCTCCTTCCATCACCATACAAACTCCCTCATTGCACTGTATAGCTTGTTTTTCCACACTGTACAAGCTCTCCAATCTCGTCTCCGTCCATTTTTTCAGCCCTTCCGTACTTAGGAACATTATAATGGATAACGTGGAAGAGACTATCAGTATGCTCTGAAGGTTGAAGAAAGATTGGTGAAGAAACATGATCAAAGACAGAGAGGAAGAGGTGGCAGATTTCAAAGAAACATAGGCAAAACCTATGGATAAATTAGCAGATCTGAAGTGCAAGAGAAAGGAAAATCTGATTGGAAAGATGACAATGCTAGTAAGAGAGGTAACTACACTAGAGGTAGCTATACAGGTTACTCGAGGATAGTAATAATGGTAAAAGGGATGGAAGATTTGGGTTTAAAGGTACTTGTTATAAATGTTGTGAAGAAGGGTATAAAGCTTTTGAATGTACTAATTTTGGTAAAAAGGTTGGAGAAAGTGGCATAAATATTTTGTATTGTGAAGGAGTCGCTGAAACACCAAAGGAACTTGAAAATGGTGAGAATTTAATGATAAGAAGAGTCTTGTGGAATGATAAATTAGGACCTATTCTGAGGCGAAGTTTGTTCATAACCAGATGTAAAATTGATGGAAAATGTTGCAAAGTGATTATTGATAGTGGTAATTCAGGCAATCTGGCTTTTGAGGAATTGGTAAACAAGCTGAAGTTGCAGAGGTTGGGACATCTAAACCCTTGTCATGTTGCTTGGATTCAAGATGAACATAAATTAATGGTAAGTTAACAATGCCTTGTAAAATTGAAAATTGGGAATTACTATGATGAAGTCTTGTGTGATATTATGCCTATGGATTGTTGTCACAGTTGGATAGGTAGACCTTGGCAATATGATAGACAAACATTGCATGATAGTAGATTAAATTGGTATACCATTTGGGCAAATGGGAAGAAGCAGATTTTATTACCTTTGATTGAGAAAATTGATGAGAACCATTGTACTACAGTAAGAGTTTGTTTGGTAGATGGAAATCAATTTGTTAAAATATGAAGGAACAGAAGATATGCCTTGCCTTGATTCCTAGGAAGACTGAAAAAAAAAATTAACTTGGGCATGCACCTGAGATAAAAGCTTTGTTAGATGAATTTCAAGATGTTATTTCTAAGTATGTATCTGATGGATTGCCTCTTGTGAGAAATATAAGTCACTCTATGGATTTGATACTTGGAGCTAGCTTACCAAATAAAGCACCACATACACTAACCCCTACAGAGAATGCTGAATTGAATAGACAAGTGTGACAATTGCTTGAGAGAGGTTTGATTAGAGAAAGTTTGTCTCCTTGCGCAATACCTGTTGTATTAGCACCTAAGAAGAATGACGAGTGGAGAATGTGCACTGATTCCAGAGCTATAAACAAAATCACAGTAAAGTGTAGGTTCACTTTGCCTAGGATTGATGACATGATGGATTGTTTGAGTGGAGCTAGATACTTTACCAAAATTGATTTGAAAAGTGGATATTATCAGATCAAAATGAAAGGAGGAGATGAATGAAAAACTAGTTTTAATATTAATGAAGGCTTGTATGAATGGATGGTTATGCCTTTTGGTTTGACTAATGCACCTGGTACTTTCATGAGATTGATGAATGAATTTATGAAGAAATTCTTGGTCAAATTTGTGATTGTACACCCTGATGACATATTGATTTTCAGTAAGACTAAAGAGGAACATCTTGAGCATATTAGACAAGTGTTATAGAGGTTGAAAGAGGAAAAGTTATTGATTAGCTTGAAGAAATGTCCTTTAATGAAAGAGGAGCTAGTATATCTTTGCTTTGTGATTTCAGCTGAAGGTTTGAAGATGGATCCTGAGAAGGTAAAAGCTATATTGGAATGGCCTACACTTGCAATTGTTAAAGAAGTTAGATCATTTCATGGGTTAGTATGTAATTCTTTAACAAAGACTATGAAAGGAGATAAAAAAAAAATTCGAGTGGATGTAATGCTCCCATTATAAAATAAATAATTAATCAAACCTTTGTTAATGGGCCGATTGATTTAGTATATCTCAGACCCATTTTATTTAATTGTTTTTGTAGGTAGGTATGGCCGTCGGCTATCTTTTTACACCCTCGGAAAGGTTTCCCTGATAGGTATTTAAGCACGGCATGTACGTAGTAGATGGTATGCGATTCTGGATTATTTCTTTATACTGCGAATTCCCGTTGGGATTCTTTGTGGTTCGCCATTTTGAAAGTGAAAGATCTTCCCTACTTGGCTATTTCGGTTTCGGTGGGATTCAACCCTCACCCTATTCCGTCTGTGTATTACTTTGCTTGGATCTTGCAAATCGGAGTACCATATTTGTTGCCGGTTCATATATACATTTCTGGGATGAGATTGAATCAATTATTTTGTCATTATTTAACATATTTGGTGAGTGTACTGTTTTGATTTCTAGTGCAGCTTGATCTCCACATATTGTATGGTGTTCAAGCCCAACCATACGACCTCCAAGCTCTACTGTATGGCCTTATCAATTTCTGCTCCAAGTACGGCCTACCATATGTCTTACTTGTTCAGTCCTCCTCACGATCTTCCATACCGTACGACATCCAAGCTTACCGTACGACCACCTAGCTTTAACATACATCCTCCACAACATCAGCAATAAGATACTATACGACCTATTCAGGCTTCATTGTACGACCACGGTGACTTCATGCACGTTTGGTCTGGCATTCTCCAAGATTACACGCGGACAAACCTATTCCTAAGGGTTAGTCGGACAACGAAACATTACAGTGGTATCAGAGCTTAGTTGTCCTGCTAGCCTATGGACAGTGAATGAAACTTTATAGCCGGAAAAGAAGATTCCATTCGGTTGATAGAATGGCAGAAAAAGAACCCACTATTGCCAAACTCTTGGCACTACTAAGAGATCTTTCAAGGAATTAGGCACAAATCAATGATACTCAACAGCTTATAGAAGAAACTCTTAGGCAATTGGCGAACAATAAAATATCCAGTGAACAAAATGGTCACAGTGTGGGTTCGGTGTCAGGTAAGGCAAATCTTCATCTAGCACACATTCGACCCTCCATGTCGTCTTTCCCTTTACGGACGGAGGTATCACATGGAGGAAAATAGACAACCTTTGGGGAAGTTCAAGAATAGTTGAGAGAAGACTAGAAGAATGAAAATTTGGAGGAGGATATATCCTACAAAGTTTATGCAGAACTAAGAATGAGATATTCGGGAGGCGAAAATTGAGGATATTTTAACGATGATTTCAGAAGGAAGTTGAGTAAGGTAAACTTGTCACTATTTGACAGATTCGGATCCATATTTGCTCAAGCCAATACTTCCAACTTAATCCAATGCCAGAAGAAGAAGAAATCAAATTTGTAGCACTACACTTGGAGGGAGTGGTGCATGAATGGTGGCATCATGGCACCATCACACTAGGGCATGACCAAATAAATACTTATGCGGAATTCACTAAAAGATTGATAGATCGATTTGATGTTAAAGACCCAGAACTTAAATTCAAAGAAGTGGCACAGTTGAAGCAAACGAGATCGGTCGACCAGTACATCATAGAATTTCAGAAACTTTGTTTTGGTCACAGATATTTTCGAGAGGAGATGGATAGTACTCTTCATGGACGAACTGATGGAACCACTAAAGGGTTAGGTAAAAGGGTTCAATCTTAACACCCTTTCAAAGGCTATAAAGAAGGCAAAGAGGATGACATCATCATCGACATCATCCTCTCGAGGTTACCACATTCCAAACTGCCTGTATTTCCAAAGAAGAAAGATAATAAACATCTGCCGAGGAAGCTGTCATTGGACGAAGCTACCAGACAGGAGCTCCAAAGGAAGAAATTGTGTGTCAACTGCAAGGGACCATGGGAACCTAGGCATAGATGCCTCGGTAAAGGAAAAATACACTACATTGAAGTCGTATTCGATGATGAGGACGATCAAGAGGATCTACCTAACGAAGACAACCATCCCCAGGAGGACACCAAAATGGTTAGTTTGAACCGTACGGAGAGAATTGCAGCTTTCGTACGGCATAGAAGAACCATCACCTTAGTCAAGAGCCCGAGATGTACGATGTTTCGTGTATGGTGAACCCTTCAAGGACAAAGGGTCATGGTGATGCTCAATAGCAGAGCCACTCTAAACTTTATAAACTCATCTTTGGTGAAATGAAGAGGTCTTCCTACTGAGACACACGCAAGATTACAGGTGAAGGTCGCCAGAGGGACCCTTTTGCCCTGTATACACCTTGTTCCCCAACTAAGTATCACCATGGCCAACCACAATTGTGACAGAGGATTTCTTTATAGTGGACCTAGATGATATGGAGGTTATGTTGGACATACAGTTGATGGAGACACTTGATGAATACACTCAGAGCTTCAAATGGATGGACTTCACCTTTGTTGTTGATGGGAAAAAGGTTGTTCTCTGTGGTATGGCCAACGAGGGACCAAAGGAAGTTTCGATACAGCGGATGGAGGTAATCTTTTGGCACGATGACTTTGCATTGACTGCACATTGTTTTTTTTTGGCAGAACTCGTAAAAGGACAACGAACACATCACCAGGATGACGATCTTCAGAATATCTTGAGTGCTCACAATAAAGTTTTTATAGACATTCCTCCTGACAGACCTCCCCATCGTGGGTTTGAGCATACCATCGAGTTGGAAGTAGGTGCCAAACCAGTCATAACCATGCCCTACCGCCATCCCAAGAAATTCAAAGATGAGAATCGAAAAGACGATTCAGGAATTGCTTGAGAAAGGATGGGTCCGTCCCAGTTTTAGCCCTTTTGCATCCTCAGTAGTATTGGTTAAAAAGGATAGAACGATGTGCATGTGTGTGGACTGCCATGCGTTGAACAAAAAGACAATAAAAAATAGATATCCTATTCCCAAGATCGATGAATTGTTGAATGAATTACATGGTGCAGTTTATTTTTCAAAAATAGATCTCTGTTCTGGATACCATCAAATCCGCATGAGGGGAGAAGACGTAGAAAAGACAACTTTTCATTGTCACTATGGGCATTCTGAGTTCCTGGTCATGCCGTTCAGATTAACGAATGCACTTGCTACATTCCAGTCATGCATGAATCGCATCTTCAATAAACAATTGTATAAGTACTTATTGGTATTCTTTGATGATATCCTTATTTATAGCAAGACGTGGGAAGAACACCTGAAGCATTTGGATGATGTCTTAAGGATCATGAAGGCTCAGTCCTTGTTCGCTAAGCAATCCAAGTGTGAATTCGAGATGACAGAAATATTGTATCTGGGGCACTCTGTCAGTAAATACGGAGTACCGGTTCATCAAGAAAAGATTCAGGCTATCCTTGATTGGCCCCCCAAAATCACTCTTTGAGTTACAAGGGTTTTTTGGGCTGTGTAATTATTATCAGAGGTTTGTAAAAGGATTCTCTCAGCTTAGCGCACCATTAATAGATCTGACAAAAAAGGGCTCCTTCCAGTGGAATGAAAAGGCTCAACCCACTTTTGATAAGTTGAAAGAAATAATGAGCACTTGCCCAGTACTCGCCTTACCTGTCTTCGCTCAACCATTCATTCTGGAGTGTAACGCAGCCGAAGAAGTCATTGGTGTAGTACTGATGTAAGATGGACAACTCATAGCCTTAGAGAGTTGGGAGCTGACACAAGCAAAGGGTCTATATTCCATTTATGACAAAGCAGTGTTAGCCATCATACATGCTCTGACCAAGTTCCAACAGTATTTGGTGGGTGCCAAGTTTGTTGTCCACACTGATCATAATAGCTTGAGATATTTTCTGGAGCAATGACACTTGAACGAGAGGCAACAAAAATGGGTAAGCAAGGTTCAGGCTTTTGATTTCGACATTGAATATGTGAAGGGAAAGAACAATGTGGTTGCAGATGTCTTCTCCAGGAAACCTACCATCTGCTTACCAACTCAAATTTTAGTTGTTTGGAAAGCACATTTATTTGTGGAATATTCCAAAAACCCATTTGCCTATGAGCTAATAGGTAGTAGATGGTATGCGATTTTGTATTATTTCTTTATACTTCGAATTGCTGTTGGAAATCTCTGTGGTTGACCATTTCGGAAGTGAAAGATCTTCCCTACTTGGCTATTTCATTTTTGGTGGGATTCAACCCTCATCTTATTCCGTCTATGTATTACTTTTCTTGGATCTAGCAAATCGGAGCAACATATTTGTTGCTAGTTCATATATACATTTCTAGGATCGGATTGAATCAATTATTTTGTCATTATTTAACATATTTGGTGAGTGTACTATCTTTATTTCTAGTGTGGCTCAATCTCCACATATTGTACGACCTCCAAGCCTGACCGTACGACCTCCAACCTCTATTCTATGAGCTTATCAATTGCTGCTCCATGAACAACCTACTGTACGGCTTACCTGTTCACCTGTCCTCACGATCTTCCATACCGTATGGCCTCCTAGCTTACCATATGGCCTCCACAGCATCACCAAGAAGATATCGTACGATCTATTCAGGCTTCTCTGTACAACCACTGTAACCTCGTGCAAGTTTGGTCTGGTGTTTGATTCTGGCATTCGCTAGGTTTATGCATGGAAAAACCTGTTCCTGAGGGTTAGTTGGACAACAAAACATTACAGTGGACACAAGGAGCAAATAAGAGTTTTGAAACATTAAAACAAAAGGTTGCAGAGTTACCTAAACTTGCTTTTCCTAATTTCACTAAGGTTTTTCAAGTAGACTGTGATGCTAGTGGGAATGAAATTGGAGTTGTTTTGAGTCAAGAAGGAAGACCTGTAGCTTTCTTTGGTGAGAATTGAATGATGCTAGAAGGAAATACTCAGTTTATGATCAAGAATTCTATGCTATTGTTCAAGTTTGAAGAAGTGGAGACATTATTTGATGCCTGAGGAATTTGTCTTGTTTACAAATCATAAAGCCTTGCAGTTCATGGGAAGTCAGAACAAACTGAATCAGAGATATATGAAGTGGGTAGAATATTTTTAGAATTTCTCCTTTGTGTTGAAACGTAAAACTGAACAATTAAAGTAAGTTGTTGATGCTTTGAGTAGAAGGAGTTTTTAATAGAAATGAAGGTTGAAGTGCTTGGTTTTGATGATTTGTAGACTTTGTATGAAAGTAACCTTGATTTTGCAGAACCTTGGCAAGCTTGTAGGTATCATTTGATAGCTGAACAAGATAAGTAGATTGACTATATCATTCAGGATGACATGTTGTTCAAAGGAATTCAACTTTGCATACCTAGAGGGTCTATGAGAAGTAACATCATTAAAGAGAAGCATGGTGGTGGACTTGCTAGACATTTTGGAATTGATAAGACATTGAAGTTGATTTCTGAAAGATACTATTGACCTCAAATGTATAAGGATGCTCATAAATTTGTGAGAAGTTGTGGAGTTTGTCAAGTAGCTAAAGGAACTAGTCAGATTTTGGGATTGTATTCACCTTTGCCTATTCCTAGCTAACCTTGAGAAGATATCAGCATGGATTTTTTACTTGGATTGCCTAGAACTCAAAGAGCTTTTGATTTTATCGTTATGGTAGTGGCCAAATTTTCTAAAATGGCCCATTCCATACCTTGCAAGAAAACATCTGATATGATACATATAGTAGATCTAGTTTTCAAAGAGATAGTGAGGTTGCACGAACTGCTAAAGACAATTATTTTAGACAGAGATACTAAGTTCATTGGATACTTTTGAAAGGCATTTTGGGAGAAATTGAATATTTGAGCCTATGTTTAGTTCTACATTTCAGCCTCAAGCTGATGGACAAACTGAAGTTGTGAATAAAAGTTAGGGTAATTTGTTGAGATGCTTGGTTGGAAGTAAGCCTACAAATTTTGGTCTTGATACAAGATGATTTCGCATACAACAACTCTATGAACAGAAGTACTAATAAGACACCTTTTGATATCATTAATGGATTGCACCCTAGAGGAACTACAAAACTGAGAAACTTGAGCAGAAAAGGAAAGAGTAGTGTTGATGCTAAAGATTTTGTGAGTTTCATAATGGATTTGCATGATGATGTAAGAGATACTTTGCAGAACAATACTCAAGAATATAAATAGCGAGCTAATTAGAGGAGAAGACATAAATATTTCAATTAAGGTGTTCAGCTAATGGTTCATTTAAAGAAAAATAGATTACCAGTTGTAAATTTTTGAGAAAGTTTGAGAGTGGAAATGCTTTTGAAGTTGACTTGCTAGAAGATATGGATATTTCTCCCATATTCAACATTTATGATACCTTTGAGCACCATGAGCCTGACAGTGAGTTAGCAGATGATCTAGATTATCTAAGGAAGAAAGAGGAAGGTGTTGAACAGATCTTGAATACCAAAATAAGAAGAAGCACCAGAGGAAAGGATTACATGGAATACCTTGTTCGGTGAGAAGGAAGACTAGTTGAAGACAGGTCATGGATATCACAGGCTGAATTGGATCTTTATGATTCAGGTCAGAACACTCTCATGTCTTTATGTGGACATTAGTTGTCTTCTTACCCCAGGTGTCTGATGCAGGAGCATCTTGGGTTAATGAAAAATCTTGCATCAACCAAAAGTATTCCTTATTTTCTGTTCTAGTCGTTTGTTCATGAAGTAGCTGTTGCTTCTTTTGGTTTCAAGTTGAGTGCAGTTCACGTCATATCGAGGACCTATCCTAGATCCTTTTCCTAAGTGCACACATTCTAATGTTTCATATTCTTCGAGTTCTATGTTGTTCTTTGCGGTCTCTGTTTCTTTTAGTTTTCATCTAGCGAGGCATGCTATTTTTGTTGGCACAATTTCCTATGATGACGTGATGTCTTACGCAATTGGGAGCCAACTCCTAACTCACGTGTGGACCTATACCTAAGTGTGCACGGTCTTATGTTCTCCTTTGGTTGGGTTTTGGTTTATTCTTCCAAGATTGGACCTATAATGTAATTAAATGTTTGACTAGCCAACTTTTGACTTAGTTGGCTATATAAGAAAGTTTGGTTAAATGTAGGAAGGCAGATAGATATAATCTATAGGAGTAGAAGATAGAAGATGCGAGCTTGGACTTTGAATTGTAATTCTTATTTTGTATAAGGCCGCAACTTGGAAGGCCTTATAGCTAGCATGTTGCTGTTTTATATGTGAAGTTAAATAATTATAGCTTTCGAATTTTGCATATGGCCTCTTGTTCCTTGTTGTGTATTTGATTAAGATTCTGTGTGCAACTCTTAGCAAGGATAGCTTGGGGTTTTCTCCTTGGGATGCCTCAGCCTTGCATTAATTTAGGATGCGTGGTCTCTTGGCGGGGCAACCTATTATCACTCTTCTTGATATGAGTGCTACTTGCAATTTCATTGATTCATGTTTGGTCTCCAAGAAGGGAATTAAGACAGAGGAGTTTGAGGGCCTTGTGTGTCATGTCCCCTTTCTAGCGACATGATTTCCACAGTAGATTTGCCTATCATTGACTCTCGTAGGCAAATGATTTTGGAGAGAGAGTGATCTTGTTGATCAGTTGGTTGTATATTGCTCTTGGAGAGTCATAGTTGAGCCTACGTCCAGTTGAGTTGGGCCTACATGTTCTAATTTTGAGTTGAAATTGCACTTTTATTTAATAAAGTTATTTTATAATAAAGTGCATTATAATAAGATTTTATAAAAGATGTTTCTAGAAGTTCCTAGTGACTTCTTAGAAAAGTTAATAAATTGAGGGCTGGAGGCATCCATTTGGACAGGCGATTTTGTGGATTCATCTTCTAATCATATTGGAGCAATTTGTAGTCATTTGGTCTGCAAATTTTCATTAGATCTTTGGTAACGAAAACTCCCTTGGATTTGCATAACTGAGGAAGTGAGATATCTTCTGAAGGGTTGCTCATTGGAGATGGTATTTAGTCATTTCATGGTGGATTAATCTAAGAATTGATTTTGAGGGTTGAAATTGATTGCAAAAGGGTTTGGAATTCATCATCTCATTGGAGAATCAGTTCGGCAAAATTTGGAGGTCATTCAGTGCATTTCCTGAGAAGTTCAAGCCAGGGCCTGGACTCACATTTCCACTCATAACTTCACATCCCGTTGGAGTTTGAATTTATGCATTGGAGGGGTTATATATTAACCCTAGGCATTTTAGAACATACCATTTTCGGTACCCAATATTAAGAAAATTATTTTATAGCAGGGTCGTATAGGACAGTACAGTACCAGGGCCTGGGTCACAAGTTTGCTCATATCTCACAAACTATTCAGAGATTAAATTTATGCCTTTGGGAGATCATCAAACAACCCTAGGCGTCCCTGTTTGGGGTATTTTTGGCAGTTATTACCTTGCATAAATTTCAGTATAGGTGCCGTACTGTATAGACTATACTAGGGAGCTGTACGGCAGGGAACAGAGGTACAGTTTGGGATGCGGATAGACATCAATATATTATGCACGGGTCAGTCCAAAGGCAGCGATTTCCAGGTTCTTGGTGTTTGATTAGGATGTTAAAAAGTACAATATTGTATATGTTCAGTCCTTGTCAAAACAGTTCAGTATATGCCTAAATCAGTCACTGTTATTTATTAACTCCAATTTGATTGTTTTAGTTAAAGAATTGATTGAAAAGATTTATTATTACCATAAGGCATTGTATTGAAATCTGCAATTGTCATAATTGTAACAGGCCAGTCATTAGTAGCAGATTGTAATCAGATTTACTGAACACTGTTGTTAGTACTATTATTGTTAATTATATTTCACTGCATACTGGATCTGTTGCTATAACCTTGAAACTCTACATTGCTAACAAAAAAATTCAACTGCAAGCCAAGTGTTTGACGAATTGTCCCAGTTCAGCATTGGAGTTTTTAGTGACCTTTATAGTTAGGGTCATTGCATTGTGCAGGCTGCTGATGGTTACACTCTCAAGTATAACAATATGATTTGTGAGCTTTCCATGAAGTTGAATAACTATTCATTTAAGACAAATTTTTATGTGGTGGACATAGGGAGTACAGATGTGGTTCTTGGTATGAGCTAGTTACACACCATAGAGGACATTTATCTGAGAAACAAGAAGATGGAGATGAGGTTCATTAAGGATGGTAAAATTCACATCCTTAAGGTTATTACAAATAACATTATGAAGTTTATTTCTTTTAAATATATGCAGTGCATTGTTGAGTTTGAGACAGTTGATTGGGCAGTAGAGTGTAGGATGTTGCCTACATTAGATGGGACAAAAAAGCCAGTTGAATATCCAGATATACAATAGATTATAACTAAACACTCCAAAGTGTTTAGTGACTTACCACTTGGTAGGCCACCTGATAGAGGGAAAGAGCACATCATAGAGCTAGAGGAGCATACTAAGCTTGTTTTGCCCAATCCTTACTGGCAGCCCAAGTGGCTGAAAGATAAGATAGAGAAGACCATTCAAACGCTGTTCATTATGGGACATATTAGGCCAAGTAAATCCCTTTTCTCTTCATCATTTGTTTTGGTGAAGAAAAAGGATGGTACGCTCAGGATGTGTATAGATTAGTGGATGCTAAACAAAAGGACTATTATGAATTGGTATCCCATTCCATGCATAGATGAGCTTATAGATGAGTTACATGTGGCATGCTACTTCTCCAAGATTGATTTGAGATATGAGTATCATTAGGTTAGAGTTAGAGAGCAAGATGTGGAGAAGATGACATTCAAGTGTCACTGTGGTCACTTTGAGTTTTTAGTCATGCCATTTGGCCTAACTAGTGCCTCGGCTTCATTCCAATCTACTATGAACAGAGTCTTCCATAGTTAGCTGAGGATATTTGTTCTAGTTTTCTTTGATGATATACCTACATATAGTAAGACATGTGATGATCATGTGGCACACTTGGATACAGTGTTGGATATTCTTGATAGGGCTTCCTTGTATTCCAAGGAGTCCAAATGTGCTTTGAGCATGATTGAGTTGCTCTATCTTGGGCATATTATCAGCGCAAAGGGAGTTCACATGGATCCTAATAAGGTTCATGCTATACTAGATTGGACTACACCGGGGAACCTAACACAATTTAGAGGTTTCATTAGTTTTTGTACATTCTACTACAGATTTGTGGTAGGTTTTTCTCGTCATGCAGCTCCCCTTACTGCTCTAACTTGTACGGGTGCTTTTGAGTGAACTGCTCAGGCAAAAGAGTGCTTTGAGAAGTTCAAATAGATTATGACATCATGCCTAGTGTTAGCATTCCCAAATTTTCAAGGCCATTTGAGTTGCATTGTAATGCCTTGGCTGAGGGCATTGGTGTTGTTCTTTCCCAGGATCACCATCCCATTGCATTAGAGAGAAGGAAGCTCGGGGGTCCTGAGAGATCATTTAATGTGTATGATAAGGAGATGATGGCCATTATGCATGCCTTTGATGTTGGTAGTAAAATTTGCATCAAAACTAACCATAATAGCCCAAAGCATTCCTTGGACATTGGGATCTTAATGAGAGGTTATAAAAGTGGGTTAGCAAATTACAGTCATATGACTTTTAACATTTCTTATATTAAGGGTACATAGAATGTAGTTGATGCTCTCTTATGGAGACCCCACTTGTGCCTTATTACAAAGATAGCTAAGGACTAGAGACACTTGGTCATTGTAGAGTATGTTAGGATTTGGTGTCCAACTGATATTGTTGATGACAATATTCAGGATAACAGATATACCCTTGCAAATGAGATGATCATTTATAAGGGAGGATTTTATTGGTCCCAAGACCAGGTATCAGACAGATTGTATTGTGTACCTTTCATGATTCTCCATTGGTTGGACATTCTAGGTTTTTTAAGACCGATAGATAGATTAAAAAGATTCACATGGAAAGGCCCAAAGTCAGATTTGTAGTAGTATGTCAGAGAGTACTTTGTTTGTCAACAAAAAAAACAGGAGCATACTTATCTAGCTGGTTTGCTAAAACTACTTCTCATTTTTGAGAGGAAGTGGGAATGTTTATCGATGGATTTTATTGTGAGCTTGCTGAAAGCCCAAGGAAAAGACTATATCTATTTAGTGGTGGATCGCCTCAGCAAATATGCACAATATTTTAGTATTGCCACTACATGTTCAGTGACACAGATAGCTGAGTTGTTCTTGAAGGAGGTTTTTAGGTTGCATGGTTCACCCTAAAGCATTGTGAATGGTCGTGATAGCTGGTTTATGAGTGACTTTTGGCAGGTATTGTTCAAATAGTGTGGGATAGAGTTGACTTCGAGCACTAGTTACCACCCTCAAACTGATGACAAACTGAGATTGTAAATGAATGGGTGTAAGGCTATTTGCAAAACTATGTGTCGACACAACAACGAGCTTGGGTGAAGTGGATGTACTCGTGTGAATTTTGTTATAATTCAACTCACCACACTATTCAGATGTCTATTTTTAGAGCCTTGTAGAGGTATCATGCTTAGAGCTTCATGGATTTGTTATTCAGTGACAATAGGGTAACTCGTGCAGGAGATTCACTGCAGGACAATCAGGATGTCATGAGGACTCTGAGGGACAATATTCAAAGGGCACAAAATCAGAAATATCAGTATATTGATCAGAGGACTCCTTCCTCTTTCCAGGTAGGTGATATGGTGTAGCTAATGCTGTAGCCCTATCGAAAACCATCTATCTAGAGGAGTGGAGCTGAGAAGCTCAAGGCTCACTACTATGGTCCCTTCTGTATGGTTAGACACATGGGTGAGGTAGCCTATAAGCTTGATCTACTAGAAGACAACATAGTTCATAATGTGATATGTTGTTCCATTTTCTACTTTACCTCCATTGGATGACGAGGGGAGATAAGAGTTGACCCCTGAGGCTATACTAGATACCAGGGAGAGGCACTTGCATTGGCGGACCGTCAGAGAGTTTCTAGTGAAGTGACAGGGTCTTCTTTATGAGAATGTCATTTGGGAACCTGGCTATATACTTCAGAACCTCAGACTACAATTGCTTGAGGACAAGCACTCTTGGGGAGAGAGGACTATGATGTCCCCTGTTAAGAAGGTTAAAGTAGCTTGGCGATGTCAGCCCATTATTGCAACCCTTGTGAGTTGAAACTATGTTTTGAAGGTCTTAGTGGAGTGACTTACTCTTAATAGTAAGTTGGATAAATGGATTTTCTATTTTTCGTAGTGCAATTATGGCGTCCTCAAGTCCTAGCTTCATTAATGTTTAATTGACGCTTTATTGATGGATAACATATGTTAGTTATTTACTAAGTCTCACTTAATAAACAACTTATTCATCTTTATTCTAGTTTGATGGTGTGTTGATGAAGATTCATTAGTGAAAGGTGTTTTGGTGAAGCTATTGGGGCGTTTTCGGTGAGGATGAAGTTACAAGCCATTTAATGGTATAAAAAAACTTCTCTATGGTAATGGACATATCTCATTGTATTTGCATTTAATTGAATTTCGAAGACCATGGGTTTTTTGCGTGAGTTGAGAGAAAATTCTGAGTTTTTCCTCATTATTGTTTGCACTTTGAGCTGGGGTGAACACCAGTGAATTGTGTTAAATCTGCCGGGATATTGTTCTACTTTTCATGCATTTGGAATTGTGAATTGGCAAAGATTTCTCCATATCTACTACTCCATTTGGAGGAAGAGAGAGTCATAGGATGGGACACCTATAATTTCCAGCAATATTTTTGCCAATATCATCGTTGGGAGGCAACAATACAAGCTTTGATTTATCTTGCTGAAGCAGCGTTGAATTTGGTGTAGCTGTGTTTGAGTTTTTAGAGTTTGTGATTTATAACAATTTGAATGTTTCATTGTGGACAGGAAACTTGGGGACGACCAACAATACCAGGGACTCATCCCCGAAACTTTTGGTCATCCCCTCCAACCGTCCCCTTTTTTCCAACTAGTCAGGTAAAGGCAAAACACCCCCCCCAATTTTTTTATTTAATTTTTGCTTTTTGTGTGGGCCCCTAGTTGACTTAAAGACAGAATAAAAAGATGCAAACTATATTTGGTCCATTAAAACACTAACTCTTCTACTCATTTTAAGATTTGACGTGCTTGCTAAGAGGTAGAAAAAAAAACATAGAGCAGCAATAACAGTGAGGAGAGATTGCATTTAGTATTACTACTTACTATTTTAGTTGGACTTCTCTTTATTCCATTTTGATTTTATGCATAATACATGGAGCATTTAAGCATTTTGATTTTTGCTATATATGTATGTGATATTGTTATAATGGAAGTACTTAATATTTGTCAGTTGATAATTTTCCATGTATTGATCTTCTAAAATGTCTATGGTGAATTGTTTATCAATGTTATGATATGCATACTTGAATTGTCTCTTTGTATAAAAAAAATCCCCTATGTTTTTAATCGTCGTCCCTTGAGGTCCCGTCCCCTAAATTTTGGCTTTGACCTGTCCCCGTACTGGAAGCATGTCCCCATCCCGGAAACTCCGTGGAGCATAGGTTTCAACAATATACCTAAGCACCATTCTTCTTTTCCTACAAGAACATTCTCAAAGACCAATGAAAAGAATAAGAGCATAACAAGTAAATGACTTTTGTATTACATACAAGGATACAAATAGAGATTAAATGCAAAATAAAAATGTTAAGAAAGAATACTTATCTCACTATTCTAGAGGAAATACTCATGAACATCCTCATATTTCTTCTTCATATCTTGCAAACCTGTAATGACATCTATACAGTCCATTTGTATTGCTAGTGATTGCTCATTTCTTACATTCCAACCTTTGAATTATAAGGCAATTCATAAACAGCTGGCTCCCGCTATTTCACACTTTGCACATTTAGGATTTCTCTTAATCAAAAGTCAATGTTTTACTTTCAACCATCAAATGTAAAGCTTCTATAGATGACTCATACAAGGATTGCAAGCTATCTAGTATTAGTATCACCAATTTGTTATTATGCATCTTTATTGAAAACAACAATTTCTTCAAGTATAATAGTCGAATCCTCTAGGAAATTGTGAGTTTAGTCTTTAGATTGTTCAGACAAAACTACCTTCAATGTTGTAATTCATATATAATGTTTATTTCTTATGCAATGATTATATTGCTATTCCTGATTGGAATCTCTATGTTCATGCAATGTGATTTTCTAACTGCTATTGGATTAATTTCACTTGAATATGAAGGAATAATTTGATTGAATGAATTTATCCATATATTGCCCCATGTGGAATGATATTGATATTCTGTTAATATGTCTCAAAGAGATATGAATACAAATGGTTGGAACTCTTTATTATCTTGGAGTGTCAATAACATGTATTATTCTGTCATCCTTCCATATGATTTGCTTCAGTTGAGTAATAGATCTGGTGAAGGCCGTATTAAAGGTATAGCATCCAAGGATGTTACTACCAATTGAGCTCTTGTCACTACCATTGCTTCTCATCAAAAACAAAATCCTTACCTCCATTCCAACTGCTTTTTCTTTTCCTAATTTCTCCCTACCTTCCAATTTGCGAATGGGCAATGTGAGCATCTAACACTCATCAAAATAAGTGGAGATTGTGGATTGGATTGAATTTGTTGCTTTGCAAAGCTAATAGGGAATATTGTATTGGAAATAAGGCAATCTGGCATCAAATGTGCATCTTTAGGTTGAAAATTGCTCAAAGAGAGCACCAACATTTTTGTTAAAATTCGATGCGATGATACTTTAAGATATGCTATCTTGACAAATCCATTGGTGATAACTGAAGCACATTGTATGAGGGCCCATAGAGCACTTCTGCCAATGCAATTATATGGCAATAACACTCTCACCCCAAAGTTGAAGACACCCTCCTTAACCTTTGCCATTTCGTAAGAACTTGCACACCCCATTTTACCTTTTTCTCTTGCTCTTACCACACCAATAATGATAGTCAAGCTCGAGGTAGAAATACATGGCCAACTAATATCCCTCAAGTGCTTAGGCCCATTTCGAGAAGAATGTGCCTCCTCTCCAAGTCCATTCTCCGCATCACAAACTTGATTTGTTTTTACAAAATTTTGTGTTCAGTGATATTATTCCATATGCACTTCGTTCGGCATTAGCAACAAAAACCGTTTGTCCTTGGAATCAGAGCCATTCTTAAAGATATCCTTGTTGGTTCTGGCGTTATTTCTAGCATTTTCATTTCTCCAACAACTAACTCAGAAGCGACAGATTGCGATTTTCAGACCAGATGATATACATATACCAATCGACAATGGAATTATAAAGGCAATGATAGTCAGATCTAATCACTCTCCACTTAAAACCTTTCCGTAGTGTTTCTTGCTGGTTGCATTGAGTCAACTCCCTTGAGTGGATTAATGCTCCCACATTGTTGTGTTGGGGTAAAGGGGCACTGTATGGAAGATTTTCAGACCAGATGATATACATATACCAATCAACAATGGAATTATAAAGGCAATGATAGTCAGATCTAATCACTCTCCACTTAAAACCTTTCTGTAGTGTTTCTTGCTGGTTGCATTGAGTCAACTCCCTTGAGTGGATTAATGCTCCCACATTGTTGTGTTGGGGTAAAGAATCACTGTATGCTTATAAAATTTCTTGTCTTGTCCAGACAATCACAACTAATACCTGGTATGTTTGTAGGGCTTGTCAGGATATCTTTCCCATTACAGTTATTTACTGTCTTGACAACCAAAGTTTAAGATGGTATATAAGACATCATGGATAACAAGACAATGCCTACACCTATATCAAGATCATGGCAAGGGTGTCGTATTGTCTTTCCAATGGCGATGTCATAGAATTGATTCCTGTTAGTGTCATTTAGCATGTCTAAATAAGAAGTTTGTGCCATTATATCCCTTAATGACTCTTCTTCTTGTTCGTGAGGGTTTCACTTCATCACCACCCATTTGGACTCTCTTGACAATGGGTTCAACTTCGATTGAAATGCTTGTTTCTTTTTCGCAGACATTTTTAGTTTCTCTTTTAAATAGTTGTTGGAACGAAGATGAAAAATGTACCTTCTTCTACCGTCTAAGGAGAATGTCTCTGAGAAGAAAATGGCACAGGTTGAGCGCAAGCATCATACATTTGCTTAATCGTATTTTTTAGTTGGGATTTCGTTGGCAAAAAAATTGTAAGTTGCTAGGACTACAACTTACAAATTTGTGACATTAGGAACTGTGTAATGAGATAAATCTCTCCTCTTAGCAATAGGGGAGGCTCCCTTCTTACTGTAGGTGGCATAAATAGGATTTTAATTGAAATTATACAAAGGGGTGGTTATCTTAATCTATTCCTCTTTTTTAAGGAACAATTCACAAGTAACTACAACTTTCAACTCTACAAAAATCTCCTATTGCTACGATAATACTGGTGACTCGGTGATTGGCATAAGAGAAACTCCTAAGGCAGCAATAAACTATAATACTTTGATGGAATAACAACAAAAACCCAAAGTTTGCTGCAATTCGCCCGAATTTCTGATTTAACTAAAACACTTAGCAAGGAACAAAGTCTCTTTAGTAATGTCTTCAAAATAAAAATACTTCAAACCAAAGCTCAAAGTCTTTAGCCCTTTGTAATTTGCATCCACTATTAACAATAGCAATTCCTGCCTTAAAGCTCATAGTCTTCAAGAATAAAAACTGAAAACTCAAATGATTCACACAAGAAAAGTTATTAGATGAGCTCAGGAACAATTAAACAATGCAACATAAGAAAAATCACTTAATCTCAAAATTTGCAACACAAAGTTTGGAAAATATTTCTTCTTTTATTTAATTCTTAAAATTGCACCTCGAAACACAAAGTTTTAACAAATACAAGATCTCTAAGAATATATAATGTCCCCTTGCCTTGGAATTAACAATGCGACTATAACCTACAACAATATTGTTAGTACATGATAAAATACACACGCACACACACACATATAATTTATTTGGAAAAACCTGCAGCAATTATTAATAAATCATATTATAAACAACTATTAAACTAAGTATTTACTAATCCCCTGCTAACCCACCTAATCATTAGAGGGTACTCTACTCAGATTTACCTAACCCTTTGGTGAGAACAAATCTCAATTAGGCAACCATCGCAATGAGGGTGCCCTTCAAAGGCCTTAATGAGCACACTCATTAATGATAATTGCTTGGTAGAGATTCCATCTCTGACTAGGCCTCTGCTCTGGTGGTAGTATGCTGAGCAATGATGGTTACTTCCTGAAGTGTGCTTCCACCTCTTGAAATAACATTGTTGCATTCTCTTAGGTTACTTTGTAAGTTAATGAAGATTCCCAGCGTATTAATGTGTCTATCATGCTGAAGTTAAAGTCATCCGCCTCAAGTTGTAGATGAATAGCTTCTATGAATTGCATCAGGATGTCTTCTTCTGAATGAAAAGTGTGTGAGAGAAGCTACTTTCTTTTGGTGTCTTGAAGAAGTCATCTTTATTTATTATAAAAGCAATTCTTTGTGAGAATGGTATTCATTCTATTGCTTATGCTTATTAATGTGCACTTTGTCTTTGGAAAAGGGATTGAAACAAGGATTTCAACACTGTTGGAGAATTGTGAATTCTCCACCATTTCAGTACTTTGAATCCGTGGAACACTGAGTGAATTGTGCTCTATCTGTTGAGTATTGGTTTGAGATTATCCGAGGAATTGAATGGTGCTATTGTATACCATTCAATCAATTGTTTGGCTGTGACTTGATAAGAGAGGGAAACTAATTATTGTTGCATTGAATCTACTACTGAAAATTTGAAGTTATGTTTGAGAAATGCTTTAGGAAGAATTTTGAATATTGTTGGTGTTGGGCGTTGGGGTTTGCTAGCAGATTGTTGCTGTCATTTGAGGCAGCATTTGAGCTATTTGATGTAGGTCAGGTGACATAGAAACAACAACGTTAAGTCTTGCGCGAGCTGTGTTCAATTTCAAGAGGTTGTGTTAGGTATTTTCCATCATTCCCAAGTAGGTGGAGGTTATCAGGAGACATCAACACTTCTGAGCATTCCTAGGTTCATTGAATGTTCAAAATTAAATTAGATGTTGTTTCATGCCACGTGTTTATTAAAATGTTTCCTGGTTGTAGGTGTAGATTTACATGTAAAATTTGTGATATATGCATTTGAAATGATCAAGAGTAGTTGCCATTGCCTCTTGTTCTCTTCTTGTCATCGTTGAGTTATTTTGCAAGGATTTGACTATCATTTAAAACCATTTCAGGCAAGCAAATACAATTTGAAAATAAAGGACAATGAGATAGAGGTTTC
This sequence comes from Cupressus sempervirens, assembly GCA_028749045.1. NCBI lineage: Eukaryota > Viridiplantae > Streptophyta > Pinopsida > Cupressales > Cupressaceae > Cupressus > Cupressus sempervirens. The sequence goes on from CM053789.1 coordinate 717,071,774, forward strand.
ATGCAAAATGTTCGACAAAATGTCAAACATCTAAAAGTTAAGCAATTTGATGCTTGTTAGAGTTAGAACCAGTAGGGTTCCTTACTATCATCCCTAGCCATCGTGGTGGTAGTCAACCATTTTGGTACTAAGTGTTGACTCTCCCTGCATTTTGGATATGATTTCCATTTTTTCGCATGGTCGGAGATGGCTTGGAAACATTTTTGGTTGTTCCCCCATCCCCAAAACTGTTTCCATTTCTGGTACTTATGCATTTAGGGTGGAGATGTATCCTCGAATTACATAGGAAATGAATGAATACATAACCGTTCATATTTTTTTTAGTTTCCAACTTTCAAAACCCAAGTTTTGAATGCAGTTTTAGAAAATTACCATTTAGTAGGGAAGAACACTTTTTGAAGATTTTGCAAATGGGGTTGCCTCACCAAGGTGCAATTAGTAGTATGTATTCCATTCATTCTCATGGGAGATGGGTTCTTGTGAACCACTACTCATGAAACATAGGTCAACGAGTTCGACTTGAAAACTACACAACAAAATCTTGATAGAAATATCACAATAATTACCATTTACTTAATTTCTAAGTTACTAATTCGGATGCGGATTCCAGAAGCGGATACAGGATGCGTGATTTTTTTTTTGGATGCAGACGTGGGAGGAACGTGTGTATATATATATATATATATATATAAAATACCGATACAAAAAAATTATATATATAATATATGCAAAGAAATGCAAGAAATTTACAAAAATAAATCATTTGATAGTATGACTATGATACTTCACCCTTTAGCAAAATTCAAGATATTTCAAAATTCATATGATATATCAATGTGTGCTCGTCCAACATTAGAGTTTAGTCTTAGACAATAAGTTCAAATAGGTCATGTTCAAGATTTCAACAAAAGAAAAACTTAGTTAATGATTGAAGATTCAATCAACTAATATGCGTCGAAGTTTGAATCATAAGGATACACAAGAAAACCCATATTCTCATCATCATCTCCAACTGCTGAAAGATCATTTGAACCAAGCATGGTTCCAGATATGCTAGATGCACCATGTACCACACTATCATCATCACCATCTCCGACAGTAGTAAGCTCATGAAGCGTTACATCCAAATCTGCACACACAAGTGCTACATTCCAAAGCTTTGTTGCCCCTTTCTTGTAATGATCATTTTTACATGACAAAAGACGCAAGTTGGTGTGGACAAAGACTAAGTGCTCATCTTTCTTTTAGCCCAACCAATTGCACTTCATTGAATGGATAAAGGAGTATGTACTCCAATTCCTTTCAGCAACAAAAGAACTAGCAACCTAGATAGTTGTCACAAAACATACAAATAAAAAGAAAATTAAATTTAAAGAATGTGTGAAACATTAAATTCGAGAATGCAAGTGTAAACATGAATATTAAAAGTTTAAAACAAAACAAAATTAAAATCTTACTTGCGATAGGACCTTGATTGCAAGAGGTTGAAGATGCTTGAAAGGTTGACCATACATGTACCACCATGTGATAGCTCCCATTCTATTTTGGTCCTTTAGTGCAAATGGAGAATGCTTTAACCCCGAAGCAAACAGCCCAAAATTCATCCCTCACTTTTTCATGCATTTCTTAGAGTGGGAAGAATCTTGTAAGAGCTTTGTGGCACCCCTCAGCAACCTCCTCATCCGCAAATGGTGCAACTCTACCCGGCATACTAAGTACTTCCTCACTATAGTACCTAGGAGATAAGGCATATGCAATGAGGTGCAATGGGGTAGCCATCTTATTCCAGCGATGGTGGATGATTGCTTCCACTTGATTGCATAAAGTTTCGCTTTGTGTAGGGTCACTCTCATGTTCTTGTATAGAATGTATTACCTTCTCAACCATGGTGTCCATGCGGTCATACACATCCCCCAAGCAAGGTTTATCTATATCAGAAAAGCGGAGCATAGTCATGATGGGCTCGGTGAAATCCAATACATATGCCACATGAACCCACCAACTCTCACCCAAGACCAAATCTCTGACCCTTTGACCTCTTCCTGAATTTGAGGCCTTCCATACGCCCCATTGATTACCAATGACCATTTGGCTCAATGCATCTTTTACGTTGAGGAGTCGTCTCATAACAATTTTACGAGATGCAAAACGGGTCTCAACAACCTATGCAAATTAACAATGTCAATTGACAATAAAATTACAAATTTTAATTTTTAACTAAATTACAAATCCATGAAACTTAGTATTTTTTAAAAATCAACTTACCTTTAGCAACTCCAATTTGGAGTATGTTCTAAAAATGGATTGTGACATGTGGTGGTTTGTCACAAACATTTGTATCTCCTCCCACTCTTGGTATATTTTCTTCACCCAATCTATTTCAGTGCCAGTCTTCTGCATGATCAAGTTAAGGGAGTGAACAATGCATGTGGTCCAAAAAATATGGTCATACCGACTCTCAACCAAAGCACCCGCACTCCTGCAATTTTTGAAATTGTCTGTGACCACCTGTACCACATTCTCACTACCAACATCTCAATGGCCTCGATGAGAATTCTAGAAATGAATTTGGAATCCTTCACTTGCCCCTCACAATCAACAACCTTCAAAAACATTGCCCCTTTGGGGGAAACTGTAATCACATTAATTAGTGGCCGGTTTCTTGTATCCTTCCAACCATTTGACACAATAGTTAGACCCGAAGTTTTTCAAGATTTTTTTATTGGTTGAAGGTTTTTCTCTATACGTGTCTTCTCTTGTTGCAATAGAGTTGTATTCACCTTTTCATACCTCGGGCTTGTGTAGTCAATTGGTGATTCTTTGATTGTTGGCACCTTTTCTTTCGAATATGGGGATCTCATCAAGTTGAAAGGAAGCCCATTTGCATAGAGGCAACATTGAATAGCTTCATTGGCACAGTCTCTTGCCTCCATTTTAAATGCGGCATGGGTCTCTTTTGCAGGTTGAAATTCCCAATTCTTCCTCATCCTCTCTTGGCATAGGTACTTGCAAGAATGGGTGTTGGGAGGATACAATTGGTTCAGTAGATGCATGCATCTTGTTCTTTGAGGATGGACCTTGATAGTAGCTTTTTTTTAATCTATTGACCAATGCATCAACAACTTCTTGTTCTCTTACAAATGAAACTATTTATGCACTAGTCATCACATTACCATTTTTGCCTTTGCACATTCCAAATCCTTCGCCAGTAAGGCCCATAAATTGAAGCTTCGCCCAGGAATATGAGCTATTGAAAGATTTTCCTTTGTTGCTTTGACAATAATTTCACTTCCAATAGTATTAGCCACCTCTGGCAACTTGTGATATCTGTGTTGTATGTCTCCACAAAGGAGAACCTATATCAGTTTTGAAATTATCAGTCCCTTGCCCTCCTTGGTCCACCACTAAACTCTGACTAGCACTACCATTGGCCTCCATTCTTGCCTAGTTTTTTGCAACACATTCTATAAGAAAATAAATAAATTTTAATTAGGTCCTAAGTTCCTAACAACTGTGAACATCATGCATACAAGTGGAAAGAAGTGAAAAAAACTACTAAAATAGATACCCAAACTTACTTCTTTATATCTTTTAAAACACAAATTGAAAAAACACTTGAAAAAAATTTCAAGAACTTGAAAAAATTCATCAAAAACTAGAGAATAATTATCAAAATATTAAAGAATGCGATTGATCACTTATCTTGAATGATTTAAACTCCTTTGAGATTGATCGATCCTCTTCGAAAATGATGAACTTGGCTTCACAATGGCAATGCAAACTAGAGACCAAAGGAGAAGTGGTTGTAGGTGCAAATAAAGTTCCAAAATGAGTTGTGAATGCTTCAAAATTCACCTTTAGAGTCATTTTAGGGTTTCATAGGAAAAACTAACCTAAAAGTCAATTTAGGCACATGCATAATGGGGAACTTAAGTTGTTTTTGGGTTTTTTTTTATGTTATTGGCTGTTGGGCCCGCAGGTGCTGCTTGATACTTCTGGAGGCTCTGTGGAAGCTGGCCAGAAGCCAACCACAGGCTTCCAGATGCTCGTGGATCCGGCCAGCTTCCACAGGACTTCCGGAAGTACCACGCACCCGTCTACTTGAGATGCGGAAACCTGCCTTGTTCAAGACGAATCAGTATCCTAGCTTAATTTCATAAGCATTTTATCAAATTTTATTTGATGAATCAAGAGGTCATTTATATGACTCCCATGCTTTTTATCATGCTATCAGAGATATTTTCTATGCTGTAGGTTGTCATTTTATGAGTATCCTGACAAGTACGTTTCATTGGAGGGGCATTTGAATTCCAATAAAATTGCTCTGAAAAAAAAAAGATACCAAAGTTCCATTTTTGTATAACAAATTTATTGCAAATGGAGACATACATATTTTGTTATTTCTTATGCTTGAAAGGTCTTTTGCAATCATATTTTTCGGATTATTAAAAAAATTGGACAATGCTATCCTTTCTGTTCATTGCTGTCCTAGGTTGTGTTCTTAATTGTACAGTATTCTAGTGACCAGTCACCTTATCACAGATGAAGCATGATGTCTTCATATTGTTTCCCTTACTAATTTCAGATTTAATAATGCTAGAGGTACTGTGAAACTGGACTGGTAACTATGCTAATTTCTTGTTTTGTAGTTCTTAGGAGTCTTGTTCCTTTTGAAATAGACCACCTGATTTCTGATTCACTCAACTCAAAAATAGAGTTGTTATTACACTCGGGATTGTCCTAAACTTATGGAACCTGCATAGAAAACTTATTATAAGTAAAGTAATTAATCTTTATTCTCAGTATTTGTAAGATATGTGATGAACTTATCTTTTCAAATCCTAGCAGGTGGTCTTTTGCTTGGAAGGACTATAGCCATACTTGTTACTATGACCTTGGGAACATCAATGGCTGCTCGACAAGGTCCGATAGCTATGGCTGCTCATCAGATTTGCATTCAAGTTTGGCTGGCAGTATCTCTTCTTACAGACGCCCTAGCACTTGCTGGCCAGGTGAATATGAATGATTTTACGAGGATAGAAATTTTTAAAAGTGATTTACCTGATGACTTTTGGCTTGCAAAGTCCATGGTAAAGAAAGGATTTTAGACATCATTTATATCAGTACTGTAGTTGGTCAGGGCTTTTACATCAAATCTGCATACATCGTGGACAAAATGGTCATGGTTAATGCAATGTGCAATGTTCATTGGCAGACTTGTATTTCTGGTTAGTCATGGTCAGTAACTTTTAGGTGGTTGATCCAATCAACACGCATATTGGGCCAAAATTGGTACTTGTAGTATGTATTATGTACCATGAATTAGTCAGGTAGTTCTCTTATATGTACATTCCCATCTGTATTCTTGTTGTCCACAATTGATATTTGTTTCATATTATTGCACAAATACATGTGAAATGTTCTCTTGATTTCTATGTTATGTTTTGTGTATTACAAATGTTTGGCTCATCATTGCACAACTATGTGGTTATGCATTAAATATTGTGCTATTGTTCCATCCAGCTAGAGAGAACTAAAGGATGGTCAAGAGAATATTGGGCAAGAGAATTAGCTACTATGGAGTCTATGTAAAATCCCTATCACAAATGTTTGTCCAAAATTTGCACTATTGCTGATTTTATTCTGCAGACATTTTATCAAGCATTTTGGAGACAAGCTGTTATGAAGAACTTCTCATGATAATCACTTTCAAGAGCTGTATCGAAAATCCAAGACCATTTATTCATCATAAATCTATATCAACATTCATTAAGGCATTTTTTCAAACAGTTGGCAAACATTCAAAGAGATGGAAAGTGTAACAACCACTTTTCCTGGGTCTTAATTAACAACTGACATATCAAAGAAATACAGTTATTACTTCATTTTCATAGGAAGACAGTTATATCAGTTATGTTCATGTGAATGAGATTAATAATTTCAATTACTTAAACGGAAAACTCATAACTAACATCTGAAAAAAACACCATCAATGAATTTACTATGGAAATTAATATCTACATACCATGGAATATGTACTGAAAATCAATGTAGGGATATTTTGCAATCACCCGGATTAGTCCACAAATATCACTTAGGATCAATTGACGATTACCATCAACTAACACTATATCAATATCAAATGACGATTACCATCAAATACCACTATATCAATATCAAATGACTATTAGCATCAAATACCCCTATATCATTTAGGGCATCACATACCACTGTAACAATTAGGGCATCAATTACCATTGGATCATTTAGGGCATCTAGATACCACTGTATCATTTAAGGCTTCAGATACCAATGTATCATTTAGGGCATCAATTACAATTGGATCATTTAGGGCATCAGAGACCACTATATCATTCCTTTCTTTCTGATTGCTTAATTGTGGCAATAACATAAGATTAGAAGATATGCTCATAATCATTATTCTTATAAATGAAAGACTGAAATAACAATCCATCAGATAAATCTCTTTCTCGCAAATAAATATATTCCACGTTCAGTTAGAAGATCAACCGATCTAATTGGTTGCCAATTATATTGATGATAAGAGTTGCTTTTATTTAAAGAAATAACTGTAGCAATGATACAACTCAATTAATCTTACCTTCTACTTGAATATACTTCATAAAAATAAAAATACCTATTTCCGACAAATGTTTGAATGCATAGCTTATCTTTATCTGATGCATGTCTGACATCTTGTAGAGAGGGAAAACATTTTCAGGGGCTTAACCTCCAACCACGGACTTTAAACTTATCCCCACACTTTCTTTAACTAAAAAGGCCCTCCCTACCCGGAATAGATATGGAACACCTTGTCAGCCATTGAGCATCCTAGTATCTAATCACAACACTTGACTTAATAGCAGGAGAAAACAATAAACATGATCATGCATGAGCTATTAAATGAATCCTTTTAAGAATAATAAACATTGTTATATCACATTTGGTTTTGTTTCATGTTATTGCAGATTTCTTTCTCTCACCTCTTCACCCTTTTCCTTGGCTATACAACGGAGTGAGTCTCAGGTGTTTGAATCTCAGAGCAACCAGCGCTTTCTGTTGGTTCTCAACTGTTTCATGAATAATATATGTTCCAGCTTATCACAATCTGTGATTGTGAGAGATTATATTCTTTAAGACTTGCAAAAATAAATATCATTTGATTTTGATTTCCAATGGCAAGAATAATTCATGATTCCATGTCATGGATACTTTACTATGATTTATGGTAAACAACTTCCTAATGTTATTTAAGTGTGATGAATATAATTTGTAGCTTACTGTTATGGAAATCGAAATGCAATAACAATTGTTAATGGAATTATTGCAATATTTGGAAATGATTAACCACATGACCTGGTATAATCCGGAATGTCTGGAATCTTGCTAGATGCTTATGTATCAACTCTTCTTCAATTTTCTTTCCAGGCGTAACCACAATGTGTGAATACAATCACGACTTCAACAAGGAAACATAAGGTAGACTGTAACAAGAATGGCACTACTATAAAATGCAGAGGTTTTTGAATGGAATTTGCAGAAATTCGAATGGTATTTGCAAAGTATCGGTTGGTAGATGGAAGCTGGAAATGAGCAAGGAAACCAGGAATAAGAAAGGAAGTCGAAAATGTGATTTTTATATGTCCTTTGTCTCTCCCAACCTCGTGATATCTATTAAAGACTAAAGGACCCTTTTACTTCCAAGAAGTCGTAACATAAAAGAAATGTCTTGGCTCTTGGATGCCAAGAAAATGTGCCAAGAGTTCAATCGGTTTCAAGCAAGAAAAAGAATAAAAATGGAAGAAGATTTGTAGGTTATAAATCAAAAATGAATATTTGTGAAGTGGCATCATTCTATTATAAAGAAAATAATATTATGGTGTCACTTTATTCTTATATCTATGTGTACGTACATAGGTATATATTATAATAATATGGTGAAAGATCAATCAAAACCTTTAAGGTACGTATTATTATTTTTAATTAAAATAATTAATGTTTTAAATGTTTATTTAATAGCTCATGCAATTCCATTGATTATATCCCGATGTTCAAGTCGCTAGGTCTTCAACCATGGTGATTCACGATTCATACCCATTTGCCCAGTGATGGTGATGCTCTTGTGCCCAATTCTTTTTTGACAATGCTTCCACCTCTTCGGCATGCTTCCTACAAGAAATTCTCTGCAATTAAATCATATTGCCATAACAAGTTATTTAATCATAAACAATCATAACAGCTAACTGCCTTTTCAATTCTATGAATTCATGATAAATAATCAACTAGCATGTTATCTTCACGTGAAATTATAACGACTAACCATCTTACCATTTCACAGGATTATAACAAATTTAACCGTCAATTGACTTCATGTGAACCTCAACGGCTATATGAACATTTTAAATTAGGTCAAAATTTGGGATGTAACAGAAAGAATAGAAAATTAATAATATAATCTGCTGCTCCAAAAATCAGAATTACATAAGAAAAAAGAAGTTTTAGTTTTAACCTCATAATAGATTGAAAATATTTGCATTAATGCCAAAATGATGTGTGAATGTTAACAGTAGTAGAAACCTTTGATACAACACCAAAAATATCCTATTAGTGAGGATTAGACTCTGCAACTACCGAAAAATTTGTGCAGCTAGGCAGTCAGCTTGAAAATGACAAAGAATGCTCCAAATAGGTCCGTGGCTTCTTATATGAAATGTCTAAACCCTATTCCAAAACAAATCAAGACAAAACGAAATAGAGATATCTCATCAAACCAGGGTTTGAAACCTTCAAAAATCCAAAGCTACATTAGTGCTCTCTTGCAAATCCTCAAAATTTTAGATCTTGCTCAACCTATTGCAAAACTTGTATTAATAGGTTCCTCATGAACTCTGGATAAATTTACCTTTGAATCTTTTCCACACAAGCTGACCTTGAATGAATCAGAGTATTGGCTGGTGAGGAATTTTTCACTACAAAAACTAATCTTGTTTTATGACTATTTAACTTATTGGGGCACTCAAATCAATTATAATCACCATTACAAATAACTAATACTTTTTGGGAGAATCCACCACTTGTTTTACCACCATTGCTACCTCCGCAGATGGGGGATCAACTTCAATGATTCTTCAACTAGGTCATAAGTAATGAGCAATCTCTATCTATCCCGTTTTACTATAACCATCACTTGTAGGTACACTGGTTGGAACTTCTCAAACTAGAACATCATAGAATGCTGGAACAACGCTTAACAATTCGAGTGTCAGAGCCTGCAGCATTCTTTCCAGATCAGTAGATTGTTTGATAGCCCATAACAGAAGTGGATAACCTCACAGCGACTAGCCATAGAATAGTACGCCCCCCCCACCCATAGCATAGGTATAGGCGTAGTGAGTAGGAGGAGAGGTAGGACCAGCTTTTGACCCCGGCTAGATAGTAGGGGACCCGGAACCTATTAAAGTAGACCCAAATCGATCCGCTCGAGCAAGGCAAGAATAGCAATGGAATCATAGACCTCGGTTCGCCGAGTAGGCTGGAAACAGCGCCTTTCTATCAATCGTCCCACCCACGAGGAGGAACCATCCATAGAGGGCTCCAATTGGTTTGGTAGGTTCCACCCATAAAAGAAGTCATTTCGTCAAGTATACCCGATCTCATTCGAGCTTGATTCTTCCTTGTTACCCTACAATCCATGTAGTTATGCATTATTTGAACTGGGAATCAATTTGATTCAAAATTTTGACTTTTGTGCTTTGGTTTGGGTGGCATGGTTTGGATAGTGAGAATTATTTTGACGGCCTATGATAAAATGGTATCAATAGAATATATGTTCCGAGTGGCTATGTGCGCCAATTGGCAATATAAGGTAAGAAAATATAGGAAAAGTTTTTTTTGAAATGCAGCAATATTAATAGCCTATTTAGTTACGAATTTTGTTTTTAAGTAGAAAATGTCAATTTGGAAATTGTTACAGATTCCTTTCAAGGAATCATGACTAATTATTTAATATTTTACTTATTTTCCACACATTTGACTAAAAGTTGCAGAAAGAACTGAATGCGTGAACATACTTAGGAGGTCATTGGAGATCCAACTTAATAAAAATTCATACTTTTCGAAATTAGGATTATTCCTCCAAGAAATTTTGAATGTACCCAAAATGTCCAAATTGCTTTTGTAAAGAATCAACAAATTCATTTTGATCCCTTGTAACACCGCTATCTAAACACTATTTTGAAAAGAATGGCCAAGAAAGTTGGAGCTTCCACAAAGATTTAGTCCAACGAAGTTCTATATGACTCCTTAATGAAGGACCAATTCTTGTAAACATTGTTGTACAAGAGTATATATAAAATAAGAAGTCAATGATCTTTGGGTAGTGTGGAACAAGGTCAAAGATAGCCTACCCTTGAATGAAGTAGGTGATCCATTATTAACTAATTTATTTAGGTTCTTGGTCTATGGTTGTTGTATACTAGAAGATTAGTGCCCTAAAGAAGGCAAGAGAATGACCAAGCATATATCCCATAGAATAAGAAGGAAATATTTTCCATGAACAACAACAAAGGAGCATTAACATCATGGATGAAGTGTTAGCCAACACGAATAGAACGGTCTATGAACACATCAGTTGAAAGAGAGGGACAATAGTAACAACAAAACCCTAGGGAAAAAAGATAGAAGATAATATTTGGCAGAAAGGAACAAGCAATGGATGGCTCTTAGAGACACCCAGGAGATCACTATCTTGAGTTTTTGCAACTAGGTAATTGTCATCTCTTAAGGTTCTCAATAAAAATGAATGGAATTTACAAAAATGGCCTTAAATTTTCCCATCCTTGATTGTGGAAATATGGACCTCTTAGACCAATTAGCTAAGCCTATAGAGTATGTAATGTCCCCTTTTTGACTAAAGTAGGAAAGTCGGGATAGTTACCTTGATTTCCTTTTCTCAAATGTCAATTGAATACTATTTAAGCAAGTAATGGAAGATAAATTACAATTCGTGACACAATTGAGAGAAATGTGTACATGTAATATCCCACATCTCTGTGCCCCATTTTCTCAATGAAATCTCAGAGATTTTAAACAATTAATTTCGTGCAATGTATTTGAAATTTTAACTAGCAAAGCCCCATAAAATATCTAGATAAAATAAAGTCTCATAAATGATATTTTATTTAATCTCCAATAGAAGATTAACGAACTCCAGTCTTAAATAAAAAATAACAATTAGATTGGAAGACTAGAAAAGAAATTTAAGCAGAAATGAGACCCATGTGATATCTCCAACAAACAATGAGTTTCCATCCATTGCCTCGAAGCTTGAGGGATTCTATCCTCAAACAGGATGAAAGTTGAAGCTTTCTAGATCTTTCTAAGAGAGAAAAGAAATCCAATAATATAAACCAAGTATGATGCAAATGAGTCCTCTTTCTTCTTTTAAGCCTAAGTTGCTGACTCTTCACCTTCCTTCTCTGTTTCTTTATTTCCTTTAAAATAGTCTTTTTCCCACTTAAAATAATAAAGTGACATTTGATAATATGAACTTATGTTATTGAAGTCACTTTATTAAGAAACCATTTAAATATTCAGGCATTAAAATTATAGACTAGATGGATTCAGATAAGCATGTTTGATAGCTTGATGGCAAGATCTTGATGAGACACTCCTAGTCCAATCAAAATGTTGAGCCTATTGATTTACTAAAATTAGTAAGTATCTGAAAACCCCACTAAAACAACCTTGATTGGGTGTTAACTAGAACTGCCTAGGCTAAAACTCAATCTGATCCCTGATAAATCCCTATTAGCCCATATGACCAAGGCAAAACGGGCTAATAACACATCAAAATTTACTAGCCTAGAAAAGTAGACATGACAATCCTCCCTTCTTAGAGATTTCTTGCCCTCAAGCAATTTGCATTTGTCATCTAAAACCAAATGTCACAATCCAATATTCGTTTCAAGGCTGATAGTCTAATCATCTGTTGTTCTACGTTGGTATAGAGATTTCTTATGTCAAAGTTGTGAAGCAACTCAATATGAATCAATGTACCAATCAACTCAATTCTAGGATCCCAAATCATCCCATGTGCATACTCAGTTAGGACAACCTACCATGCTCTGCTATTATAAGTGAAAATTCTCTCTATCCAACTAAGAACCTCACTTCAGTTGTAATCGCAAACCCCTCTAATCTCATTGGGTGGTGGGAACTCAACAATATGCCAACCTCGGTCAATAAAGGAACTCAACAAACTTCTTCACCCAACTCTACGACACATAATTAGCCACAGGGAGTTAATACCTGTGTGATGTCCTTGATATCACCAATCAACTCTTATAATACCTACGCCTCAGAAGATGATGACATGTATCAAATTGACATAATCACCGTGCCGCGCTATTGGAAGTGGTGGAGTAATCCAACAATAGGTGTTGCAGGAGTGAACATCTCAGAAGAGAGCAACTCAAAAAGCCAACTTGTCTGACCTCCCTCAATTGTGCAAGGACATACATCACATCAACTATCCAAATTCCGCACACAAAAGGATTCCAACAAAAACAAAACAAGTCCAAAAAGATCATTGGACTCTTGCTGCTCAACTTTGACCTCATCTTCATCATGCCAGAAGTGGTGGAACCCATCAATAGAACCCCCCCAAGCTATAATGCTAACTTTGTCAATACTTGGGTTCCAAAGCAAACTTCTCTCACATCCATCGACTATGAGGAGATACAAATCATTGAAGGAATGTGCAACCCTAAGCTGTAGCTAACCTCTACTAGACCCCCATAGATTTGTTGACTCAACAAGTAATTCAGCTCGCAGCAACTGACACCATAGTCACCCAGTAACCTTGTATTTTGTAATATCCTTTGCAATTTTGATTTTAATTTTTTTTATTTCTTGACCTGAAAATTTCGTCAAACACTTTGCACACAAGGAATATAATGCTAATCTAAATGTTGATTGTTTCTAAATGCCAAACTTAAAGAGATATCCTTGCAAACTCCAAATGACTAACAATGGCGATGCAAATATTTTTTCTATTTTACTAGAACATATAAACATTGGTTACGAATGAGAAAATATGCATCTTCAATAATGAGACTTAAGGAAATGCATGCTATGATTTGAATGATATTCTAATTCCCTTTGACAACATTTGATAGGAAAATCAGTCTACAATCTCTCCACAATAGATTTAAATAAAAAAACCTACCAATGCCCTAAAATATCTACCCTCAAAGCAGTGCAAAATCTAATAGATAGAAACTTGGAATTGCTCCAGAAATCTGAATTTTACTGTTCACGGCAGCGCTGTAGCATTTTACTATTCACACGGCACTGTAGCCGCGCCAGCACTGTAGCAAGAATCACTGTAGCAAATTGGTACTGTAGAAAATTTGTATTGTAGCAAATCCATACGGTAGCAATATCCGACTTATTCCTTCAATCTTACTCCACGAATCTGGCCCTATTCCACAAATTTGACACAATGAAAAGACTGATTTGTCTTCTCCAATAGCTGCAACCCTTCGGAAGATCTTTCACCACCTCAGTTATGCAATGGGAGTGTTCGTTCCCACTGATCAATGTGTTAACTGCAGAAACCCTTGGCTCCACAAGTTATCAGGTAGAGTAGATGGCAACACATTCAATGATCGACAATGAGGCTGCCATCTCTATTTATTCTTTTCCTCCAATAGATGGACCTCCTTCTAGAAGAAATAAAATAATATTTAATTCCTCCTTCTAGAAGATTCCTTTAATTTATTTATTTAACTTTAATCACTTTTTAATTAAATATAAAGTCACCTTTGAATTTTAATTTTATTTAATGACTTTATAAGAAATTAATTTAATCAATTTCTCCTTATTCCTCCACTTAACCTTTGAAGAATGTAAAGGCTAATACTTATTCTTGCAAGTAATCTCCCACAATCACTTGAGTCAGATACTTGCAACCTTTAGTCTCATCTTTTGATGACGATAGACCTCCATCCCATAGTGGACGATAGAATCTATGAACCAATCCACACTTGCATCTCATCAAGTCCTCCACGTGTGGATCAAAAGAGAAATAGTGAGCACTTCTCATTGTATAATTGCAATAAAGAATTTCAACCTCAGTCAAGAGCTCATCACTAAGTATGTTGTCCTCCATTTTGTCACCACAAAATGTAGGTAACAGTATTTTTCAAATTAGTTTCACATTTCTCTGAGTTTAGTTCATTATTTAATTGGTTAGTATTGGTCAACCAATCGATACCAATTGATATAATGAATCTTTTTATTGAAAGCTTTCATCAAGTGTTTTTCGTTTTACTTTTTATTGAGCCTTTGCTTGGTTTTTGAAGCCTTCATCGTCCGTTCTTTGTGCTTTTGATTTTGCATTTGTTGGTTTTTAGTCCTTTGGTTTCGCTCATGTCATGCTTTTCATTTTTCCCTTTGATTCGGTCTAACTTAGAGGTCAATCGGAGTTGTCAGTCAAAAGATATGTCCATTTTAGTGCTTCAAAAGTGAACCTTTTGGGTGCATCAGCACGAATTAAAAATATGATGTTATATTTTCAATTTGACTTTCACTTTTTGATAAATATAACTTATATTCACTTTTTGTTATGTTTTCAAGTTACTTTAACTTTAAATTTTTAACTTAAAGTGACTATAGTGCACTTTATGTTATAATTTTAAGTTGAGTTACTTTTTAATTTTTCACCTAAAGTAACTATATAACTATATAGTTTTAGTTTAGATTTTGGTTTTAAAAATCAAATGTTTATTTAAATGTTACTTTTAAATTATATTTATATGTTATATTTCAAAAAATGATAAATAAATATTGTTTATGACCCATTTTGTAACATTTTTATAATTTTAAGTGAATTAAATGACTTAAAGTCTTCATAGGTGGACATTTTATATGCAATAACATGTAAAATCCATCAAAAGTGGACATTTTACATGTCACTACATATAAAGTTTACTTGAGTGAACCTTTTAGATGTTATTACATCAAAAGTCCATCATAAGTGGACCTTTTTAATGCTATTACATCAAAAGTGAAGTTTTCATGCTTATACATCTAAAAGGTGAGTTGCATTTTTAAAATATGCATCCTCCCTCAAAAGGTTTGTTTTTTTGTCTATGAGCACATTTTAAAACATGTAATGGCACCCAAAAAGTGTGATTTTGGAGAGATGCATGTTTTAAAATGTGTAAGTGACTCCAAAAGGTTCGATTTTGGGGAAGGACATGTTTTAATATATGCATTGACCCTCCAAAAGTTTGTTTTTGAAGAAGAACATGTTCTTGCCCTCCAAGAACCCGGTTTTGATCATAACTTGAGATTTTCTCAATGGATTTGCATGAGATTTCTTCCAATAGGGTCGTTTTTGCTTGGCAATGGATTTTCTAACAACAAAAATGAATTTATCTTGCTAAAAAACAAGTTTTCAAACTCCTTCCAAGGGCATGTTTTTAGAAAAATCTTCAAATAAATCCATTTTGAGTGATTTAAATCATGTTTTTGCAAGGAAAAGAGGAGTTTTGGCATCTTCAATCATTTGCAATACATCTTGGCTCACATTTTCATTTCATGCCTTTTATGAATCACGTTTTTGCTAAAAACACCTGGAAAATTGGGGTTTTAATCCACTTTAATGCATTTTGAAGCCACTTTTTTGCATTTTGATCCATGTATATGCATTTGGGGAATTTTTTTTGCATTCCAAGTAAAAAATGACTCAAAAACATGCATTTTTTGGCCACGTTTTTGCAAAAACGGCTCAGATTTTTGCATTAAAAAGTCATGTTTTTATTCAAAAATTCAAAAAAAATGCATTTTAAGCCCGTACCTTTGATCAAGAGGGGATTGTTTTTGAGTTTTAAATGCATGATATTGTCTTTGGTGACCATGTATTTGGCACTTTCATGTCAAATTCAACCCTTCATTGTTCATTAATTTTTGTTAGATGCAAGTACAAAAAAAGTCAAGAAGTTGTTTGAAAATCTGGATTTGAGGAAGAATTGGTCTTCAAGTCTATAAAACTTGCTATTTTGGCTCGTAAGCCTCAAAGTAAGTGGACATTTTCAAACTTGCTCATCAATTCATACTTATCTTGCTATTTCCATGCATATTTTAGCTGGCCATGAAAAGTGCATTTTGCCTTTAAAAATGATGAAAACTCTCATTTTTACAATTTTGGAATTTCCCCAAACTCCAAATTTGAATTCAAGTGTTGAAGTAGATTGCATCTTGACATGTTTGAGTCTTTTGCCAAAGGCATGTGTTTGTTTTTGTGTTTTGTGCTTGTTTGTCGATTTTCTCCACTTTTGAGAAGTTACAAGTTCTTTCCCAAGAACTTGTTTTTGCTTCACTTCATGTGAAAGCATCATCACGTTTCACTTTCATTTTCCATGTCACAACACATCGCATCTCATCCAACAAATGTGATTACATGTTTTCCATCTCATTCACCGTCCGCACATGCATGTAATCCCATTTTTTGCTTCCATTTTCATTCATCTCACTTTTCGCATCCATTCGCACGACACAATTATATGAAACGTCTTACGTGTAATTGCATCTCAAAGGTCCAATTTTGATTAAAAGTCACTTTTTGAAAAGTTAAAAAGATGTCATGTGCATGTTTTACCATGTACTTTGACCTTACTTTTCCTCAAAGGCGTCTATAAAATTCATTTTCCCTCAAACTTCATTGCATTTTTGCCTCTCCATATGCATCCGCGCCTCCATGAGCAAATACATGTTTTTCCACTTCCCATGTCATTACATGCTTTGCATCTCTTCCATTTGCACTTACATGTAAAAACTCGTCCACCATTCGCCTTCGCTTTCTATCTCATCCTTCATCCCTCATTACATGTTGCATTTACATGTAATCCATTTTTCGTGCAATGACATCTTGAAAGCCCAAGTCACATTTTGGAAATCAACAATCTCCATTTGCACGCATTCCCATGCGCCAAGCACTTTATGTCAAAAAAGGAGGTAAAGGTGCTGATGGAAAGTTGTTCCGAGTTTACATCCAGACACCATCAAGAAGGTTGTCAAAGTGTTAAAGACTCCAGTTTGTGTTGATCTACTAAGGAGAATTCATGAGAACTTGAGCGAGAAAAGTTGGATCACATTAAGTTTCCACATGACAACGAACATTACATCAAAGTCAGAGGTTATCAAAAGACGCAACATCATGGTTATCAAGATGAATGCAGCGGTACAAAGTACAGGAACTCTTGATCCTGTGATCATCCAAGATTACATCGTCAAGTACAAGGCCCTTCAAAACAATCCCTAGGATTGTTTCAATTCTCTTTTATCTTTCTTCTTCTTCTTCTTTCATGTTTGTAATTGAAGAGGATGTATTACATGTAATGCAAGTTGCATGTGCAGTTGCATGTAACCCTATATTTTCTGTTCTAGCTAGACTAGGTCAAAGTTGGTTGAGTTGCTCCCACGTTTTCCTCCACCTTTTTCTCAACTCTTTTGTCTATATAAAGGAGTGCCTTCTCATTGTAAAAATCATCTTTTGTTGTATGCAAGAAAGCTCTGCCACATTTGTGCAAGCATAACTTTGATTGTGTAATACAAATTTGAGAGAAAAGTGAATAAAAGAAGCAATTGGATTCAAAGCTTTGACTGGAAGCAATTGTGATAGAGAAAATTAGAAGTTTTGACTGTAAATTGTGTCTATTGTCTTGATTAATGTTATTATTATGTGTTCAATAAAAGAGCGTAGTGATTTAAGAAACAATCGAAGCTGAAACTTTGACTAGGAGCGGTTGTGGAAATATATAGGTAGAAGCTTTGTTTGTAGCTTATACTTCTTTCTTAATTCGCAAGATAGTTATTTATTCTTATTTTTAGGAGTCTTCGTGCCCTAATTGTAAAGCTTTTCATATAGAAATACAACCAAACTTAGAGCCAAACTGGTACATTTTTAGCTAGCCTTTGAGTTAGTGAAGGTCTATCGGTATCACAGTTTCCATCTCTTGATAGAAGTGTAGTTAGAGATTCACCCTACCCATTGCTCGCTCCACGAGTAAGTGGATTCTTTCTTGAAAGATAAGAAGAAAGGATATTGGTAACACCCATTTTATAAAAATCTCTCGACTTCTTACTTACCTTGAGTTGATCCAAGGAACATTGAGAAGGGGGAGCCTTCCCTTTAAGGTAGGAGAGACTCTGTCTCACATGCTGTGGCTAGTCATCCTATTTTGCGACTGGATTTTTACCCAAAATTGTCGGTTGCAAAATATCCACCCAACAAAGTACAATCTGCCCACTCAATGTAGATGAATCATGCTCTTCCTGAACAACTCTCGTGCTATCATCACTAACAGCCTCCTCAACTATCACATCTGAAAGCTAAGCTAAAGCAGAGCATGTCAAATTTGATTTTTGATAAGCTCAATAATTTGATTGTTTTTGCTTAATGAAATGCCACTAAGGTAGCCTCTAAGGCATCCTTAGTATTCGAGAGCTCACAAGTAAGGGCATCTCCTTCTTCCTTCTTCCTTGATGCCTCATAATAGGCCTTTGTGAGGTTGAGAAGATGATCATGATCTGAAAGAAGATGTGGATAATCTAATTTCATCGTTTTCATCCCTTCCTTAACCACCTGCAAATGTGAGAACTTCTGATTGAGTCCTTTTTGTCTTCTCTCCAATTGTTCTCTCCAAAATATGATTTTCAACCATCTCATATATGTTATCAAAATACAATAGAGCTACAACAATTTTGTCTTTAATTACTTTCATTTGACTCTCCATATAAAAGTAAAAGGATATGTTATTGATATTAAAAAAACTCATCATTACTTCTCTGAATAAGGCTTTTTTCTTTGAAAGTGCACATGGTGGCGATTTTTGGGTTGAATCAACATGTTATTGATACCTAAAAGCCTATTTTTATGTGTTTTTCCTTATGTTATCACTCAAAAAGCTAAGAGTGGCAATTTTTTACTCAAAAGCACATGCTTTTGACTTGAAAAAACCCATTTTTAGCCCATTATACGTTTTTTTTGGTTATAAAATGCATATAGCGGAAATTTTAGGGTCAATAACACATGTTATTGATATCAAAAAGCGCATTTTTACTCATCGTTGTATTTATCTGACATCAAATAATTAAGGGCGGTGATTTTAGGAGAGAGCACATTCTTTCTCACTTTCAAAAACATGTTTTTCCCTTTCTTTGTGAATGTTTGAAGCTGGATGGTGATTTGGGGCAGCAAATGTATGTGTTTTGGAGTCTAAAATTTATGTTTTTCCTGTTGAACTTAGGCATTTTGGCTGCGAGCACAAGGACGGCAATGTTTATTGAAAAAACACATTGTTTTGAATGTGTTTTGCCTTCCAAACAGCCCGTTTAGGGCACATTTTGGTAAAGAAATGCCCCATATTTGGCCATTTTTCTTCTCAAAACTTAATATTTTGCTGCTAAGTTGAGTTCTTGGGCATTGCAATTCATTCGCAGCTTGTTAATCATTTTTTCCAAGTTGTATTTGAAGCCCTAGGCACTATTTCTGGTTGCCATTACACAATGCATTTCATTTGGTCAATATGATTGCTATTCTGATGCATTTTAATCCTCTAACTTCCCACACTTGGCAAGCAACGAATCTTTACTCTAAAATGCATTCATTTTTAGAGGATTGAGTCAAGATTGGTAATCTATATAAGTCTCTTTGCTTCAATCATTTCTAAATCCGAAAAATCTTCTTGGATTTATTCCAGATTTTGCATATAGATTTGAAGAGACTTCTTCCTTTACTTTTGTGGAAAAGAAGTCAGATTTCTTGTGATTTCACAGGGTAAAGTTGTATACATTTTTGTTCTTTCATTTTTTGCACGTCTCTTCATTTATTTTCGAGATTTTCTCTTGTTTTGATGTATATGTGCTCCTATCTTCTATATCAATTCTCCAAGTTGGATATGCGAGTGCTTTATCTTGCTTGCATATGCAGCTGGAATTAAAAACCCCATTATGGAATAAAATTACGAAGGAAAGAAAGCTTACTTTGCAACATACTTTTGCACCCAAAAAGCTCACTTTCATGCTTGCACGCACTTCATCCCTACTTTCCATTTCACTGCACATGACTTAAAATTCATGATAGTGGTTGCTTCACACTTGCTTATGATGAAAACATAACAATTCATTATATGTAGATGCAATGCTGCCCATTTCTCATGCAAACATAATGCATAAAGCTTTCTTACTGCATATGCTATTACCCTTCAAAAACCGGTGTTTGGGTTTTTCTACCATATAAGAACATATTTTGAGCTCAAACACATGTATTCATTCATTGTCCCAAAAGTTTCTAGTGATACTCCATACACCAAAATCCTGAAACTCACACTTGTGCATCCAATATCATACAATGGATTCACCCCTTGAAGATGTTCTCATGCTATGGAATTTTCATGTTACAGTTGTTTGCACCAACAACCTTGCTATGTCAAGTGAGATCGTACCAGGTAAAGGTAAAGAGAAAAAAGAAGATGAAGTATTAGTACAATCAGTACCATAACTCCATACCACCTTCATAGGTTACTTCATACTATGATGCTGTGAAAACTCTCAATAGGCTATATCCTTAACAAACATCAATTTGCTTTTGCTAATCAACAGTTTACTATTTTGTCAAACATTTGGCAAGCAAATTATTATCACTCAATAAATAATGCTTTAGATTCACAGCCAGCTGTTCATAATTTTAATTGATTAAGTCTTTATCAATTTGGACAAATGAACGCCACTAAACAATTCATAAGTAATTCTATAATTGATGGAAGTGCTACTAATATCCAATTTAAAAAATTGACTTCTAGAAATTTACAAGAATGCAGTAATGAACTTGGAAATTGACTTCTAATAGATGAAATATGGATTACAGCTCTCAAGAAATAATCCAATTTACTCGCAGGTTCAGAAATACATGCTCCTTGCTTATAATCGCAGGTGCTCTAAAACCTGATTGCTGCCCTCCAATAATTGATTGCAGCCTTCCACAAAGTCTGAAATCACTGCCAAATACAGGGACAATAGCCACAATACATTACTCTTTAACCACGCCAAACAATAGAAAATAATGGCATTCCAAATCACAAATTCTCCAGCCACAATGAAATTCCCAGATATAGTACATAACAGTCGGGAAATACTATAATTTAATTAAGACAATTCTCAGAACTAATTCACAATATCTCAGTTGTGAATTACCAGGCACTTCTTAATTCCAAACTCTTATACTTCAGCAAGGGCAAAGAAATGGAAAACTCAGAAACTCTTCGTAGGCAACAAAAGAAAATAATCAATCGGATGCTTTACTCATCAAATGGGCTCATATTTATAATCTCCAAATGACACAAAGTTTCCCAAATGAACTTCACTTAAGAAGCTTCCCACACAGAACATTAAAACATAATAAAGTGTCATTATAAAGTAATTTATTAATTGTTTTTGGCTTCGAAAATGACCTTTTCCACCATAACTTCAAATTCTAACATGTAAGGCCATTGTTTCTTGTTCTCGTGATTTAAAACTTTTCGTCCCGATTCCAACAAACTATGATACTGAGGTGACCAACTAACAACAATAACAGAAATAGCAACCTCAACGTATTTAGATGAATAATAATAATAATTCACCTGTCTTGCGAAAACAACTGAAGAAGCATCAGAATCAAAATCTGACAACATCAAAGTGATCCTGATGATGAAAGATGATGAATGAACTTGATGAAGTGACTTACTATAAATAGATGCTCCCCACAAACTAGAAGCTCGAAATAAAAATTGAGAGCATCCTCCAACTCCTTTGACTCAATTGAGCTCATCGTAACCAACAAATTGACTTACTATAAATAGTAAGTCCTTTAAATGGTGCTAAAACACAACGTAAGTTGTTAGAAAGCCTATAACCACACAACTAAGACCCTCAAATCCTATTGTCAGCTCACAAGGGTCGCGATGGTGAATTGACCTGGCCAACTATAGGAACCTACTAAAAATGGGGACATTACAGATGACACCAAAGATAACGATATCTCACATATGGATATCAAAGATTTCTTGAAAAGATTGGACACTGCTGCCATGGATGAGATGTTCTACATCAAACAAAGCAATATTTATCTTGTCTCCAGTTTCCCATTGGCTGCCCATGAACGAGAGTTTGTGCATGCATGTGAAAGTGATTTCGATCTCCTATCATGGACCATCAGAGACAAAGATGGGAACAACACCATCAATCTAGATCCAAATTCTCTTGAAAGGATCTTCCAGGTTCTCCCTGCTATAATGGTTACCAACATTTCAAAAGCGAGGGCCTTGAATAGATAGAATGATGACACAACATACTGCATCAGTATGTGAATGGTAACTAGTTAATCAACAAGAGGTCCAATCTTATCAGATGGCCAAAGGGAGTGCGCTGCACTAACTTGAAGGAGAAGGTCAATGATCTCATTACATTATTGAGCTGCATCGATGGACTTAAATGATATAACACCTTTGAGCCATGGATGTACCAATACAATTCTCTCATCATCCAATCCAAACAAAAGATTTGGGGAAAAATGATCAATGATGTGTTGTTTGAGCAGTTGTCCAAGGTTACTATTACTGAGACTTTCTACATGAAATCCTACCGAGTATACATTGTTTCTACCTTGGGCTCATTCTCAAGCTTATCTGCAAAAGGTGACCGATGTTAGTACATGTTTGGGAGTACTATGACCAGCTGCCCTTAAGGGCTAGTGGGATGCGCTATGGGAAGGTGCAAGATGCCTTCTATGGGCATTACATGTGCCTATTTGACAAAGAACTCCCAAAGAAGCGTGTAATAGATTAGGCACAGACCAAGGTAAACGAGTATGGTTGCTTGTTCCTTCAATTTCCCAACTTCACATACTTGTGAGTTGGATATTTTAAAGGGGAGTCATAGACACTTCCCAGACACCCCACCGATAAGATCATAGTGGACTTGGCAAGACATCTTATGGAAATGTTGTCATTCCAATCTACTTTTCATAGACCGGGCATAAGGATTTTGAAATCCTTTGAAGAATGGTGGTTACTCTTTGGACATGGTTCCCAAAGCAAAGAATATGGAATTTGAACTCTAGATGATCACATTGAAGAAGTTCATGACAAGAACTTTCTTGACTAGCGGGGCTTGAATGATAAGATGAGAAGACAATTCATCCATATCCATTATCTTGAGGATTGATTTTTACATGGAGATAGGCATCCGCCAGATGGACGCAATCTTAGTTAATTGTAAAGAAAATCATAGTTTCAACCTTGCAGAGGTTGATTAGGTCAAGCATCATGTGGAGAACCTACTTGTTTTGTCTCCAACATGGTCATCAAAGGAGAGCACCTCTATCTGAGGCTGTTTCCAATCTATTCTAGCCAACACTAACATCTGGTTGAAGAAGAGAGGGCTAAAAAGCATAAAGATTAAACTGGTAAGAAACTTCGATCCTTCTGGTCATGTTGGGTTAAAATCCGAAATGAGAGGTAAAGGAAAGAATGACACATCTACCTTACATCCAGAACCCTTGGTAGCATCCACTCCATAACTTACCATAAAAGGGGTCAAGTCGACGGTTCATGTTCTTGAAG